>JAJHZJ010000432.1:0-644691 GCA_023548195.1 Bettongia penicillata ogilbyi | reverse complement strand
GCCCAAAGACACAGGTGACTAAAAATGTGTCCAAGCAGAGAATAGACTGAGAACCTGGTGGACTGAGTTCTAAGGGCCTTCCACTGGGGTGGGATGACCTCACCTTGGGGCCCTTATGAAGGAATTCGTTTGAAAACTGTGAAGAACTGTGAACATATAAATGCGGATAATTATGATCTGGAAGAAAGGAAAGGGAAATGACTTGGCCTTAGACAAGGGACAGGGAAACCAGGTCCCACCTTTGAGGTGTCCATCGATTTACTCTCAGAAGCTTCCCTCCCTTTGCGGTGCCCTGTGGCACTATTTTAAGAAAGACATGGGACAAAGATTCAGTTGGAAGAAAAGTCCGGGGGTAACCTCCCTGTCTCAGGCTTCGGTCTCCCTCTCACACCCCAAAGTTGGCTGCCAAGCTTGGCAGCGATCCCGACTCAGAGATCTCTGGTCTTCTAGAACCTAGACGCTCCGGGACACCCAAGTGTTGGTGGTGCCCCAAACGTATTTGTCCCAGTAGCTGTCGGAGAAGACTTCGGGTCAGAAGTGAGATAGAGGAGGAGGGCAAAAAGGAAGAGAACTGAGTCACTTAGCTCGAGTTCATCAACTTTCCCACCTGTGACACTTTCCACCTACAGAACGGTTAGAGGCAGTCCTTCTGAGTTCTGGAGGGGAGTTGGACCCTGAGCTCCGTGATCGCCCTGAGCCGAGAACTTTGCGCCCCTAGATTTTTGGACTACCTGGACTCAAGAAAAAGAATTTGCGCCTCCCCAGATTCTGGAGTCTGTCTGCCGTGCCTCCTTCCCCAGGCTCCAAATCCGACCCGAGCCACACTGAGGATGGAGGCTCGAAGACTGGAAGTCAGACAAGGTTTTTAATTGAGTCGAAACCCTGAGTCCCCAGGCGTCTCCGGTGAGGTGGTCTGACTATAGAATTGGGACACTCTCCTGTGAGGTGGCGAGGCAAAACGTGGAGACAACCAGGGAACCCAATTCTGTCTACTTCATCCCCTTGTCCTTGTTCCAGCGACAACTTGCCAGGCCCGAGCCCCCAGACCTGCCCTTCCCTGTCTCTCCCCAGGTTTGCCCCTTCTCCCCTGCCCCACCCTTCCGAGGCTTCCGGTGCCGTCTGACTTGGGGAACCGGGACGTTCCCGGGGAGCGGGCATGGAATCACTCCAGAGAGAGCTCGGCCCACATCCCTCCCCGCATTTCCCCAAGGAAATAAGTACGGAGTCACTCACCATAGCAGGAGACCTGCAGGGGCCCGTTGTGGCCGCCGCTGCCCTCTGGGAGCTTAAGGCTGCTGCTGTCCGGGGGCGTTTTGCAAGATCCCCGTTGCAGGTAGAGATGCGGCGGAGGCTGGGGCTGGGGCGGCTGGGGCGGTGGATACTTGCCGAAGGAGCCCCGCGGCCCTGCGCCGCTTTGCGCCTGGCCAGCGCTGCTCTCCAGGGGCACAGTCGCGTCCTGCTGCTGGGGCTGCGGCGGCGGCGGCGGCTGCTGAGGGGTGTAGCGACCCCGGCACTTGGCCTCGCCGTAGCTCTGGCCCTTGGCCGCCAGGAACGCGGTGCTGAACTTGTCAGCTGCAGCGAAAGCCCGAAAAGAAGGCGAGCTCTCGCGGCTCTGAGAGGAGACCGGGCTGTAGTAGGCGTCCATCGCGGCCGCGGGCGAGTCGCTGTAAGAGACGCACGTCTCCGCATTCATGCTGGAGTGGGAGGGACAGAGCCGAGGGGAGGGGGGCAGCCGAGAAGCAGCCGCCGCCGGTCTTCGCTAGCGTTTGGAGAGGGAGGTGAGCGAGCGGGGGGAGGAGGAGGAGAGGAGGAGGAGAGAAGGGAAAAAGAGGAGGAGGAAGGAGGGGGGAGGAAGAGGAGGAGGGAGGGGGAGGAGGGAGGGAGGGAGGGAGAGGGAGAGGCAGCCGCAGGCGGCTCTCAAATCTCTCTCTCTCTCTCTCTCTCTCTCTCTCTCTCTCTCTCTCTCTCTCTCTCTCTCTCTCTCTCTCTCTCTCTCCTCTTCTTTTCTTTCCTCCCTTTTCTGTCTCTCTCCTTCAGACGGAAGTCAAGGCTGTAAAAAGATTCCGATGTCTCGGAAAATTGACCAGATCCCCAAAGCCCTCTTCAACTTCTAAAGAGCAGAGGACTGTCTTCTTTGCTTTCTTTCTTCTCTCTCCCAATCTCTCTTTCCCCTTCTTTCTTCCTCACTTCTGTTCTTTCTCTCCCCCGTCTCTCCTTCCCTCCTTCCTGTCCTGTTGAAGAGATGCTGCTAACCCAGTGGCTGAGATTCCGAGCCCCTGACTTCTCGGGCCTTCCTTTCTTCCTTCGCTCCCCGCCCCAGTGGCGGCAGGAGGTGGACGGTGGGCGGAGAAGGGTCTCCAGTGAGAGCCCGGGCACTCGGTGACAAGAGGGTCTCCAGTCAGAATTTTTTGAGGGGCGGTGTTACACGAAGAAATAGTTTCCAGATTGAAAAAAAAAAAACCCACCAAATCTTAGCTAGTAGAGGAAATAGATTGTGGAACTGTGTGGGGCTTATAAGTGACAGAAGGAGGGGAAAGAGGAAGAAAAGAGGAGAGAGGAGGGAGATCTGTCTGGTTTCTGTCTCATTCCATCCTTTTTGGCTCCTTCACCCTTGGCTGTGGAAGGGCAGCTGCAGGAATCTGGCCTTTTCTCCCCTTTCTCCTGTTCTTTTGCCCTGGCCTTCCCGTTTTGTTTCCTTCCACGAAAGCTGGAATTTCACCCATCCACTTCAGTTACTTTCGGGGCATCTGACTTTAAGGTGCCTGTTAAGACTTCCCTCCGTACCCCTACACACACACACACACACACACACACACACACACACACAATCTCTCCGACTCCCCTTTTCTTCCCAACTCTTCTCCCTTTCTGTCCACGAAGAGAAAGAAATGGAGCTCTCTCTGCCTTGTTTCCCTTCCCTCTACATATATCTGTGATGTCTGGCACCACCACCTCACAAACTGGGGTAGAGATGGCAGAGGATGGGGAGAAGGGAACGGTGTTCTCTGCCTCCCTCACTCCCTTCCCCCTGGGAAAGGTCGCACTCCTTTTTTTAGGCCTAGCTCGGCCTAAAATCTATCTCTTCGCCGCCACCCATTCCCCTCCCCCAGCCAAGGCGCGTTAGCGATCAGACACCCGGGGTTGGGTGGGGTGGGGGAGGGGATTTGGGGGCCTCGGGAAGCCCCGCGCCTGGGAGACGCCAAACGTCACTGCCTCCCTGCTCTCCATAGCTCATCTCTAATAAGCCCGGACCGGAGGACAGCCGAGGCCCGGGGGCAAAAGTCCCGCCAGAAGGGAGCCACAAAGAGGCCCTACTCCGACGGGGTGGAGGAAGGAGAGAGGGGTCCATGGGAAACCCTGCCTACAGAGCAAGGTGGGACCTAGAACTGGGCAGGAAGAGGCCTAGAGGGAAGATTTCCCCCCCACCACCCCCAACACCTCTTTAAAAAGAATAAACCATTAACTTGGAAGAGAAAATTCCGCGCGGGTCTCCCCCTGCCTTGGCCTGGTCTGCCCTCCTCCAGCCCCCTCGGACCTCTCTGTCCCCCCGCCTTTATTTTTAGTCTTCGCTCTCCTGCGGTTCTTGCGTCCACACATCTGGTTTCCATTGCGCGCTTACCTTGAAGTGCTGCCTAATAAAGATATTACGCAAACCCGCGTCCAGGGGCGCCGGGGCCGTAACCCCTTCTGTGCCGTGGCCCCAGGGCCTCCGTATTGGGCTTCGAGGGGCAGGAGACCTTGTTTGGGGCCAACTTAGTACTGGTGAGGCACCTACCCAAGGTACCAGGCCGAGATCCTGTCATTCACAGAATGTTCCAGGTGGGAGGAACCTTAGAACACAAAACATTGAATAAAAGAGTTGGAAAGTCTTGAAGCGTAGGACACAGAATGCCAGAGGTGGAAGGGGCCTTAGAACAGAAATCACGTCAGTCATGCAACGGGCCTTAGAATACAGACCGCAGCATGTTAGAGAGGAAAGAGATTTTAGACTCTAGAATCTAAGATTCGGAAGGGATCTTGGAATAAAGAATTTGGAAGGACTTAGAGGATATGGGTTCTAGATGGACAGCACGTTAGAGATTTAGTCCAATCCTCCCCTTTCCCTTTAAGGAAGAACAAGTCTAGAAAAGTCAAATGACTTACTTAAAAGTTCACAAATAACTATTATTAGAACTAGAACCCCGACCTCCTGACTCTCCCAGATACTTCAGTTGTCCCTAGAAAGTCTATTCTGACTGACGCTAAAAGAGCGCTTAAGACAATGAAAAACAATGAGCCGTAAATATGCTTCTCCTATATCCTCTCTCTCTCTCTCTCTCTCTCTCTCTCTCTCTCTCTCTCTCTCTCTCTCTCTCTCTCTCTCTCTCTCTCACACACACACACACACACACACACACACACAGTGCCCACTCTCTAGGATTTCCAAGTGTTTTCATATTGTTAACATTTTTTTCTGTCCCAGAGGAGACTTCATTTCTGTGTCCCTCAGTCTCCCCTCTCTCCTCCCCCATGGAGTTTCGGACACTTTCTATCCCTTCCCCATGTCTTCACTCAGTCCTCCTATGATTAGAATAATATAGATTCTGATATACAACCAGGTTTCCTTAAGCTTGGAGCTATAAAAAGAAAGGTGTCTTACAGAAAGTGGGGGTGGTGATGGAGGAGGGAAGCAGAGGGGCTTCTCTCGCGGGCCAATCTCTTAGTCCCTTGCTGCTGAGCAGTCAATGCCTTAGCCTTTCATCTCTTGTGACACAGTTTCCCTTCCTGGAAGTAAAGGGGTCCTTTGTTCTTTGACCACGTCAGAGGCCCCAGAAACGAATGTGTGAGGAAAGAATTGAAAAAGAACACGGCTTGTGTTCTAATCTGGACCCTGCCATTTTCTACTAACATGACCTCAAGCCATGTCTCTTTATTCCCTTGGACCTCAGTCTCCTTGTCTTTCGGATAAAGGAGTTAAACCAGATAATCTCTCTAAGTTCTCTCACAGCTCTAAATCCTAGGACCCCACGGAGAAGCATTTGGGGAGGAAAAGGCGAGGATGGGGAAAAAGCAGAAGCCGAAGGGGAAGCAGGGGCCGCCCTCAGCGCCAGACAGCAACCCGGCTAACAAGGCGTCCTCCCAGAGCAGATACAGATGGGGTCACATCTGCATTTCCCAACAGCCTCCCGGGCTGCTGGAGCCCAGCCGCAGAGCTCAGCTCCCCGCCCCAGAAAGCTTTCAGCGCCTTCTCCTCCTTGAGTCTCTTTTTATTACCTGCTTAATTCTTTGCTTATTAATAGGATTTCCCCCCTAATGCTTCCCCGTCTCCCCCGCCTTTACCCCCACCCTAGTGGCTTCGTCAGAGCCAGAGCGGCCGAGGCACTGCAGTGTCTGCAGCCGAGTAAAAATGCTACTCTTGGAGCCTCTAGGAAAGCACTCCCGTCTGCAGTGTCCCCCACCCCTACACCCCTCCCACGGGGAGGCGCCGCCCGGAGTGTGCAAGAGGCTAGGTTTGTGCTAGAGAATGGGGGGAGGGGGATTTGAGGCCCTGTAAAATCACATCCCTGCACGTACGTAAGATCCAGAGAAAAAATGAAGGGGGTGTGCGTGAGATGTGCGTATGTGTGCGTGTGTGTGTGTGCGTGTGTGTGTGTGCGTGTGTGAGTGTGTGTGTGTATGCGAGGATCATAGGGGAACCCTCCCCTCCCGTGTATGCAGAGAGACATTGTGCCAGAAGCAGAAGTCAAGACCTCATTGTGTGTTTGTGTTTTGGTGTGTGTGTGTGTGTGTGTGTGTGTGTGTGTGTGTGTGTGTGTGTGTACCCATTCACCTTTTTGTGTTTATGAGAGGCTTTGTGATTGTTTTTAAATCTCTGTGTGGATGGGGTCAAGATCGTACAAATAAACTTTATTTATGAGACACTGTGTGAGAGGATTATCAATGTGTATTTGTGTATATGAATGGGGATGAGTGTATCCACTCACCTTATGTGAGTACTAGAGGCGGATGAAGGGGTGTGCACGAGTAAGAATAGGGGTGTTTGGGTAACCGCTTACTCAGTCTTTTATGAATGCATCAGATTTCTAGAGAGAACGACACGCACGTGTGTGTGTGGAGAATACACACCCACCTTAAACGAGTGCAAGGGCTTCAAGTGAGGAGCGAGGTGAGTTTTGGTGCAACGGCAAGGGTTCAGGCCCCAGGTTCGGGGACGTGAACGAATAATTGGGACTGGGCGTTGTGCTTGCTAAAGGATGGAGGTAGATGGAGGTGTGCGTGCGCTTGTGAATTGGGTTTTGAGTCGTCGGCCGGAGCACAGGCCAGGGTCGTCTCTCTCTCTCTTGTGTCAGGACCTCGGGGCATCTACCCAGATACTACTTGGCTTTGGACAGGGTCCTTTCTTCCGCAACTTTCCGGAGCTAGCCTTTTAAAGACCAAATCCTCAAAGTCGTTTATCTCTTTTAAAAACAAAATCACGTTATCCGACGGGCCATCTTTCTTAAGGGCCCCTTTCTTAGGGCCCCTTCCACGCTGCAGAATAGGGGCCCTAGGGAAAATAGGTCGGCCTCATTTCTGTAGGTGAGACGCCCTGAAAACTGGAAGCCCTTTACAATTTTTGCCAAATTTACGTTCTCACTCTTTGCTGTTTTGATCCAGCCTGAAGGCTATTAGGGTGCCCCCTGCCTTTAGGGGCCAAGATCTTTGACTTTCCTTGCTTGGGATTCTGTGGTTACACAGGAGATACAGCGGTTGGGTTTAGAGGATGGGGTTTGGGTTCAGTCAAGTTTCAGGAGGAGCCCAGGGATCTCAAGCCCCTGGTATTTCTTCTCTTACCTAGGGAACCAGCACTGAGAAACCCTCAGGAGGGTGTACCTACAGAGCCCTTCAGACTGGCATTATGGCACCCCAACCAGATATTCTTCCCAGCTTCCACTCCCTCTCCAGGCTTCTTTCCTTACAACCTCCCTTCAGCAAAGCAACTCTAGCAACCCTGAAGGCCCCAGCTCCTAGGAGAGGGATAATACCAACAAGCTGGTATCCAAGGGCCTCTGAAGGTTGGTATTTCCTAGTCTTTCTCCGTGTACAGTCATGTGGGTAATGGAAGCTGGAACTGATTTCGATGTGGCAAATCCAAAGCTCAGTCACTTACTGACTGTGTGACTTTGGGTCACTTCTCTATAGGTCTCAGTTTCTTCCTCTGTAAAAGGAGGAAATTGGACAAGATGACCTTTTATGGTTCCTTCCTTCTTGGAACTTTTGGTCCAACTGGAGGATCTCCCACCTGTAAGAGTCTGTGGGTGTGGGTTCTTCCCCAAGATTGGTAGTCTGTATGCTTACCAGTCCTTCCATTCAGTGGATTCTCTCATGTTAAATGATTCATGAAGGTCCAGGAAGAAATAGGGAGTTTCCAAGTGACACCTTGAACTTCATTTACTGTCTTCAGGGTGAAAGGAGCCAGAGCTCTTTTCGGGTCTGCTGTTCTGGAGGTCAGACAACCAGGGCTATCCCGGGCCTCAGTCTTATCCTCAGCTCGCACCATGAACCCATCTTGTTATTGAAATTGGAGAGGAACCAGACCTCCAGATTTGAGTGTCCTAGGTACCTGAAGCTTCTGGGAAAGAAGGAATGTTTTTCCTTCTGATGCTAACCTGGCTAAAAGAAAGGTAAAGAAACCTGCTTCTGGATTGGGAAAACTGTATCCATGGTCCCTTGGCCCTGACTCCACCAGCACCCAGTCTAGCGCTAGGCACTACCAATCTACCACAAGAGCCCTCCCTCTGGCATTCAAAGACCCTTTTATGGGACAGAATGTTTGGGGTCTCAGGGTCATTGCTAGAAGGGACTTTAGAGAGGCATAGACTATGAGGTGCTTAATGAATACCTTTTCGTTCATCCATAAGTTTAACCTCTTTTGACAGAGGAAGCTGATACTGGCAGAGGGGTAAGTGACCTGCCCAGTGTCACACAGTCGGTAACAGAGCAAACCTTTGAATGTATGATGGAAAGGACAAGAGTCAGAGAATCTTGAGTTTCAACTGGTGTTTTGTTTACCTTGATACCTTGGGCAAGTCTTGTAAATCTCTGGAATCTGTTTCAAGTCTGAGGAGAGGAATGGTTGAACTCAGTGGTATCTGAGGCTCCCTACAACAATAGCTTTATGAACTGAAGTTCAGTGATTCTAAGCACCTGCCTGGTTAGAGTTGAGGGAGAGATTCAAGGCAGAGATTATTCAAGAAGTCCAGTCTTGTCTTTTAGAGAGCTCCTCCCCCTTGCTTCTTCTGGTAGACTAAGACTGAGAGGCTTCAAAGCAGAAAGGGGTCTTACAACTGGTGTTAGAGGATGAAGACTCCCTGAGAAACCTCTCACACCACCTCTCTTCCCACAGGAGATAGGGAGGGCAAAAAGTTGACACAATGTGGCAGGGATGGGGGTTGGGAGTCTTCGCTTGTGTGACCTTGGGCATATAGCTTTTCCTCTCTGATCCTCCATTCCTTATCAGCAAAATGAGGATGTTGGACTAAACAGTATGAAAAGCACTTTCCTGACATTTTATTGCCTGTGTCCTTGGGCAAATCATGTAACCTCTGTGAGTCTCAGTTTCTCTATCTGTAAAACTAAAAGGTTAGACTTGATAAATTCTCAAGTTTCTTGTCAGCTAGTGATCTTATGACTTAGAAAACTAACAGATCAATGAACACTAACCATGTATTTATTAAATGCTTACTATCTGCTAGACACCATTGTAGGAACAGGAGATACAAATAGAATGAATGAAATAATTCCTATTCACCACCTCATTAAGTTTGCCCCGTGGTCAAGAACTTCCCTCCCAGAGAATAATTTTTTGGGGATGGAAGGCCTCTGCTACAGCCCTTTCTCTCCCCATCACCCTGTGAACTTCTGAGTTGTAAGCCAGTTTGTATTCTCAAGGTTTCTTTGGAGGAGCACACTGATGTATGGATTTGGATTTGGAGTCAGGAAGACATGACTTTGAATTCTCCCTCAGACATTTACAAGCGGTGTGACCCTGTCACTTAACCTTTTGAGTCTTGGCTTTCTCATCTGTGAAACGAGTGATTGTACCAATAACCTCTAATATTCCTTCTACTGATCCATTCAGGATGTGTACACTCGCAACGGCACTTATTTGGGAACTAGGGTACTTGTGGTTTCTTTTCAGACCAAGAATTCTCGAATCTTAGTCCCAAGGACTCCCTTTAGTCTAGGTCCCGTTTCCCCCAGCTCAGTGGCAAGGTGAGCCTTGGTCTTAGAGGAGAAAGGGTGAAAGGGCATCCTGTCACCTGAGTGGAGGGGGAGGAGGGAGGAAAGCAAGAGGTCATTGTAACCCAGACTAGAGCCCTTCTGATTGGGAGATTTCGATCGCACGACCTTTCGGCTACTCGAATCGAGTCCAACCTGTAGACTGTGGCTCCTAAAGTAGTCTTCCTATCGAGGGAAGAAGGGAGAGAGAAAAGATCTAATTCCGGTTTGGCCACTAAGAACCAGTGCATCCCTCTACTCCATTGCGACCCAGGTTCTCCACCTGCAAAATGTTTCTGTTGTTGTCCTAACATACATTCTAGTTCTCCAGTTTCTTCTAGCTCTGATAGTTCATGTTCCATGATCTAAATTCCTCCTTAGTCACATACTTAGAGCATTCCCTTAGCTCCGAACCTGTTATCCCAGGAAGGTAGCCAGGACCAGGGGAACCTTAGTAGAATGCCCTCTTGGGTTCCGGGGGTGGCATTTTCTTTTCTTTCTTTTTACCACCTCTGATCTGGAAATGGGCCATCAAAACTGAAGCCAATTAAAGCGTCCTAGGGATAGAAGCTTGGAGATCCTTTGCTAGTGGAGAATAGGAAATTTTTGGCCTTTGGTTACCTGAGCAGTGATCCAGGGTTATTCTTAGCAACCTATTTATACAACCAGGGTTGGAAATGGTTCCCTTCTCTCCCTTCCCCCACCCTCTTCTCGGGTCTCACAAAATGGGCTGCGGAATGAAGAGGGAGTGGGAGTGGGGGTGGGAGTAGCAGCAATTTATTTCTGGAGTCTCATCAGCCCTGCTCCTACCCCAGCAACAGGCTGTTCCATCTTGCCAGCTGAAGAGACTAAGAGTTAGAAAACTTGCTGATGTCCTTGGGTATAAAATGAGGGACTCAGACCTGTACTTCCAGCCTGTATCTTCTACTTACTAGCTGTGTGACCTTGGGCAGTTCCTTTCCCCTCAGACTTACCTGAAAATACCTGAGTTGTCCTTGGATCTCACATTCTTCAAGTTCCCACATTCTCTGTTCTCTGTTCTAAGCACTCTCTCAATTCTGAGATTCTGTGTTCTTAAATCCTTCCCAGCTCTAACATTTTATGTTCTAAGGTTCTTCCTGTTCTGCCATCTGTGTTCTAGGGTCCCCTACAACTCTGATATTTTCTATTCTACTGAAACTTCTAACTGTGACATCCTGTGTTTTATGTTCGATAATCTTTTAATTCATTGATATGCTGTAATTAACCCATACTTATGCCTGCATCCAGGAATCAGCAGCCCACTTTGCTTCTATCTCTCCTACCTATTGCACCAGGCACATCTCAAGATGACTTTGGGGACCCTGCTGGCATCTCAAGGCTCAGTCACCATCTTGGACTATATACAGGCTTAACAGTAAAGGAGAGCTAACTCTACCCATCCTTTCCAGCTATTGGGATTTGAAGACGAGCATCAGTTCCTTTGGTTTATGAGACTGTTCCTACAGGTTTTTTTGTTGTTGTTGCCATCATAAAGAGGATCATAGATTTGAAGCTGGAAGGAACCTAACTCAACCCCTCATTTTACAGATGATGAAACTGAGTCACAGAATGGTTAGGGGATTTGCCCAGGGTCAAAAAGCCAGTGTGTGTTCCAAGGCAGGATTTGAATCCAATTCTTTCTAACCTCAGATTCAGTAGGTATCCTATCCACTTTATCAATCTTCCTTTCATCCAATCTCTTAGGTACCCAAGGGCTTAGAAGAAGGGGACAGTGGGTGATTTTTTTCAAACAAAATCTGTTTCCTTCTTTAGAGTCAATAAGTGTAGTTCATTGTTTATAGAACTTTATGGTTATAAATTTATTTCTTCACAGCAATCTCAGGAGTTAGATGGTACCAGTGCCTGTAACCCTATGTTCCAGATAAGGAAACTGAGGCTTAGAGAGATGAAATGACTCTAGGCACGACTCGAAAGTACAGGAAGTTAGAACTCAACCCAGATCTGCTTATTTCTTCTCTGCTTTCTTAGCTTATAGAAACTCCCTTCCCTTCCCTTCCCTTCCCTTCCCTTCCCTTCCCTTCCCTTCCTTCCCTTCAGAGTGGAATAGTTTTAGGATCTAGAATCAAATTCTGGTTTCAAGACTTACTAGCTGTGTTGCTCTGGGTTAAAAAAAAATTCATTTCTCCAAACCTGTTTTCCACTTCTGTAAACTGAGAATACTAACATTTCCACTACTATCTTACATAATTATGGGGAAGGTGACAAGCAAGTTGTAAGGCACTATAGAACGAGTTCTTATGAATAAGTTTGGCTTTTAAACCAAAGGGGTGTCAGATATGGGGACCACATAAGTCAGGGGATTTTAAAAAAGCAAGAGGAGGATATGTAGTAGTGCTAGAACTCCTTTGGATTTGACAAAATTAAGAAGCCAAAGGTCTCTCACAGAGAACGTAGATCTGGAGAATCAGAGAGAAATACTGATTTCCTTGCTGCTTGGCAGAATAACTCCCAAAAAGGGAGGGTAATATAGTGTTAGGGTGTCAGGACCTGGGTTCCAGGTCTAGCTCTGCTACTTGTCTGATCTCTGATGAGTCACTCCCCCCCCCAAGCCTCAGTTTTCTTATCTGTAAAATTGATTGGGGCTGATGCTCTTTTGAAGGCTAGGTATGGGAGCTATGCAGTACCCAGAGTCATCTGGTTTCCCTGTGCCCCTTACGTCTTCCTGAACTGATTCCTATGCTCTCAACCTAAAGTGAGACCAGATGAAAAGTCTTTAGAGCACAGATTGGGGACAACAGGGAAAGTGATTGCTAGGATTTGAGATCTTTGTTGTACAGGCGTGTCCAACTCTGCAGGATCCTTTTTGGGGTTTTCTTGGCAAAGATACTAGAGTACTTTATCATTTCCTTCTCCAGCTCATTTTTACAGATGAGTTAACTGAGGTAAACTGGTTTAAATAACTTTCTGAGAGTCAAATAGCTCGTAAATATCTGAGGCCATATTTAAATTCAGGAAGATGAGTCTTTCCAACTTTGTCCATTTTGCTACATAGCTACCTGGAGATTTTTAGGATAATTCAATTTAAGAAACATTTTAAGGGCACTAGATTGTAGTCTGGGGGTGGGGTGGGGAAGAGAGTGTTACATAATATTACAATCCTTGCCCTCAGAGAGTTCACAGTACTATTTGATTTTACAGCTGGAAATCAACCACTTCAGTCAGTCAATCAATGGGTACGAATTTGTTAAGCACCTACTGCATGCCAGATGTGGTGCTAGACCTAGACTATGGTGACAACAAGACAAATGGTATGGTGCCTTCCCCTAAGGAGCTCACATTCTTCTTAGGGGGAGACACACAAATAAGTTCGTTTTTGTTTTGTTTGAGCCTGAGCGTCCCTGTCTCCCCCAGAGTCTAGTTGGGAAACTTTGACCTGCTCTGTTTTCCTCACCTGAATCATTTCTGCCCCCTTTAAAAAGAGTCAATTCTTTTTCTTATGAATGTGTGTATAGACAGTCGGAATCAAGTGGCTTGCCTAGCACACAGCTAGAAAGTGAGTTCGGATTTGAATGCAGAGTCTCCTGACTCCAGAGCTGAGGTCCCATCCACTGCACCCCTTCCACTCTCCAGACCTCCTAGTGGTCTAACCTTGCCAGTGCCGGGCCTTAAAGACCTTTGAACTCAAACCATCCACCGGCCTTAGCCTCATCCCCAGCCGGGGCTGTGATGTGTGTCCCACTCTGAGAACACATTTAAGTATGTATACCAAATAAATATATACACTACATAGACAATTTATATGCTGTGTGTGCACACAGAGGTATGTATGTATATATGTTTGTTTGTATACAGACAATAAATGCAAAATGATTTGCAGTAGGTAGGTAGAGGATACTAACAGCTGGAGGGATCTAGAAAGGTTTCTTCTAGAAGATGGCTTTTGAGCCATCGAAAGGACACAGCTTGGAGGCAGAGGTGAAAAGGAAGAGCGTTCGAGGTACAGGGACAGCCCTCGCAAAAGTGAATGAGAAGGAAGATGTAGTACAGCAAGAAAGCCAGTTGACTGGACTGAAGAGTGCCGGAAGGGGGAGGGGAAGGCGAGCAACGTGTAAAAAAAAAAATGGAAAGGCAGGTCAGGATCAGCATTTAGGAGGGCTTAACGTTTTAAAAAGAATATATTATATTTGATTCCAGAGACAAAGGGGAGCCCCTGGAGTTTATCGTGTAAGGAGGTGAAACGGTCAGACTTTAGGAAGAGAACATTTTATAGAAGAACCCAGGCGCAGAGGGGGCCATGTTTTGGGATAGAGTTGGGATTCAAAGTCAGGTCTCCGGACTCCAGATCCTGCCCTCTTTCCCCAGCAACACAGTGCTGGGATTATTGAGGGAGGAGGGAGGAGGGGGATCGAAACAAACCAGCCCCTTCTCTTTCTACATTGAACATTGCGGTGGGAAGGGGCTTAAGATTCGTGACCACATTGGAACCGCGTAGGGGAGGTAGCTGTGGGTCTCTCCATCTCGATAATGAGCTCAGACACTGAAGGAACGCTCCCGGTGTGTGAGGAGATGAAAAGCATAGCAGACTAGAGGGGTACAGACTGAGCAGGCACTGCGTTCTCCAAGTTCATCCTGCTGGTGTGGGAAATTGGAGGGGGCCAGGCCAGCTCTGGCTCCAACACCACCACCACCTCCCCTCACCCTACCGGGAGTCCCCGGGCTGTTCCAAACCTGCTTTGGGCGGAGAGTTTGGAGGGGACGGATTTTGACTTTCCTGTGCCTCCCTCTTCCTTCCCCCCCCCCCCAATGTTATGGGCCACCCCTTCCCTGGCCGCTAGGATCCTGGAGCTCTCCCTTGTGTCTGGGGAAGTAGGCGAGGGGTAGGATGGCCCGCCCGTATCTTACGCCGCTAGCCCCTCCTGACTCGGGCCAATGCTTCCCCTCTGTCGCCTCTGCCTCTCCTTCCAAGCTGGAGGCTTCAGCCTAACCACCTCTGACGACTTTAGTGCCTCCTCTCACCCCACTCCGAAACAAAGGAGAAGCCTCGCTTTTTCTCTTGGCCAGCTTGACAGTGGCAGGTACGGGGGAGTCTCAGCTGACAGCTTCCTTCTAGCTATCAGGGTCGCACAGTTCTTAGGGCTTCTCACCACATCTGGATCGACTGCTCTCCGCTCCCCAGACAGGCTTGGACGCAGGAGAGCAAATAGGGAAATTCCTGGCGGACCAGGGAGGCCCAACAAGTCCGAGGAGGGGAAGCTTCTCCCCACAACTCTCAAACTCCTGTCTTGCATATTGTATGATTTAGAATCTACTGACATCAGTACATTTATTATATCTGATTTCATAGATGTCTTCTGGTGGGTTAGAATGCAGACCATTAAGAGCTTTGCCCAAGATGTCCGTCCCATATGCTGTCCTTAATCCATTCACTCATTTATTCAGCAATTGTTCATCGCCTACTGTTAAGAGCCCACTTTAGATAAAGGTTTAGTGCCTGCCTTCAAAGAGCTTACAGACTAAAAAGAAGAGCGCACGGGCACTAGGAGACACAAATTGACACAAGACACGACTTGGAAGGCGCGCCCGGAGGGGCCAGACCGAGCGCTACAGCACATTACCAGGCGAAGACCTTCCCGGGAGAATCAGGGGAATGTTCCCTTAGAAGGCAGCACTTAGTGTGAGCTTTGAAGGGTAGATAGAATTCAACACCCAAAGGTGTTGGATGCGAGAGATGCGGGGGGTGGGGCAGAGGAGAGAAACTGCAAGAGCGAGTGAAGAGCGCGCTGTTCTGTTTTGTATTAATCCAATGAAATAATGAATATTTGTCAAGCACAAATGTATAAGAACACATTTGTGCTTGACACACAGTAGGCATTTAATGGATGCCCTTTCCTTTGCCTTCCCTGTTTAGGGGGTGGGGGTAGGAAGGGCATGCTGCGTCCAATTAGTCGGGACGAGAGTGGGCACTCTCTGGGCTTCAAGTTGGAGTCCTAAGTCTGCTAGATCTGTGACCCTGGACAGATGGTTTAACTTCGCTGGTTCTTAGCTTTTTCATCTCTAACATGAAGAGGCTGGGCCAGGCCAAGGAAGTGAGTGTGCAGGCAGATTGTGGGGACACCGAAAAACAGGGCGCAAGGCCAGACTTCGGAAGTGAGGAATGCAGTGATCGGATGCGTACCCTCATCTCTTTCTTTTGTTTGGAAACTCAGTGCCCTGAATTCCACGCTGGTCTTGGATGTGCCACTACTGTATATTGTTGTAGCCCTTTTCAGTCATGCCTGAGACCTTTCCTGACCCTTTAGGGGCTTTCTTGATAAAGAAACTGAAATGATTTGCCATTTCCTTCTCTAGGTCATTTTTTTTTTTCAAGTGAGGAGAGGGAGGCAAACAGGGTTAAGTGACTTGTCCAGGGTCACACAGCTAGGAAGCATCTGAGGTCAAATTTGAACTCAACTTTGCTGATTCTAGGCTGGTACTCTGCACCATGTAGTTGCCCCTCTATTGACTATGCAATATAACACACTTTTTCACTACTGCTTATGTAATATGCAGTATATATATATTTCCCACTACTGTAGATTATACATACACAGTATATATGATACATGTATAGACACAGTTCCCACTAGTATAGAGTACATAGTAGTTCCCACTACTGTATACTATATAGTATATAATATACATTTCCCACTACTATAGATTAAATAGAGAGTACACATACATACATATATACACATACATTTCAATCACAACCCACCTTCAGAGACTCAGAGACAGGGTGGCATAGTTGTGGAAAGAAGGAAGGGTTTGGAATTAGAGGACCTAGGTCCAAACTTGTGTTTGTCCACTCACTCCCTGTGTGGCCTTGGACAAGTTGGTTAACCTCTCCAGTCCTCAGTCTACTCAGCTGTAAAATGGGGCAAGTTTGGTCTAGGGATGATCTCTAAGGTCTTTTCCAGTTCTAAATCTGTCATCCTATGATTAGCCCCTCTTCAGATCTCCTTTAGCAAACTTCTAAAACCCCACCCTCCCTTGATCAAGTACTTTGGAGTCTTTTCTAATGTTTCAATGTGTACCTACTCTTCACCTCCCCCATTGCCCATTATCATTCCATAGAGAGAAGACTTTGATGACCCAAATTCTATTGCCTCAGCACCATCCCCTAACCCCCCTTTCCTTTGATGGTAAAGAGGCTTTGATTCAGAGCTTATTTAAATAGTTAAATTTAATTTAAGTTTATGAAGGGACCTTAGACCTCAGAATCCAGTCCTCTCATTTTACAGATGAGGAAGGGGTGGGTCAGAGAGGTTAAGCACCCTGTCCAAAGCCACTCAAAGCTGGAATAAGCAGAATCTGAAGGGCCAAAGATGTTAAGCTATTTGTCCACAGAATGGTCAGAACCAGCTTCTCTGACTCCCAATACAGAAAGTATAGTTTGGACTACTCCATGCTGCTTCTGCGGAATAATGATGAGGAAAATCTTGAAAATAAGAAAGAGTCAGATTTGAGGAAAAGGACAACGAAAGCAAGCCTTGGCAGAAAAATGCCCATGAGACCCTGCTGTTTCCCCCACCCCCAAGCTATAGGTTCTCTGCTTTCCATTCTATCTGAAGAACTGTCTAGGCTGACCTAGCTAATGCCTTCTTGTTCCCCTACCAGCCTCTCTGATGCAGGGATGGACCAGGGTCCAGAGTCATGGCAGAAGAAATGAATTGACTTCCCTCTCACCCTCTGCCCTCCTCCTTCCACCAAAAAGCCTTTGAAGTTGCTAGGGGGAAAGGAACCCAAGGCTCCCACGGCCCTTTCTAGGGGTTATGACTTCCAGGGCGCTGAAGTCAGCTGAAGCTTCACTACGAGTGGTGGGTGGGATAGGGGCAGTTACTGTTCTCCCTCCTCATCGTTCTAGGCTGGGGAGATAGAGAGAAAGAGGGGCTAGTGTTCCTTGTTGGTCTCGGTGATGAAAGATAATGGGGGTGGGGTGGAGAGCCATGAGAGCTTAAATCAGAGAGACTTGGGCCTGCCTATCTTTGCTTTATCCTCCTTCCCAGCCCTATGGGAGGAGGGGTGAGGGCAAGGGTCTGCGATGGTGCACCTGTCGCTGGCAACCGGAGTCCAGCCTGGGTCGTGTGACTGGGTGATGGAGGCAGTTACAAGAGGACTGAGTTGGGGGTGGGGTGAGAGGCTGTGAGTGTGTGGTGGTGGTAAGGGTTGGGTGAGGCAAAGAGGAAACAACAGACACAATGCTTGGCTAAAGTATTCCAGAGAGAGAGAGAGAGAGAGAGAGAGAGAGAGAGAGAGAGAGAGAGAGAGAGAGAGAGAGAGAGAGACCCAGCTCTCTTTTGTTCTCCCCTCCCCCAGCCTACTAGCTGCTAGTGTAGGTGGGGAAGACGTTCCCCTCTCCATCTCTGCTTCTTCTCCCCAGTCTCCTGGGAATTAAAATGATGCCACAGAGATATACAATACCGACAGAGTTAGCGTGGCGTGGTGGACAGCGAGCAGAAAGACGTGGGTAAAAATCCTCACATATTATTAACTGAACTTCTCGGTGGCCCAGGAGACTCTAAGAAATGATAAATTACGGATCAGTTAATTGCCTGACGGCATACATGCGGGAAGCTCCCTACTCCCTTGAAATTACAGATTTGGACACAAAGAAAATGCCGGTTCGCCGGTCCACTTCCCTCTAGGGGAAGTTCTTCAAACTTTTATTCTGACCAAGAACAAAGGTAACCGAGGGATAGGTGTGGAGGGAAGGGGGCACAAACCAGCATGAATGAGAAGAGAGCTTCTCTCTGCCCTTAGGAAGTCTGGGTGCATGAACTTGTTCCCTACCACCTTGGGTCTCACTGCTCGGTTCTCCACATCCCTGGTCCAATACCAACTCCCCTCAGTGAAAACTGAGCTCACCCCTACAGCCAGGCGCAAGAAACGGGTCTCCCTCCTCCCAGCTCACCCCGGACCCCCCATGAAGAGTCCTGCAGCTCGCATCAGCAAGATTAGGTCAACTCCCTCCTTCTTTCCCCCAAAGGCCCAGTCTTTCTTTCCACCAGGCGTAGGCGAGCTGCCCTGTCTTCCGCGTTACCATTACCGGAGCGAATCGGCTTTGAAAGCCCAGTGAGCGGCCGATAAGATAACGTAATCTAAGCAAATGCAAGCCACAGCGTTCTCTGGGCGTTTGGATCCACCACATCTGGCCCGGGTCCTCTCTGCTGGCTTAGTTTGGGTGGCCTCCGGGTGCTGCAAGGCTTGACCTCGGCTCATTACCCTACTCCTTTTCTTCTCCGGCTACTCACTAAGAGAACGGGAAGACGAGCCAAGGGGTGGTAGGAAGCTATACTCCGAGCAAGGTCCCTGTAAAGAAAGAAGGGCGCGTCTTTCTTGGTGAGGACTGGCTGGGTGAGCCAACGGAGGAAGTGAAGCTGTGCTGAGCCCTACCCCGAGCCTCTCGACGGCCTGGGGCAGAAGTAGACTTTCCTTTCTATAGGCCTTCACTGTGAAGCGAGGGACCGATGCCCCTCTCCTGCGTTCTGGGACACAGACCTCACCCCTTCTCACGCAGGCATCCAGCATCCCGAGCTTTGGCCCCAAGAAATTCAAACTGCGCAGTTAAGGCTAAAGTCACCCCGAGCTTCTCGGGCATAGTTGGGGCGGACTGTTCTCCGATCCAGCAACCTGAGACAAGCCGCGACCCCAAGGCGGTCCCGCGTGCCTTCCGGGCCCAGCGTGTGTCCTTACAGCCATCTGCGTGGGCTGAGTTCCCCATACGTACCTTAAGAGTTCTCCCCCGCAACCCCTGCCCGGCTGCTCTCGCCTTCCTCGGATCATCCGGACTTTCGAAATTCTACCCACGACCAATCTTTATTTAAAATAAATTGCTTCTTCGGAGGGTGAAACCATCTGGGAGACCGATAATGGAGCTTCCCAGAAATTTTCCATGATTTCGGTACAAAATCCCATGCAGCTGCCCCTGCCCTGAGGATCCCTACAGCGGCCGCTGCTTCGGGAGGGTTGTATAAGGGCTCGGTGAGGCCCCCACGTCTGTTCTAGGCTTGATCCTGGGAGAGGGTCGTAAAATTCGAACGTCCCCGTTTGCCATAAAATCACCCAGCTGATGAAATGCCCTTCGGTCAAGCAGTGTTTAAGTGACTGTCTCCTTTCGATCAAACTCTAGCGAAAGCCCCTCGGAGGGGTGGAATGAAGAAAGCTTGGGACTCTCCACTCTGACCACGCTCATCATCCCTTGCTTTAAAAGTCCTGAATCCTTCCTTTTCTCTCTTCTCCTTGCTAAGGCCACTCCTCCGATTTTAATTCTTCGGAAGAGAAACCGAAGCCATTTGTCTTGTTTCTAGGGTCTAGGAAAAGCTTGCCTTATCTTTTGTTGAATTAGAAAGGTGGCGATTTCGTAGGAGGCGGGACCTAGTCACCTAGAGGACTTAGGACGTTTTTATATCTTTCCACGGAAGGCTTTCGTAGCCACGGACGCGTCGCTTGTACTTCTAAAGTAGTCAACTCTCTTCTGCCAAATATCGGAGCTAGGATCACCACTATCTCTTTACTGTTTATGGCTCCCCCAGCCCCGAGCATAAGCGCTAATTAATGAACGTATCCTGGGCTTAAAGCAACTGAACCAACTGGAAATTTCCTGAAGCGCCAAGTCTTTATCAATTTGTTTGGAAAGAAACGAAATTTGGGAGAAAAGCTATGGGAGGGCACAAGGTAAGGGAGGTGGGGGAACCAAAGACGCTTAGCACAGGGTTCCTCCTTTCTAGCGGGGCAAGGAGTTAATCGCCTTTTCGAAACTCTGGCACATCGTATGGACAGACTCCTCTCCTTTCAAACCAAGCAGTCTTCAATTTTCCTTCAATTTAATTCCATTCAATCCAACATTTTAAACGCACCTTCACTGGCCTAGGCTCCAGGGATGCAGAAAACAAAATATAATAATCTCTGCTATCCAGAAGCTAACAATTTACTGGGAGATACAGCATGTACAGGCATGTTAGAACAAAATATTACCAAAAATAGGCCTACTATGTGCCAGGAATTTCCCTTGTACAAAGACAAGTAGAAAACCATCCTCTTTTCTCTGCAACTTCTCTGAACACACCCTCCCACCCCCAATTAATAAATGTCTGGTGATGGATTGCTCTACAGGAGTTTAGACGTGATGCTCTATGTGTGTGCCTGACTACGAAGTATCACGAAGTGACATATAAAGAGATGAAAAGTCGTATCAAGAGGCAGAGCCATCCCTGCTACCCCAGGCTCTCTGTTAAGCCATGGATAAAGAGCTTTTCAGGAAAAAAAAATGCATTTTAAGTGCCTTTTAAGAAGAAATTCTGCCTTGAACAGAATTTCAATGTTTCTAAACTTCAAGTTTCTCCGTTTTAGAAAACGGAGGTTCACCTTCCACTATCATTTGTATGACTCAAAGTTTTCATGTAACTAATTGGTTTAAAGTTAGGGGCATGTTTGAAAATAGTCAAACATGCATACATACATACATACACATATTTTTATCTGAATACCATGGCCCCTTAGGTTACTGTGTGAGCTATAGAGTGACACAGGATTTCTGTCCTCTGAATTAGAATCTCGAGAATGTTATGTAAAAACAAAAGACATCAATGAAAATAATTTTAAAAAAACATTCTGAAATATGAAAAACCAACATAAGTCTGAGCTCATTGAACTGGACAAATACAAACAAAGCTTCAATAAACTGTTCCCTTAGTGTATTGGATTCACCATGAGGGCAGGAACTCCATTTCATCTATTTCGAATCAGCCTCCCTGCCAAGCACTATTCTGGCCTTTAATCAGTGGTTGTTGGTTAACTGAAATCAAACACAGCACCCTGGGAAACTTTATAAACTAGATGCATACAAGGAGCCCCGCAGTGTCCAATTAGAACTTGAAATCATATGTCCCTTGACTGACCAAGGTCAGCAGAATGAAAGTTAAGTTAAAAATAATCAGATGATGGTAATAAGAATGGATCACACCAATTCCAAGGCTTTCTAGCCTGTGTCAGAGATTGGGTGTGGAGAATAGGGGAGAGAGGAAAGGTGACAGAAAGGGAGAGAGAGAGACACCTTTAGCTGTGGGAGCAGAGACAGTCAGAAAAAGTCTGCCGCAAAGTTAGAAATGACAGTTCCCTCAGCTGAGTGCCAAGGCCACCTGTGTCCTCCCAGTGGATCAGATTTATTGAGTGTAACATTTTAATAAAAAACACACACACCTTCCCACTTTAGTGCATTAAGAGATTTCTAGCAAAACACAGTAATGTTGCTATAAATTTTCCTCCCAGCACCCTTGCAAGTAATAACTCAAGCCAAACATTTTGCATTTAATGTTTGTTTTGATGGCTACATTCCAGAAGAAGGGGTGGGGGCTTTTGGTTAGGGTTGGACCTGGCAGTAGGGAGGAGGAGGGCAAAAAAATACATAGCCCTTCAGTAGTGATTAACCTGATGGTTTTAATAAAGCCCTTACAAATTGGAAAAGCAACACTTGGAAATCAGGGAAGGGCAAAGGAGCCTCTTCAGTTAATGACTGGGGCAACCAGTCTAGGTGATGAGCAGTTTTTAGAAAGTCAATAAGGTGTTGGCCCTGGTGGCCCTCAGAGTGACCACTGAGGGTGAAGATTCCTTTTGAGTTTCCTCTGTGCTTTTATGGGTTCCTTTTAGGCACTACCAGTTATACCCATTTTAAACAGACCTTGACTAGTTAAAAAATAAAATAGACTTAACTTTATTTCAGATCTGGAAGAAATTTTCAGTTCCCCATTCTTATGCCTATGCATTAAAACCACAGTACTAGGAATGATGTTTAAGTTGATGATAATAATAACAGCTGACATTTATATAGTGCTTTATGGTTTACAAAGCTTTTTAGGGTTTACAGAGCACTTTGCAGACATTAGATCATATCTGATCTAGGGTCATTGTTCCTAGCTCCGTTTTACAGATGAGGAAATGGAGGTCCAGAGGTTAAGTGACTTTCTCAGGTCACAGGGGTAATAAGTGGAAGAGTCTGACTTGAGTCTGGGTCACTTAACTTCAAATTAAGCATCTTTTTCATTAAAGAAGTATCCTCTTATAGAGGAAAGAGCACATGACAGCAGTTATCAAACCTTCCCAGCTTCACCTGCTAGAAACCTTAATTTCTTTTAAAAATCCTTTCAAAGATCATCTCCCATGGGATCTTTCCTTCAAGTTGCTAGTGCCTCCACATCTATAAAATTACCTTACATTACTTTGTACATTTTTTTTGCACCTGTCGTCTTTTTGTGATGATATTATTTAAAATTTTGGAATCATTATCCATTATTGATGGATTATTCATCATTATATAGAGTACTGTTGCTCTGGGGTTTTTCTTTTCTTTATGCTTCCCTTGGTTTGGGAGGCAATCATATTTTTTTGATAAAAGGTATTTGTGGTAGCATTTTCTTCCTCAATTTTTGAGCATAGTTTGTTCATTCTGTTCTATGAGATTTGTTTTGTACATTAGAGTGACTACATATTGTTTCCCTCATAGTAGCACGAAAGTTTTTGAGGGCAGATGCCTAGCACAGAGTGGGCACATAATAAAAGCATATTTCTTGATTGACTTGAACCTCAACTTTTATACAAACAGGAAGTGTGGGCAAGGTGCTTCATTTCTGTGTTTCATCTGTAAAATAGGTATAATGACACTAATGCAACTTACTCATAGAGTTGTTGTGAAGCAAGGTTGGTAACCTTGAAGCATTATAGGAAGTTGAATCATTATTTATAATATACCAAAACTGTGTTGTAAGTCTATTTTCCTACCTTAGAGCAGAACTGGACCTAAATAAATTCCTGAAGAAAGATTGCAGAGCTGTTGAATTTCGCTTAAAGAGTACCTAAGGGTATCCGCTCATCTTACTCTATCACAGCCTGGGCAGGAGGTATTTTAGGCTCACCTCACTCTAGCAGGTCTCCCCAAACCACCTTGTTCAGTGCAGGCATCATTTACTTTCATTAGACAATCATTTATATGCTGCCTTCTAACACCACTTGAATGGTTTTGGTGCCTGTAATCTCCTCTAGCTAACCTATGAGTTTCTTGAGAGTAAGACAAAGTAGTTTTCTTTGCATCACCCTACAGTAGCCCAATGCAAAGTACTTGCATGTCACAACAGCAATAATAGCTTGTATTGATTAAATGCTCCCATCACTGTGCTTTCAGACTGACTTGTCCCCCACATCTGTAATGCTTTCCCTCCTTACCCCCAGATCTTTGAGTCCCTGGTTTCCTTCGGGACTCAGCTCAAGAGCAAGCATCTACACGGAGACTTTCTTGATCCCCTGACTGTGAGTGTTCTTCCCCCCACCCCAAACTGCCTTGCATGAATTGTGAATATATTCTCTCTATACCTATAGGTCTACATGTTATCTCCCCTAGCAGAATGTAAGCAGATACAGTTTCCCTTGTGTCCTTTTATCTCTATAAGTTAGTATGATGTCGAACACATAATAGGCTTCAAAAACTGATTCTCAATTGATTGATGCTTAATATTTCTTGATTAATTAACAATGAATGCTATGAAGCTGGATTTCCTTTGACTGAGCTGGGCTGGATCATGCCCCATTCTGTCCGACTCTATCCTTTACTTAAAGGTACTTTTATTTTCTAAGCACTCACCACCAGCCCTTGAATTTATTATCATTATTTTGAAAATGAATAACCTTAGCAATTTCAAGGAAAAAGAGATAAATTGTTCCAGGGCTTAACTAGATAAGGACTAGTCTTGGATCGCTTTTTTTCTTGGATCTTTTTAAAGTGGTTGGCAGCCTTTTAGTCAGGATTCTCTGTCTTCCTCCCCCTCCTCTCCCAAGTTTTAATGGGAGCTGAGCACTTTACACCCCATGAAACCTTTGGCATCCTGACCCAAATGGTATTGTCCTCTGATCTCACATTCAGAAGGCAGAGCCCTGGCTCCATGCCCGAAGGAAATGAAAGCCTGATCAGGGGTTGATAGTAATGGGTCTCTCTCTCTCTCTCTCTCTCTCTCTCTCTCTCTCTCTCTCTCTCTCTCTTTCTCTCCCTCTCTCCATTCTCAGAAACAAAATGGCTACATGGAAATGTGGAAAGAGATAATGTTTTTATGAGGATGCTGTCAAGAGGGTGCATGGAGTGGTCTAGGAAGATCATTATAGAGTGGAATAGTACTAACCCGAGAATCAGCAGATCTAGGTCTGAATACCCTTCTCCCCACACTTGCTAGATATGTGACAATGGGTAAATCACAAAGCCTCAGTTTCCTCATCTGTATAATGTTATTAGTATATCAAATGAGATAACACATTTAAAACACTTTACAAATCTTAAAGTTCTATACAAAGTGCTAGGTGCTGCTATTACTGCCAATACCACAACTACCACCATCATTACTGCTTCTGCTGCTGCTACTACTGCTATTACAGCGGCTGCTGCTGCTACTGCTACTACTACTACTACTACTACTACTACTACTACTACTACTTCTACTACTACTACTGGGTCTGGAGAAAAAAGTGAGGCGGGTGACCTTGCACAGCCCTCCCTCCCTCAAATCAAAGTCAATTACAAGTGGTCATCATCTCCTTGATGTTATGGTCCTCTTCAAGAATGAAGGACAAACCACAGCTTCTAAGTAGTCTGAGCTGAATGGGGAACCAGATGACAACTTCCAGTTGGGCAACACCATTCATCCTCCCCTCTCCTCCCTTTCCCTTCCTCTTCTTTCCCCTCTTCTCTTTTCCAACTGAGGGTGTTCTGCCCAAAGGAAAGGAAAATTTGATGGCAAAAGCTACCTAGTTAATTTGGGGTTTGCTGGCTAGATCTCTTTCTCAAAGACCAAGCCTTAAACCTAATTCACTCTGGATCTCAGGGACAGGACAATAGCTTCCTGCCCCAGCACCACTTGATGTTCATTTTTTGGGCCCTCCTGGGGCCAGAGTGAATGTAAATAGTAATTGTTTCTCTTTTGGCCAGCAACCTCTCCCAGTTTGATTTTTTTTTTAATTAAAGAGGCCATCCCTTGATTCACTTCTTAAAGAAGTCTATTTATTGAATGGACTTTACCTCACTCAAAGTGAGAACTTAAAAAGAACCACTGCATCCCGGGCCATCTCCAGTTGTCCTGATGAATATCTGGCCACCAAGCTCAGATGGCTCTGGAGGAGAAAGTGAGGCTGGTGACCTTGCACAGCCCTCCCTCACTCAAATCAAAGTCAATTGCAAGTCATGTCATCATCTTCTTAATATCATGGTCCTCTTTAAAAATGAAGGACAAACCACCCAATCTGCTACTGCTACTATTACTGCTACTGCCACCACTACTTCTGCTGCTACTACTATTATTACTGATACTGCTGCTACTATTACTGCTATGACTCCCTCGTAGGTTTGTGATGATGAAAGCAAAGCATCATATAAATGGGAATTACTATGATTCTCTACTTTGAAGTCCTTCTCCACAGCCTCATCAAATCACGGCCATGGCCCTGGACATGCTAATAAAACACTATGCCTGGGAGTACCTGCCACTCCAAGAAAGCTTTGCAAAAAACCCAAAGGTAGAATAATTTAACCAAACTCGGAGATGCATGGGGTGAGCACAAGGTGATGTTTTTTTCCCTTGGTTCACAGCCACTCATGATCATAGGATCACATGTTTAGACCTGGAAAAAACCTTAGAAAGGAACTTGAGCACAGCAGCATGTCTAACCTCTTAGAATATTATTTTATTTTTTCCTCATTACACCTTAAAAACAATTTTTAGCATTTTTAAGTGTTGAGTTCCAAATTCTCTCCTTCCCTCCTCTTCCTCCTTGCGGAGATGGTGAGCAATCTGATACAGTTTATAATTGTGCCACCATGTAGTTCCATATTAGTTATTTTGTACAGGAAGTTGAACAAAAAATGAAAGAATCAGTTCTTTCTCCGGAGATGGTTATGTTTCATCATGAATCCCTTGGGATTACCTTAGATAATTGTATTTCTGAGAACAGCTAAATCATTCACATTTCTTTATCATAAAATAATGCTATTACTGTGTACAACATTGTCCTATTTCTGTTCACATTCTTTTGCATCAATTCATATACGTCTCTCCAGGTTTTGTGAAATCATCCTGCTTGTCATTTCTTATAGCACAATAATATTCCATCATAATCATATACCACAACTTCTTCAGCCATTGCCCAATTGATGGGCAACCCCTTGATTTCCAATTCTTAACCACCACAAAAAGAGCTGCTCTAAATATTTTTTTTTTTTGTACAGGTAAGTCCTTTCCCCTTTAAAAAATTAACAGTGATATTGCTGAATCAAAAGTGAGCATAGCTCCAAATGCTCTCCAGAACACCCACCCTCTCATTTAGATTACAACTGAGACCCAGGAATAACCATGTCCTGTGGCTATGCTTGGAGAGGACGTAGCCACACTGATAAAATCACAGAGCCTTGAAGTCTTGGAATTTGAGCACAGCAGTATGTCTCACCTCTTATAATCCCTGGCTTCCTTCTAAGCTTCAGCTCAAGTGCACCATTTCCATGGGGATTTTCCCAGTCTCCCCAGATCTGAGTGCCTCTCATCCCCCAAACTATGGTAAATTTACTTTGTTTCCATTTATGTGAGAATATTTTTTCTCCTGATAAAATATAAGCCCCTCGAAGGCAGAGATTACTTCATTTTGGTCTTTGAAATCTCATTTCTCAGCAGAGAGATAGGGACAGGACCTGTGATTTCATTATTGTAGGGAATTCCCAGATGAGGAAACTGTCTACTCATGCAAGGCAGTCCATGCATAGAAAGTTGCCTAGAGCAGTGAGTGAAGTCAAGTGATTTGCCTAGGCTCCCACAGCCAGTATGCATCTGAAGTGGGAGTTTGGGGGCTTTTTTACCCCCATCACTCCAGGTCTTCCTAATTAAATGCTCCACTCTGTCCTCTCTGCCATGCTGCTTAATAATGCTTTTTGGAATGAACTGCTCTAATTCCATGTTTGGACCAATTCTGTAACCTAGATTTAATGGGTAGGAGGAATAAATACCTGGTCCAGAGCTTTCTTTCTTTCCATATTTTCTGTAGTAGTAGATCAGGGAAGGAAGCCAGAACTGGAAGAGACCTTTTTGACATCTAGTCCAACCCTTTCAGTTTTAGATGGGGAAAGTGAGGTGTAGAGAATGTATGTAATTTGCTCATTTACCCTGTTAGCAAATGGCAGTACCAGAATTTGAACCCAAGCTCTTGGATTCCACCTGCAGCATCTTGGCTTCTGTGCTGTCTCTACTCTGGCTCATTTTCTTAATCAGATCACGAAAAGAGCCTAAAAGGGATCATTGCAGAAGAGACTTGGGGTTGTACTGTTCTAGTAAACTGAAGGGACTTCAGGAAATCTGACACATTTGGGACTGATTGACTCCTCATTTGACATTCTCAAAGTCAGATATGATGTGGAACATTCCTCTCCTGCCCCTTTGGAGGAGACAGTGGAAGAACCAGAGCCCTCTCTTTTTCAGAGTTATCGATATCCTCAATCAGTCCTTGGGTTCCTAGAGAATTACTGTTCTTTCTATACAAGGGTATCCAATTTTAAAAGAATTAGAATACAATAAAGTATGCAAGGCAAATTGGTACAGCCAATTGACGGTCAGTCATGGAGTCGAGTCCAGTTAGCTGGTGCAGTGGCTAGAGTGCTGGACTTGTAGTCAACAAGACTCATCTTCCAGAACTCAAATCTGGTCTCAGATGCTCACTAGCTGTATGATCCTGGACAAGTCACTTAACCCTGTTTGCCTCAGTTTTCTCATCTGCCAAATGAGCTGGAGAAGGAAATGGCAAACCACTGCAATATTTTTCCCAAGAAAACCCCAAATGGGGTCATGAAGAGTCAGATAGGACTGAAAAGACTGAACAATGACATGGTATCAAAATGACTCAGGTTCTAGGTTTATTTGTGCTAGTTGTATGGCCCTGGGGCAAATAATTTAAACACTCAGTGCCTTGGGCAGCCTGCCCTCTGCGACTATAATTTACAGAGGAGTTGCAAATTTGGGTTTGTGTAAGGAATTATTATACAAGAAACTCCCCACATTGATGAAATCACAGGCCCAGACTCCAACTTTACCCCTATATCTACTCACCGTCTAAAACATATTGAACATTAGTCTTTCTTTGAGGATTCAGAAGATAACCCAGGATTTGAAGGCCCCTAAGGTCATTGTTATAAATAGTCACCTTAAGCACACTTCTGGAGTCCTAAAGAGCTAGTTAATAAAGATTTCTGCTTGGTAGCTTTTAATGTACACCATTACCCCGACCACATAATTGAATGTTTCTAAACTGTAAAATTGGTGTTGCTTTTGGCTCTAGATCAAAGATGAAATCTACCACTCTTGACCCAAACGTATTCGAGAAATCACAGAATGTTAGAGCTGGGAGGGTCTTTAGAACACAGAGCAAAGAAAGGACATTGGAATATGAAATATCAGGGCTGGGACAGACGCTAGAACTTGAAACAAAATCATGAGAGACACTTTAGAAAATAGAAACTTAGAACTGAAATGGAATGTTAGAATTGAAAGAAACCTTATAGATCATCTTGAATTATCCCCCTTATTTTGTGGAAAGTTCCATTCTTTCTCTTGGTCTCAATAATATATATAAAATTGAACAGGAGGAGAACTCTCTTGAATTCAATGATTTTTAAAGGTTCCTTGCAATTCTCAGTTCATGTCCTAAAGTCTCTTTCAGACTTGGATGGTTCTTTGATCCTGAACTCCAGTGAAGGGAGAGTGACGTGCTCAAGGTTTGATGCCCAAGCTGGTTCCCTTCCCACTCTATAGCAATTTTTCCATCTCACTTTGCATCCAAACTTCAATAATATTTCACACCTTGGAAAGGAAGAGTTAGATAGCTAAAACATAAGCAAGCAAATTGGCCTCCCCCATTAAGGGGCTTATATTTTAATGGGGGAAGGGAAGACAGAAAGTGGGGAATAGAATGTGGGATGAGGGTTACAAGTGGCAGCATACTGAGGATATGACCAGAAAGTTATGCATCCTGCCAAGGGAGCAGGAAATAAACATACATACCACATGCTATGTGTTAGGCCTTGTACTAAGTCCTTTTTGCAAATATCTCACTTGATCTTTACAGTGACACTGCAGGGTAGGAGCTGTTGTGATCTCTATGTTACAATTGAGGAAACTGAGATCAAATGATTTACCTGGGGTCTCACAGCAAGTAAGTATCTGAGGTCGAATTTGAACTCAGGTCTTCCTGACTCCTTGACCCACACTCTCTTCACTGTGGCTGTCCCTAGCTGTCTCTAGAAGAAAAGGCTATATTTCACCTCTCAGGGCTACAGGACCCAAGGGTAGAATCTAAGAAGGTATGACTCAAGGTCATGGGGGCTGCTCATTCTTACCCTCTCATACTGGATGTCACAGTAATGGGCAACATTGGATCTCAGGACATGGGAACTGATGGCAGACCCAGTTTTTGTGTTTATCCTTTGTTTTTGAAGAAGACCATGACATCAGAGAAACGATGACATGACTTGCACTTGACTTTGTTTTGAGTGAGGGAGAGCTGCGCTGGTCACCAACCTCACTTTCTCCTCTTGAGCCATCTGGGTCCAGGAACCAGATATTTTCATCAGGATGACTAGAGACAGCCCAGGATGCAATGGGAAACCTTGGCCTTTGTTGGCTAAGCAGGTCCAGTCCATAATAGAGTTCTGCTGGGTAGTGTGTGAATGAAGCAGGTGGAACAGAAAGTGGGGTAGCCAGGAGACTTCTGTGCAGGGGGCTAGAGAAGAAAGAAGCAAGCCTGGTGGGGTGAAGGAACAATTCATGCCCCATCCCCTCAAGGGCACTAACAACACGCCCCAGTTGTGGACATCTGGGGAACAATGCAGCTGAAACGGCAGCTTAGTGAGCAGTCTTCAGGACCTGCGTGGGCTTTCTGGAGCAGAGGCATCAGGCAGATGTTAACTTATAAAAACTACTCTCCCATTAGAGCTGTGCAGACCTTTAGGATTCTTCTTATATGACTCAACTTGGAGAATCTTTGGCTTCAATCAATCAATCAATGAGGCTTTATTAAAGACCCATTTCCCTCAAAGCTCATCTCAGGTGTCTCTCCTGCATGAGATCTTTCCAAATCCCCCCATCTGTCAGTCTCTTATGTGAGACTTTCTTGGAAATCTATGGGTTCCAGAGTTAGACAGAGATCCAGTCCAACCTTGGTTTAAAGGGAGAACATGGAGTTTAGGGACTGAAAATCAGAGTCAAAGGGAGTCAGAGCCAGAAAGGACCTTAAGAAGTTATATTTTCCCAAATTCTCATTTGACAAATTGGAAAACTGAGATCCAAAGAATGGAAATCATGGAGGTATAGGGTGTTAAAGCGAGAAGAGACCTTGGTGGTCACATAGACCAGTACTTCTTAAACTGTGTGTCAATATGGGTTCGAGAAAAATTTGGCAACAGTAAAAGATCTCTGAATGCACAACGACCAAAAATTAATTAAAATCAAATACATAATGAATCTGAGGTGTTTCTGGCAGCACTTGCCTGTGTTACATGCCACAACTTCACTGTAGCCTTGGTTCTAAGCACAAAACATGGACACTTTGAAGACACACAGTGCCAACACTGCTAAAGTGCAAAAAGGGGTCACGAGTGGAAAAGGTTTAAGAAGCTCTGATGCAGACCAGCCTTCTTACAGATGGGGAAATTGAAGCCCTGAGAATGGGAGTCACCATATCAGAGTATTATAGTCACAAAAGGCTTCTGAGATCAATTGATTCAAAATCCTCATTTCATAGATTAGTTTAGTGCTTTATAAATTGTATAAAGCATTGTTTAAGTTGAGGTATGGGCATTATTCTCAGTTTTACAGAGGGCAGCCTTTTTCCTCAGTTGCAGCATCTTGAATAACATTAAATGAAAAAGTATATACATATATGTATGTATTTATGTACATTTATAGCAATCTCTATCTTTCTATGGAGAGGGAAAAGTAGCATAATTCTTGGTCAGAAACCTAGTTTGGTTCTGCTTTTGACATCTCATGTCTGTGTCACTTTGGGTAAGTCATTAACTTTTCAGGGTACCAGGTGATTCTTTCAATTTATAATTTGTAGATATGTGTCTGTACAGTGAATTTTCACTCTGGGCATTTCCAACATTGATGAAATCCCAGTTCCATGACAAACATAGTCTAGATTAGGAAAGAGTCTCTCTAGGGGGACAGAAATTGTCTCCCTGACCACTGCACCATGGTAGTGATCCTATAAACAGGCATATCATTTTGTGACTCTCTCTCACCTCTCACTTTTTTGAGTCAGGTTAGTATGGTGGAAGGACCACTGTACTGGAAGTCAGGAAGACTTGTTTTGGAGTCCTGCCTCAGACATTCAGTGGTTATGTAACCCTGGGCAGATCACTTGACTTTCCTGAGACTCTGAAGCCTCATCTATAAACTAGAAGTGATTAGAACAGGTCAGATCTACCTCACAGACTTGTGCCATGAGACGCAGATGAGTAAAGTACTTTGAAAGCCATAAATCAATGCTAACTATTTTTTGCCTGTAATCTTGTCTTTTCTATTAATTCTTCCCCACCACTTTCATCCAAAAACAATAGACAAGTATAAAGCACCTACAGTGTTTCAAGCATTGTGCTAGGTGGATAGTGATACAAGTCCAAGATTGCTTTTTATTCCAGGGCAACATACACAGAGTTAAGTACAGTTATCCCTCCCCTCCCCTCCCCTCCCCTCCCCTCCTCTCCTCTCCTCTCCTCTCCTCTCCTCTCCTCTCTCCTCTCCTCTCCTCTCCTCTCCTCTCCTCTCCTCTCCTCTCCTCTCCTCTCCTCTCCTCTCCTCTCCTCTCCTCTCCTCTCCTCTCCTCTCCTGTCCTTTCCTCTCCTCTCCTCTCCCCTCCCCTCCTCTCCTCTCCTCTCCTCTTTTCTCCTCTTCTCTCCTCTTCTCTTTTACTCTCCCTCTTTTTCTTTTTCTCTTCTGTGTTCTTCTTTCCCCCTCTATCCCCCTCCTCACTGTCTTATCTCCTCCTCATACTTTCTACTGGTCCTCCTTTCCTACTTCCATCTTTCTCCTCCCCAATACCATTTTCCTTACCTTCTCCTCCTCCTTCATCTCCCTCCTTTCCTCCTTCCTTACTTCCCCCCTCTCTGTCTGTATTTGTGTGTTTCCGTCTCTTCATTTGTCTTTGACTCTCTCTGTCTCCGTTTGTATCTCTCTTTCCCTCCTTTCTCTGTCCTTCCCTCCCTCCTCAATCTTGCGTTTCAGAGAACAAGGCTTAGGCTCCAGCCCTGTGACCAGGATAAAAGCCACCAGACCATAAATCACCTCAGCCTCAGTTCCTTAACCTTGCCTATTAACCTCTCACACTGACTGGCATTAGGTGTTACGGGGAGCTCCTATAAATTACTCCACAATGGATTTATGAGCATCAACCCCATAAAGGAGGTTCTCTTCATCCTATCCCATTCCTCCCCTTGGCGTTTTTCAAAAACCAGGCAGGAAAAGCCTAATGATTAGGATCTGTGCCTGGCACCGCCTGCTAAGTCCTCTCCGGCCCCTCCCCATCCTCAGGCTTCATTACAAGGGTCAATCTGCAAGGCTGGTCAAGGTGCTGAGTGGATGCAATTGCGTAGATGTGGAGGACAGCTCCACTGCACTCAACAGTGACCTTGCTGTGTGAAATAGCCTGAGAGGCAAGAGGATAAGAAGCAAAACGTTTGGCTCAAAAATCTATGATACCATGATCTGTGAAATGGGTATAACCATACCAGCAGTACCTCTCTGAATCTACCCTTAAGACATCCAAGTCTCATTGAAGTCTTAAAGCTAGTGAGGCTGTTTGAATCCAGGTCCTCTGACTTCAGAGCCATTTCATGGATCCCATTGCACCATGTTGCTCTGCCTATAAAGAGCGCTTCATTCTGTGCACACATCCAGGGCTCAGTGGCTTTCAGCGGTGAGACTTGACTCTGAAGGGGCCGCTCACTAGCCACACAGCGGCAGCAAGTCTCTGCACACAGTACTCTTCCTAAGGGCAGCCAGTTCTGGCACATTGGAGTTAGCATGGAAAGCCTCTACAAGGGCTACAGAGCCTTCGGCTATAGTACTGGAAAGGGCTTCTGAAATCATTCCATTCAATCCTCTCACTTTACAGATGGGAAAACTGAGGCCCAAAGAGAGAAAGTCACTTACCAAGAGTCACATAGATAGGTGAAAAAGACTAGATTTGAACTCTTATCCTCGGAATCCAAATACAGGTCTTGTTCTACTACTCTGTATTTAAGGAGTGGGTTGCATATTCTTCATAGTCTATTAGGTTGATACAGGAAAAAAAAACACAATAGTGAGCAGAGGAGAGAAGTTTCCCCTTCTCATTCTTTAGTTTCTTATGACTGGAAAACAGAGTGAGGCTGAAGACTTTATACAAATCTAGCTCACTTAAATCCAGTTCACTCGCAAGTTATCATCCTTGTGATATCATAGGTCCTCTGAACAATTATGCCTACATATATAACATGTAACTATGCCTACTAGAACAGCAGCAACTACTAGTATTCTACTACCACCAGCACCACCAGCACCACTACTACTACTGCTACTACTACCACTACTACTACTTTGCTTCTACTTCCCTGACTCTGGGGGAGAGAGTGAGGCTGATAGCTCTATCCCACTTGTAGACAATTCATGAGTAAGTCAAGATATCAACCTTATGATGTCATTGGAGCTCTTAGAGAATGAAAGATGAAAAGCAAGTGCTAACTTCTTGAGTATAAATGGAAGACTCCAGCAGCCTTCTCACTTCTTGTCTTGGCATAGCCTGTCTCCCATATATACTGGAATGTATTCTCACTTCATTTCCATGACTTAGAATTCCTGGCTTCCTTCAAAGAAAAGATCGAGTGCTCCTTCCTACCTGAGATTTGTCCTTTCTCTATTAGCACCACTCTTCCTTTTGTTAATTGCATATGCAAAAAAAGCAGTGAATAGACAGCTGGCCTCTGAGTCAGGAACTTGGGAGCTTAAATGCTATTTCTATAACAAACTGGCTATTGCGACCCTGCACAAGTCACTTAACTTTTCATAGTTCTAGGAGAGTCTAAGACTATAAGCTACTTGGTAGATGCCAATCTGCACTGGTAGAGGAGTTTTTCCCACTAGGAGTTCCCTATAAAAATAAGATTACAGGTCTGATAAAAAACAAACAAACAAAACTCCAGCTCTATATGGTTTGTATTTCCCTATCAGTGCCCTTGGAGAAGGAAATAACAAGCCACTCCAGTATCTTCCCCTGCCCCCCGCTGGCATGGGACCATCAATCAATCAATCAGTAAAAACTTATTAAGTGCCTACTATGTGCCAGGCATGATGCAAAGCACTAAAAATACAAAAAAGAGGTAAAAGACAGTCCCTAACCTCAAGGAGGCTACAATCTATGGGGAGACAACATGCAAACAGATACTCTCACTCCAGGATCTTTACAAAGAAGATTCCATGAACAGACCACGGGGCCATGAAGAGTTGGACACAACTGAACACCAGCCATCAGAGTACCTGTTGTATTCCCTCTGTGGAATGGTTTCTCTTTGAGGACAAGGGCTATCTCAATTCTGGCTTTGTTTTCTCAGCATCCATCCAACTGCTTAACATAAAGGAGGTGCTTTAACACATTTGTTGAAAGGAATTGCAAAATTGCAAAAGGATAGGGACACTGGTAGCAGTTCAGTCTCATCTCTGACACTTATTACCTGTGTAACCTTGGGCAAGTTAACCTCTGTGAGTCTCAGTTTCCTAACCTGTAAATTGGGGGGGGGGCGGGAGGGTTGTATTCAATGACCTCTAAATTCCCTTCTTGTTCCATATCAATGATCCTTGAATTGAGCAATAGAAAACCTCTTCCTCTCCCTCTTCTGCTCAGGGTGGAATAACTGGGTTCTAAAAGACTATTTTAGTGTTTAGACTTGGATAGATCCTACCAAGTTAGGAAAGTCTCTATGACTAGCTTGGTAATCTAAGTTCAGAGAGACTGTACCATATTGGCCACAGAGGGATGAATCTTCAGTGACAGCAGCATTCCAGCACCACCTACTAAATAAATCACAGAGGGGCTGCAATCTACACATGTGGACAGCCTACCACAAGGAAATCACAGAGCCTTAAAATATTGATGTATTGCAGTAAGTCATCCTGAGGACACCAGCAGTGAGGATGGATGCCATTAGTTGTATCAGGGAGGGAAACATCTCTGCTTTCAGTCTGTGTGGGAAAATCCCCAGGAAGTACCCTCCTCAGTACAGTAGCATCTGTTCCATTCCAGCCACATGCTCCTGCCAGTAACACTCAACATCTTCTAACTGACTACACACCAAATGTTCCCACTTGGGACTGAAAGCTGAAATCTGGGATGCCCAAGTTTTCCCTCCAAGGACAATGACAAGCCCATGGACCCTCTTCTGTTCTTACCTTTCCTCCCAAAGGCTCTGAGTCAAGGACAGGACACTAATTGTGTGTGTGTGTGTGTGTGTGTGTGTGTGTGTGTGTGTAGGAGAAGTGTAGGGCTTCCTGGGACCTCACATTAGAAACAGCTGGTTGAGCTTACCAGACAGGGAGTGGCACTCCAGGCTGAGCCTGGTGGGGGTTCCAGGCTCCTAGATCAGGCAGAGCCACAGGGCACATGCTCCCCAAATGGCCTGGCTCTGAGACTTCGTTTCTCATAGTCATAGTAGCTTTAGGTTAATGAGTAAGGAATCCCTTGTGCCTAGTTTAGAGTCAATTTTTAGGACTCTAGGGCTCTGATCCAGGGTGGGAATGGGGGGAGTGGGGTGGCTCTCTTGTGTATTGGCCATTTCTGTGACTTTGTACAGACTCCCTCCTTAGCTCCTGATCATGGAATTTCTAGTTTCCTTTAGCACATAGCTTGGGGGTAACTTTCCTAGATCTCATCTGACTCTATGGATTTCTTTCTTCACCAAAAAGAATGTTAAAACATGAGATTTCAGGCCTGAAATGGATATTATATATTGAACAAAGTGGAAAAGACCATAGTAACAGAATGTTAGAACTAGGAGGGGTGCCTAGAACATAGAATGTCAGAGCTGGAAGGGACCTTAGACATAGAATGTTTCAGTGGGAGTGATCTTAAAATAAAATGTGAGAGACCTTAGAACATGGAATGTCAGAGCAGGGAAGGACCTGAGACAGAATGATAGAAAAGGGAATATCCAAAGTTAGAGCTATCACAGTGTTGTGGAGGAGCCAGATCATAGTGAGAAGAGATTGTTAACTTTTCAGTGTGAGCATTTACACCTTGGAAATCAGCATAAGCTAGAAATCAAATCTCCATTTATTGTTTTGTGGATTTTGTAGACTTTAAGTGATGGAGAAAATGTTGCTGCAGATTTAACTTAAAAGTGTGCCTTAAAAGTGTTTCCTTTGGAAAAGTGGTTGTTACACATTTACCGCCAGATCCTTGGTCATAAGAAATCTTAGAAGAGAAATCAGAATCTCATTTAATATCCTCATTTCACAGAGGAAGAAACTCAGGAAAGGAAATCAAGTTGGCCAAAGTTACATAGCTAGTCAGTGGAAGAACTAGTGGAAGCATTTCTTTGCTAAGGTATGCTAACTCACCATACCCTGATGGTGGCCTTTCAGACAGCTAAGCATGTCTCTGAGTCCATGGGCACATAGACTTCAGTACTGTGGTGTTCATATTGAACAACTCTTCAAATGAGCAGAGGCCAAATGGTGGGGTCATCCTAGGTCTACTAACTACAAATCAATTGCTTTTTTCATTCAACACCTCTCCTTTTCCTGCCCCACTGATACCTACTGTTCCCATCTTCTTCCTCTGGGAGTCCACAAATGAGAAAATAGAGGATGTAAATAAAACTTATCTTTCAGGTCCTATGTCCAATTACAAAAGGGACAAACCAGCACAATGAACCTTGTGTAACTGGTGAGGCAACGGAACCAGACCCACTCAGTTCAGATCCAGCCTTAGTTTCTGAACTCATAGTCTCAGTTTCTTTCCATAAAACTTGGGCAACCACCTTCAAAAAAACATTTTCTAGGTGTTCTGTTCCAGGGTGGGAATGGGGGGTGGGCAGCTCTCCTGTGTATTAGCTGCTTCTGTGACTTTGCACAGACCCCCTCCTTAGCTCCTGATCATGAAATTCCTAGCTTTCTTTAGCACATAGCTCGGGGGTAACTTTCCCAGATCTCATCTGACTCTATGGATTTCTTTCTCCACCAAGCCCCCACAGCATCCTCACCCTGGAGGATGCTGCTACCCCTGAAACATTTTCACTCTGGCAGATCCCTCCCGTCCCATGGACCTCTTCTTTTGATTTGGGCAGTTTTTCCCAGAATAACCTCCATTTGAAGGAAGTGATCAGTCAGCTATTTTCACGCCTTTATTCCAGACCTTCTAGACTTCTTACTCCACCATGATCTCCTGGGAGTACCTTCTCACTTCCCCACCCACACTTGTCACCATCCTTTTAAGTGTGATCTTTCCCCATTAGAATGTAACACAAGGGAAGGCACTATCTTTCATTTAGTCTTTTGGTGGTTGTATGCCCAGTCTTCACCACATTGCTTGGCACATCATAGAAACACTTAACAGATTCTTGTTGACTCCACTTGACATTGATTTTTCCCTCTTAAAATTGTTTCACATTGCTTTGCATCTATTTTGTGCTCACTTATTTGTATACACATTATAATGAATTAGTAACATACACACTCCTTGACAGCAATGGCTATTTTGTTTTTGTGTCCTTGTCTCTGGAGGGGCAGTGGGTCAGAGTGGAGAAGGAACTGGCCTCAGTTAGGTAGACCTGGGTTCAAGTCCCATCTCTGATACACACAGATCCTGGGTAAGTTATTTAACATTTTAATGCCCCCAGGCAACTCTTCAAAGAACAGGTGCTGAAGTGCATTGATGGAGAATTTCCTTCCCAGGAGATTAAAGGTCATTTCCAAAATTTGGGGCCTCATCTTGCTCATGGTGGGTGCTTCAGAAATTCATATTTCATTCAAGGTTATTGAATCCAACATGAGTTAAATGTAGCCCCATTCATCAGGGCTTTCCTGCCTGGGAGAGGAGACACCTCACTGGAGTCCTTACATGTAGGCTGAGAGATGAAAAGCATTCAGTCAGTTCCAGAGTGGAATAGTCTTCCCAGCTCGTGGTGAGTGAATGTGTGTGTGCTGAGTGCATGTGCGTGTGTGTGTGTGTGTGTGTGTGAGAGAGAGAGAGAGAGAGACAGACAGACAGACAGACAGACAGACAGATAGACACAGAGGGAGTGACAGAGAAGGAAACAGAAACAGAGAGACACTAACAGAGATAGACACAGAGAGACATGCAGAAAGAGACAGACAGGCAGAAAGAGAGATAGACTGAGACAAAAAAAGATAGAGATGGGGAGAGAGTAATCAAGAGGTACAAAAAGAAAGATGGAAAGAAACAGAGAGACAGAGGGACACATACATATAGACAGACAAAAAGACAAAGAAATACACACAGAGAGAAACACATAGACAGAGAGACAAAGACAGAGAGACAGAGAGCCCAGATCCAGAGGTCATAAGGTAGGAGACATATGGTCAGTGACTTTAGCAAGCATGTCCTGCTTTCCTTAGAGGTCATCTAGTCCCACATTGTTAATTGACAGATGAAGAAACTGATTCCTAGTTATAAGCATCTATGACTAGAGATGTTAGAATGTTGGAATCAGCATGACCTGAATTCAAATCCCACCGAAGACACTAGTTGTGTGATTCCTGGCAAGTCATTTGAAATTTCTTTCTCAGCATCTGTAAACCTGGGAGTAATAGTAGTACCCAGAGTTGTAATAAGGACAGAATGAGATAATATTTGTAGTGTTCTTTGTGACCCTTATAACTTTATGTAAATGCCTTATATGATTATATACTACATAATTTATATAAATGCTAGATAATGAGGATTTACTAAGCATTCACCATGCTCCAGACACTGGGGATCACATCTCTGTCCTCAAAGGACTCACAATAATTGGTTTAGAGACTTGCTCAAAATCCCAGGGTAATAGGTTATGGAGCCAGGGTCTGAAGTGAGGTCCTCTGACCTCGAAACCAGCACATTTCCCCCCTGTACCATGTTCTTTCTGGGCCCAGAAAAAAGAACCAGATGCAGGAAGTGGAGGCTTCGAGGAGACCAGTTTTGCATCAAACTCCCTGAAATGTCCTTATGGTTAGATATCCCAAAGTGAAGTGGGCACACCTGAGAGGTAGGTGCTCCCCTGTAATTTGAGCATAATCTCTTGTTGGTTATGTAGTAGAGTGAATTCCTATTCTGGTTAGAGCAGATGGCTGGTCTCTGAGGCCCCTTCTAATCTGGAAATCCTTGAGTCTTTGATTCTTTTGACTTCTCCCTGCCATTTTTACACAAAGTCCATTATAATATCAAAAAGAGCTCTCATTTCTATGGTGCTTTCAGGTTTAGGAAAACAAAACAATTCTTCGAGTCAAGGAATACAAGTATCATTTTCATTTTATAGTTGGGAAAACTGAGGCTCAGAAAGGAAGCCAGCCAGTAAATAATAATTTTTATTTATTAATTTATTTATTAATTTTCATTTGTTTATTTATTAATAAGTCCTTACTATACAAGCACTGCATTTGGTGTTAAGGATAGAAAGAAAGGCCAAAGGATAGTCCCTGCCCTCAAAGACCTTACATTCTAATGGGGGAGAAAATATGTAAATAATAGGGTATCTGCAAGATTCATAGAGTAGAAGGAAAGTTGTGTTTGCCCTTCATTCTTGAGAGGACCATGACATCAAGGAGATGATGACATGACTTGCAGTTGACTTTGATTTGAGTGGAGGGCTGTGCAAGGTCACCAGCCTCACTTTCTCCTCCAGAGGCATCTGGGTCCAGCGTCTGGATATTGATCAGGATGACTGGAGATGGCCCAGGATGCATTGGGAGACTCTGGTCCTTTCAGGCTAAGGCCTTTTCAGGTTCTCACTTTGAGTGAGGTAATACCCATTCAGTGAAGAGGTCTCTGTAAGAAGTTAATAAAGGGATGGTCTCTTTAATAAAAAAAAAAATAAAGCTGGGAAGGGTAGACCCTCAGGGTTCCTGGCCAAAAGAGAAAAAGTTACTATTTACTATTAAGTAGTCTGAGAGGAAAGGCACTGGGGGAGTGGTGATGGGAGTCTAGTGGGGAGTGACTTGCCCACAGTCATGCAGCTATTTATATGCGTTGGTTTTGAATTCATGTTCCCTGATGTCACGTCCAGACAGTGTAGAACAAAGAAAAGAGCCATGGCATTGGAGTCCGAGGCCCAAAGACCACGCTGCCTCCAGCATGACTCCAGAAGACTTTATTAAACATTGACTACATGCTAAGCAGGGTGGAGCTTTTATTCTATGAGGCACACAGAGGCTGAAATGTGAGGCTGCAGAAGTCTTCTCTCTGCCTTGCCTGGGTGACACTAAGGATGAGAACCTGGAAGCTGAGTTTTTGTTTAAATAAGGCTGATTGTAGATCAGTCATGTCAGTTGTATTTGTGACGGCATTTGGGGTTTTCTTGGAAGACATATTGAACTGGTTTGCTATTTACTTCTCCAGCTTATTTTACAGATGAGAAAACTGAGGCAAAGAGGTTTTAGGATTTACCAGGATCACATAGCTAGTAAGCATCTGAGGTCATATTTGAACTCGGGTCTTCCTAACTCTGGGACCCGCAGTCTATCCACTGAGCCACCTAGCTGCCCCTTAGGCTTACTAAGTGTTTTACATATGCAGTACATTATCTAATTTGAACCTCCCAACAACTCTGTAAGGCAGATACTATAGGCATTATGATGTACATTTCAATGGTGATTATGCCTTACTCCAGCTCAAACACATTATGTAGTACTACTCTGTCTATTTCATTCCCCATCACCATACCTTTGCTTAGGTTGTTCCTTCTACCTGGCAGGTGCTCTCTCCTCATGTCTGCCTTTTTAAATACCCAGCTCCATCTAAGGTTTAACTCAGGCACTACCATCTATGAGGCCTCTCTCGAATACCCTAATTCTTAATACTTCTCTTATTACTTTGTATTTATTTTACATTCACTTTGTATTTACTTATCTGTGTACAATATATTCTCACTGAATCAAATATAAGCTTTGTAAAGGCAGGATGTATTTTGTTTTTGTCTTTGTATGCCTCGGCATGTTTTACTGTGCCTGGCACATAGATACTTAATGCATATTGAATGGAGGATGGGGAAATTGAGACTCAGAGAGACGAATTTATTGATATAACACAGGCTAAACTCTAGTTATTTTTTTTTATTAGCATTAGTTGGGATTGACTTCCTCCTATCCCTAAGGCTGTCTCCCTAAGTGACTGCCCAAAGGAAGAACAGAGTAGTCCCCACCCCAAATGGAGAAAGGGCTGATAGCCCTGTACCCTGAGAAGCTGAAGCCAAGAGAAACTAGGGAACATTCAAATCCTATATCTTGAGAGTCAGGCTTTCTTTGTTCTCCAAGCAGAAAGGGGCTTCTTGCAGCTGTTCGGCCTGTGAAAGGGAAGGAGCAGGCTCTGGCCTTACTCTAAGCCCCTCCTAACCCAAGGTCAGAGACTGGGAAGGAGGAAAACCCCAAAGAGCCTAATGCTCTAATAGGGGCCATTTCCTCCAGCTTATTGCTTGGGCCCTGAGCAAAGGAGAACAACCTGGAAGGAAAGGTAGATAGATCCAGGGATTAGTCCTCTGTTTGGATGAAGAAAATACCTTTGAGGCATCTTTCTTTCTTTCTTTCTTTTCTTTCTTTCTTTCTTTCTTTCTTTCTTTCTTTCTTTCTTTCTTTCTTTCTTTCTTTCTTTCTTTCTTTCTTTCTTTCTTTCTTTCTTTCTTTCTTTCTTTCCTTCCTTCTTTCTCTCTCTTTCCATCCTTCTTTCTTTCTCTCTCTTTTCTTTCTTTCCTTTTTTCCTTCCTTCCTTCTTCCCATCTTTCTTTTTTCTTGTTTTATTTCTTTGGAGGGATGGCTCAGACAAAAATCTGTCATTTAGAATGACTCCCCCCCCGCCCAACACCACCTGGGATCACTGAAAATAAAGCAAGATTTCTTAATGAACTTTTTTTAAAGGTGGTGATGGAGGGGAGGATGGGAGTATCCATAACTTCCATTTTCCCACACTCTTGTATAGGTCCCCTCACACACCCAGCTTTCCTTAAAGGGGCTTTAGGGAGAATGAATTTTCTATTAACGGGACAATGCCCTATTAATCTTAAGAGGGATTTGAACTTGGCAGAACTTCAGCCGTTTGATTTAAAGATTATTTTGATGGAAAGAAAAGAAAAACACTAGGAAAACACACAAAGACACATAGAGAGAAGAGATCTAGAGCGACAGAGAGACCCACACGGAGAGAAAAAAGGGAGAGAAGAGAGAAAGAAATAGAAGACAAACTGACAGAAAAAAAGGGGGAGGGGGAATGAATAAGACCGAAGAGAGACAATCTAGAGATCCGTAGAGAGACAGAACCAGTGAGAGGTACTGAAGGAGACTGGGAGGCATAGACAATGAGAGAGATACAGAGACAGACAAAAAGAGAGCGGTAAAGAGAGGAATGAGACATATCGAGAGACGTAAAGGCGAAGACAGAGACAGAGCCACTCGGAGTCGCGTCTCCCTAGGCCCTCGGAAGCCTTGCAGAGCTGGGAAAGTCAAGTTTGAGGGGGCTCTCTCTTTTGCTGTCCTCTTTCTCCCTCCCCCTCTCTCTCCCTCCCTCCCTCCCTCCCGTCGCACAAAAGACCGGCTTCCCACATACTTCGTGGGGATGGCCATTTTAAGTTAAACTTTTGTTTACCTTATAGAAAAGTTAATTAGCTCCCTTTGATCTTGCCGAGCAAACCGCACAGGAAATTTTGTCCCAGAAAGCGCACACACGAAAGCATGCAGCCCCCCTACACCCCAACAGAGACATTCATTAAAAAATCCGTTTCCATTTTAATTTCAGCAAAGGCTTCTCCGCGTCCCAGGGAGTCCGGGAGGAGCTCGCCGCGGTCCCTGGGGCTGGGCAGATTACGGAGCTGCACCAGAGACCGGGCAGCTTGGCCTGGGACCCACAACGCGACGGCTCCAGTCATCCAGCCCTGCCACCCAGTCCTCCAACCCTTCAGTCTTAGCCTCTATTCCGGCCCCCCTCCGCCCCCATCTCGGACAGAGAGCTCTGGGCGAAATTTTCTAAAACCCTCCCTCACCCCCCCGCCCCGCCCCAGCACCCTCAATAATCCAAATCTGAAGTCCAAGGCTTCTCAAGTTGGCCCTGTTCAACTCAGATCCACACAATTCAATTCGGAAACAGCTATATTCTGGATGATAGAAACAAAAATCCAGACAGTTCCAACATGGATTTAAAATCTAAAACAGACGGAGGAGAGCCGGGAGAGTCAGTGTTGGGATTTTTTTTTTTGAGGTATTTCTAAAGAAATAGTAAGAAATGATATCGTTGGAGTGTAGATTTCCACCTGGAGGGGACCTTCAAGATGTCATGCCTTACCAATATTGTTACCTCGCCTTTCCAGCGACCTTCAGGTCCTACTGGGCTTCATCCCTTGAGCTCCTCAACTCAGAGAGAGCGCGTAGAACAAGGCAAAGACTTTTCGAAGGCGAGTTCTCCATCATCAGTCCGGACCCTCCTTGTCTTGGGTGATCCCGGGCAGGATATGGGACTGGAGACCATGTGAGAGATCATTCTAGTTCAGGTCCATCATTTAACAGAGGAGGAAACTGAGTCCCAGATAGATTAAGGGAATCCTCCAACGTCATATAATTAATTAGCGAGAGAGGTGGTTATATAAAGCCGTCAAACTCCTAAAACTACGCCCTTCCCCCCAGCTGCACCCGGGTGCATCGGCTGCAGAGGAAAGTTACTCTTAGGGGCATTAATTTCCAACCTAAAACAACTCGCGGACCTCTGCCCTGCCTGCTTGCCTTTGGTCCTCCGCGGATCAGAATGCAAAAGAAGAAGAGAAAACTGACCGCTCGCCCTAGTCGTGGCCCTGAGAGCAGTCAGAGCCCCCGAGGGTCTGTAATGGGTTGTGCACCCTGGGGTGCGTACACACATCTGTAAACAAATGGTTTTACTTAAGAGGCACATTGTAGACGTACGGAGGCACGTGGACGTAGGATCAGGGTGGGGAGAGGTTTTCCTTTCCTGCTCTTGTAAACCTTTGGAGATGGGTGCGCTGTCTTTGGATCAGCATTAAATGGACGGATTCTGAGAGAGCTCACCCTGCGTCCCCCAGCAGCAACAATAACACCGGGGAAGCCCAGTTGGACCAGGGCTGGGCAATGGAGAAGGTTGGCATTCGATGCCACTTTCTGGGGTTAGTTTGGACGAAAACTCCCCGATGGGGAAAGATTGCACAGTTCCCCTAGTCTAGTGAATTGCGGATTTGAGCCCTTAAAATTGCGAATTTGAGCCCTTCGAATTTCCCTCACCTCCTTTTGGTAATTAATGGAGGTGGATCCCAAAGAAAAACCCCTATGGACCTGCAAAGAAAAGACGTTTCAGAAAGTGGCATCCCAACCGCATGTGGAAACCCTGGCACTCGCCGCGAGCAGTGCCCCGAACGTGCCTCCTCCAAGTTCTACCCACGGCCCACGGCCCACTGCCCCTCCCAGAGGGAAACCCCTTTCCTCCTTTCCTCCTAAGGGCCAGGCCAAAGCAGCCCGGCCTACCGTCCTGGAACGACGGATTCCCCGAGAGTACTACGTCAAATAAAATAGAAAAAAAAATTATCTGTCCGCAGCAGCGGATGGTTTTCTGACACCCTTCTGTTTAGATTCAGGGTACCCGGCTACAAACTAAGCGCGTGCGCTTAATTTTCACAAGATCGAAGGGGTTTCTTTGAAAAGCATTCTCCCCTCCCATGGACTCCCCTAAATCCTTTCCCAGGTTGCCAGCTTAGGCCAGATCTTTGGAGGTCCCAGTTCTTTCTCCCCTTCCTTTCCCATTTCAAGGCCAAACTTTTCTCTCGTAGCCGGGTTTCCTTCTCCGAAGCAAACGCGAAGACAGAGCGGCCCAGCCCCGCTTTATCCACTGATTGTTGGGGCAGGGACCGGAGTAAAGCGCTCAGAATCTTCCCAATGGAACTGGGGGTCCCAGGCCCCCAGGTCGCTGGCTAGGGTGGAAATGTAAGAGAGAGAGAGAGAGAGAGAGAGAGAGAGAGAGAGAGAGAGAGAGAGAGAGAGAGAGAGAGAGAGAGAGAGAGAGAGAGAGAACCGTGGTAGAAGGATGCAAACAAGAGTAGGCACAGAGGGTCAAGGAACTGGCTCCTCGGTATTTTTCTGGGCCAGCTCTTTGTTAACGAACAGCTCTTGGAGTGAGGAAAGGGAGGAGGGGAAAAAAATAATAATTTGCCCCTACCTTTGTCAGTTGGAAAGAAATGGGGGGAATGGCTCCCAAAGTGACTCTGACCTGCACTGCCTGCCCAGCACTTCTTACCTTACATTGGAAACTTCGTACCTCTACATTGGAAACACAAACAGCTTGGAGCAATTCTCTCCAAACGGCCCCAAATGTTAACCATTCCAGCGCAAAGATCAGGTTTCTGGCTAAGCTTAGACGGTCCTATCAGTTGGGTTTCTCTCTCTCTTTTTAAAACTATGTATTCTTATGTTTCCAATCGTCAGACAGACTTTTTTTTTCATCTTTGCGGATTCTTTCTGGCGGTAGGAAGGACCAGGATTGTCAAGGAAGGCCGCACTCCGGGACAATTAAGTTTTCACTGGAGCAAGCTAAGTAAGGTTGGATGATTTGCTGTGGTCACTGACCGTGCGCCTTTACTCTCTCCCCTCACCCCCACCCCTTTTAATATTGTTGCAGATACATAAAGTTTACTGCTGCGCTGTAAATATGTCAGCTCTGGCCAGGGAGTTGGCTAATAAAGAACTTAGAGGTATTATTGATGGAAAAGATAATGTTTTCAATAAGGTTGGAGCTTTACTTTCAGGGAAGGGAGCACAGACCATTCTACTCTGCCCGGCGCCCAGTCTCCTTTCGGAAAAGACCACCAGTTGGCTTGCGGCGATCTCTAAATAAGCGAAACTCTTCCGATCTTCGGCTTGTTAGGGGATCACCTTCCTCCCATTTTGAAGCTTCTTAATTAAAAAAAAAAAGTTTTATCTGATGCTTTTAAAAATTAAAACAAAACATCACAGTCTTATCTGGAAATATTTCCCTAGTCTCCAGATTGAACCCTCCTTTACAACAAAGAAAACGAATTAAGCAAAAATGTCCTATAGGGTGATCACTTCTGGTAATGTACATAACATTCTATCCTGGTAATTCACCTTCAGAATTAACGCATATCTTATTATCGGTTTTACTGATAGGGCATGTTAGATTTTTTTTGGTCAGTTACTAGATTCAAGTCACTTTTAATTTTTAAACTTTAAAAAAATTAACTTCTATTGATAATTTGCTTTTAAGTTGCCCAAGTTTCTCTGGCTTTTTCACAGAGAGCCATCCCATATAACAAATAATTTTCCCGTCTTCATCTTGAGAAGATCTGTCCTTTAAAATGACCTTTTAGACATTCAGAAATGGGCAGATTAATCAGGAGCTCAGAGGGTCCTTTTCACACCAAACATGTCCAGGGCTTGGGGTTGATTTTTCCTGCTTTCCTTGAAGTCAGAAAAAATCACATTTCAGTGGGAATCTGGTTTTTTTCTTTTTAACTACCAAGGAAGGTTAATTTATTTTATTTTTGTCTTACCCATTTAGAGACTTTTCATCCCTATTTTCTTTATTTTACTTTTGAAACCCAGTGATTTGGGTCAGAGGGGCCCCATACATCCCAGTCTTCCTCCCTATTCATTCACTTTGGTTCCCAGGGCCATGCCATATCTACATATCCTGCCACCCCCTCATCTGGTGTTAATGTGTCTGTCAGATGGGTTGGCCTTCAGAATTCCATGCTCATTTACCATTAATTAAATGCATCATTATAAATTGTGTATGCGTTTTAGGGGGAAAAAGATACAAGACCAGCTTAGAATACTGAAGTGTTTTCCTCAATCACTTTCAGTTACACAATCCACATCTGCTCTGAAGATTAACTGTGAGGCCAAAGCACTGGGTTATTTGCCTTTGTTAGCTTACCCCAGAAATCAGCAACCCCAAATTACAGGTTAACTGGGGGAAGCCAAGGCAGTGGTTATTTTCAATCATAATTATTATTACAGCTTATGAGGAAACTCAAGTGTCACCCAGAACTTGGGAGCTAAAGAAAGACAATAAAGTTAGGATACCCAATCCCTGCCCCCAGAAAACCTGTAATCATTATTGGGGGGCACTGACATAATGAAAATTTTGGGTTTAACTTGCATCTTCCTAGCAATGGGGACTGGCCATCCTGATGTTGAAGATTTGGGGGTATTTGTAGGCTGAGCTTGGTGAGGAGTGGGGGTGGGAGGTTAGGAGTAGGATGTTGTTGCTCATGGCTAGGACCAAAAAGATGACCTCAGAGTGTTTTCGTTTGCATTTGTACCTTGGACTTGGCTAGAAATGGGTGGAGGCGGGGTTAAGGAGTGGCAGGCAGAGAAAAATTAAAATGATGGCAAATTGGGGAAAGACAACCTTTATTTCCCCTCAGTCCAGCTTAGTGGGTTGATTAGGACAGCCCAACCTTCTGGGGTAAGGTGGGGGGCGGGGAGGAATAAAGAGACTCATCATGGAACCATTCTAGAGATCAAAGCCCATCCCTATGCCTGTGACAGAATTCTAGATAAAGCCTCCCCTCTGACCTGTCATAATAGTAACCTGAGATTTGGCCTGGTGTCTGAGCCAGAAGGGCACCCGCCCATTCTCCAAAGTTATAACAAAGCAAAGGAGACAGATCTTGGCCAGGGTCACTCCAAAGTTTTGATGTGTAATTGCAAGCATTTCCCAACTTGGATCAGGAAAATTGGAGAGGTTGGCAGGAAAGGGTTTTGGGTGGGGGGGAAGAGAAAAGGGGGGGGGGAGTAGTGTGGGAGAGTGGGAGGAACAGTGCCTGTTTATTTTATAACAAATTTTTTTTTGAGCTGACTGGTCTTGAATTGCAATGTGGCTCTTATTCTGATAGTACCAGGGGCCCTCTTGTTATGCTGAAAAAGTCTCCGGTGTACAGTGGTCTCAGGGCTGCCCCATGGACTCATCAGATTAATGAAACCCAGGAAAACTAAACAGCTCATTTATGACAAGCAACTCCTTAGGGGTTAGGGGAAGCCTGCTGTCTGCAACTCCTACAACTATGATGGACAGAAGCTGCTGGCTTCTGGCATTCAGGAACTGGCCACAAGAAAATGGCCTGCTCTTCTTAGGTCTGTCTGTCTTTATCAAATCTTTCAGAAGGAGGCCCTAAGCCGTCTTCACCTTTGGGAGCTCGAATTAAAAATACTAAAGCAGGGTAAGGTCAAGGTCACATTGAATTAATAGCAGTAGCTAGACCAGTTCCCTGGTCCCTACCCTATTCCCTCAGCCCTCTCATTTGCTTTGGAAGTTCTTTGTAGGGGGGGAGGAATTATGACCAGTTGGAAAAGGGGAGACCCTGGGGGGTGGGGTGGGGGGATGAGAAAAAGGATGAAGCTATAACCCTGGCAAATGGTTCCATCTAGAGATCCCATTTGTGGTGGACATGAACTGGTGGGGGCTCTTGACAGCCCTGATGATTCTTACAGATACAGAGGAAGTTGAGGGGCGAAGATGCTGCCCTCACCTGGGCAAGGGTGGTTGCAGGCAGGTCTTTACCATCAGATTTAGAATGAAAGGATTTTAGAGATCTTTTTATCCAACTTGCACATTGAACTGAAGAAGAAATTGAGGCCCAGGAAACTTGGTCAGGGTCATAGAACCAGTAAGAAGTAGCACTCGCATTTGAAATCATGTTATGTGAAACCAAATTAACCATTCTTGCCAGTAACTAAACCAGGCTACCTCTCTAAAAGGCCGCACAGCTGGGACCTGTCCTTTTTCTCTTGTCCAGCTAAGCAAGGGCACCAAGTAGCATGCCCTAGAAATTCTGAGGGTCTTCCCCTCCATGACTGATTTTTTTGTGAAGGTGAACTAGGCCATCTTTCTCCTCATTTCTTACCTAACCTTAAATCACCGGATGGGTGTTGCCTCAGATAAACTGAGACTTGGGAAAGACCTTGCCTTAAAAAGGTTGAGGTGTCCCACTGCATCATGGGACCATCGTCAGTCATCCTGACCTATGTCTCGCACTGGACTCTGAGGACTCCGGGGGAGGGAGTGCCAATAGTGACTTTGCAAAACTCTGCCTTGCTTCAATCCAATTTACTTGCAAATCAACATCCCTCTCCTGAGGTGGTTAATCCTCTTTAAGAATGAAGGACCACGACAAACATCAGCCGTTAGGACAGAGTCTGACCATTCAATAAATCATCATTTATCAAGTCATGGAATCAATAAGGATTTAGTCAGCACCTACTATGTACGAGGCACCGTGCTAAGAATGAGCTACACAAAAAGAGTCTGAAGGCAGTGCTTATCCTCCGGGTGTTCGTAATCTAATTCAGGAGGCAAAAAGCAAACAAAAATGTACAAATAAACAACGTGAAGGATGAATAGAAATGAGAGGGAAGGCTCTCGAATTAAGAGGAAGTGGGAAAGGATTTCTGTAGAAGATGAAGGAAACCAGGGGAGCCAAGAGGCAGAAATGAGGATGGAGAGCATTCCAGGCTTGGAGCAAAGCCAGAGAAAATGCCCTGAGCTCACATAGAATGTCTTGCTTTGGGAAACAACAAGGTGGCCAGTGTTCCTGGATTGGAGTTATTTGGAAGGGATAAGGGATAAGGCGTAGCAGCCTGAAATGATGAGGGAGGTAGACCGGGTTGATGAAGGATTTTGTGGTTAATCCTGGAGGTAATAGGGAGCTATTGGAATTTACAGAGTCATGGAGCAATATGATTGTGTGATATTTGATGGCCACTGTGGGATACAGAGATAAAGAAAGAAATAATTTCTACTCTTCATCTTCTATTTTGGAAGACAATAGATAGATATATAGATAAATAGATCAATCGATAGATACGCATATGTATGTGTGTATGTATACATATGTGTGTGCATATGTATCTATCTCTATCAAGGGAATAAATATAAAGTAAGTTCAGGGTAGTTAATGTGGGAGGACACTAGCAATTAGGAGGTTCAGGAAGGCTTCTACAGAAGGTGAAGTGGGTCTTAAAGGAAAAGAAGGATTCTTCGAAATGGAGGTGAAGAGGGAGTGCACTCTAGGCATAGGGAATGGCCAATACAAAGGCATGGAGATTGGAGATGGTGTGCTGTGTGTGACAAGCAGAGAGAGGACAGTTTGAATGTGGGAAACAAAGTATCTGGAAAGATAGGATAGAGTCAGGTTGTGAAGGACTTTAAAAGTCAGAGTTTATATTTGAATTCTACAGGTAATAGGAAACCTATGGAAATTGACTGAATAGACAATTGACTTGGTCAGATCCTGGTCTTAGAAAAACCACTTTGACAAAAACCACATGCTTCAATCAGCATTCAGACTCCATGGTTCTTTCTCTAGATGTGGATAGCATTTTCCACCATGAGTCTTTTGGAATTGTCTTGGATCATTTTATTGCTGAGAAGAGCTAAGTCTATCATAGTTAATCATCACAATATTTCTGTTGCTGTATACAACCTTCTGGTTCTGCTCACTTCACTCAGCATCAGTTCATGTAAGTCTTTCCAGTTTTTTTCTGAAGTCTTCCTGCTCATCATTTCATATAGCAAAATAGTATTCCATTACATTCATATACTACAACTTGTTCAGCCACTCCCCAATTGATGTGCATGCCCTCAATTTCCAATTATCTACCACCACAAAAAAGAGCTGCTACAAATATTTTGTATATGTTAGTCCTTTTATCTTTTTATGATCTCTTTGGGACACAGACCTAACAGTGGAATTGCTGGATCAAAGGGTATGCACAGTTTAGTTGCCCTTTGCCATTATTCCAAATTGCTCTCCAGAATTTTTGGATCAGTTCACAACTCCACCAACAGTGCATTAGTATTCCAATTTTCCTACATCTTCTCCAACATTTATCATTTTCCTTTTCTGTCATATTAGTCAATCTGATAGGGATGAGGTGGTACCTCAGAGTTGTTTTGGTTTGCATTTCTCTAATCAATAGTGATTTAGAGTATTTTTTCATATGATTATACATAGCTTTAATTTCTTCCTCTGAAAATTGCCTGTTCATATCTTTTGACCATTTATCAACTGAGGTATCTTCCATTTTCATTTTTGTAAACTTAGCTTCCAACCCAGGCTCTCAGATGTGGTAGACACTTAAGACATGCTTAATTGATTCGTTTGTTGAATTTCAAGTATTGGTGTTGGTGATGATGGTTGTGGCAATGTATGTATGTGTTGGAGCTGGAGTGGTTGCTGTTTCCTAAGCCTAGGAGAGAGCTAGACCAAATGTCCTTTAAGATTCCTTTTAGTTCTAGATCTATGACTCTATGTGACTCTGGATAAGTCACAGTCCTTCTAGGCTTCAGTTTTCTCATCTGTAAAATGAGCAGGTTTTAGATGTGGTCTATGCTCTTTACTTTTCTCCTAGGCTCTACTCTTGTTTCACCTCTCCCTCCCCTTTCCACACCCCCCACCAAGTAACAATTCCAGCCTCACTGGAAGTCAGCGGATCAGCAGGAACAAAGGATCTTGAATAGCCAGAAATATCAACTTGATTCGGGGACGGATGTTCTTGCTTCGTTCTGATTCAGCAGATTTAGAATACAGACAAACTGGTGTTTGATTTGAGCTGGTTCACTCTCAGGGCTTTGTCAAAAACCTTTGGTTTATCTGAGGGTTCGGGTCAAAAACAAAAGTTAATATTTGGGTTTTGCTTGTGTGGGGGTGTGCAGGTAGGTACCTGTGGTTTGTTTGGGCTTTGGGTCCCATTTGGGTCCCTACCCCCCAAAAAAGTGGCTACAAGAATGTTCTTCCCCCTCGAATGTGCTCATCTACTTTGCTCATACTCCCCAGGCTCCTACCTCAGGCTCCTTTTATTCCTGAGCTGAATGTAATACGCTTCTCTGTGGAACCTTTCTAAATGGAAAGAACCACTCTGGATTAGGGGGGCTGCTGAATCTGTAAGAAGAGCGACTGGAGCTTTGCTGTTCAGTCCTTAGGTAGCATCGAAACAATTGAACTTAGCACCACCTAGTGAGCAGGAATAAGGTAAAATAGAAAGCTATACAGGCTGCATTTCAGGTAAGCTCTCTCCTAGAGGGAGGCTGGGGACTTTGCACATCCCTGCCTCACTTAAATCCAGTTCACTTGCAAGTCAAGACATCACCTTCCTGACATGATCCGTCTTCTTCAAGAACCAAGTACAAACAATAACAACAACCTCTCCTGTTCTATCCCCCCATCCCTGCTGCTACCTCCCCAATTATGTTTGACCTTAACACAGTGCTTAACAGTGGCTATCATTTTTTAAAAGTTATCATTGGTGCAAAAATTGTAAGGAACAGTCCTATTTTCAAGGCAAATTTATAAATTCTCTACCAATAAATTATGCTAGGTTGTTGGGGAAGATCCAAAGAGAAATGAGCTTGGCCCCTGTTCTCCAGGGGAGCTAAATTCTAAGGCAAATTGGAAAATGGTAAGGACAAAGGAGGGGGACAGAAAGGCAAGACTTCAGCATATGACCCTTTGAGATACTGAATTAATGCTTGCTGAAAGGATGAATGAATGAATGAGTGGCTGTAGCAATTTTGTGTGGAAGGGAGGTAGAAAACTGTTGAAACCAAGGCATGATATTAGTGACATAGTTCTCTGTATTTGGGCAGACAAGCTGGTGGACACTCCTCTCAATTGAGTTTGACCTAAGAAACATTTATTAATCACAGTGCTGGGTTATAAATACAAAAAGTGGAATGATTCCTGCCCTCAAGAGGCTTGAATTTTATTGTGGGATCCAGGAAAGGCTTTGTGTGGCTTTGGAGAGTCCCTCTGAGGGAAGTTAAAGAGAGTGGCAGAGACAGAAGGGAGAAAGGAGGTCCTTTCAGGCATGGGGGCAGTCTGTGTGGGAAGGGATACAGATGGAAGATGGAAGGAGGACTGAAAGAGGGAGTGAGTGGAGGGGAGCACTTTGGAATAAGGGCAGCTGCTGGCTTTTAGTTTTGCTTTTTATCCTGAATACTTGGATACATATTTGTTCTTCAGTCATTTTGCAGTCATGTCTGATTCTTTGTGTCCCCATTTGGGGTTGTCTTGGTAGAGATGCTGAGTGGTTTGTCATTTCCTTCTCCTGCTTTTTTTTTTTTTTACAGATGAAGAAACTGAGGAAAATAGGGTGAAGTGACTTGCCCAGGATCACACAGCTAGTAAGTGTCTAAGGCTGGATTTGAACTCGTGTTTTCCTGGCACCAGTCCTGGTGCTCTTTCCACTGCACCACCTAGCTACCCCTGGCACATAGTTGGTACCTAATTAATTCTTATCAAATTAGAGATTGCATACAGCCATGGTGGAGTCTCTACTACTCATAGGAACCCAAAAGTCCCTATCATGTTTCTGAGGGGATTGTATTTCTACCTAACCTCATGCAACCATGTGTTTCATTCTGGGTAAATGTTTCCCCTATCAGAGTCTAACATAGCTTTTCTAATTCCTTTTGCTCAGGGGCTGCCCCTAGGTAGCTGCAAACATACACCACAGCTGCTCTGGGCCCCACGCAATGGCCCTGCCTAGGACACGTTTCTTCCCTCAGTCTGGAGTCTGACACTCAAGTCTTGTAGCTCAAGCACTCAGTGAATCGTAAGAAGAAAAGCAAATACTGAGGCAGAGTCGGGAGGAGCAGGGGTGTGCCTAGAGGAGAGACTGGGGACTCAACAGGGGTCGAGAGAAAGAGAGAGAGGGAGAGGGAGGGAGACAGAGAGAGCAAGAAACAGAAAAAGGGAGCGGACAGTAGGGGCTGGGTTGTTTTCTCCTGTAAAATTGAGACATTCCGGTCCTAAAGCGGGCTCTCCGCCTGTAGAAATTAATCCCGTCTGGCAGGAGGTCTGAAAATAAGCGCGTTGTTTCTATTGGTGCTGACATTTGGATGGGGAGAAGGTTTTAAATGCATCTGTAGTTGGGATTTTCCAGTTGATCCAAGCTTTTCTGCGGAAGATCGGAACAAGCTGGAAGGGGTAGTTTGGGGCAATTCCCCTCGTTAAGGCAGCCCCAGCCCACCACAGACAGCGCCAAGTCAGCCCCAGGTGCCGCAGGAAGCTTCAGGGAGCCCTGGGCCTGGAGAGAGGGCACTCATTTTCAGGTATGGCTGCTCTTGCCTGGGTATTGGTACACAGAACCTTAGGCTCTTAGGCCACTGGGCAACACCAGGTTTTTGCCAGTCCTGTGCCATCCCTAATAAAGCAGAGCAGGGAGCTTTCCCAGCACTCATGGAGAAAACACCTTTGGAAGGTGGATGATAAAGTATTAGAGGGAGTAGCCTCCCCTGTCCTAAGGAGGTACAAATCTTAAAACTTTCTTTATGGAATAATAATGACTTATGTTTGCAAAACATTTTAGAGCTATGTGAAGTAAGCAGCTCTAAGCACTATTGTTCACATTTTACAGATGAGAAGACTGAGGTTCAGTGATGGAGTATCTAGATATTATTTCTGGGGGTGGTGGTGGTGGAGCAGAATTATTTGGATGGGACCTCAAGTGCAGCTGAATGGGCAGTCAGACCCTTACCCTTTGGAGGTTTGGGGAGGATTCTGGGCCTGGGAGAGAGATGCCACAGTGGAACACTGGGGGTGTTGTAGTATATCAGCAGCAACTCAAGACTGTGTAGAGATGATGGTTGCCTGAAGGAAAGAAGCCAGACCTCCTGGGAGGAAACCTGCCTCCTGTGCCCAGCCACATGTGGGTGCCCTGGGACAAAGTCTTGTTTACTCTCATGCTACTGAAAGTTTTGTTCAGAGAAGTTAAGGTCTAATAAGTATTGGAAGTAGGTTTGACTCTGGGTTTCTTTTGACTCCCAAGTCCAACATTCTTCCCCTTCTGCCCCAGAAGAGTGTATCAGCTGATACCATGGCCACAGCTGCCCCATCCCATCTGATTCACCCTTGTGAGGTCTCTCCTCAGGACCACCAGCATCTTCAGATCATCTGTGAATTGGGTCCTGTCATTGCAGCTGGCCTGAGAGTGATGCGTTGGCCTCTTGGAGTGCCCCTTGTCCCAGCCTCCTGAAATTGAGACTTATCCTTAAATCCACCATGAAATGGTCAAGCTCTTGCATCTTGTGTCTTCTCCACCTTCTGTCTCTAGTAAGGGGTGGTTGTAGGGAGCTTCAGAAGGTGCCTGAAGTGGCTCTGCAAAACCTCGGTCCCTAAGGGAAATTTATAGGCAGTTACAAAGCTGGCTCAGCTCTGGGGAAGACCCCTCACTATGGGAAGGCCTTTAGTTCTTTCCAGGCCATACAGCTTCATCTTCCCCCTTGGCTTCATCCCTGCAGAGTTAACAGCTGTCAAGATGACAGGCCTCATATAGGATGGTGTCAATCACCAAGCTTCCCACTGATTTGTTCCTGCAGTGGCTAAAAGGAGTGATAGTATTGGGGCAAGACAGAATACTGAGAGTGCTTTGGGCCAGCAGATGGGAATGCTTCAGTGAAAAGGTTGGAGTCGCTGCTGCCAGGCCTTCTTGTCTGTACAGCTTTCCTCCATAACTATTCTGTCAGGAATTCCGGTTCTCTGTCTCTCTCTGTCTCTGCCTCTGTCTCTGTCTCTCTCTCTCTGTCTCTCTCTCTCTCTCTCTCTGTCTCTGTCTCTGTCTTTCTCTCATTAATATAGAATTTTAATGCTTGCAAAGCAGTTTATATACATGATTTCCATTAAAATTTATAACTGTTACTGTATGGTACTGTATGGACCAATAAATGGTTTTTCCCTTTTCTCCTTTTCTCCATTCCTTTTCTCCTTCCCTCCTTTTTCCCTCCCTCTTTCTCTATGTCCACATAGGGTATCATACCTTTACCTATGGGTGCTCTGCCCAAAGGAGTGTAAATTTTGATCACTGAAACCTCTCAAGATAGCTTGAAGCTTACAGGTTTAGATCTCTTTTTTAAAGACCTTGCTTTAAACCAAAGCACTCTGGCTCTCAGATTGGCCAACAATAGGTTGTTGAACCTTTTTGACTCTGAGACCCTGAGCTTCTGTGACTCAGATTCAGAGACGCCTAAAGACCAAAATGCTGCAGTCTTTTTTCCCTTTAGTTATGGAGGCTGTTGGCCTTTGTAAGGTCAGATGACATCATCAGCCAGTTGGGGAAGATTGTCCTTGGCTTGTTAGCCCAACTCCTACCTGAAGAAGAATCCCCTCTATATCATACCTCAAAATGTGGCCATCCTGCCTGCCTTAAGAAATTTCTTGGGGAAAATCCTGTTCTTTTCCAAGGTAATAAAGGCCAAGAATATCTTGGGAGTTGGGAAGGAAACCTTTAAACTTCTCAGGGCAGAAAGAAGAAAAGATTTTCTGCATGGACCTCGTTCAGGGGCCCACAGTTCTGGAACCCCTCACTACTTTCCAGATTTGTTGCTGTTCAGTCATTTTTTAGTCATGTCCAATCTTTGTGACCTCATTTGGGGTTTTCTTGACAAAGATACTGGAATGGTTTGCCGTTTCCTTCTCCACCTCATTTTACAGATGAGGAAATTGAGGCAAGCGGAGTTAAGTGACTTGCCCAAAGTCACGCATCTAGTAAGTGTCTGAGGCTGGATTTGAACTGAGGAAGAAGACTGAAGGTCAGGCACCCTATACACTGTGCCACCCAGCTGCCTGGTTTTGAGACTATCTTTTTAAGTCTATGTCTTTGAGCCCTCACCAAAACATCTCTATGCCAGACTGAGGAAATCAAAGTAAAAAGATTATAGGGTTTTAGGATCATAGAGATAGGAGCCTGGCATAGTGGATGGAGTGTTAGACTTGGAGTTGGGAAGACTTGAGACTGAATACTGCCTCAGCTGTGTGACTCTGAGCAAGCCACTGGCTGCTCTCAACCTCAGTTTCCCCATCTGTAAAAAGAGGACAATCATCTTATAATCATTATGGTGGGGATCATATGAGAAAATGTCAAACATTTTGCAAACATTAAAGCACTAAATAAAGGTTAGCTGCTATTATACACCACAGCGTTAGAGCTGGGAGGAACCTTAGAAGTCACCTAATTCAATCCCTTTATTTTACAAATGAGGAAACTGAGACCCAAAGAGAGCAAGGGGAAGGAAGGAGTTAGCTTTTATAAAGCATCTATCATGTGCTAGGCACTGTGGTAATCATTTTACAAAAACTCTTTTTGATCTTTACAACAACCCTGAGAGGAAGGTGCAATTATTGAACCCACTTTACAGGTAAGAAAACTGAGGCAGGCTGAGGTTAAGTGACCAACTCTGGGTTATATAGCTAGTAAGTGTCTAAGACTGGATTGGTTCTCAGGTCTTCTAGGCTTGGCACTCTATCCATTGCACTACTGGCTGCCTCTAAGAGTAAATGACTTACTCAGGGTCATACGGATTGTAAATGTCAGTGCTAGAATTTGAACCCAAGGTCCTGGGATACCAGATCCAGCCCGCTTTCCACTATGCCCTATCACCTCACAATTATATCCTAGAGTGTTTAATTAAAATCGAAGAGCCTCATAAAACAAGATATTAAAAGGAATTGACTCCCATACAAAGAGCTGCCTCCTACCATACATCCAGAGGAGTGCTAATCAACCTTTTTTTAGTGTTATTGCATTTTTTTATATAACAGGACAAAGTCAATGTCAGGTCAAATTCATGACTCATGAGCAATATTTGGGGGCCATAATTGCTCTCCCTGTTTATAGCTTCTTCAGTGTCATGTGGAATCTAGAGAATATTAACTTCTCAAGACCATATGGAAACTGGAGCCTCTTGTCACTGCATCTGTCACCATCAGCACAGTCCAGATGGAATCCTGGAGTTTAGGAATGTCTCTGCCCAAGGCTCTATGTACCTCTGGCTTTTCATTCCACACAATTGCTGCTCTCATCTGCTCCTTCTTCTATCTAGTCACCCCACTTTGGGGCTAGTTGTGACTCTCCCAGACTTTTAACATCCCACCCCTCCTCAGTGTTTTTTCAACCTTTAGAATCAGTGATGAGTCTCATATCACTATACTGTAGGCACATGCACAGCCTTATGGGAAATATCCAGAGGATTTCTGCCCAAAGAGCAAAACTCTTGCAGCCCCAACCATCGATAGAAATGAGGAGTCCATCCAAGATTCATCCTCTGCATGAAAGAGATGGACATGAGTGATGGCGTGGGAAGATTTCTGGTTTTGTGTTTCATAGACTCACAGCAACCAAAGAAGAGTCATAGAGTATCAGTGCTTGAAGGGACGTTAGAACAAAATGTCAAAATCTTGAAAGTCTCAGAGCAATCAAAGAAAGTTTGGGCTGGCAGGATCCTGAGACCATGGAGAACAGTGCAGTGTAGACTTCAGGGTTCAAAGACCTGAGCTTGAATCTTGGCTTTGCTACTTTCTGGTGTGTGATTTGTGAGTCCCTTCTCCTTTCTTGGATTCAGTTTTTCATCTGTAAAATGAAGAGGTTGAACTCTATAATGTCCAAGGTCCCTTCTTGCTCAAACAGGGGCTCTTAATATAGGGTCCATGGGTTCCTTCAAGAGGTTTGTGGGTAGATTTCAGAGGAACTAAATTTGGATGGGAAAAATACATCTTTATTGTCACTCACCTCTAACTAAAATTTAGCATTTCCTTCTGTTATTTCTATTTATTTATTGCAAGGCAATTGGGGTTAAGTGACTTGCCCAGGGTCATACAGTTAGTAAGTATCAAGTGTCTGAGGTAGGATTTAAACCCAGGTCCTCTTGACTTCAGGGCCAGTGTGCTATCCACTGCGCCACCTAGCTGCCCATCCTTCAATTATTAATTAAAAATTAACATGATTCTGAAAAAGGATCCATAGACTTCATGAAAATTGTCAAAGGGGTTCTGGATTTGAAAAGTGTAGAGTCCCTGATCTAGAAAAACAACATGCTCTTGTTACAATACTCCTGTTAAGTAGGTAGTATACATTTCATTATCCCCATTTTACAGATGTGACTTAGAGAATTTAAATAATTCCCCTCAAGTCCCAAAGGTAGGAAATGTTAGAGATTGAGCCCAGTCCTTCCTGCCTAACTCTCCAGGGATCTTTCCACTCCCTCATGTTGCCTTTAGGAATCAGAGCAGGAATACAGGACAAAGAATGTTGGAGCTGGAAAGGACCTTAGGAATCCCTTTTCTCTGAACTAGCAATCATTTTCTTTTGTCCCAGAACCCTTGCAAACCCTCATTTCCATATATTCCATGAACAGAGAATCTTTTTCTTTGGCCGTTCCTTCTAACGGCTTCCCTTCCCACCTCCCCAAGAGCCCATTTACAAAAATATTTTAGACGAAAGGAACCCTGCTGACCTGATCCTTGCTCTGTCCCTCTCTTGGGTCCTGATTGTAACTGACAGCTTTGGGATAGGATCATGTAAGAGGGATGGCAGTTTCCCCCTCCCTAGCCCTTGCTTCTTGGGGAGAGGAAGCAATTGGATATGCTCTATGTAAAGGGGGCAGCCAGGTGAGCAGGATGGGACTCTCTGCGGGACTGTGCTGGGGGGAAGAGGAGGGGCAAGCTAAGTCATTACATGCCAGGCTATTCCTTCCAAATGGGATAGCTTTCTGCCGTCTGCCTAATATACTCTTGGCCTTTTCCCCTTTAACCTTTTGAATCAGGTATTTGAACACAGAAAGAGCCATTTGGTGGTTTAGTCTAGAAGGTGTTTGATATATCTACACTTATTCTGGTTTAGGTTTTTTTTTTTTTTAATAAAGATAATCGATATGACTCATGATCTGGTGGACTTTTGCTATGGACTCATACAAACTGGGTTAATTCTGGGAAATCTTGATCCCAAAGAGAGGAATTAGGCTTTGGCTCTTTGTATTTCTACCCTGAAGTTCCAGGGGAAACTCTCTCCAACATGGCTTGTGTGTTTCCTGTCTGGGGTATCCCATAAAAGGGATCAGTAGAGTCTCTTCTGGATAAGATACTCAATGTATTTAGTTGATTGGTCTCAGACAGCACTTTATGTCCTCTACCTCAAAAGAAATTCTTTATTTTCATTAAATTAATTTATTTTTAGTTTTCAACGTTCACTTCCATAAGATTTTGAGTTCCAACTTTTCTCCCCATCGCTTTCCTCCCCCCACTCCAAGATGGCATGTAATTTGATATAGCCTCTACATATATATTCATATTAAACTCACAAGAACATTTTAAGACACAAAAGACTCCTAAACACACATTAACAAATACTTAAAATGTCATCACACCTGTGAAATGCTGCCAAGATATAAAGACAACTTGGGAATATTGTTGAATGGACAGTCCATGTTCGCCTCAGTTGTGTACTGTCTGAGAAACTGAGGAGATCCTGATCTCCTGGCCAACCAGGCGTAGGTCCTTAGTCTGTTAAGGATCAGGACACTCTTGCCAGTAGTCACTTTCTCCTCCAAAAAGGGACATAGCTAGCCACAGGCACTGACTCAGAAACCAAGGGAGGACTGAAACCTCCTAGGCTCTCACTGAGGCTACCAACTTTCATTTCTCAGGATAGCATTTTGGTACTGAGGGAAAGAAGCGCAAAAGGGAAGCAACTCAAGAATTTCAGCCTCAGGCTCACCTGGGCAAGTATATGCTCTTGCTTTCAAGGATTTCTAAAGAGGGGCAGAGAAGAAACCCCCACCCCACCTCATCGGAAGTCCAAATGACAGCTGGCAGAATTTCAAACGAAATGTGGGTTAAGAGAAATGAAGAGGTGTAGAACCTACTAAGGAGGTTGCTCTTCCTGGCTCAGCTTCCTCATACATCTTTGAGGCAACCAGACCTCAAGACACCAATCAGGAGCTGTTGTGAATGTCCTTCAACAAGGGGGCAGAGCCTATGTTCCACTGGAAAGGGTCAGTGGTCAAATACAGTTCCTTAGGAAGTACTCTAGTCCAGAAAATCAAGAGGTTCCTTTGGTCACCCCCACTACATTAAAATGACCAATTTTAGTCCTGGAGGACAGTCATGAAACATGCCTTCCCTAGCAGAGAGGTGAGGACTGTTGGAACACAATGTTGCATGTACTCTCAGACACTGTCACTGTGGCTGTTGTGTTTGCTTGCCTGCTTTTTCTTGGTAAGCAGAGGCTTACTTTGAGGCTGGGAGAGTAGAGTCCTAAATAAGGAAATGACTGTGATATAAAAACAAAAGACAAGAATAAAGCTTATTTTTAAAAAATTGGTTTATTATAATTCAGATTGGATTACTCCAGCTCCTACCCTGGGGTCTGGTGCTTCTGCTTGGTGAAATTTCACCATTTCTTACCCATGCAGCCTTTGCCAGCCATGTTGATACAATTTTTTCCTTCCCTGGCAGTACTCCTCACCTCCTCCTCCTCCTCCTCCTCCTCCTCCTCCTCCTCCTCCTCCTTCTTCTTCTTCTTCTTCTTCTCTCACCCACCCCATTTAACTTTGGGGAAAATAGTCATTTCACCACTTCTAACCCTGAGAAAGGAGAGGTTGGTCAATTGCTCTGTCTCCATTCACCATCTCTGTGACTTCCCTGACCAAAATACCCCTCTCTTGGTCAACACTCCCATAAATGTGTCATCTCCCATCTTGAGAGCAAGAACTGTCTCACTTTTTGAATTTCTATCTCTAGGGTTTAACATAGTGTCTGGTACATGGTAAGTGTACTGAATGAATCCCTTTTCATTCATTCATTCAACCAGCTTCAGTTTGGTTTGAGGTCTAGTATGAAATTAATATTTGTGTTCAGTTTGGACTTCAGAAAGTTAGTGTGGTTCACACTGTGGTTTTGAATTCAATGCCTCAACTGCAGTCAGGTAATTGTAGTGTTTGTGGCAGAGAGAGGAACTCAGAGGAAGAGGAGATCTGGGGGAAAAGTGATTCTAACTGGGTACTCCCCAGTTGACTGAGTCACCTAAGGAGTGGACATCATTCCAGGGCCATTGCTGAAGAGCTGAGTGGATACAGGGGACACTGGAATGCAGTTTCCCCTTTGACATTGGTGAAGTCTATGGGCTCCTTCTCAAAATTATGTTTAAATGCATAAAATAAATTATATAGGATTGCAGAGAAAACCAATTATATAGAATTAGTTATAAAAAGCATTAAAAAATTCTCCAAGTTTATGAACTCAAGATTAAGACCCTATCTAACCAACCCCTCATGTTTACATATGAGGAAATGAGGGAACCTCAGATAAGGGAATGAACTTAACCCAAGGACACATAAAATGTAGAATCAGGATTTGAATCTAGGACCTCTGACTCCTCATACATAATACATACACGCACGTGCACACACACACACATATATATACACACGTGTGTATATGTGTGTGTGTTTTGCCACTCTGCCATGTTAGTAAAGATCTAATAACCATGAAAGCAGTTTGTATCTGGGACATAAACCTAGAATATCATTATTTTTGCTTAAAGTGTTCTTTGTGCCACCGCTCCCCGCCCCTGTATCCCCTCCCTCCACCCTCTACCCCACTCCCTGAGGCTAAAATCTGGGAAATCAATGAATCCCTTGCCTCTTCTTTAGACCAGGTTGTAAACATGCTGTTTTGGAACCTCAAGTGAGTCATGAAAGCTGGACTGTTAGAGCTTGCAGCCCAGGGCTACATCTGAGGGGCCACCTTCCCCACTCAGAGCCCTTCCTTAGCGCTAATCTGAATCAGCCAGCTTGTTCTTCCACTCAAATCAGAGCCTCAGAATGAAGACTGATTACCCTGCTTTCCACTCCCAACTCCCCTCTTTGCCCTTCAGTTCCAGTTCCTTACCTTATACTTTCCTTTTACTTTTCTATTGCCTTTTAGTAGTGAAGCAATACAGACAGTGGTCAATACTTCTGTATTGTCAGAATCATAACCTAGAATTTTTTCATCTGGGGAAAAAACGTTTGGGGTTGGGGTAGGGTGGTTGCAGTAAGATGGAAGCCAATGGGGGTTGGGGATTGGTGGAACCATTGGCAGAGCAGGCAACACTTGGGCTTGTTGTTAATAAAGGAAGTGGTCCCATTCGCCAGAAAGTCCAGTTCTCACTCTCTTGGAGTAGGGAGGCAGTCTTAGATATGGAGGACCCTGGAAATGCTAGCTTGGATGTGGAAAAGCTGCATGATGATGGATTGGCAGCAAACCATTAGGTAATCCCCCACTGGGGTCATGGGGCAAAGCCCTATTCTCCCCATGCTATAGTTATGTATGATTTCATCCACTACCATGGTAAAGGTTAGCTTCCACTGTGAAATAATTGACAAAATCATGGTCTTCCTTACCTTCCCAAAACAGGATGTGTAAGACTCTCCCCTTCTGACCATTTGCCTGTCAAAGACATCCCCTTCAGTGGCCGTGAAGATCACCCTATTGTGGGAGATCATGAGCATATAAATAGAACATTTAATCCCCAGGGGACATATTTCCTTAAGGACACAACCACAGATTTAGAGCTGAAAGCGGCTTAATCAAACTAGGTCCGCTAATCAAATTCCCTCACTTAAACAATGAGGAAAATGAGGCCCAGAGAAATGAGTTTATTCCCATTTTGCAGATGAAGAAATTGAGACTCAGAACTGGAAGATATTTGGAGCCTCTCGTCCCTTCTTGCCTTGAGCGTGTTCTTATGCTTTCTTCGCTCCACATGCTCTATAACCCTGGCCTTTCCGCTGTTCCCCAAACATAACATCCATGTATCAACTTTGTGTCTTTTCCTGGCTGTCCCCTGTGCCCAGAAGGTATTCTCTCCTCAACTCCTATTAATGATTTTCTTCCAGACTTGGAGTAAATGCCTGGTTCCCCATTACTACGAGAATTTTTCCTTTGAGATTACTTTCCATCGTCTCTGTATATATCTTGTATGTATAGAGTTGTTTTCACATTATATCCATCTTCTTGAGGGAGGGTGCCATGTTTTCTTTTCTTTTCTTTGCATCTCCATTTCTTAGCATGGTGTCTGACAGACTAACCTTCTCATTTTACAGATGAGAAACTGAGACCCAGAATCGTGAGGTGTTTTGCCCAAGATCTCATGGGAAGGAAATTTGAAGCCAGGTCTAATAATTCTAAAACCTGTACTTTTCTATTTTTCATTGCCAAGAAAATGTTTTGGACTAAAGGAAAATTTTCTGTGGTCATTTTTTTCTTTCTCCATTTCTTTTACTTTCCCCTTTCTATCTCTTTTCCTCTCTTTTTTCACATCCTCTCTATCACTCTGGTTCAAATCCAGCTACTACTTTGTTCTGTCATTTTCAGTCATGTCTGACTCTTCTTGATCCACATTTGGGGTTTTCTTGGCAAAAATACTGGACTAATTTGCCATTTCCTTCTCCATCTCATTTGACAGATGAGAAAACTGAGGCAAGAAGGGTGAAGTAACCTGCCCAGGGTCATACAATCAGTAAGTGTCTGAGGCTGGATTTGAATTCAGGAAGATGAGTCTTCCTGACTCTAAGCCCAGCTCTCTATCCACTGTGCTACCCAGTTGCCCCAATGACTATTTATGGGACTTTCAAGAAAGCAACCTCATCACTTTGAACCTCAGTCTCCTCATCTATAAAATGGAAGAGTTAGATTGGATGGTCAATGAGATCCCTTCCAGGTTTGAATCTTACTTCTTTCATTTATAAAATGAAGATTACAATACTTTGACCATCTCCCTTATGGGGTTGTTGTGAGGGAAAACATTTTGTAAACCTTGCTATGGGCATATGAGCTAGGGTTATAAGTCTGTAAGAAAGTTCCCTTTAGGAGTGGAATTAGTAAGTATAATGAGTGCAGGTCTCAGGCTGCAGCTCAGGCATGCTGATGGAGAAGCTCAGGGACAGTAGTGTCTGTTCTTCTCTCTTATAGGGCCAGGCTGAGCAGTGGGTATGGGCAGCAGACTGGGAGGACTTATAACCTACAAGCCCTGGGCATCCAGAAGTCTGTAGTTGGGCAAATGAATGTTAAGAATGCTTGTCTCGATCTCTCCTTCTTGTTGGAAACCTGGCTTTGTGTATTAAATAAATGTCCATTTGCATTGAAAAAATCCAAAAGCCCTCTGAAAATAACCACGATGTGTGATCCCAAATCATAGCATCATTGGTTAGGACCACAAGGGATCTTCAAGACCATTGACTCCTTCACCTCCCTCTTCAGTTCACAAATGAGGAAACTGGGTTCCAGGGAGATGAAATAGTATGAGACAGGCTACATTGGTGGCAGAGGCTAAGACTGCCTTGGAATCAGTCAAATGGTTCCAATGGTTCCAGTACTGTTTGTATTAGAGGCATCCAGATAGCATGGTGTATAGTGTCAGAACCTGAACCTGGGGTCAGGAAAACCTGAATTCAAATCTCGTCTCAGATTTACTAACTGTTTGGTCTCAGTCAAGTCACTTGATTTCTGTCTGCCTTAGTTTCCTCATATGTAAAATGGAGATAATAGCATCTACCTCCCAGGGTGGAGGTAGCAAAATGAGCTGTTCGTAAAGTACTTTATAAATGCTATTATTGTCTTTGTTAACATCCTCTTCATTTTTTAAACTTTTGAATACCTTGTACATTTACTTTTACTTGTCTTTTGAACATCTCATACTTCTCTTACAAATTGTCAGGTTTGTAAAAAGTAAGAACATTTTGTCAACTTTCTAGAGAGCTGATGTTGATTTAAAGTTTTTGTCTCATTTAATTCTTAGGACAATCTTCTGAATTGAGTACAAAAATATGATTATATTCATTTTATAGATATATTTTAGAGGCATAATATAGTTATATTCATTTTCTAGATATACTACATAATATTATATTAATTTTATAGATATATTTTATAGATTTAACATAAATATGATATATTTATTATATATTATTTTATAGATATATGACACAATTATAATAATTTTATAGATAAAACATAAAAATAAAATATGTTATTTTCATTTTATTGATGGGGATTGAGTGTCAAGGAGTGACTTACTCCTACCCACGCAACTCATTCCCAGGCTTCTTCTGGTCATCTTGCCACTACTACCAGGTATTACTGTCACCATTACCACTGTCTCTCTGACAAGGGCTCACTTCAGACCCAACCTGAGCATTTCCACTAAGAGGGAAAGCCATCAAATTGTAAGATGAATCTCAAAATAGAGCACTGATATGCTTTACCAATAGACTAAGTGGAGTCACAGAACAAAATTTCAAAGCTGAGAGGAACCTTAGAACATGATATCTGGGGAAGAGAGACTTTCACAATAGTAGCAAGCATTTATATAACACTTTCAAATTTTCAAATATGTTAACTCATTTGATTTCCACAACATCTCTGGAAGGGAGGTGTTACCATCTCGTTTTTACAGAAAAGAGAACTGAGACTGACAAAGGTAAAGCCACTTGCTTAGGGTCACACAGCTAGTAATTGTTTGAGGCAGGATTCAGACTCAGGTGTTCCAAACTCTAATTCCAATCCTCTATGTGTTGCTGCACCTAGCTGCCTATGCCTCAATATAAAATATCAAAGCTGGGAGAGACCATAATAGCTGGGAAAACACAGAAGGTCATAATTGCAAGGGCTCCTAGAACACAGGATGTCAGGGCTAGGAAAGAGAAAAGAAAGTAAGGGAGGGAAGCATCCCCAGATTCATTCAACTTCCCAATTTTGCCTCTGATTGGTCCTGAGCCCAGCTGTTTCCTTCATTTCTTCAAGCCCACCTTGAGTTGTTTTATGTATCACATCTGCAGATGTTATCTCAGCTGAAACTCTACATAACTGAATTAGAAAGCGAGGTAGTGGCTGAAGAATGGGGAGGTCATTAGTCTTGTCTTTGCTGGCAGCCACTGCTGTCTGACAGCTGAAAGTGCCTTTTGCTCATAGCTAATCTTGTTAGAAACCACATCCTCTGTTGAATATTGGGGGGCATCAGGGTGGGAGGGCAGTCTCAGAAAGCTAGAAATTGAGCAATTGCTGGCTGGTCTTCTAGATAGCACCTCAAGAAGAAGCCAACTCCACCTCAGGAAGTGGCTTCTTCCCTCAGGAATGAGCAGAGTTTATGCTAGACTAATGAGCATAGCTCAGAGGAGACAGGAGGGAGTGTGGTCGAGGAGAAATAGCAGGGGGGTTGGAATTTTTGTGCTTTTTTGGTGGCAGAACTAGTGGCTGGCATTTCTGAAGGCCTTTAAGGTTTATAAGGCACTCTCCTGACACCATGGCATTTGATCCTTAATCCTGTGAAGTACTATGTGCATTGTGATCTCTATTTTACAGATGAGTAAACTGAGTCTCAGAGTGGTTCAATGACTTGACCTTGTTCAAGTAAGTGTGAGAGGTGGGATCTGAACCAAGTCTCCTTAGTTCCTTGCACAGGGCTCTTTTCACCACTCCATACTGCCTCAGTAACAACAATTTTAATGATAATATCTGACACAGGAAGGCTGTCGTGGTCAAGGCACTTATCAGTGGTATCCATGATAGGGTGTTGGATCTAGAGTAAGCAGACCTGAATTCAAAAACCATCTCAAATACTTATTAGCCATGTCCTCCAGGGCACATTGTTTAACTTCCCTGGGACTCAGTTTACTCGTCAATAAAATGAAGAGATTGGATGTGATGTCTTTTAAAGTTTTTTTCAAATTTAAACCTATGATTTTATAATACAATCTTAAGTGATCCTAGATTATGAATCAAAATGTAGACATTAAATAATATTTTCTGGGACTTCAGGATAGAAAAATTCCTATGTGACCACTTAGCGCCCAGTTTCTCCATTCCTATCAGTGAGGAGCAGGCAATAGATCTAACTCATCCTCTGAAAGTCATATTGTAGTGGGCTACATCTTTCAAAAATGTCTATTGTGTTTTATGTTAATTGATATGGTCATTAAGTACCACTATAATTGTGGGGCTTGGGGTTGAGAGAGCAGCTGAAACAAATGAGATTTTCCTTGGTTTGGATTAGGATGGAAATGAGCTTATTGGAGAAAAATTTTCTGTAGTTTGGACAACCTTGAGGATTTTTGTGCCCTAGACTGCCTTTGACCCCAGAGAGAGAGTTAATAAGGAAACAGATATTTAATCAGAGAAAGTTGTGTGTTGGCATGGTTCTTTCCAAAGACATGTTAGGCACTGCTGCTGTCTGGTGTGAGAGGACTCCCATAGTCCCAGGTGCCTATTGTAAATAAAAGGAGAGGCTGCATGAATAGAAAGATGGCCGTGAAGCCAGGAAATCCTGGGATCAAGTCCCGCCGTTAATGACTGTGACTGCGCAAGGCACTTCTCTGTTGTACTCTAGACAAATCTCTAAGACTGTAAGTTGCAGACAAGATGTCAGTCTATATCAGTATAGTATGTTTCTTCACTTGGGAATTCTTTACACCAATAAAATCACAGGTCTCATCTATATTCCTTAGAAAGAAAAAAAACACTTGATTAACTAGACATTATATGGAACAAGTATCAATTCCAGCTTTAGCCCTTGATCAAGTTTCCTTTTAAGGAAATAATAATCCTGATAATGAACTATCCTTAAGGGAATGGAGATTCCACCACCACCACCCTGGGCCAGCCTTGGGATGGTGGTGGCTATGTCTCCCCTGCCATTTGAACAGCTCCTCTGGGATAGATACCTTCAGACTGGGAAGCTGGAGAGGCTATGCAGGGAAGAAGGCTTCTCCACCTGGAACACTCCAGGAGATTCCTCAGTGGGCAAGGAAGGAGAAAACAACTCATTATGAGAAGGGGGGCTGAAGGGGTGCTGGTGGACTCTGCGTGGTTGATGGCTGAGATCATTCCCTTCCAGCTGCCTGAGGATATTGTGAAGACTGAGACAGAAAGGAAGCTCTGGCTTGGGGGCCTGGTTTATTGAGGGAGGTGGGATGGTGGATAGAGAAATAAAATGGTAATGAAAAAAACATTTTGCTTTCAAGGTGACCAAAGGAGTTTTCAGGGTTTGCTTTGTTCAGGGTCCTGCTTTTGCTGAAAACAGTTCTTCCCCAGATGCAGAGAAGGGGCCCACCACAGTCCCAAAGACTGAAATGGATCTTGTGCATTGATACTTTTAATATTTAACCAGTCTTCTGAATGCTTGGATTGAGTGTGGGGAGCAGGAGCCCCCAGGGGAAAGCATAGCTCTTAGAGAGGAAGCCTCTTTGTCAATAAAGGTATAAAGGTCTGTGATACACAAGAGGGTTATCTTGACCACAGCAGCCCATGTTCTTACTTGCCATTTGCTCTGCCAACCTTTCTACACTTCCTTTCAGGGTTTTCCTTCATGTCATTTGTTTGAGTGTTAGCACCAATATTGGACAGTATAGAGCATTCGTGGGAGCACAGAACAGAAGACTGGGAGTCAGAAGAACTTTCAGAGATACTCTAGTCTAAGCCCCTCCCCCATTTTATAGATGATGAATCTGAAGCCTTGGAAAAGGAAAGTGACCCTTGCTTAGGGTTACACAGATGAGTGGCAAAACCAGAATTCGAATTCAAGTCTTTTGATTACAGATCCTGCCCTTGCCACAACACCATTCTCTCTGGTTTATCAGAATGGGATTATGCCTGTGCTACCCATGTTTACTTTGTGTATATTTTTATTACTGTATGTTACTTCTGCCCTAAATGTAAGTGTGTTGAGAGTGTTTAGCACATTGGTGATATTCGGTAAGTGCTTGTTGAATTGACCTGAACAACAAACATTTATTAAGTGCTTACTGTGTACAAATCTTTCTACTAGTCATGGGGAATAAGCACAGCTGAGAATACACAATTGAGATACGTATAAGCAGTGAGATCTAACCAAGTCACTTAACTTCTGTTTGCCTTAGTTTTCTCAATAGAAAATGGGGATAACAATAGCACTTACCTTTCAGAGTTGCGAGGGGCGAATGACATGATGTTTGTCAAACTATTAAGACAGTTCCTGACATGTGCTAGGCTCTATAGCAATGTTTATCCCCTCCCCACAATGAATTCAGAAATTTAGAAGTAGAAGGGTCTTTAGAATATAGCAATCAGAATGTTGATATTGGAGAAGGATGTTGGGACACAGAATATCAGAAGTGGAAGGAATCTTAGGGCATAGGATGGAGAGTGTTAGTTCTAGAAGGGATCAGTATTAGAGCTGGAAAGAATCTTAGAACACAGAATGTTAGAGCTGGGTTAAATATGAGAGACCCTCTGGACGCCTCTCTTGATTTTACAGATGGAGGAAACACATGCAGTAGATTAGTGTCAGAGATAGGACTTGAATCCAGGTCTCTTGGTGCTCAATCCAGTGCTCTTTCCAATATGGCCCTGCTCCTCAAAATGATAACCAAGAAAGACAGGATGGAGATCAGAGAGAAGGTAACACATCTGGCTTTTGGTGGAATGGTAGAAGAGGATTGGGATAGAAAATGATCATTAGAACATAAAGAGATGAAGGATGCTAGTACTAAAAATGAAAATGCTTTATGCTATGTGGCCCAATGAATACAGAAATGGGCTTGGACTCAGGAAGAATGGAGTTCTAATTCCTTATCAGTCACTTACTAGTTGTGTGAATGTGGGCAAGTCACTTAACTTCTGTTTGCCTTAGTTTCCTCATCTGCAAAATGAGAAGTTGGAGCAATGATTGGCAAAGTGTGGTTGAGGGACTCCAAGACCTCTTCAGGGGAGTCTATAAGGTCAAAATCGTTTTCATAACAACACTAAAACATTTTAGCTTCTAAAATAGTTAATATTAGAAGATAAACAAAGGCTCTTTGAGGTTCCCAATAAATTTTAGCAATGTAAAGGGGTCCTGAGACCAAAAAAGTTTGAGATTTACTGGACCAAATGGTCTTTATGATGAGTTTCAGCTCGAAATCCATGATCTTAAAATAATTTCTCAGGGCTTGGGTTTTCTTCTGATTGAGCTCCAAAATCTGAGGTTCCAGTCCTTTCTAGTATTCTCCTTTCATGATCAGGACTCTTCAAATCTCAAAATGAGACAAAAACTTCCTAAATAGCTGCTGAGTTCTGCTGAAAAGTTTGCTCAGACATTAGCATCATTTTTCATACCAGGCTATAAAAAAAATCACCCTGGTCCCTTGAGGGTGCTTATTTTTAAAAGCAGACTTTTATTGATTTCTTTGGTACTTACATGGCCTAAATTCCTCCCTGCATCCCTCTCTCTCCCAGAATCCATCCAATATAACAAAAAAGGTTTCTTTAGACAGAAAAAAACAATCAGCAAAAACAAATCAATAAATCGAAAAAGTTGGACCTGGTGTACCATGTTCCATACCCATAGACCCCCTTTCCCTTCCCTCTCCCCATAACTCTTCTTTGGGACCAGACATGTTCTTGGGGATTTTGCAACATTCATCCTTGTTTGCTTTCCCACAGGTACTTTGAATGATCACACCCTAAAGAAGGGAAAGAAGACTGAAAGGGCCTTCCTTGTGTGTGTCACAGACATTCCAGATTCTCTTCATGTGAGGATGCTTTTTTGAAAAACAATTTAAATCTAAATTTTCTACTCAAGGGGCACCAGGCCATAGTACTAGAGACCTCCTCCCTGGATCTCTTCGTGAAAAAGAACTCCCGGATTTCTGTCAGAAGCAGAACAGCTTTTCCCCCCTTCTGGACAATGTGGTTCTAATAAAGAATGACGGAGCCAAAGGAAGGGCACCCCTCCCTCTGCTGCCCCCCCCAGTTAACTTTCCTTCAAAAACTTGTGTGTTTCTCATTAGCAATGCTGTCTTTTGAAATTCAGCCGAAAAGGGGCTAAGTAAAAATGAGAACTGATACAGTGGTGCTGGTGGGGGGAGGATTGACCTCAATTGTGCTCTCCACATCCATTGCCCTTGTGCTGGATGTTGTTGGCTCCAGAGAGGGTGACAGTGGAGGTGAGTCCTTTCTTTCTCCACTCACCTTCTATGGTCTCTGGACAGAAGGTCAGAAGCAGAGTAGCTTGTAGTGGACATTCATGGGTTCATAGACCTAGAGCAGGAGGGTCCTAGAAGGCCATTTATTCTACCGTCTCATTTTACACATGAGGAAACTAGGCCTAGTGAGGTGAAATGACTTACTCAAGGTCACACAGGTAGTAAGTAGCAGGGATTTGAGCCCAGGTTTTCTGATTCCAAAGCCTTTCTCTTATTTGTTGTCATTGAGTTGTTTCAGTCACACTCAACTCTTAGTGGCCCCATTTTGGGTTTTCTTGGCAAAGATACTGGAGTGGTTTACTATTTCCTTCTCCAGATAAGAAAACTGAGGCAAACAGGGTTAAATGACTTGCTCAGGGTCACACAGCTAGTAAGTGTCTGGGGCCAGAATTGAACTCAGTAAGTTAAGGCTTCCTGAGTAGGCCTGGAGATCTATCCACTGCACCGCTGTACCTTCCTATCTCTTATTCAGGACCTGATGAGCAGTGTTTCAGTGAAAGGAGTCTGGGCTAAGAGCTAGGAGACTAGGGTACTTGGAATAATGGTTACATTTCTTGGACCTGACTCTGAGAAGACTTGGGTTGGAATCTCATCTCCACATGGTCACTAGTTGTCCCTCCCTAGTATAAAATGAGGATAACTTTAATATTGGCTTTCTAGGATGGTTGGGAAGCTTAAATGAAATCATGTGTGTGTAATGCCTAGGGTCACCCACCTTGCTCTCTGGGCAGATCCCACAGAGGATGTCCTCCTCAGTTTCAGTGTACTCTGTGAGTTCACACTTCTAAAAACTAAAGCTCAGGAGCCCCCATCAAGGGGTTCATTTTCATAAATCAGGCAGAGAATTCTATCAGCTTAAGACAAAAGTACCGAATGAAATGGCATAGTAAGAAAAGCAGCAACAACCTTAGGGTATGGGAAGCTAGGGGGTACAAGGAGGAGAGTGCTGGGCCTAGAGTCAGGAAGATCTGAGCTTAAATTCAGCCTCAGGCACTTAGTAACTCTGTGACCCTGAGCAAGTCATCAAACTTCTCTCTGTTCCAGTTTCCTCAATTGTAAAATGGATTGCTGTGAGGATCTGATGAGATAATCTCTGAAAAGTGCTTACCACAGTGCCTGGTGTATAGTAGGTATTTAATAAATGCTTCTTCCCCTCTCTGTTTCCTCTAGGATCAGATACAAAATCCTGTGTTTGATTTTTAAAGCCCTTATTAGCCTGATCCCTTCCTACTTCTCTAGGTAGGAATTAGCAATGCTGTCTTTTGAAATTACTCCTTTCTATATGCTGGCTTAATTAGCCAACTTTAGATGCTAGTGAAAGTCATGCACACACACACACACACACACACACACACGTACTTCATGTTCTTGGTTTCGAACAGTGGCAAGATGTGATTAAGAGATTGCAAAAGGAAATGCAGTGGAAAGGGCACTGGCTCTAGAGCCAGTGGGTTCATGTATTCAAATCCTGCCTCTGATAGTTACTCTCTATGTGAATTTGGGTGAATCACTCAGATTCTTTCTGTCTAAGTTTCTTCATGTGTAGCAATGAAAGAGCTGTACCAGCTTTGGTCTCTTCTCTCAGCTGGATGACAGTCTTTTAGTATGGATTTTAGAGCATCAGGCCTCCACTTTCCATGCAGCATATTTCAATGTTTCTTTTCCCACATGACTAGACCTTCTAGAGATCATTAAGAATGCAGGCAGAACCTTCCTCCATTAGTTAAGGGACTTTTTATCCATCTTGATGATGGTCAACTTTCCTATCAGGAAACTGACCACTCAGTTTCACTTTCTTAATGGATAATGAGTTTTGCTCTCTGTCTGGGAAATCCAGACTCTGTTGGACAAGGCAAATGTGTCCCCCTTCCTGCCCCTCCCATTCTCCCCTGGGAGGCAGGCTTTGATATCACGCCCCCCCCATGTCCACAGTGTTCTGGTTTTCCTGTCTACTTTATACTCAGAAGGTTTGATCCTGGGTTGAAATAGCTAATTTCTTCTTCCTTTCTTTCCTACTTATCTAAATCCAACCATCCTTTAACACTGACTGGGATACTTTCCTCCACTGACAACTCTAATACCCCCAGTCTATAGACAGCTCTTCTTCTCTGGCCTGAAGCACTTACAATCTGCACTATTTCTGTGTAGACTGGCTGTGAATATAACCAACAATCTTTTACTCAGGTTAGAAAACTCAGACTGGAGATAGAGTCTGACTTTGCTGACAGGGAAAACTGAAACATACAAACAGAAGACACAAAGCCAGAGTTCCTGCATCCAGAGCTTCCAAGAAAAATATGTAGTGGTCTCAGGCCATGGAAGAGCTCAAATAGGACTTTGATTAATTAATTTATTTGTTTTCAGTTTTCTACAATCCCTTCCATAAATCTTAGATTTTCTCCCCCTCCCTCCCCAAGATAGCATGCCATTTTATATGGGTTCTACACATATATTCTTATTAACCACATTTTCACATTAGTCATATTGCATAGAAGAATTAAAAAGAATGGGAGAAAACAAACCAAAACAAAGCATAACACAAGAGGAAACTATTCTGCTTCCTTCTGTATTCTGATTCCATAGTTCTTTCTCTGAATGTGGATGTCAAAAAGGATTTTGAAAATCAAGAAAAAGGAGGAGAGGAAAAATTGGGAAGAGAAATGAGAGTGATGCAAGAAAATTATGAAAAACGAGTCACCTGCTTGCTAAAGGGACCCCCCCAAATGCTGAAGAAAATAACATTCTAAAAATAGACTAATCCAAATGACAAAAGAGATCCAAAAGGTCCATAAGGAGAAGAATACCTTAAAAAGCAGAATTGACCAAATGAAAAAGGAGGTCTAAAAGCTCACTGAAGAAATCACTCCTTAAAAATTAGAATGGAGCAGATGGAATCTAATGATTTAATGAAAAATCAAGAAATTCTAAAACAAAAACAAAAGAAGGAAAAAATAGAACACAATGTGAAATATCTCATTTGTGAAACAACTGACCTGGAAAATAGATCCAGGAGAGACAATTTAAAGATCACTGGGCTACCTGAAAGACATGATCAAAAAGAACCTAACCATCATCTTTCAAGAAATCATGAAGGAAAACCACTGTGATACTCTAGAACCAGAGGGTAAAATAGATATTGAAAGAATCCACCATTCCCCTCCTGAAAGAGATCCCAAAAGGAAAACTCCTGGGAATATTGTAGCCAAATTCCAGAGTTCCCAGGTCAAGGAGAACATATTTCAAGCAGCCAGAAAGAAACAATTCAAATACTGTGTCAATACAATCAGAATAACACAGAATTTAGCAGCTTCTACATTAAGGGATCAAAGGGCTTGGAATATGATATTCCAGAGGTCAAAGGAGATAGGATTAAAATCAAGAATTATCTACCAAACCAAACTGAGTATAATACTTCAGGGGAAATAATGGAATTTCATTGAAATAGAGGATTTCCAAGCATTCTTGTTGAAAAGACCAGAGCTGAATAGAAAATTTGATATTCAAATACAAGAATCAAGAGAAGCATGAAAAAGTAAAGAGGAAAGAGAAATCATGAAGGATTTACTAAAGTTGAACTGTTTACATTCCTACATGGAAAGATAATATTTGTAACTCTTGAGACTTTTCTCAATATTAGGGTAGTTGGAGGGAGATTTTATATATATATATATATATATATATATATATATATATATATATATATATATACATACATACATACATACACACACACACAGAGGACACAGGGCGAGTTGAATATGAAGGGATGATATCTAAAAAAATTAAGGGATGAAAGAGGAATGTATTGGGTGAAGGAGAACGGGAGAAATAGAATGAGGTGAACTATCTCACATAAAAGAAGCATGAAAAAAACTTTTTCAATGGAGGGGAAGAGTGGGGAGGTGGGAAGGAAAGAGTGAACCTTACTCTCATCATATTTGGCTTAAGGAGGAGGGGATAATTAGAAGTAAACACTTTTGAAGAGGGACAAGGTCAAAAGAGATAATAGAATAAATAGGGGACAGGATAGGATGGAGGGAAATACAGTCTTTCACAACATGACTGTTATAGAAATGTTTTGCATGACTACACATGTATAACCTACATAGAATTGCTTGCCTTCTCAATGGACATGGGTGGGAAGAGAGGAATGGAGAGAAGTTGGAACTCAAAGTTTTAAAAATAAATGTTAAAAATTGTTTTTACATATAACTGGGAAATAAGATATACGGTCAATGGGGCATAGAAATCTATCTTGCCCTCAAGAAAATAGAGAGGAAGGGGATAAGAGAAGGGAGGGGTGTGATAGAAGGGAGTATAGATTTGGGGAAGAGTTAATCAGAATGAATGATATCTTGGGGTGAGTGGAGGGGAGAAATGGGGAGAAAATTTGGAACCGAAAATCTTGTGGAAGTGAATGTTGAAAACTAAAAAGAAATCGATTAATTAATAAAAAATAAAATCTATTAAGTTGAAATTTCCAAAAATATTATGGATGTGGGTGATAATAATGGTAACAAGTATTTATATAGAATTAACAAATTTTCAAAGCATTTTGCATTCATTTTCTTATGTGATGAATGCTTCTTCCTAAAGTGTAATGTCATTGTCTTGACTTTTTTGACCTGAATGTACAAATTGAAATTGATGAAGGATTTTTGTAAATAGCCTGTCCTCTCCAACTTTCTATACTTTCCCCAACTTAATGAAATAGAATTGTAGTTTTCAAATTAACTAGTGCATTGCATGTATATAAATTAATTAAGAATGGCTGTTCCTTCTGGGGCTCCAATCACGAGACCACTATTTATTTCTTGTTCCCCATTCATAAGTGTACCTGATGATTGTGTCCCAGGCTCTTATGTATAGCAGAAAAAGCTAAAGCAACTCTATTTTTGTCTGTAGTTTCTCTACTTTGCCCTGTTTATATTGCAACCCTCACCTTGTCTGTGACCTTCTTTGCTGCTGAAATAATGACAGTTTTATTTATTAGAGTGGGATTACAAAGGATGACTAATCTAAAGAAGAGCCTTTCCTGTTACTAGCCCCAGCTACACAGCCTTGTCCAACAAAGGAATACCACATCCCCTATTTCTACCCTGCACGTCTTCAGCAACAGACCTTGGCTGATCTGAAACCTATATAAGTTTTGGCCTTTTGTTCTCTGAAAATTCTCTGCCAGTGTGGGTGGGGATCCCTTCTTGGCAAACTCAACAAACCTTTGTTGGTTCCTAAATTTTGGGTTATAGTTTTGGTTTTGGTATTGGTTCTGGCACCAACAATTTTGACCTCTCCTCTTTCACAGCTGGTGACCTCATCATTCACAGTGGGTTCAACTACCATCACCGTGCAGATGACTCCCAAATCCATATATCCATCCCCTTTTCTTTTCTGAGTTCCCATTCAATGTGACCAATCTCTTGCTGAGCATCCTTTCTATCTGTGTGGTAGACAGATTTGAATGATGTTCTGAAGGTAGGATCAACAAAGCATGGCAATTGACTGGATACATGGGAGAAGGAGAGTGATGAGTTGGAAATAATTGTGGTTGTGAAAATGGACAGTTGGAGGGATACTGGCACTCAATAGTACTGAAGGATCGCTTCAGTATTCTGCATTTGTCTTCCTTAGATAACAAAATTGTGTTATTATTTGAGGTCACAAGGGGATAACTGGACCACGGTCATGGAAACATACCTCATAGTGATGTTTTTACTCAAGATGAGCATGAGATGACAAATTTTCAGTTTTATAATTATATTGAGAAGTAAAAGAGAAAGCTGAAAGTAGCACAGAGAGAAAAATGGGGGTTAATACAATGTGAGAGAGAGGATGAAAGGGCACAGGAGCCAAACTGGGATAGGGATATTCTGGGACCTAGACCTGCAAGTTAAAGAGGTGCCTTTTATCATTCTGCTTAGAGACAGTATACTTTCCCATGGAAAAGAAAATTTCTCCCACCCACAGATTCTTCAGGTTAGCAATGCCTGTTCTACCCGCAGGCATTTGCAGTAATGCTAAGCTCTCTGGAAACAGACACACGCACATGCTCACACACACAGTCACACACACATGCACACGCACACAAACAAACAACAAGAGAGGCCTAGGATCTTAATTTTATAATGGAAATAGGGAAATTCAGAAAAAGGGTTCTTTTTTGGGGGAAAGATAATATTCTCTTTGAGTTTTTTCACTCATTTTTTAAAAATTAAATTTTATTTTTTAGTGAACAAAAATTGATTATTCTGTTTCCTCCAAGAAAAAAAACAACTCTTGAAACAAATATACATAGGCAAACAAAACAAATTCCTACATTGGATGTGTCTAACATATCCATATATAGCATTACTTCTCTTTTAAGATGTGGATAGCATGCTTCATCATCAGTCCTTTGGAGTCAAGGCTGATTATTGCATTGATCAGAGTTCTTACAGCTGTCAAAGCTGTTTTTACAAGATTGTTGTTGTATTACTTGTTCTCCTGGTTCTGCTCACTTCTCTCTGTATCAGTTTATCCAAGTCTTCCCAGGTTTCTCTAAAACTATTGTTTTTCTTTTCTTATGGTGCAATGATATTTCATGCCATTTACGTACCACAATTTGTTCAGTCATCCGCCGGTTGATGAGGTTTTTCATATCGTTGTGACCACAAAAAGAGTTACATAGATATAGGCTTAACCAAAAGTCTCAGTCCAATTTTAAGCTATTAGCACATAAATCTGCATTAAGACTTTGGGGATATACTATATTGTTGTACATAAGAGTCCTTTCCCTCTTTTTAAAAAGTCTTTTGGTGTATAGACCTCTGAGTCAAAAGATATGATTAGTTTAGTAAATTGGGGAGCAAATTTCCAAACTGCTTTCCATAATGGCTAGGCCAATTCACAGCTCCAATAACAGATCATTAATGTCCCTGTTTTCCCATGGTCCCTCCAACATTTGTCATTTCCCTTTTGGTCAACTTTTCTAATCTCATAGGTGTGAGGTAGAACATCAGAGTTATTTTGATTTATATTTCTCTAATTTTTAGTAGTTTGGAACATTTTATATGGTTATTGATTTTGATTGATAATATTGATTCTTACTTTGAATACTGTCTGTTCATCTCTTTGACTATTTGAGGAATGGACCCTATTCTTACAGATATGAATCAGTTTCTTTTATATCTTGGAGATGATACCCCTATCAACCAAAGATCCGCCCCCACCTCAAATTTACCTAAATTTCCCTCCCTAATTTTAGCTGCAGTGGTTTGTGGTTTTAAAAAGGTTAAAAAATTTTAATTTAATATAATTAAAATCGTCTCTTTTACCTTTTGTGATCCTCTCTATGTCCTACTAGTTATAAGCCCTCTTCCTTTATCCATAGATCTGAAAGGTAATTTCTTCCATGATCCACTAATTTGTTTCTGATATGACCCTTAACATATAAGTCATGTATTCATTTAAAGTTTCTTTCAGTATATGTTGTGAGACAACTGGTCTGTACTTAATTTCTGCCAGAATGCTGTCCAGTTTTCCTAGAGGCTTTTGTCAAAAAGATAGTGTTTATCCCAGAAGCTGAGTCTGTAGGTCTATCAAACACTAGGCTACTAGGCTAGTTGGTGTCTGTTTTATGCATCCAATCTCTATTCCTGAACTACCTCTTGATTTCTTAACCAGTACCAAACTCTTTTTGGTACTGGTTGCTGTTTTGTAGCAAACTTTGAAATATTGTACTGCTAGGAGACTATTTTCTCACTTTCCCCCTTATTTCCTTTGAGAGTCTTACCCTTTGGTTCCTCCAAATTAATTTCATTACTTTTAATGGATCTATAAAGTAACACCTTGGTAGTTTCATTGGTATGGCATTGAATAAGTTATATGTTGAATACTGGGAAATCCAGTTTAATATACCAAGAAACAATGATATGGGCTGGAGCTAAAAAAAATAGACTAGAATTGGATAGATTTTCTAGTCATCTACATAAAGATGTCAGTTAAACCAATGACAACTGATGAAGTTGCCAAGTGAGAGAGTGTAGAGAGAGAAGAGCAGAAAGTGTAAGGTGAGGCTTGTGTCATAATACTGGAGATTTCCCCCTAAGCACTGAATATTTTCTTCTCATATATGTGTAACTCAGTCCCTTAAATCTCAAAAAATTGTGTCACTGCCAATGTAGATGGCCTGTGTATACTTGGTCTAGTGGACCTAATCTTCTAGTATTTGTTTCCTGTCATTTCTACATCTTTATGCATTGAGGTATTAAATTCCAAATGTAGTGGCTCAATGGACATTGGTGTTGAAAACAGTTTCTTATAATAATCTTTCCAGGTTTTTTTTTCCATTTTTCATCTGTGATCTTCCTTTCCATTTCATCATTAATACTTTCAGGATGAACATGCTTAATTGGTTCTCTCATCAAGGGTTTAAACATTTTTTTCTTTGCCTCCACTGATTTTTGTTATTTCATGAGGTGATGCTGTTCATAACCTTCTATCAACTTCCTCCATAAGATTTAAAAAAAAAAAAACCCAACTTTCTCTTTTAAAGTGGTTCTGCCATTGGCTGCTAGAATTCTCTGCTTGTCAAGGAAATAAAGCATTTTCTAGCTGAAGTAGTTTCTGTGCTCTATAGGTCTCCTTATTTGGTGGTTGAAAGGTGCTATGTGTCAATGTCTGTTCTTTCATCCATCCCTAAATTTGGCATCTTTGAAAATAGGTCAGGTTGGAACAGTTTTCACTGTGTGTATATTTCTTCTGGTTTGATATTGACTTTGATTTTTCCACTAATGTCAGTGATCTGATTGCACACAAGCCACTGAAACAGAAATAACTCCCTAATTGGTAACTATCCATTTCCTATTTGTTAGGATATAATCAACCTCATTTTATAGTGATGTAATTTGGTAGTCATCACATCCAATGACTCCTGACTTTCTTCTCAGAGAAAATATTCATGATTTCTAGGCAGGGGGCTTCTCAATAGTCTTCAGACCTTTGACTCCTCTCATTTCTTAGTTCTGAGTCATATTTTCCAACACAGCTTTTTTCTCTTCCCCAATGCCCATATTTGCATTGAAGTCACCAAGTATTATGGCGTATGTTGATTTAACTTGGAAGGTCTTATCGGGTTCTTGGTAGAATTTCTCTGTCTCCTCATCCTCTGCAACAGATGTTGGTACATGAGTGCAGCAATTATCTTCATGGTGGTCCCTCTGCAAATGTTCATCACGAGCCCTGCAATATGAGATGATCAAGCATCCCATGAAATGATGTTTTTTGTTGCCTTTGGATGTATCATAAAACCAACACCAACAACTCCCTTGTTTACTTCTCCAAGGAGAACCTGTGAGCCCTCTTTCCACTTAGCTGTAACTTCCTTTTGTCATCTGGTTTCATTTATAGTGTGAATGTCCGGATTGATACAATTCAATTCCGCTAGTAGTACATCAATGCAATGGTCATTGGATATTTAGTGTATCAACAGTTAAGACAATTTTATAGGTGGGCTAAAAATTGTGATTATGGGTACCCTTTGTTGCCTTTCTTTCCATTCTGCAACTGTTATTGATAGGGGTCACACAGAACTGAAGGCCATTTTAAAATTTTCTTTTATTTCCTGGGTTACCTTGGTCAAGGAATTCAATATAATGTGGCCAGTCTAATCTTTTTAGACTTACATCACTTATTGTTGGGACCCTCATCAAAACCTCTGAAGCCTGATAGAAACTGCTGCAGCTTGTCTTTTTGACTCAGCTGCGCAGATGCTTATTATGTCACAAAGAAAAATGTTTTGGTTTAAATATGATAGCTGTCTGAAGCTCCTGTAATGTCACAAAGACATCAGTTTAAATATGGCCTTAGACATAGTTGTGTGACTCTGGGCAAATTGCCTAATATCTGTCTGCCTCAGTTTCCTCATCTATCAAATGGAGAATAATATCACCTACCTCTCAGACTTATAAGGATTAAATGAAATTATATTTTAGAAGAAAAACTTTTCAAGTGGTTAAATACTGTATAAAGAGGAGATGATGATGATGTGGAAAAAACACTGGAGTTTGAGTTAGGACACTCCAATTCTAGCTCTGACCTTCCCACTTACTCTCTGTGTGACCTTGAATAAACTACTGCTCCCTTGGCCTTCAATAATCTTTTTTTATCTGTAAAATGAGGGGATTGGAGTAGATAATTGGAGTAGGCATTACAGTAGCCCTTCCAAAATTAGCGTTTTGTATTGTATGTCCTCAGGTGCTTTTCAACTCCAACATTCTATATTATATGTCTTAAAGTTCCACTAAGTTGTAGTGTTCTGTAACTCTTGTGTCAAAGACTCTCTATTGACATTGACTTTGTGTGTGCTTTGTGGCCCTCCCTCTTCTCCTGCTTATTGCCTCCATTCAGATGAGCTGTGAATGTCAGTTTGTGGCATTTTTCCAAGGGTAGCCACCAGCTCCCCTTACAGATACTCAGAATCACAAGGCTTAAAACATAAGTTTTTATTTACAAATTAATGGACATAGAAGGAACTTGCCTTTCAGTACTTTGAGAGTCAAGGGTCACTTGTCTCAGAGGGCAAACCCAAAGAGAGATGCCATGGCATATTGAATTGATAATTAATTTATGAAGTTGTGACATGGGAGCACATAGAGTATTACTGTTACTGAGTCTCTAGAAAGGAGATGAGGAGGGATATGAGGAGGTCTTTCAAATTTTTGTAGACCTGCTTCACAAAAAACTCCCCAAAGAGGAAGAAAAACATCTGAATGGGTCTCTTTCTGTCTTTCTAGTCATTTAACTGGGTGCTTAGTACAATGTTTTGTACATAGTAAACACTGCTTTTTTTCTGGTCATTTTAATTCCATTGATTCAAAATAGAGTTAAAAAAGAAAAACCCCTTCGTTTCTAGTCTCAGATTTCTTGAGGGACCACACCTTTGCCTCATGTTTCAGTTTCCCCATCTCTGTCATGGAGCACTAGAGTACCAGCTTCCTTCTAGTGAGATTGATGATGTTCTAAGGGACCTTGAAATTCTTACTAAAGATCTCTTCTGGGGCTGGAGTATTCCATGCTATGGGAAAAGTGCTTTAAAATGGCAGCTAGGCAGTACATTTAAAACTTAGATTCAGATCCCAGTTCTCCTACCTGTGTGACATTAGGTAAATTCCTCTAACTAAAAACCAACTATTCACTCAAAAAATATGTATTAGGCTCCTAGTAGGAGCCAGACACTGTGCTAAGTGCTGTAGATAACAGTTAGCCTTTAAGGTTTGCAAAGCAGTTTACAAATATTAACTCATTTTTTTTCTCACAAGAACCCTGGAAGGTAGGTGCTATTATTATCCCCATTTTAGAGATGAGGAAAAATGAGACACAAATAGGTTAAGTGACTTGCCCAGAGTCAAACAGCTAGTAAGTTATCTAAGAACAGATTTGAATTTAGGGCTTCCTGACTCCAGTGCTCTAATAATTCCTATTAGCAAGAAGCGTAATTTTAAAGGACAAGGCAAGTACATACATACATACACACCCACATACATACATGTGTGTATGCATATATCTACATATATACACACATGTATATATATGAATATATATATATAGTTTAATATAAAGTGAATAAATACATATAACATGAAGTCCTTATAAGGGTGGTTGTTACTACTTCCAGGGCTCTAGGGATAATTCTGTGGATGACTATCCTCTTAAACATTAGCTCATGAGCCCCTGCCAGTGTGCTTCACCTATAATCAGACAGTAGAATTAGTTAGATATTTAGCAAAGCAGTAGTTACAAATCATTTCCCCCCAGTACCAGGGGTAGACTTCTCCATAAATTCACCCAGAGTCCAAGAAGAAGGAAGTTAAAGTACATTCCTGGCCACTAAAGTGCTCTGCCACTGTGTTCTTCACAGCATAGTATCTATGTGGACACTCATATTCATTTACTAGTATCCTTGGCTTACCCTTTAATGGATGGCACTATCTTTAGCTGGAGTGCCACAAAAGCTCTTTTAGCTGGAACAATGACCCTTACTTCCAATTCATTTTCCCCCAGCTGATCTGAATTTCATGATCTCCAGAAACTCATTATTCTACATGATATTAACTCTGAATCTCTTACCTTCTCCATAGTCCCTGGCACTGAGGTCCATCCCTCCCTCTATCTGAAGAGAGTAACCAGAAATTTCACCTCCTTTTCTACCTGACTGACTGCCTGCATTTCATGATCTCCAGAAACTCATTATTGTGCAAGATAAAATCACTTCTGTAATTCACACCTCCCCAGAGCATTTCTCATCTGACTGTCCTCGTGCTGCCCAACACCCTGGTTTCTTTTTTGTTGTTGTCTTTCCCCATTAGATTGTGAGCTCCTTGAGGGCAGGGACTACCTTATGCCTTACACACAGCAGGTGCTTAATAAATATTTATTAACTATTGACTAAGAGTAACAAAAATTTCTTCCATTTGCTTCTCTCACAGTCTCAGCTCTACATTTGTTTGTCCCATTTGGACAAGAGAAGGGAGAAGATATCTTTCTTTTTTTTAATAAAAATTAATTTATTTAACTTTTTACATTCATTTTCACAAAATTTTGGGTTCCAAATTTTCTCCCCTTTTATCCCCTTCCCCCACCCCAATACACCGAGCAATCTAATTTTCCCTATCTCCAATCTGCCCTCTCTTCTATCATCCCTCCCTTCTCTTGTCCCCATCTTCTCTTTTGTCCTGTAGGGCCAGATGACTTTCTATTCCCCATTGACTGTATTTCTTATTTCCTAGTAGCAAGGACAATACTCAGCAGTTGCTCCTAAAACTTTGAGTTCCAGCTTCTCCCCATCCCTCCCTCCCCACCCATTCCCTTTGGGAAGGCAGACAATTCAATATAGGCCCTATCTGTGTAGTTTTGCAAATGACTTCGATAACAGTTGTGTTGTATAAGACTAACTGGATTACCCTCCATCCTATCCTGCCCCCCATTGTTTCTATTCTGTGCTTTGATCCTGTCCCTCCCCAAGTGTTGACTTCAAATTGCTCCCTCCTCCCATTGCCCTCCCTTTTATCATTCCCCCTCCTTGCTTATCTCCTTCTCCATTACTTTCCTGTACTGTAAGATAGGTTTTCATACCAAAATGAGTGTGCATTTTATTCCTTCCTTTAGTCAAATGTGATGAGGGTAAACTTCTTGTTTTTTTTCTCAGCTCTCCTCTTTTTCCCTCCACTAAAAAGTCTCCTGCTTGCCTCTTTTTTTTTATTTATTTATTTATTTAGCTTTTTACATTCATTTTCACAAATTTTTGGGTTCCAAATTTTCTCCCCTTTTCTCCCCTCCCCCCACCCCAATACCCCAAGCAATCTAATTTTCCCTATTTCCAATCTGCCCTCTCTTCTGTCATCTCTCCCTTCCCTTGTCTCTATCTTCTCTTTTCTCCTGTAGGGCCAGATGACTTTCTATTCCTCCTTAACTGTATGTCTTCTTTCCTAGTTGCAACAACAATACTAAACAATTGTTCCTAAAACTTTGAGTTCCAAATTCTCCCCATCCCTCCCTCCCCACCCATTCCCTTTGGTACGGCAGGCAATTCATTATAGGCCATATCTGTGTAGTTTTGCAAATGACCTTCCTGATAGTCGTGTTGTGTAAGACTAACTGAATTGCCATCCCTCCTAACCTGCCCCTCATTGTTTCTCTTCTGTCCTTTGATCCTGTCCCTCCCCAAGTGTTGACTTTCAATTACTCCCTCCTCCCTTTGCCCTCCCTTCCATCGTCCCCCCCCAATATCTCCTTCTCCCCCGCTTTCTTATACTGTAAGACAGGTTTTCATACCAAAATGAGTGTGCATTTCACTCCTTCGTTTAGTCAAATGTGATGAGGGTAAACTTTTGTTTGTTTGTTTATTTGTTTTTTTTCCTCAGCTCTCCTCTTTTTCCCTCCACTAAAAACATCTCCTACTTGCCTCTTAAATGACATATAGTTACCCCCTTCCATTTCCCCCTCTTTCCTCTCACTACATTTCTCTCTCACCATTTACCTTAATTTCTTTTAAGGTATGGTCCCATCCTATTCAGTTCAATCTGTGCTCTCTGTCTCTGCATGTGAATGCATGTGTGTATGTGTGTGCATGCGTGTACATGTGTATGTGTGGTCCCACCAACCACCCAGAAACTGAAAAGTTTTAAGAGTTAGAAATATTGTCCTTCCCTGTATGAATGCAAACAGTTCATTTCTGGTAGGTCCCTTAATACTTCTCCTTGCTGTTTACTTTTGCATGCTTCCTCTCATTCTTGTGTTTGAAAGTCAAATTTTCTTTTCAGCTCTGGTCTTTTCATTAAGAATGATTGAAAGTCCTCTGTTTCATTGAAAGACCATATTTTCCCTTGAAGTATTATACTCAGTTTAGCTGGGTAGGTGATTCTTGGTTTCAGTCCTAGTTCCTTTGCCTTCTGGAATATCCTATTCCACGCCCTTCGATCCCTTAATGTAGAAGCTGCTAGATCTTGGGTTATCCTGATTGTATTTCCACAGTACTGGAATTGTTTCTTTCTAGCTGTTTGCAAGATCTTTTCCTTGAGCTGGGAGTTCTGGAATTTGGCCACAATGTTCCTAGGAGTTTCTCTTTTTGGATCTCTTTCAGGTGGTGATCGATGGATTCTTTCAATACTTATTTTGCCCTCTGGTCCTAGAATGTCAGGGCAGTTTTCCTTGATAATTTCATGCAAGACGATGTCTAGGCTGTTTTTTTGATCATGGCTTTCAGGTAGTCCCATAATTTTTAAGTTGTCTCTCCTGGATCTATTTTCCAGGTCAGTTGTTTTACCCATGAGATATTTCACATTCTCTTCCATTTTATCATTCTTTTGGTTTTGTTTGGTGATTTCTTGGTTTCTCATAAAGTCATTAGACTCCATCTGTTCCATTCTAATTTTGAGAGAACTATTAAATTCAGTGAGCTTTTGAGCCTCTTTTTCCATTTGGCTCATTCTGCTTTTGAATGCATTCTTCTCCTCATTGGCTTTTTGAACCTCTTTTGCCAATTGAGTGAGCCTATTTTTCAAGGTGTTAATTTCCTCAGCATTTTTTTGGGTCTCCTTTACCAAGATATTGACCTTTTTTTCATACTCTTCTTGCATCTTTGTCATTTCTCTTCCCAGTCTTTCCTCCACCTGTCTAACTTGCTTTTCAAAATCCTTTTTAAGCTCTTCCAAGGCCTGAGCCCACCCAACACCCCCCTGGGGTGTCTGGGGTACTGAGGCCCCGCCCTCCACATCTTTCCCTGATGGGAAAAATACGTTCTCGTCCTCCCCATCAGATCCGAATGTCGGGATCATTTGCATTTGTTGGAAAAAACTCTCTAAAGTCTTATTTTTCTTCCCCTTTCTAGGCATTTTCCCAGCCAGTTACTTGACTTCTGAGATTCCTTTCCACCTCCACCTGGATCCGTCCAGCTAGTGCTTGGCCTCTGAGATTCAAATGCGCTTTCCCGCGGCAAGCTTTAGTTCTGGCGCAGGGGTGGGGGCAGGGCCGTCTCCTAAGCTTGGGCCTTCAGGGGCTTTCTGCAGAGACTTTCAGGAACGGAGCGGGTGGGGGTGGGGGGCCCCGCCTGCTGTGCTCAGCTCCCTTGGGGGTTTTATTCAGAGGCGTTCAGCAGTAGAGCAGGGTGGGGGCAGGGCCGTCTCCCCTGCTCGGCTCCCTCAGGTTGGAAAGACCTTCAGTATTGAAGATCCTGCCTGCTGCTGGGGGATTCCTGAGTCCCGGGCTGTTGCTGCCTCAGCCGCCCGCCCACGCCTCTGCCTCCGCCGCTTCCTGCCCCCATCTCTGCCGCAGCCGCTTCCTCCCGAGGGGGCCCGATTCACGGAGAAGCTCTGCTCCCCTCCCCTATCGCAGCCTTCTTTCTTACTGACCTGTAGTTTCTGTGGGCGGAGGGACTTTCCTGGCTTCCGGAGCTTCCCCCAGAGCTTTCCTCTCAGAAGTCTGCTCGGGTCAGCTTCTCTGGGTCGCGGCCAGGGGTGGGGGTGGGGTCCGCTTTCCGGGATGCGAAGGACCCCGGGGACGGCTCTCCAGGGTTCAGTGGAACGGAAATCTCTTCCCCTATGTTTATGCACCCCCTGCAGAGATTCAGAATTTATGGGGATCTCCTTTTACCTCAATTCCATGGGTTGTGGGCTCGGAGCTCGTGAATGTGCGTCCTTCTACTCCGCCATCTTGGCTCCGCCCCCCCTGCTTGCCTCTTAAATGACATATAATTTACGCTATTCCATTTCACCCTCTTTTCTCCCCAAACCTTCCTCTCTCACCATTTACCTTAATTTCTTTTAAGATATGGTCCCATCCTATTCAATTCACTCTGTGCTCTCTGTCTCTGTATGTGCATGCATGTGTGTATGTGTGTGTGCATGCACGCATGTACATGTGTGTGTATGTGTGTATGTGTGTGTGTGATCCCACCAACTACCCAGATACTGAAAAGTTTTAAGAGTTACAAATATTGTCTTTACATGTAGGAATGTAAACAGTTCACTTTTGGTAAGTCCCTTCTGAGTTCTCTTTGCTGTTTACTTTTTCATGCTTCTTCTCATTCTTGTGTTTGAAAGTCAAATTTTCTTTTCAGCTCTGGTCTTTTCATCAAGAATGCTTGAAAGTCCTCTGTTTCATTGAAAGACCATATTTTCCCCTGAAGTATTATACTCAGTTTAGCTGGGTAGGTGATTCTTGGTTTGAGTCCTAGTTCCTCTGACTTCTGGAATATCCTATTCCATGCCCTTCGATCCCTTAATGTAGAAGCTGCTAGATCTTGTGTTATCCTGATTGTATTTCCACAATACTGGAATTGTTTCTTTCTAGCTGCTTGCAATATTTTCTCCTTGACCTGGGAGTTCTGGAATTTGGCCACAATGTTCCTAGGAGTTTCTCTTTTTGGATCTCTTTCAGGTGGTGATCGATGGATTCTTTCAATACTTATTTTGCCCTCTGGTTCTAGAATCTCAGGGCAGTTTTCCTTGATTATTTCATGGAAGATGATGTCTAGGCTCTTTTTTTGATCATGACTTTCAGGTAGTCCCATAATTTTTAAATTATCTCTCCTGAATCTATTTTCCAGGTCAGTTGTTTTTCCTGAATCTATTTTCCAGGTCAGTTGTTTTTCCCATGAGATATTTCACATTCTCTTCCATTTTTTCATTCTTTTGGTTTTGTTTTGTGATTTCTTGGTTTCTCATAAAGTCATTAGACTCCATCTGTTTAGTGAGCTTTTGAACCTCTTTTTCCATTTGGCTCATTCTGCTTTTGAAAGCATTCTTCTCCTAATTGGCTTTTTGCACCTCTTTTGCCAGTTGAGTGAGCCTATTTTTCAAGGTGTTATTTTCTTCAGCATTTTTTGGGGTCTCCTTTACCAAGGTATTGACCTGTTTTTCATACTTTTCTTGCATCTCTCTCATTTCTCTTCCCAGTTTTTCCTCCACCTGTCTAACTTGCTTTTCAAAATCCTTTTTGAGCTCTTCCAAGGCCTGAGCTCACCCGAAATCCCCCTGCAATGTCTGGGATACAGAGGCCCCACCTTCCACATCTTTCCCTGATGGTAAGAATAGTTCCTCGTCATCAGAATTGAAAGGCGGGAACATTTGCACCTGCGCAGAGAAGCTCTCTATAGTCTTATTTTTCTTCCCTTTTCTGGGCATTTTCCCAGCCAGTTACTTGACTTCTGAGATTCCTGTCCACCTCTGCCTAGATCAGCCCAGCTAGTGCTTGGGGTCTGAGATTCAAATGGGCTTTCCGCGGCAGGCACGGCTGCTATTCAATGTGAGCTTAAGTTCTGGTGCTGGGGAGGGGGCAGGGCCACCTCCCAGGCTCAGCTCCCTCAGGGGGTTTCTGCAGAGACCTTCAGTGATGGAGCGGGTGGGGGCAGGGCCGTCTCCCAGGCTCAGGTCCCTCAGGGGCTTTATGCAGAGACCTTCAGTAATGGAGTGGGTGGGGGCAGGGCTGTCTCCCAGGCTCAGTTCCCTCAGGGGTTTATGTAGAGACCTGAGCTTCTGCCTGCCTGCTCGGGGAGTCCCGGGCCACCACCGCTGCCTCTGCCCCTGCCTCTACTGCTGCCTCTGCCTCCGCCGCTTCCTGCCCCTGCCTCTCCCTCTGCTGCTGCCTCCACTGCTTCCTCCCGAGGGGGCCCGAGTCATGGAGACACCCCGCTCCCCTCTCAGACAGCCCAGACGTCTCTCTCACTCACCTGTAACGTCTGTGGGCGGAGGGACCTTCCCGGCTGCCAGAGATTCTGTCCCTGAAGCCTGCTCGGATCTGCTCCTCTGGGGCTACGTGGCCAGGGTAGCGCTGGGGTGGGCTCTGCTTTCCGGGGTGTGACAGACCCTGGGGATGGCTCTCCAGGGCTCTCAGGAACGGAAATCTCTTCCACTGTATTTCTGCACACCCTGCAGTGATCCAGAACTTGTGGGGAGCTCTTCTGACATTAAATCCATGGGCTGTGGGTTCGGAGCTAGCATACGTGAGTCTTTCTACTCCGCCATCTTGACTCCACCCCCAGAAGATATCTTCTTTCAACATATTCCTTCAAAAACCTCATCCCCCTGTAAACCACTCCATGTTAATTTAGGATGATCAGCCTTTTTTCACCTCCCATACTCCTTTGGGAATCTTGTGTATATAACTGGTTAGGGATGAGTGTAACAGCCACATTCATTGTTTAGCTGTACTCTAAGACTCATACTCAGACTTTCTAAGGTGGGCAGTGCATATTTTTCATCTGGAAGCTTTCCCCATTACTTTTCCATGTCTTAGTCTTTTGTGTCTCTTCAGACCTTTAGCTTTTGTTGTTCTTACTGAGTTCCCTTGGCCCGTACAAATATATGCAAAGTAATTAAATTCAAGGTGGTTTAGTAGGGAAGGGCCTAACAGTTGGAGGTTCAGTAAAGGCATGTAGAAGATGGTGGCTGAGCTATCTATTAAAGAGAGAAATTGAGGTGAGGAGAGAATGCATTCTGGTCACATAGGACCAGAGGCATGGAGCTAAAAAGTACAGTGTCATGTATGAGGAACAAAGAGATCACAAGGTGTAGGAGGAGTTATGTCAAACAAAAGTGGAAAGATAGATTAGGGCCACATTGGGACGGGCTTTAAAAGCTGGGTAAAGAAACTTATATTTTATTTTAAAGGCAATAGGAAGTTATTTGAGTTGACTGAGTAGAGGAATCACATGGTCAAATCTATAGTTAAAGAAGATTACTTTGGCAGGAGTGTGTAAGATGAATTGGAGTGGGGAAACTTGAGGTGGGGAGGGCAAGTGAAAGGCTGTTGTAGTGATTTATGCAAGAGGTGATAATGATGAAGGCCTAAAAGTTGTATCCGTGTGAGTAGAAAGAGAAGGGGCAGGATGCAAATATTGCAAAGGTAGTAACACAATTTGGAAACTGATTGGACGTGTGTCTGTATGTATGTATATGTGTGCACATGTATGGACATGTATATATCTGTGCATATGTGTGTATGTATGTGTATATATGACCTATACAAATCACTTTTCCTCTCTGGGCCTCAGTTTCTTTCTCTGTAAAAGGAAGGGATTGAATTAGATGATCCCTAAAGGTCTTTCCTACTTTATATTCAATGATTCTGTTCATCATGAAGACCTGTGGCCCCAAACTATTAGAGGATTCCTAGGATCCAGGGAGGAAGAAGAGAGAGAAAAAAACTTCCTTTTCCCCAGGAAAAAAAGAACTAATTACTTAGACGCTCTTGGCTTCAGGCAAGGAGAAGAACTGGGAAAAATAAACAGAATTGTAGCTCACACCTGCAAGGGAGAGCTTGAAGACTGGTGGCTTGGGATTATGGAGTCATTGGGAGGAAGGGAGGAAACAGGCCCTGCTTCTGGCTCATCTCCTGGCCCCATTGCACAGCTGGTTGCTTTCTTCAGCCCAAGCTGACATGGATTGTGTAGCCAGAAGCAAGCCCAGAAGCTACCTCTGCATCCAGGACTACTTGCTTGAGCTTTGCCTTTGTGCAAAGAGTGCTGGGCTACAGGAAGGACTGGAGACCCATAAGGTTAATTTGGAAGGGCTTCCTGGAGGAGGGGATGGGGTGTAGACAAGTCTTGAATAGCAGCTTAAGAAAATTCAATGATAAACATATGGTGCTGAGAGTTGGCACGGGGCAGGAGCTTGCCGTTAGAAAATAAGATGGCAGCTTGCTAAAGTAGGAGGGATGATTAATTTGGAGTAAGAGAGTCTTCCTCCAAATGTTGCCCCTCAGTGTCATTACCTGTGTGACTTTGGGTTTGGACCCCAAGGATTGAGGGGCTTGGACTAGATGCCTTCCTCACATCTGTCTCTTGAAATGTGGGTGTCAGGGGCAGAGCCAAGATGGCAGAGTAGAAAGATGCATATACTCTAGTGCTTCCCCTACAGCTCACAAAATGCCTGTAAAAAATTACTCTCAACAAATTCTAGAGCAGCAAAAGCCACAAAATGACAGAGTGAAAGAGATTTCTAGCCAAAGGTAACCTGGAAGGCTGACAGGAGAGGTCTATCCCATGGAGTGCTGAGCAGAGTGGAGCTCAGCCCTGGTCACATGGCACCAGGAGGGACAGGACTGAAACAGGCCTTGGGGCAGAATCCCCAGCAGGGAGAATCTCAGATACCTCAACCCACAAGCACCAAAGAAAGCTTCAAAGGTCAGTGAGAGTGCTTTCCCAGCTGGGCAAGAGGGAAACAGGGTCCTCCCCAGCATGGCTCCAGGCCAAGGCAGGCAGCAGCTTCCATTGTGGGAAAAGTTCAGCTTAAAGCCCTTGGGGCAAGTGAGCAGCTGATCTGAATCTCAGCCTTGAGCAAAGTACTGGGGGGAGGAGGAGCACTAGGACCCTCCTCTTGACAAAGGATTCAGAAGTCAAGTAACTGACTGAGAAAATGTCCAAAAAAGGGGAAAAAAATAAGACCATAGAAGGTTACTTTATTGGTGAATAGGTATCTTCTTCCATCCTTTCACATGAAGAAAAACAATGCATTCTGTCAGAGGAAGCCAAGGCTTTGCCTCCACTACCCTGAAAATGAATATGAAATGGACTCAAGCCATAGAAGAGCTTGAAAAACGAGTCAGCACCTTGCTAAAGGAGAACCAAGAAAATGCTGAGAAAAGTGGGGCGGAGCCAAGATGGCGGAGTAGAAAGATGCACGTTTATGAGCTCCGAACCCATAACCCATAGAATTAAGGTAAAAAGAGATCCCCGTAAGTTCTGAATCACTGCAGGGGGTGCATAATCATAGTGGAAGAGATTTTCGTTCCAGAGAGCCTTGGAGAGCCATCCACAGAGTCTGTCGCACTCCGGAAAGCGGACCCCACCCCAGCGCTGCCCTGGCCGCGGCCCCAGAGAAGCTGACCAGAGTAGGCTTCAGGGACAGAAGCTCCGGCAGCCGGGAAGGTCCCTCCGCCCACAGAAGCTACAGGTCAGTGAGAGAGAGATGCTGGGCTGGACAAGAGGGGGAGCGGAGTGTCTCCGTGACTCGGGCTCCTTCGGGAGGAAGTGGCGGTAGCAGAGACGGGGGCAGGAAGCGGCGGAGGCAGAGGCGTGGGCAGCAGCAGAGGCAGTGGCAGCGGCGGCGGCCCGGAACTCCCCTAGCAGCAGGCAATCTTCATTACTGAAAGTCTCTGCATAAACAACCTGAGGGAGCTGAACCTGGGAGACGGCCCTGCCCCACCCCGCTCTATTACTGAAGGCCTCTGCATAAAGCCCCTGAGGGAGCTGAGCCTGGGAGGTGCCCCCTCCAACCTGCTCCATACCTGAAAGCCTCTGCATAAACCCCCTGAGGAAGCCGAGCCTGGGAGGCGGCCCTGCCCCCACCCCAGCACCAGAACTAAAGCTAACATTGATTTGCAGCTGGGCGGGGTGGAAAGCACATTTGAATCACAGGCTCCAAGCACTAGCTGGGCGGATCTAGGCGGGGGTAGACAGGAATCTAAGAAGTCAAGTAACTGGCTGGGAAAATGCCTAGAAAAGGGAAGAAAAATAAGACTATAGAGAGTTTTTTCGAACAGATGCAAATGATCCAGACTTTTGGATCTGACGAGGAAATATTCTTGCCATCAGGGAAAGACGTGGAGGGTCTGGCCTCGGTACCCCACTCATCGCAGGGGGATGTCGGGTGGGCTCAGGCCTTGGAATATCTCAAAAAGGATTTTGAAAAGCAAGTTAGACAGGTGGAGGAAAAACTGGGAAGAGAAATGAGAGAGATGCAAGAAAAGTATGAAAAACAGGTCAATACCTTGGTAAAGGAGATCCCAAAAAATGCTGAGGAAAATAACACCTTCAAAAATAGGCTCACTCAATTGGCAAAAGAGGTTCAAAAAGCCTATGAGGAGAAGAATGCTTTCAAAAGCAGAATGAGCCAAATGGAAAAAGAGGTTCAAAAGCTCACTGAAGATAATAGTTCTCTCAAAATTAGAATGGAACAGATGGAGTCTAATGACTTTATGAGAAACCAAGAAATCACCAAACAAAACCAAAAAAATGGAAAAGAATGTGAAATATCTCATGGGAAAAACAACTGACCTGGAAAATAGATTCAGGAGAGACAATTTAAAAATTATGGGACTACCTGAAAGCCATGATCAAAAAAAGAGCCTAGACATCATCTTCCATGAAATTATCAAGGAAAACTGCCCTGACATTCTAGAACCAGAGGGCAAAATAAGTATTGAAAGAATCCATCGATCACCACCTGAAAGAGATCCAAAAAGAGAAACTCCTAGGAACATTGTGGCCAAATTCCAGAACTCCCATCTTAAGGAGAAAATCTTGCAAGCAGCTAGAAAGAAACAATTCCAGTATAGTGGAAATACAATCAGGATAACTCAAGATCTAGCAGCTTCTACATTGAGGGATCAAAGGGAGTGGAATAGGATATTCCAGAAGTCAAAGGAACTAGGACTCAAACCAAGAATCACCTACCCAGCTAAACTGAGTATAATACTTCAGGGGAAAATATGGTCTTTCAATGAAACAGAGGACTTTCAATCATTCTTAATGAAAAGACCAGAGCTGAAAAGAAAATTTGGCTTTCAAACACAAGAATGAGAAGAAGCATGAAAAAGTAAACCGAAAGAGAAGTCTTAAGGGACTTACCAGAAGTGAACTGTTTACATTCCTACATGTAAAGACAATATTTGTAACTCTTAAAACTTTTCAGTACCTGGGTAGTTGGTGGGTCCATACACACACATGTACACGCATGCATGCACACACACATACACACATGCACACACATACAGAGACAGAGAGCACAGATTGAATTGAATAGGATGGGACCATATCTTAAAAGAAATTAAGGTAAATGGTGAGAGAGAAATGTAGTGGGAGGAAAGAAGGTGAAATGGAATGGGGTAATTATATGTCATTTAGGAGGCAAGCAGGAGACTTTTTAGTGGAGGGAAAAAGAGGAGAGCTGAAAAAAAAACAAAAAACAAAAAACAAGAAGTTTACCCTCATCACATTTGACTAAAGGAAGGCATAAAATGCACACTCATTTTGGTATGAAAACTTATCTTACAGTATAGGAAAGTGGGGGAGAAGGAGATAAGCAAGGGGGGGGGATGATGGAAGGGAGGACAAAGGGTGGAGAGAGCAATTTGAAGTCAACACTTGGGGAGGGACAGGATCAAAAGACAGAAGAGAAACAATGAGGGGCAGGTTAGGATGGAGGGTAATTCAGTTAGTCTTACACAACACGACTATCAGGAAAGTCATTTGTAAAACTACACAGATATGGCTTATATTGAATTGCCTGCTTTCCCAAAGGGAATGGGTGGGGAGAGAGGGATGGGGAGAATTTGGAACTCTAAGTTTTAGGAACAACTGTTTAGTATTGTTGCTGCTAGGAAAGAAGACATACAGTTAATGAGGAATAGAAAGTCATCTGGCCCTACAGGAGAAAAGAGAAGATGGAGACAAGAGAAGGGAGGGATGACAGAAGAGAAGGCAGATTGGAGATAGGGAAAATTAGATTGCTTGGGGTATTGGGGTGGGGGGAGGGGATAAAAGGGGAAAAAAAAATTTTGGAACCCAAAATTTTGTGAAAATGAATGTAAAAAGTTAAATAAATAAATAAATTTTAAAAAAATAAAAAAAAGAAAATGCTGAGAAAAATAACACCTTTAAAAATAGGCTAACTCAATTGGAAAAAGAGGTCCATAAAGCCAATGAGGAGAAGGAAGCTTTGAAAAGCAGAATTAGCCAAATGGAAGAGGAGGTTCAAAAGCTCACTGAAGAAAATCGTTCTTCAAAAAAGAGAGTGGAGTTCAGGGAAGCTAATGAATATATGATAAACCAAGAAATCACAAAACAAAACCAAAAGAATGAAAGAATAGAAGATAATGTGAAACATCTCATTGGAAAAACAACTGACCTGGAAAATAGATCCAAGAGAGACAATTTAAAAACTATGGGCCTACCTGAAAGCCATGAGCAAAAAAAGAGCCTAGATGTTATCTTTCATGAAATTAATAAGGAAAACTGCCCTGATATTCTAGAACCAGAGGGCAAAATAAATATTGAAAGAATCCATCAATCACCTCCTGAAAGAGACACTAAAAGAGAAACTCCTAGGAATATTGTGGCCAAATTTCAGAGTTCCCAGGTCAAGGAGAAAATATTGCAAGCAGCTAGAAACAAACAATTTGAATATTGTGGAAATACAGTCAGGATAACACAGGATCTGGCAGCTTCTACATTAAGAGATTGAAGTGCTTGGAATAGGATATTCCAGAAGTCAAAGGAACTGGGATTAAAACCAAGAATCACCTACTCAGTAAAACTGAGTATAATATTTCAAGGGAAAAAATGGTCATTCAGTGATATAGAGGACTTTAAAGCATTCATGATGAAAAGACCAGAATCAAATAGAAAATTTGACTTGCAAACACAAGAATCAAGAGAAGCATGAAAAGGTAAACAGGAAAAAGAAATATAAAGTACTTTCTAAAGTTGAATTGTTTACATTACTACATGGAAAGATAATATTTGTAACTCTTGAAACTTTTCTCTGTATTTGGGTAGGTGGAGGGATTACACACACACACACACACACGTACGTATAGACAGAGAGTACAGATTCAACATTGAGTTGAATCAGAAGAGATGATATCTATAAAAAATAAAATAAATTTAAGGGGTGAGAGAGGAAAATATTGGGAGGAGAAAGGGGAAAAATGGAATGAGGCAGACTATCACTCATAAGAGATAAGAAAAATATTTTTCAATGAAGGAGAAAAGGGAGGAGATGAGAGGGGAAAAGTGAAGCTTAACCTCTTCACATATGGCTTAAAGTGGGAATAACATACTAAATTGGTATGAAAATCTATCTTACACTACAGGAAAGCAGGGGAGAAGGGGACAAGCAGGGTGAGGGGGATGATAGAAGGGAGGGTAAATGGTAGAAGGGGGTAACTAGAAGTAAACACTTTTGGGAAGGGACAAGGTCACATAAGAGAATAGCAAAAATAGGGGGGACAGGGTAGGATGGAGGGAAATATAGTTAGTCTTATACAACATGACTATTATGGAAGTCTTTTGCAAAATGACACATATATAGCCTGTATTGAATTGCCTACCTTCTCAGTGGGAATGGGTGGGGAGGGAAGGAAGGAGAGAAGTTGGAATTCAAACTATTAGAAATGAATGTTGAGAATTGTTATTGCATATTACTGGGAAATAGGAAATACAGGTAATGGAGTATAGAAATTTATCTTTCCCTACAAGAAAAGAGAGAAGATGGGGATAAGGGAAGGGTGTGGTGTGATAGAAGGGAGGGCACATTGAAGGAAGGGGTAATCAGAATGCAAGGTATTATGGGGTGGGGGAGGGGAGAGATGGGGAGAAAAATTGGAACTCAAAATTTTGTGGAAATGAATATCAAAATCTAAAAACAAAAAAATAAAACTATTAGAAAAAAAAGAAAAACGTGGGTGTCCTTCAAGGCTCCTAAGAGAAAGATCACTTTCATTTTTGGTCTATTTACCCTTCTGAGGAGGGAGAGACAATCCCCTCCCAATGAAGGTGATCTTTCCCTTGGGATTTACTCTTTTCCTTTTCCTTTGTGGCTTTTCCAGAGTGCATGAGGAGGGGGAGGGGAGTCTTGCATAAGAACAACATAGCAATAGGAAATGCCATGCCCAGTAGAGAATGGGTCCAGAGAGTTCAACTTCTGAGGGAGCCCAGGCAGCCCATTAAATAAACTGAGCCCAGGAGGACCAGCATGAGGACACCATGAGAAAACAACATCCCCGAGGTCCTGCCTTGTCTGATGTGGGAGTTACCTTGGTCATGTGCACTCCCTTTGTGTATGTCTCTCTACTAATGTGCTCCATATAGGTGCCTATTCTTCCATAAATAGCAAGAGAAAGTAAGCTCCAAGTTTATGTGGGGAATATTTGATCCTGGGGCTGGAGTCCAACCCCCATTATCCACAGCCTATGAACAGGTTGGATTCCCCAACCTGTTCTAAATCTAGCATAGGCATTATTGCTAAAACCAGTGCCATTTATGTGAAGGTTTGGTTAATAGACTGGTATGCTGTCAAGAATATAGGATTTACAGTCAGGCATGAGCTGAGGTGGAATCCTGCCTCTTATTACTCCTCATGAGAGTTCCTTGAACTAATGAAGTCATAGTCCCAAAGCATACTCCTCTCCTCTCCAAAGAAGTACTACATGCTGTGCCAGGCACCAGGGATAGAATGCTCTGGCTCTGACCTCCAACAAACCTTGACCATAGGCAAGCACTTAATCTCTCTGAATTTTTGTGTCCTCTTTGAGCTTTGAGCAGATGATAAAGAAGATGATGTGGCCTCCCTCTCAGGACTCCTCCTCCTGACCTGTCATCTTGTCATCCTGGAGAGACCTCTGTCCTGAGACTCAGCTCTACTGATTGGTGACTCTCTCCCTCCTTTGCAAATTCCCCTCTTTAAAAATTGTCTTTATTTTTTAGAATGTATGATCCTTGAAGGTAGGTAGTGTTGTTTGTTTGTATTTGTATCTCTAGAGCTTAGCACAATGCCTGACATAGAGAAAGTGCTTAATACATGCATTATCTCTCTATTGATCTTCTCTCTCTCTCTCTCTCTCTACACACACACACACACACACACACACATATATATATATCTTTCCTACTCTGACTTTTCCTCCTCCTCCTCCTCTTTTTCTCTCTCATCTGTCTTTGCACCCATCCATCTCCCTCCCTCTCTACTTCCTTGACTCTGGCTAAGAGCTACATTTTCTATGACTCTAAACCAGGGGTGGTCATTTTGGTATCTGTGAATTTGATTTATTAAAATATTTTCATAAATGCATTTCAACAAAATAGGTTTATGTGGGTGGAGTCAAGATGGCGGAGTAGAAAGACTCACGTATGGTAGCTCCGAACCCACAGCCCATGGATTTAATGTCAGAAGAGCTCCCCACAAGTTCTGGATCACTGCAGGGTGTGCAGAAACACAATGGAAGAGATTTCCATTCCAGAGAGCCCTGGAGAGCCGTCTCCAGGGTCTGTCGCACCCTGGAAAGCGGAGTCCACCCTTGCCCTGCCCTGGCCACAGCCCCAGAGGAGCAGATCTGAGCAGGCTTCAGGGACGGAATTTCTGGCAGCCAGGAAGGTCCCTCCTCCCACAGATGCTACAGGTGAGTGAGAGAGACGTCTGGGCTGTCTGAGAGGGGAGCGGGGTGTCTCTGTGACTTCGGCCCCCTCGAGAGGAAGTGGCAGAGGCAGTGGCAGGGGTGACGCGGAGGTGGCGGCGGCCTGGGACTCCCCGAGCAGGCAAGATCTTCATTACTGAAAGTCTCTGCATAAACCACCTGAAGGAACTGAGCCTGGGAGACAGCCCTGCCCCACCCTCTCCATTACTGAAGGTCTCTGCATAAAGCCCCTGAGGGAACTGAGTCTGGGAGGTGGCCCCGCCCCCACCCGCTCCATTACTGAAGATCTCTGCATAAAGCCCCTGAGGGAACTGAGCCTGGGAGGCGGCCCTGCCCCCACCCTGGCACCAGAACTAAAGCTCATATTGAATAGCAGCCATGCCTGCCGCGGAAAGCCCATTTGAATCTCAGACCCCAAGCACTAGCTGGGCAGATCTAGGTGGGGGTGGACAGGAATCTCACAAGTCAAGTAACTGGCTGGGAAAATGCCCAGAAAAGGGAAGAAAAATAAGACTATAGAGAGCTTCTTTGAGCAGGTGCAAATGTTCCCGCCTTTCAATTCTGATGACGAGGAAATATTCTTGCCATTAGGGAAAGACGTGGAGGGTGGGGCCTCGGTACCCCAGACATCCCAGGGGGATGTCGGGTGGGCTCAGGCCTTGGAAGAGCTCAAAAAGGATTTTGAAAAGCAAGTTAGACAGGTGGAGGAAAAACTGGAAAGAGAAATGAGAGAGATGCAAGAAAAGTATGAAAAACGGGTCAATACCTTGGTAAAGGAGACCCAAAAAAAGGCTGAAGAAAATAACACCTTGAAAAATAGGCTCACTCAATTGGCAAAAGAGGTTCAAAAAGCCAATGAGGAGAAGAATGCTTTCAAAAGCAGAATGAGCCAAATGGAAAAAGAGGTTCAAAAGCTTACTGAAGAAAATAGTTCTCTCAAAATTAAAATGGGACAGGTGGAGGCTAATGACTTTCTGAGAAACCAAGAAATCACCAAACAAAACCAAAAGAATGAAAAAATGGAAGAGAATGTGAAATATCTCATGGTAAAAACAACTGACCTGGAAAATAGATTCAGGAGAGACAATTTAAAAATTATGGGACTACCTGAAAGTCATGATGAAAAAAAGAGCCTAGACAACAAAATAGGCTTACTTTGTAATCTTGTATATTTTATTTTATGCATTTTCAAACATGATTGTGAGAAAGGGTGCCAAGGCTTCACCAGACTACCAAAGGGGTCCATGGCACAAAGGGGGTTAAGAACTACTGCTCTAAGTTATTACCAGGAAAGCTTCAAGACTTCTTAACCTGGGGTTTCCCTGTCCCCCACATTTTGGTCACCCCAAGTGCTTAGAAAAGTTGTATTCTCTGGTGGAAACAAAATCTGTGAAGAAGTCAGAAGACCTATATTCCAGTACTGACTCTGACCTGTAACAAATCTCTTGACCTTCATGAGTCACAATATTTTTGTTTAATTCCATTCAACAAACATTTATTAAATACCTATTATATACACGTCAATGTGGAAAAGTGGATAGAGAGCCAGTGTCCGAATCAGGAAGGTTTGAATTTAAGTTTTTCCTCAGAGATATATTGGTTGTGTGGCTTTCTGAGGCAGTATTGGTTGTATTGGTCATGGACAAGTCAGTTAAACTCTCCATGCACCGGAAAAATTTCCAAGACTATAAACTGTAGAACAGGTATCTCCTCATGAGAGTTCCTTGCACTAATGAAATCATAGACTCTAACCACACTTCTCTCCCCTCCAAAGAAGTACCATGTCCTTTGCCAGTGACCAGGGATAGAAAGACCAAAATAAGAGATTGTCCCTGTCCTCAAGGAATGTATGTTCTTCTAGGAATAGATAGTGGAGGCGGTCAAAGAGGAGGTCAAGAGAAAGGATTTATTAGGTACATAGATAAGTCAATATAAGATCTTTCAGGAGGGAAGAAAGTCTAAAATGGGATGGTCCCGTAGAAAAACAAGTTAGCTTTGAAATCATAGTTTGAAAACAGGTTTTGCCACTTAATACTTCTGTGGCCTTGGTCACTTGGTCACTTCTCATGTCTTGTCTCAATGTCCTCATCTATAAACTGAGGGACTTCAAGTAGATGGCTTCTATCATCCTATCTAGGTCTAAATCTATGATCCATGAACAGCAAAGGACAAGGACAGACATTATATGGGAGCCCCTCATTTGTGAAATGACGCAGAACTTTCTTGGTAAATCTTAAAGTGTTATGGAGGGAATGTTACCAAAAAAAAGCTCAACTTAGAAAAGCAACAAATCAAAATCCCCCAATTTAATGCCAAAGTAGAAATTGTGAATATCAAGGAAGAAAGTTACAAAATTGTGAGCAAAAAGACCCCACTGAATCAATAAATGAAAATTGGGTCTGTTTCTTGCTTTTTTGCATGTGAAAAGCCAAACAAGACTATTAAATTAACTGTTACTTGAATTAAAAGAGAGAGGAAAACAGAAATTGGTGTGACTTAATTCACACTGAGTTCTTCTTCGACTTTCTTCAAGGACCTCAAGAAACCACTGACCTTGGAGTAAAGAAAGACAGTTGACAACATGCCCAGGATCATCATCATCTCAGCTGAGTGACAAAACCCAATAACCTAAAACGAGAGCCAGCCAATTAATGACACCACTAATGGAAAGTCATGATTCCGAAGGCAAGAGGGTTTTCCTTCATTTTCTCCTTTCATACACTTGTCAATTCTGGTGATGAGACTTGATGACAGCTCTCTCAAGCTGAGCACATAAATACTGCTTTTTGTACTCTTGCTGCCGCCATGATGGAACAACCATCACCAGTGACTACCATGACTGCTGGCCATTTGTACATGCTTCATGGGCTGACTGCAGAAAGCTCTATCTCTCTAACATTACTTCATTTAATTTTCTTTTTAACCCTGTGAGATCGGTTGCAGCAATATCCTTACCTCCATTTTTTAGATCAGGAAACTGAGGCTCAGAGAGGTAAAATCCCTTGCTGAAAGTTACACAGCAGTAGCTGAATCGGGATTTCAGATTTAGAGGCAGAAGGGCTGTATCTATTTCAGTCCCTTAACTTCAAAGTTGAAGGAACTGAGGTACAAGACCATACAGGTAGGAAGTACTAGAAGTAGGATTTGAATCCAGGTCTCTACCTCCAAGCTCTGGGTTATGAATCCAATTCCCTCTCCACTTTGCCATGCCAATAGCCTTTAGAAAATGGCATAGATCAGCTCTGTCTGGGTAAATATGTGTCTGTTTTTATGCGTGTGTATGTTTGGATTCACAGGCACATTTTATTTTCCTTGGCATCCTGGGGCCCCCAGGCTGAGAAGGAGGGGACAGAACAGACCTGCTTTCAGGGAAGGACTGACCTCTGAGACCTCTTAAGTCTCAAAGGGCCTTTGCCAGCACAGGGCCAGCTGTGCAGCTGGGGCTCCTATGGACTTCACTGTGGAAAGGTCCTAATTACTTAATTTCCCATACCATGGGGGGCCTTGAGAGGAGCACCCCATCACCTTTGGCCCTGCCCCATTTCACTTCATTTCATAGTTCAAGGTTCACCTGGGTGTCAGGGCAAGGCCTGGAGAAGTCCCCCCCAATCCCAGGAAAACCTGCACTGTTTTTCTAGTCTAAGTTCCCAAGCATTTGAAAATGTCCTCCCCTTCTCCCAGTCCTCTCAGAGTGATAGCCTGTTACCTGCTTGGCCATTTTGGTGCCACAGATGGAGAGCCAGACCCAGTTTTAGAGAAGGTTGGGAAGGCTGAAATGTTTGTTTGAGTCTCTCCTCAAGTTTTTATTCTGTCTGTTCCCTCCATTCATCCAACAAACATTACAACATTCATTCATCTTCGTCTCCATGATGCTTTTGTACAGGCTAGAATTCACTAGCTCTTCACTTCTACCTCTTAAAAATCCCTACTTTTCTTCAGAGTTCAGCACAAGTGACATATCTGATGCTTGCCTTTTTTTCTAATTCTTTCAGATATCAGTTTCCTCTCCTTTTGAAATCATTTTGTACAGGCTTACCTGTGCACATATTGTCATCTTAAGTACAAGCTTCTTGATTAGGACCTGTACTAGGATGGTGGGTACGAGTGCAGAGAGAAGGGGGTATGAGAAATATGGGAAATGTTGGGAGGGTAGGAACGACAGGGTTTGACAAGATTTTGAAAAGTTAAATTCTATTTTTTTCAATTATCTGCATACTAATGGTTCTTCTATTGTGTTGTAGTTGTGTTTTTTTAAAATTTCTGTAGCTATTTTCTCTTTCTAGTTTTCACCCCCTTCTAATAGTCAGTAGGGATGGGGTAATTGATTTTGTTTCTTTCATTTTCCTTGGTTACTGTATTTGCCTTTGTTGTGTTTCTGTTATCTGGTTTGTGACTTAAATAATCTGTTCCCATCTTGTTTTTATTATAGGAATGCTTCAACTGTCTCATCTTTATTGAATGACCATCTATTTTTTCCATTAATTATTAGGTGTAGACTTGCAGTATATTTCATATCTTGAGCTCTTTAGTTCATTCCCTTCTGTAGGTGTAAAAGAGTCTTATGTTGTTTGAATTCCCATTCCTCGATATTTGAAGGTATTTATCCTTGTCACTTTATATACTTGTTTGTCATTGGAATCATACATTTAACCATTATGTGTCCTGGAGTTTGCAGCATAGAGCTGTTTTCCTGGAAAGGAAGACATCTGTGGATTCTTTCCATTAGGATTTTGTTTTCTGTATTCCAAAGTTCTGAACAGTTTTCTTGAACTATTTCTTATCTTGTGGTGTTAAGGTTTTTTGACTTTTCATGCTTTTCTTAGAAGCCTCCAATCTTTAATTTGTCTTCATTTATACTGTCTCCAATCCAACCAACCCATTAACAAATATTCATTAAATACCTGCTACATGCAAGGTACTCTGCTGAGTACTGGGGATACAAAATGGGGCAAAAGGCAGCCTTTGGCTTTGTAAGGAGCCTCATGATTTAATTGATTCACAATCCATACATTTTTCTTTTATATACATTGTGTATTCTTTTAACATTAATACATTTTTCTTCTCTTCCAGATTGCTCTTCACTTCTGTATATTCGTATTTCTAATCAGTTGTCTTTTATTTCACTTCTTTGGAGACTCACTGCAGCAGATTCAAGTTTTTTCATTTTTTCAGGTTATTTCTGCTGTGCAGGGTGCAAATTCTGCTTCCGCATTTCTTTTTCTCTCTTGACCCATCTGGGAACATCTGTCTAAGATCACACATTCTCTTGAGGATCCATGGAGTCTTGTGTCTCATCGGGTGTTGGTTCAATTTCCTTTAGCTTGAATTTTTTAAAAGAAATGTTTGGATTCCTTTATATCTTGCCTTCTACTTAATTATATTCTTGTTAATTCATCTGCTTGTCCAATTCCCTGAAGTCTCTATCCTAGCTCCAAAGTAGAGTTGGATTGAGATGCGAGCTCCTCCATGGGTCAGCTTCTTTCTACAGTCTTTCTCTCCCTTCAGGGACCTGAGGAGGATCTCTTCTCTTTCAAAGATGGAATCAGCAGACCAGGATCTTTTTTCTCCCAAGCTCTCATCTACTCTCCCATTCACAAAGGCATGGAGCACTGAATAATTAATCTCCACCAATACAGAGTCTTAGGTAAATGGGCTCTGAGTCACTTTATGTAATATTTTAAGGCTTATAACTGCCACTTCCAAATTACCTTATTTTAATTTTGCATACATACATACACACATGTACCTCTTCCCCCTCTCCCTTTATTGTAAAAAAGCTCCTTGGGAGCAGGGACTATCTTTAATTAATTTTTAATCACTAGTACTTGGCACAACAGTTGGCACATAGTAGGTTCTTAGTAAATGCTTCCTGACTAGCTGATCATCTTTTCTGAACTTTGCAAGTTTGTGAGGGAAGAACTAAATGTATGATTATCACTAATTTTGAAATGGGGAAACAGAGAGCTTAGGTGATCTGTCCATGGTCATACAGCTAGCCATAGTCAGAGCCCAGATTAGAGCCCAGATTTCCACATCTGGCACATCTTCCATCAGACTCCACTGAGCACAGTCAGGGAGCATTTTGAGTTCATCCTACTATACTCAGACAAAAAGAAAGGCTTTGTCTTCTGGCCTGAGAGTTCCTCTTGGACAGTATCCTTTATAGGTGATAATTCAGGGATTTCCTTTCTGGAGTTGGTTAAGCCAGTGATGCAAATGAAAATAAAGTAGTTAGTATTTCCCAAACTCAGACTGGACCCAGACGTGGCCCTGGGAAGGGAAGGTAGAGCTGCTCAGCTCATCTGTAAGAGAGGAAACAATCTATCACCCTGGTAGGGTTGCTATCTAGAGCCCCTTTGTGAGAGGTATGAGCTCATGCGTGACCCTTGTCCATTCCTCTTGGCCTCAGTTTCCTCATCTGACAAAGATGGGTTAGACTACATTACCTCTGGGGCTCTAAAAAATGATGCATCTATGATCACTATTTAGTGACACTTCACCTTCTGTGGTTCTAAGGCATCTTCCTGCTCTGGCATCCTATAACTTCCCCTTTTTGCATTCTATGTTTTATGTTTTAAAATCTTTCCCGTGTAACTTCCATATTCTAAGATGTCTAATGGGCTCTAATTCTCTTAATCTTGTTTCTTGATCCTTAGGATAAAGAACAGGTAACAGGAATAGTACATGTTCTTCAAGGTAGTATTGCGGGTGACTCTTGCTTTCAACATCAGCTATAACGGAAGCTTAGGGGTGATACTCAGAAGAAATTGGAGAAAAGAGAGCTTGGCTGGCCCTAGGAAGTTTGGGGCACCTGGGCGTTTGTGGGGTAGCTGAAAGTTGGAAAAACAAAATGATTGATTTTCCCAACCTTGATTTTCAGCTTCTTGTCTCTTTCAATTACCCAAGATAGATTCTTTATTGTCTAGAGCATGGACCCTCACCCCTGGGCTGTCTGGTGTACATAAGACATAATATTACAAAGGCAACCAATTATATTAAAATGTAGTTATGGAAATATTTTAAAAAATAAGTCCACATTCCCCAGGTTAAGAACCTCTGACATAGGAGATCTGAGTCAAGACTTCAGACTAGGCTTTGCTGTCTTTAGATATGTTTTTAGCCTGCTTTCAAGTCCCACTCCCATGAAAAGTAAGCTAATTTTAACCTTTGTCTAAGTCAACACTAATTTGGAAGTACCTCTGGTGAGTTAGAAATCGAGGCAGCATATTCCAAAACTAATCATCAAATGTGGTTGGATTATCTGCTATTTTGAATTAGCTGAGAGGGTCACTGAGTCTGCCCCCTTTCTGTTCCAGATGAGGAAACTGAGGCAAACAGAGGTGAAGTGACTGTCCCAAGATCACACAACTAGTGTATCTGATACAGGATCTGAAACTATCATCTTGTCTCCTAGTCCAGGGTCCTAAAAATTAAGCCACTGTTGTGTAAGGACTGCTGAATTTGGTGGGTCTATGTCTGAAGGTGTGGGTCTGAAGGTGAAGGTCCTGGCTTTGTCATGTCTTAACTGGGTGAATGTGCTTCCTTTGGAACCTCAGTTTCTTCTCTTTCAAAAAGAATCAATCATTGTTATACTCCTTCCTGACCAAGGCTGCTTAGAACCCTAGAAATGTTGCGTTCACTTTTCTGGATTCTTAGAGCTCAGCATAGTTCTCCTATCTAGCGGGGTAAGATACCAACTCCTACCTCCTTTTAATGCTGGGCCCAGGGAACAAAGGTCAGGATTCATGGAGCAAGCCCTGTGGTTTATGAGGCCCTTCCTCCCATAAAGCAGTTGGAGAGTAGCTGCCTGCATTCCGTCCAGGGAACATAATTCAAAACACCAAGGGTTATTTAAAATAACAAACCGTTTAGTGGGAAGTACTAGCAATGCTAATTCAAACAATGTGATTACTGGCGATTAGCCTGCCTAATGCTTCCCCTTTAAACATGGACTCAGCCTCAGGGAAGGACTGGGAACCTCTGGGTAGAGAGTCTGGCCTGGGTCATGAGGCTGGTAAGTACCTGGGCAGAGCTGATGGGGCTTCCCACCTTCCCTGTTCAGTGGCTGACTCTGGGGGTGAGGGAAATAGGGCTGCCAGGGGTAGCTTAGTGAAGGGGAGACATAGTAGGTCTTAGAGCTAGAAAAGTGGGTTCGAGTCCTGCCCCAGACCTGAGGTGGCTGTGTGTGATCCTAAGGCAGATGCTGCTTGCCCTGCTAGGAGAAGTTTCCCTATTTGGGGGCTCCCTATATCAACTAAATTCCAAGTCCAGATATTCTTTCTCCATTTGTGGTTCAGTCATTTCAGTCACGTCTGACTCTTTGTGACCCCATTTGGAGTTTAAGTACTGGAGTGGTTTGTCATTTCCTTCTCCAGCTCATTTTACAGATGAGGAAACTGAGGCAAACAGGGTTAGGGAACTTGCTCAGGGTCACACAGGTAGTATCTGAAGTCAAATTTGAACTCAGGTTTTCCTGATTCCAGACCTGAAGCTCTATTCACTGTCACCTGTGACCCTACTTTATCTTTAGTTGTATATAACTATGCTATCTTCTTAGATAGATTTTAAGCTCCTTGAGCTCAGAGAGTTTTTCATCTTTTCCTTTGAATCTTGGTTCTTAGTTGACACTTAATAAATGCTTGGCGACTGACAGGAAAAGAATCTCTAATTTAAGGTGGGAGGGTGTCCTGATAATTTTTAGGATTACAGTAAGGAAGAGACAACTAAAAAGAGTGTCTGAAACCAAGTTGCTCATTCAACTAGAGGGGATTCCTAGGAAAAATATGAAACAAAGCCAAGAAGCTTTATATAAAACATAAAACAAAGCCTGGTTTTGGTGGCATTTTCTCCTTCATGTTATTCACTCATTACTGCTGCCTCAAAGGTTGCTATTTAATAAAACAAATTCACATCAAATTGTTTGTGACTCAAGGTCCCAAGATCCTAGCATTGTGGACTGGTAGAGCTTTGAGAAACTATATAACATAGAATAATGACCATAACTGCCATTTATATTCTTTGGAATAGGCTTGACATACCTTATCTCATTGGAGAGAGAAACACAAAATCATAAGACATTCGAGCTGGGAGAAATCACAAAGATTATTAAACCCAACTCCCTCACTTTTCAGATGGGGAAACTGAGGCTCAGAAGGCTTCTATAACTAGTAACATAGTCATCAGAAGAATTGGGACTTAAACCTAGATCTTTTGAAGGAGTAGATGGTGCTGGAGAATGAGATTTGGATTTCTGCATTACAACATAAAACATAGGGATGCCAGGCTGTTGACCAAGAGTGGAATGGACCTATTTGCCTGGAACCTGGCAAAACTCATCAAAACACTTTTCAACTAAAAATGAAATTGGAGAAAGGAAACTGTCCAAGTAGCTGTATCAAGCTATAAGCTATAGAAGATGATACAACATAAGAAGAACAGCCAAGAAATTCACAGGAGACAAGATCCAAAAAAGAGCAAACCATAAAGCTCATGTTTACACACAAGACTACCAGTTATGACAAGCAGACCATGAGCATTTATAAATTCACAGGGATATAAAAACAGGCAAAAAGAAAGTTAGTCTTAGGTCTCAGGGAGCTGAGCTTCTAGTGGGGGGTAGGGGAAAGACAATGTATAAAAGAGTTATAAGTGTGTGTGTGTGGGGGAGGAATACCAGCATGGGGGAGGGGCAAATTGAAAAAATCTGGAAAGTTAGAAACTGAGGCAAGAGAGGAATGAAAGCTGGGCAGCCTGGGTCCTTCTTCAAAATGGAGGCTCCAGGAGGAATGTACCAATGGGATAATGGGAAATGCAAGTGATCAAGGGATGTTCCAGACACTAATGGATGTCCCAGAGTGAAATAGCAGCTGGCAGAACAGAGCTGAGAGGGAAATGAAGGTTGACTAATCTGGATTCTCCCCAAAATGGAGACCTTGGAAAGAACTCATCAAATGGGAGAAGGGGACTGCAAGGATGGAGGGATGGTCCAGGAGGAGAAGGCAGCAGAGATAGATTCCAGGGTGACAAGCACAGTAGAAATAATGAAATCTATGGCTAGAATACGAAATATAGAAAGGAATACTTTATTCAACAGTAATAGGATAGGCCAAAAGGAGGCATGGAACAGTGTTGTAATTAAGAAGATATCATATGAGGAAATCTAGGTCCTGGAGGCAGAGAAACAGAGGGAAGCAACATGATCATCTGTCTACCTCACACTACGTAGATAAAGAGAGGAAAGAGATCAGGATGTCAGGAAACAGATCACAGCCTGACGCAAACACAGGATATAGCTTCCTTTAGCCTTCGGCTGGAATTCTCTCTGCCTTAAACCGAGCAACACGTAATTTATTGGCTGGTTAATTTCAGTTTCATCTTTCAAAAAGTTGAGGGACAACTCCCATTCTGCAACCAATCTCCAAAAACAAGGCCAAATGGATTGCTGAATTAGAAATCATGTCATCCTGAAGGGAAGTGGTCACTCCATCTTAGAACCCATATGAGAGGAATACTGACATATATCCTAGAAATTATTGCTGCATTTTTTAGAGCAGATTTCAAAGGCTTCATAAAAAGGATTACATGGGCTAAAGTTATGGAAGTCAGTCCAGGAGAGAGGGTTGCACTAACAAGCCAGTCAGGCTGAGCTGTCAATTATTTTCTGAACCAAAGAACCTATCTGAGAACACCCTGGGAACTCACTTCTCCTACCTTCCCATAGAGGTGTGGCCTTTTCCCAAAAGGAGCTAGTCACATGGAATCTCCCACTATGCTTGCTCTTGTGACATTTTTTGTGGCGAATGGGGGCCCCAAATCTTACAACACCTTGGTCTCAAATTCTTTGCCAGTCATACGGTATTATAGCACCGGCTCTTCTACTTTGTCTCGACAATTCTAAATTAACTCTCGGAGTCCAGCTTGACTAGCTAGGTATGATTTCTTTCTCCAGAAAAGAGAAAAGAATAATAATAAAGGCCTGCCGTTTCACATACAATCCTTTTTTCCCCCTGTTTTACAACGTAGACCCTCTCTCTTATCGTTTACATATTTGTAAACACAAAATAAAGCACCTTGACAGTCCTTTGGCTCTGGTCCTTCATGAATGGTGAAAGTGTAGAGATTGTGTCTACATCATTCAATCATATCTCCTGTACAGCTCAGGCTCCCATTCCATTGGCTCCTTCCATATGTCCTTTACCTGGTGTATTTCATTTAAGGTCATTTACATGAGCATACCAATTGAAAGTCTTTAATGCAAACAGTAAAAAGAAATCATAGCAGTGTATTATAATGCCCTCAGTGACCCATTCACATCTCTGCCTTGCCTCTTATATTCCCTTCCTCTTTCAGGGACCTTATTCAGGGCTTTTAACTTGAAACATACTCCCAGAATCTGGACTTAGAGAATTGTATTAGTCTCTGACAAATGGGGCAGATAGAGTTAGTGTTTAGAAGAAAGGCTAATGTTGGATAAGAAAGAGAAATAGGGAGCCTACAATGAATAAATCATTCCAGAGGTCATTGGAATTTGAGGTATTCCCTGGATGACCCAACTGCCCAATCTTTACCTCTTTTTTTCTCTTCTATTATGGGGTATGTGCATCTAATTGTATTTATGTCCCTTTGATATCATGCAAGTCTAAGGGAGTTTCCTAAATCTGTGTAAGCTGTGTAGTTATCCTACCTCCACCATGGCAGACAGAGAGGGGAAATTCAGCAGCTGCCATTAGCAGGAGACCTTTTCCTCAATATCCACTCTCTAGTTCTCATTCAATCTCTGCTTTAGCTCACCTTCCTTGGCTGGTTTCATCACTCTGGACAGTGACAGTCATGTCAGGGACTTTGACATAGTATTGGTATATTTGATATATTTGGCACATTTAACATATGTGTATGACATATCATTAAAGGGATGGTTAAGAAACAATGAAAAGGAAAGAGTGACCATGAAGAGTCAATGTTAGTAGTATCATCAGGGACAGGTCAGGCTCTAGATTTAGATTATATGTTAGAAAAGCATTGACTAGTTAATATAAATCACCCAGGCTATAGCAAAACATTTGACAAATTATCTAATACTGTTGTTAAGAGGACAAGATGGCAAGATAGTATGATAATGATGGTATAATTAGGTGGACCTAGAGCTGGTTAAATGACTAGACCCCCCCAGTGTTTGGTGTCAACTTGGAAAGTCTAGAGGAATGCCATGGGGATTTGTCTTCGGTGCTGTTTATCATTTTTGTCAATTACCTGGACAAAGGTGTGAGAAGAATTATGGCCAACCTTGAAGTCAAGAAGACCTGAGTCCAAGTTCTGCCTTTGACATTGACTGTTTATCTGATCCTGGGCAAATCTCTTAATTTCTAAGGGATTCCTTAAGACTATAAGTGGCAAAGGAGACACTAACTTACAGTAGTAAGGGGAATTTCCTCACCTGGGTGGCCTCTATGCCAATGAAGTCATAGGGTCAGCATAAGCTGCATTTTTAAAAAATCATATTTGTAGATGAAACAAAGGCAATACATTGGACAAGAGTTAAGTTTCCAAAATACATTTTATTTTTATAAATGGTATTATATATATATTTAACATAAATTTATTTATTTAACTTTTTACATTCATTTTCACAAAATTTTGGGTTCCAAATTTACTACCTATTCATCCCCTCCCCCCACCCCAATACACTGAGCATTCTAATTTTCCCTATCACCAATCTGCCCTCACTTCTATCATCCCTCCCTTCTCTTGTCCCCATCTTCTCTTTTGTCCTGTAGGGCCAGATGACTTTCTATTCCCCATTGACTGTATTTCTTATTTCCTAGTAGCAAGAACAATACTCAGCAGTTGCTCCTAAAACTTTGAGTTCCAAATTCTCCCCATCCCTCCCTCCCCACCCATTCCCTTTGGGAAGGCAGGCAATTCAATATAGGTCATATCAGTGTAGTTTTGCAAATGACTTTGATAATAGTTGTGTTGTGTAAGACTAACTGTATTTCCCTCCATCCTATCCTGCCCCCCATTGTTTCTGTTCTGTCTTTTGATCCTGTCCCTCCCCGAGTGTTGACTTCAAATTGCTCCCTCCTCCCATTGCCCTCCCTTCCATCATCCCCCCCACCCTGCTTATCTCCTTCTCCTCCACTTTTCTGTATTGTAAGGTAGGTTTTCATACCAAAATGAGTGTGCATTTTATTCCTTCCTTTAGTCGAATGTGATGAGGGTAAACTTCATGGTTTTTTCTCAGCTCTCTTCTTTTTCCCTCCACTAAAAAGTCTCCTGCTTGCCTCTTGAATGAGAGATAATTTACCCCATTCCATTTCACCCTCTCTCCTCCCACTACATTTCTCTCTCACCATTTACCTTAATTTCTTTTAAGATATGGTCCCATCCTATTCAATTCACTCTGTGCTCTCTGTCTCTCTCTGTGTGTACGTGTGTATGTGTGTGTGCACACATGTACATGTGTGCATGCGTGTGTGTGTATGTGTGGTTCCACCAACTACCCAGATACTGAAAAGTTTTAAGAGTTACAAATATTGTCTTTCCATGTAGGAATGTAAACAGTTCACCTTTGGTAAGTCCCTTATGACTTCTCTTTGCTGTTTACTTTTTCATGCTTCTTCTCATTCTTGTGTCTGAAAGCCAAATTTTCTTTTCAGCTCTGGTCTTTTCATCAAGAATGCTTGAAAGTCCTCTGTTTCATTGAAAGACCATATTTTCCCCTGCAGTATTATACTCAGTTTTGCTGGGTAGGTGATTCTTGGTTTTAGTCCTAGTTCCTCTGACTTCTGGAATATCCTATTCCATGTCCTTCGATCCCTTAATGTAGAAGCTGCTAGATCTTGTGTTATCCTGATTTTGTTTCCACAATACTGGAATTGTTTCTTTCTAGCTGCGTGCAATATTTTCTCCTTGACCTGGGAATTCTGGAATTTGGCCACAATGTTCCTAGGAGTTTGTCTTTTTGGATTTCTTTCAGGCGGTGATCGATGGATTCCTTCAATACTTATTTTGCCCTCTGGTTCTAGAATGTCAGGGCAGTTTTCCTTGATTATTTCATGAAAGATGATGTCTAGGCTCTTGTTTTGATCATGGCTTTCAGGTAATCCCATAATTTTTAAATTGTCTCTCCTGGATCTATTTTCCAGGTCAGCTGTTTTTCCCATGAGATATTTCACATTCTCTTCCATTTTTTCATTCTTTTGGTTTTGTTTTATGATTTCTTGGTTTCTCATAAAGTCATTAGCCTCCATCTGTTGCATTCTAATTTTGAGAGAACTATTCTCTTCAGTGAGCTTTTGAAACTGTTTTTCCATTTGGCTAATTCTTCTTTTGAAAGCATTCTCCTCCTCATTGGCTTTTTGAACCTCTTTTGCCAATTGAGTGAGCCTATTTTTCAAGGTGCTATTTTCTTCAGCACTTTTTTTCGTCTCCTTTAGCAAGGTATTGACCTGTTTTTCATGCTTTTCTTGCATCTCTCTCATTTCTCTTCCCAGTTTTTCCTCCATCTGTCTAACTTGATTTTCAAAATCCTTTTTGGGGTCTTCCTTGGCCTGAGCCCATTGGATATCTATTTCGGGTGTTTGGGATACAGAGACCTTGACTTCTATGTCTTTCCCTAATGGTAAGCATTGTTCCTCCTCATCAGAAATGAAACGAGGAAACATCTGTTCCCCAAGAAAGTAGGTCTTATTTTTCTTCCCTTTTCTGGGCATTTTCCCAGCCAGTTACTTGACTTCTGAGATTTCTCTCCACCCCTGCCTAGATCCACCCAGCTAGTGCTTGGGGTCTGAGATTCAAATGCTGCTCCCCAGCCTCAGGGCTTTCAGGGGCGGACGGGGCTGCTATTCAGGGTAAGATTAAATTCAGGTTCTCAGGTAGGGGCAGGGCCGCCTCCCAGGCTCAGTTCCCTCAGGGGGTTTATGCGGAGATCTTCAGTAATGGATCTGAGGTCCTGTCTGCTCCAGGAGTTCTGAGCCGCTGCTGCTTCTGCTGCTGCCTCCAGAGGGGGCCCGAGCCATGGAGACACCCTGCTCCCCTCTCAGCCAGCCCAGAAGTCTCTCTCACTGACCTATAGCGCCTGTGGGTGGAGGGACCTTTGTGGCCTCCGGAGGTTCCATCCCTGAAGCCTGCTCGGATCTGCTCCTCTGGGGGCCATGCGGCTAGGGCAGGCTGGGCTCCGCTGTCCAGTGCGCAACAGACCTTTGGGGTCAGTTTTTCAGGGCTCTCTGGAATGGAAATCTCCTCCACTGTGTTGCTGCGGGGCTTGCACTGCTCCAGAATTTGTGGGGAGTTCTTTTTACAGAAAATTTATGGGCTGTGGGTTCTGAGCTAGCATATGTGAGTCTTTCTACTCCACCATCTTGGCTCCTCCCCCTTGGTATTTTATATTTTTACAAATACCAAACAAAATGGGCATTTTCATCTACATCATAAAACAGAAAGAGGATTGCATGTGAAAGTGAAGGTCCTTATTATGTGCAGCCTGTTTTCCTTTTGAAGTATATAGCACGTTCAACTTGTAGCTTTCAAAGGTATCCTAAAGGTTTGGGCTTCTTTCTCATCTTCCTTCTGTTTTTTTTCTCTACATTAAAAAAAAATCTTGCCTCAATGATCCTCTCTTTTCTTCTTTTCTTTCCTTTCCTTTTCTTTTCTCTTCTTTTCTTTTCTTTTCTTTTCTTTCCTTTTCTTCTCTTTCTATTCCTCCTTTCTGAATGGAATGAAGTTAGTGAAGACTTCTCAGTGCTCAACAAAAGGCTTTTAGTAGATGGTTAGGCCTAAGTTTGGGTTTCCCAGAAATCGTATGACTTTTTGGGAATACAAAACTTAAACTACCCCCCTTTGGATTACCATATCAGCATAACTACCTCCCTTCCCTTGCCATATCAGCATAACACAAACCTCCTTAGACTGCTATATCAGCATAACACAACCCCCCCTTGGGTTGCCACATCAACATCCACATCAACATAATGTCTATTGGTTATTCCACTGCTTCCTTGTCCCCTATTCACAGGGTAGACTGTTGTGTTTAGATTGTGAGCCTGCCTCCCAGCCAATAATAGTAAAAGGCCAGTAGGGGGGTGGGATCTTTGTTAGGGCTATATAATCTCTATTTTTGCCTTCTGTAATTGCCTCACTCTTCTGATTACTTATCAGAGAGGAGATGCCCTTTCTCACGAGTTTGTAATAAAATCTTGCTGCTTTGCTTCTACCTTGAGAAGTCTCTGATTTATATTTGAATCAGTGGTCTCTGACCCACACATTCCCTTCCTCCCTCCTTTCCTTCCTTCCTTCCTTCCTTCCTTCCTTCCTTCCTTCCTTCCTTCCTTCCTTCCTTCCTTCCTTCCTTCCTTCCTTCCTTCCTTCCTTCCTTCCTTCCTTCCTTCCTTCCTTCCTTCCTTCCTTCCTTCCTTCCTTCCTTCCCTGGATTGTAAGATTAGAAAATTCAGAGGTGGAAAGAGACTAGAGTCACTTGTGACAGATGAAGACACAGAGGACCAGGAAGGGCAAGGGACTTACCCAAGCTCATACAACTTACTATTAGAGTAGGAATTCAAACTTAGGCTCCCCAACTCCAAATCAGTGCAGATTAGTGTAGTAGATGAGAGTCCAAGGCCTAAGAGCTGAGCTCATAGGATCATGTATTTAGAGTTAGAAAATAATGTTAGAAGTCATTGAATCCAACCCCCTTATGAGGAAACGAAGTTATAGAGATTAAAGACTTGCCCAGGGTTCACAAGGCTGATAAGTGTGGAGAAGGATTTTAATTCCAGTCTTCCTGACTCCAAATTCAGCATTCTATCCATTACAGGATGGGGCAGTGGATAGAGCACCAGACCTGAAGTCAAAAAGATTCCTCTTCCTGGGTTCAAATATAACCTCACACATTTTTTAGCTATGTGACCCTGGGCAAGTCACTTAGCTCTGTTTGCCCCATTTTCTTCATCTGTAAAATGAGCTGGAGAGAGAAATAACAAACCACTCCAGTGTCTTTGCCAAGAAACTCCAAATGCATTCTTGGAGAATTGTATATGACTGAAAAATGACTCCACTACAGCAAAAGGCATTATAGCATGCTGCCTAAGAGAAGTGATTCTCACATTGCTGGGGTTTAAGCCACAAAATACACCCTTCATTCTGGCCCTCTATTTACTGCTGGCCCCCGAGGAGGCCAGGTGAGAAAGGACAGAAAGTTCATCATCTTCACTCTCCATCACTCATAGAAATAAGCTCAAAGAGCCTTGGCCTAGAAGTTAGGAGATATGGACTCAGTCCTGGCTTTGTTTTCAGTGAGCTGGTGAATTTGGGCAAATCAGATGTCTTGTAAAATGAATGGATTAAATTAGATCATCTCTAAGGTCTGTCCTTCCAGTCAGAGAGCCTGTGATTCCAAGGGTATATTAGTTTTTGCTTTCCATCTATAAGGCAACTCTATTTTTAGGCATTTTCCCCCAGGCTCCCTGTGGTCCCTTTACAGACTTGGGAACATGTTTTTCCTTCAATCCTGAGATCTCCTCATATCCAGATCTCACTAAGATTTTGGCATCACAGACTTAGAGATGTATGGGAGACCACCTAGTCCCCCTCATTTTATAGTGAGAGAACTGGGTCCTGGAGAAGTTGATTGATCTGTTTGTGATCCTATGGATAGTGTGGTTGGACTGGAATTTGACCCTTGCTCTTCTCTTTCCCTTTGCTTTTCAAGGACTCTTCTCTTTGGGATCTTTCCATGAATTCATGGCAACGTGGCTCTCTAGCCATTGGATCCAGGATGAGAAGGAACCAAAGAGACCACTAGAATGTAAAGCCCTTGAAGACTAGGATGGATATACATTTTACCTTCATGTCATTAAGTATACGCCTGATACTTAATAATGGATGCTCGTTGGATTGGATTGGAATGAAGAAACTTGAAAAAAAAGAAAGGAGCTGTCCCCACATTTCATAGTTAATGAGGAGCTGAACTGAGATCTTCAGTCTTCAGATAGGGAACCCCAAGGGAGAGGATTCTGGACTTGGAGTCAGAGGATATGAGTTCAAATTCCACCAATACTGCTTACTATTCTCTAGGCTTCAATTCAATTATAAAATGAAGGGGTTGGCAAAGATAATTTCTAGGTTCCCTTCAAATCTGGTACTCTCTTCAGAGCCCTCTCTTCTAAGTCTCCTTCTCCATCCCAAGGTCTGCCTGGGGTCTGAGCAGCTTGGTCTAGAGCTCATGGCATGAGGTGGAGGTTGGATTTTGGGCCCTGGGTCAGGCCTCTGACTATTCTAGTAGTCCCAGGGAGACTGATTGCTTTTCTACCTCAAGGGTCATCCCTTGGAGCTCATTTCTCCCCCACCCCCATGCAACTTGGGTCTCACTGAAGGAAGACAATAGTAGCTTTGTTCTGCATTAAAGAACCTTAATTGGCCAAAAAACAATCCAAGCTCTTCCTTAAGAAGTTCATAATTTAATAGGTGAAATGTCAAAGAAATTCAATGCTAAGCCTGTTTTCCCTCGGCTTCATTATGCCCTCCATTAAATGGCTTTTATGTTTTGTTTGGAGTTGTGTTTTTTCCCTTTCTTTCTTTTTTATAAAGGAAACATTTTTTAATTTATGATGTTAAAAAGGGAGCCGGCTGAGAACTAGAATTACGAGAAACCCATCCATGGTCCCTGGCTGGCTGGGGAGAAGCCAAGGGACCCCTGAGCAGCAAATGACCCCAATGACAGAGTTTAGAGACAGGCTGCTTTGACCTGGTCCACAGGGCTGGACTGGGTGAGGTTGGAGCAGGAGGAGGAAGGAGACAATCCCATACATTCTTGAAAATCTGCTGGTGGTAAGCTTTCTTGGTTAGAGAACGTCTCCAGTTTGCAATATACCCAGTGCTGGGTAAAGGATCTAGCAGGGGACATGGGACAAGAGAACTGTAAGCTTAAGACTTTAAAGTTTTGTTTTACTTGGCATCTTTTTTTTCCTTCTGAGTCTGCCCTTTTGGCAAGGAAGCTAATTTTAGGGGCTCTGATTAGGCCCAGTCCTGGGTGGGCCAAAGAGTTGTTAGGGTCTAGACGTGATTGACTTTATGGGTATGTGAATCAACAGCTCCCGCCACAAAGCAAAGTCTTTTAAAGCCTAGGGCAGAATGTCCTTTGAACAAGTGAGCCAGGAGTACAGCTGACTAGAGAGGCCCATAGGCCCTGAGAGTTACTCACAAACAAACTTGAGGGTTTGAATTGTCCCCTGTAAATTAGATGGGCGGTCTGGCGCAGTACTGTAACTAGGGTGGTGTCAGGGGGGGTTTTGTCTCAGGGTGAAGAATTTATAGAGTGCAGACAGGACAATCCCAAACTGTTCTTTCTCCTCTCATAGTCACCCTCCAAGGTCTGCTGGCTGCTTGAGCAAAACAGAAACCCTGTGGTGGGCCTGAGGTGGGCTTCCTTTTAAAACTCCTGGATCTTATTGGATCAGGAGGATAATGGAATAGGTGAACCCTAGGGTCCCTTCCAGATCTAAATCTATGATCCTATCATCTGCTAATCAGACCTCCTTCACCCTTGATACTTGCCTCAAAGTGGCCAAAAAAAAAATTGCTAACTATAGCTCCAGTCTAGTATAATGGAAAACCTTTTGACCCTGGAACCAGGAAGGATGTGGATTCATATCCCAGCTTTGATTTGTATTCTAGTTATGTGTTCTTCATCAAGTCACCTCTCTGGGTCTCAGTTTCCTTATCTGTAAAATAAGGATAATATTGCATTCATTATCTCCTTCTTGAGACTGTTGTGAGGCAAGTGCTTCATGGTCCTTATAGTTCTACAGAAATGGGAGCAGTCATGATTCCTATCCTTCATCAACATGGTGGGTGTAAGAAGGTCACAGAGGCCTTGTCCATGAGAAATGGCACCATCAAGGAGATGTGTGACTGGAAGAAAAGATGGGCCAGCTCTAGAGCAGGACAAGAAAATGACTGAGGAGCAGCCCAAGTGTTGAACTGGGCATCCATGAACCAGAAGAAGATCTCCACCCACTGGATACATCCTTTATGAAGGATTCATGGCAAGACGCAGGAGCAGCTCTGGAGGAAAGGCTTCCAAGTGAGTAACATCATGAATCCATTAATGTACTGAAGTCAATACTAACCTCAGAGGATCATGGGATCATAGGGCCAGAATGGGAAGGGATCTCAGGTACTATCTAATCTAACTCCTTCATTTTTCAAATTAGGAAACTGAGGCCAAGAGAGATAGAATATCTTCCTCCAGGTGACACAGGTAGAGAGTGATTTTGAATCCAGTCTGGATTTCAGAGTCAGGGATCTTTCTACTTTATTAAAAAAGCCACCACTTCTCATTGTGGGCAAAACCAGACAAGCTTGTGCCCTGCTAGAGACACCCCGCCCCCCCCCCCCAAACGTCATAGAATTCATGGGAATCTTTTCCTTGTCTGTATGGCTGAATTGTCTGAGTCAATCACCTCCCCTTTGGGACTCGTTGGACCATCTTCTAGGGGAAGGGTGGGATCTGCTTTATTCCAGAGACAATGGGTTATTTCCAAAAACGGGTGGAGTGTGTTACAATAAGGGCAATAACAGTGCTGCCAAAGTTATTATCTGCTTCATTAGACTGTAAGTTCCCACAGTGGGTTAGGACTTCTGTGAAATACACAGAATTAATTTGGGGGGGGTCACTAACTACTAGAATTCTGATGCTTGGGATTCCGCCAGAATGATGGGGCAGGGTGTCTTCATCAGGTGAAAGGAAGATTCTTGTGCCCAGGCATGAAGCATAGAGCCCTGGGTAGCCATCAGCATCAGAAGCTTCAATTCTAGGATAGGAATAACTTAGGTTCAATTTCCATGAGGACATAGAAGCTCTCTCCTGAATCCCTAGAGTTGGGGAGTAGAAAAAGCACTAGATTTAAAGTTAGAGTTCTGACGGGTGCATTGTTGATGGAGTTGTGACCTGACTCAACTATTCTGGAGAGCAATTTGGAACTATGCCCAAAGGTCAATAAAACTGTGCATAACTTTTGGTCCAGCAATACCACTGCTAGGTCTAGGTCCCAAGGACATCATAAAAAAGGGAAAAGAGCCCATTTGTACAAATATATTTATAACATCTCTTTTTTGTCATGGCTAAGAGTTAGAAATCAATTAGCAAATGGCTAAACAAACCATGGCATATGATTATGATGAAATATTATTGGGTTATAAGAAATGACAAGCAGGATGATTTCAGAAAAACCTGGAAAGACTGACATGAACTGATGCAAAGTGAAGTGATCAGAACCAGGAGAACGTTGTACACAGTAACAGCAATGTTGTATGATGAAGAGCTATGAACGACTTAGCTGTTCTCAGCAATACAGTGGTCCAAGGCAATCCCAAAGGACTAATGATGAAGCATGCTATTCACCTCTAGACAAAGAACTGATATTATCTGACTACAGATGGAATTATCTTCACTTTCTTTCTTTTTCTTTCATTCAAGTCTTCTTGTATGTAATACCTAATATGGAAATGACTTACATGATTGCACATGTATAGCCTATATCTGTCTGCTTGCCATCTCAAGGAGGGGGAAGGGCAAGAATGAAGGGAGTGATGGAATTTGAAACTCAAAACATAAAAAAACCCTAAATATTAAAAAACTGTTTAACATGTAATTGGGGAAATATATGTATGTATATATATATATGTACACACATATAAACTACTCATAAATGGTTTTAAATCATAGGTTTACTATTGTTTGCTTCATATAGGAAAGTCAAAGTCACTTCTGTCACTTTCAGCAAGTTCATTCATTCATTCATTCAACAGACATTTATTAAATGGCAGCTATGTGCCAGTCACTGTCCTAGGTGCTAGTCATTGTTCAGTCATTTCAGCTTTTCTGACTCTTCATGATCCTACTTAGAGTTTTCTTATTAGAGAGACTGGAGTAGTTTTGCTTTTCCTTCTCTAGTTCATTTTACAGATGAGGAAATAGAGGCAAACAGGGTTAAGTGACTGGCCCAGGATCACACAGCTAGTGTCTCAGGTCAAATTTGAACTCAAGTCTTCCTGACTCCAAGCCTGGCACCTAGCTGCCCCAGTTGAAGCTGTGGTTTAGTGGAAATGGCACTAAACTTGTAGCAGACCTGGGTTTGAGTACCATCTCTACCTATAGTTAGCTGTGTGACTTTGGGTGAACTCACTTCACGTCTTTCTGTCCCTTGGTTCTGTCATCTGTAAAATAGGAATGATAATGCTCACACTTCTTATGTGGAGGCAGAAGGAATTGTTGTAAGGTAAATAGACTAGAAATGGTCAAGGCTTAAAGAATTGCAGGCTGTTCTACTAATAAGTTGATTCCTAGGTCTGGTCATTTGAAGTACCCAAAAGATAAAGGAAGGCTGCTGGTACTATAAAAGTATCCAAAACAAAAGAAAAGTTTGAAAGGGATTATGAGGTCCCAATGTAGCAGACTAACATGGAGAACAAATGTGGCAGAGATATGCCTTGTTGCTGGGCTTTTGTGGCCTGCTGACCAGGCTCTGGATCACAATTCCAAGTCTCAGGGACCAGCTTCCAGATGAGCTATGTGCTGACTGGGGAGAAACCTTTGGTCATCTGTTTCAGTCCCTGACATTGGTGCTTGACTGACAACGAAAATCTAGTCAGGTTTCAATTCCTGACACCCATCATTGAATATAGATAGGAAAAGAGAATCCCATTTCATCTACCTTTGATCTCAGAGAGATCTAGATTTCCTGCCAGACAATTCTTCTAGAAGAATCTTAGAATGCCACAGTTGGGAGGGAGCATAGAACATTGAATGTTAGAGCTGGAAAGGGAGCAGAGAGTATAGAATATTGGAGCTGGTAGGGACTTGGATCATAGAGTGTCTTTAGAACACTGTATGTCAGAGCTGAAAGGGACCTTAGAACATAGAATGTGAAAGCTGGGAGGGACCTTAGAACGTGAAATGTCAAAGCTGGGAGGGACTTTAAACCAAACATAAAGAGTGTCAGAACTGGAAAGTCAATTGCCCTACTCTATGTTGTAATAATATTACTAACACATTTCATAAGCACTTTATGGTTCCATAAGGCACTTTTCTCATTTAGTCTGATATAACCCTCATTTCACAGATTCAGAAACTGAGGTTCAGAGAGGCCAAAGGACTTGTCCAAAGTCACATATCTACTGAATGGAGAAGCCAGAATCTGAACCCAGGTCTTGTTATGCAAATCTAGTGTCTTTGTCACTCTGTCACATTTTGTACGTGTTTTAATTCCCCTACAAGACTATAAGTTGCAGGAGGGCAAGCTTTTTTCTAAATCCTCCACAGTTTCTTGCACACAGTTAGGACATGGTGCTAGAGCCAGCTCCAACTGACTCACAAAGAGCTGATTATCAAGTTTTCAGTGTGAACATTTATACCTCAGAAACTGGTAAACAGCACAAATCAGAGGCTGATTTATTGTTTTAATTCTCTAGGCTTGAGAAAATGTTAATATAGATCAAACATTTTTTGGACAATTTTTTCCCCTGGGCCAACACACTCCTGGTTGGGGCTCAGCAGATGTCAATCAAATGACTGACTAAATAGTGTGTGTTATGGAAAGAGTGTGGCATTTTGAGTCACAGAAGCTGGATTTGAACCCTAGCTTTGCTATGGACTAGCTGTGTGAGTGAGCAAGGACAACCTCTTTGGACCTCAGTTTCCTCATCTGTAAAATGAAGTGTTGTTCTCTAAGGTACCTTCTAGCTTCAGATGCTGTGAATTCTCTTGACAAGGCCCTGGAAAGCCCCTTTAGTTTTTCCAGGCTGTAAGCTACTTGCCTGGTGCCCCTGTCCAGATGGGTACATTCAAGAAGGTTCTGTGGCTGAAGTACATTTTTCAGGAGTCACTGACACTGTCTGGGACATTCTGTATTAGGACACCACACCCTTGGAAGTCACCCACACAGGATTTGGAGGCCATGTTCTTCCACTATCTTGTCATATGGCAAAATGGGGCTGTTACATGTTCCCAAAGCAGCCCAGAGAACCTTCCCACCTCATCTCACACGTCCTCCCCAGCCTTGATGAGGCATGATCCAGTTCTTGAAAAACTGATAGCTCTCCTTCCCTCCACACTGCCCATAATAGTTCATAAAAACACACAGTCTGGGCTTTCCAGGGCATTCAGTTCCTTACATCTCAAACCACAGCTCCATTTCCTTCTCAGTGTCTTTTCAGCAAGCCCTCTTCAAAGAGAGCATAAATAATATAGAAAGCTGGTTTGTGTGTGTATATGTATGTGTGTGTGTGTGTGCGTGCAAATGTTCTCTGACCCCAAGACAAATGTCATTCTTCTTATGAAGCAGCACAATGCATTAGCCTTGAGGCTCATTGGATGGTGTACGAAGTCAGTTTTTGGGAGACTAGGAGCTTGAGTCTGGGCAAAGGAATCTCCAACCCCAGGAAGGAGGGATGAGGAGAGAAGAGCTTCTTTCATGGTGGGTGGGCCCTGAGGGAGCCCATAGGAGTACAGTGGAACTCCTCAGACATGTACCCTGGGAAAATGGAAGAACCACAGACAGAAGGCTACTGGTTGCCTCTTAGAAGATCTTCATTGGGAGGGGCACTTGGCCTTTGGTGCTGAAGCCAAGAGGTTTCTGCCAACTCCTTCATGGCACATGGACTATGTCAGTCCAAAGGCCACAGTCAGGGGGGCTTTGGGGGCATCAATTCGAGAGAGGCAGGCACATAGGAAGCTCAGGCTTTTTTTTTTTTCTTGCCTCTGAGAAGATGGCGACCCAAGTCTTTAGTATCAGATTCTTTGTGCAAGTAGGTGTCTCTTGTTTTCTTCATTTCCCCCTTTCTTTTTATCCACCATGGCTTTGTCCTCTGGGCTCAGCCAAGGCAAGTCTCTTCCAGAATCCCTACAGGGGACAGGGAGGTAGGACTAGATGATCTCTAAAGTTCCTTCCAGCTTTGGGCTTCCAGGATTTGATCTTAGGACTCTCTGAGACAGTCTTGCTGGGGGCACTTGTCCTGCCACTAGCAAAGTCTAAAGGGGATTCTGACTGCCTGAGTCTTGTTGAGAACATAGATTTAGGACTGGAACGGACCTTACAGGCCATTGACTCCAACTTTCTCATTTTACAGATGAGGAAATCAAAATAATGGTTTGGATAAGAAAATGGGTTTGATTCCCTGGGTTTTACTCCAAATTGTCTGCCTACCACTCTTTCTATATCTAAGCATTTTATCCTAGGTAATTCAGTATTTAACCTTTCCTTCCTCTCTCTGGGTTCTCTGGATGGATTTTCTCCAGACTTGTCAGCCCAGAGTCACAGAGCTAGTAAGTGCCTGAGACTATATGGGAGCTAAGACGTTCCTGACTCTGTGGCCCAGTGCTGTATTCACTGGAATATTTCCTCATCTGTAAAATGAAGCGTTGTTCTCTAAGGTCCCTTCTAGCTTCAGATGCCATGAATTCTCTTGGCAAGGCCCTGGAAAGGCTGCCTCAGGAAGGGATCTTAGAGATGATCTGGATCAATCTCCTCATTCTACAGCTAAGAAAACTGAGGATAAGAGATGCTCACAGGGTTGTGGTTCTGGAGCTGAGACCTTAGAAGCCATTTAGTTCAACTCTCTTTTTACAGATGAGGAAACTGAGGTCCAGAGTGGTCAGGTGGCTTGGTTCAAACCCCAGGTGCTAGATTTGCTGTCTTCATTTTTAACTCATCTTAGCACAGAGTCTGGTTCTTAGAATGTATTTAATAAATGCATGGGGGCAGTCAAGTGGAACCATAGTGCATAAAGCCCTGGCTATGGAGTCAGGAAAACTTGAGTCCAAATCCAGCCTCAAATACTCACTAGCTGTGTGACCTAGGCAGGTCACTTTAACCCTGTTTGCTTCAGTTTCCTCATCTGTAAAGTGAGCTGGAAAAGGAAATGGCAAACCACTCCAGCAACTTTGCCAAGACAACCCCAAATAGGGTCATGAAAAATCGGATATAACTGAAAACAACAGTCAACGCAGACTGATGATTGATCTTGTCCTAATGATTATAACCTTTGTCCAAGACAACAGGAACAATTCCAAAGAGAATGCTGTAGACGCCAGAGATCTCCATTTCTCTAATGAGCTTGGCTTTAGAAAAACTGGAGCTTAAAATCTATCCAGAGAACCGAGAGAGGGAGGAAAGGTTGAATACTGAATAACCTAGGATAAAGTGCTGAGATATATAAAGAGTGGTGGGCAGACAATTTGGAGTAAAACCCAGGGAATCAAACCCATTTTCTTATCTCTCCCCCTCCAATTACTATACTGGAATACTTTACATATATATAAATGCATAGTTTATATTTAATATCTTAGAGAAAAAAATATCATTGGAATGAACATTTTTGCATTGCAACCTCCATTCACATTATACATCACACAGTCATTACACATTACACATTACATGCTGGCCCTGGAGGTAGAGGATGCTTAGGATCTGTATGACCCTGGGCAAATCTCTTGGCCTCTCTGGGCCTAAGTTTTCTCATTTCTAAAATGAGGCATTTGGATAAGATGTCCTCCAAAGTCCTTTCTAGATCTCTGACCAAGAGTCCATGATGAACCACATGAAAAAGATGCCTCTAGAGGTACAACGTGACTCATTGCATTGGCCCCTAAAATTTCCCACAGCTTACGCTGTTTTCCTAGGTTGAGATGCTTACTCTTTTGTTATTTGCTTGCCCAAGGCGATCCCATTTACAGTGAGAGAAACTAAGGTACCACCGGGGGGCCCTCCTTGGCTTTAGGGTAGAGAATGATAGAATTTAAAGCAGGAAGAGATCTGAGAGATCCAAGTCCCTTATTTTATAGAAGAGGAAACTGAGGCCAGAGGGAGGAAGTAAATTTCCCAAGGTCAAAAAAGTAGTAGGTAGCAGTACCTGGATTCAAAGTCAGGTCTTTAGACTCTTCAGTGTAACATTGTTCTGGATGGCTGCTTCAGACCTGTGCTGACTTTGGTTTACTTGCCCAACACTCTAAAGTGACCAGAGGTCAACCAGATCAATACAGGATCCAGAAGATGACCTTGTGAATCTTGTTCATCTGATCTGCATAGGCAAGGAGGGAAGAAGGAAGGAAGGAAAGAAAGAAAGAAGGGAAGAATGAAGACTAAGGGAGAGAGGGAGGGAAGATGGAAGGAAGGCAAAAAGAAGGGAAGGAAAGATGAGAGCAAGGAAGAAAGAAAGGAAAGAAAGAAGGGCAGAAGAAAAAAGGAAAGATAGAAAGAGTGAAGGAAGGAAGGAAGGAAGAAGGAAGGAAATATGGGAGAGGAAAGAAAGAAATGAAGAGGGAAGGAATGAAGAAAGGAAGGAGAGAAGGAAGGAAAGAAAGAAGGAAGGAATGAAGGAGACAAACATTTATTTGTCACCTAGTGTTTGCACACACGTAGTGCTGATTGCTTTAAAAATATTTCATCTGATCCTCACAACAGCCCTGGGAAGGAGGTGCTTTTATCACCCCCATTTACAGTTGAAGAAACTGAGGCAAACAGAGGGTAAGTGATTTCCTCAGGGCCCCACAGAGAGGACCTGGGTTCAAATTTGAACTCAGGTCTTCCTGACTTCAGGTCCCATTGTACCTTTTAGTTTCTAAGGTTTAGAGGACAAGTCTCTTGGAGAAAAAGAGAGTGTGTAGATAGCAGGTGGGTGGAGGGCTATGGAAGAAGGGTCATCCTTACTGTGTGCGGCACCACGAGGTAGAACCTCAGGGACAAGGAGAGGAAGAGGCAGATACGGGTGTGATAGAAGATCTTCTCCTAATCAGAGCCATCCTGAGGTAGTCTGGGTCTCCTTGGAATGGAGGGACCCCCCTCCCCAGCAGACCTCAGACCAAGACTAACTTGCCTCCCCTGGGAGGTTGCTGAGTGCGTTCTGGGTTAGGAGGGAGCTGGACTGGAGGACCACTGAGGTTCTTTCTGCCTCTCAGCTTCTAGAAATCTGTGAATCTAAATACAGTCAATGATCTGTGTTCTAAGATGCCTTTTAGGATGGTTTCATTTATTGTTTGCATCTCCAGGGCCCCACTCAGTGCTTGGCATATAGTAGGCGCTTACTTGCTTGCTAACGGATGGATTTTTGTTGTGACATCTGTGTCCTAAGCCTCCTTCCAGCTTCGGCATTCAGTGAATCTCTATAGATCCATTAGGACTGGAGATGATGCTCTTTCCCCAGACCAAGAGGGACACACCAGACATGCGTAGGATTGGCTGGGACTCCTTGGGCAATCTCCAAATCTCTTCTTCCCACTCTTATTCTCTCATCTCACTGAAGGCAGAACTTGAGGAAAGAAATAATGAAACTGAATGATACTGAAACTGAATGATACTTCAAGCTCACAATAAACCACCTCCCTCCCTGCTGCCCAGGTGTCCAAAGTCACAGCGTCTGGGTGTGATTCTCAAATATGTTTCTCAGAGGCCGTGCCGCTCAGCCTGCTAAAACCTCAGTTTCCTATTCTGTAAAATGACTTCATAAATGCGTGTTGACTGACTGAACCCGTAATTCCAGGAAAAGAAATTGCCTCTATGAATGCTTTTAACAACAACTGATATTTATAAAGGGAATTAAAGTTTCCAAAGAGTTTTACACACACTCACACAAACACACATGCACGCACATGCACATACACATATATACATACATGCATACATATCTATCATACACACACACACATAAAATCTCATTCAGACCTTAGTGTCTGACAGTGTCCCATCATCCTGGTCCAAGGATAGAGGTCCAGTGTGATAAAGTTCCTAGAACAGATAGGTTGTCAAATCTGCTGGGAGCAGGACTTTATCTTACGGTTTTTGACGATAATAAGACAAGGACAGAAGGAATGGGACAAGGAAAAGACTCTGGAGGTCCTGACTCTAACCCCCATACTTTTATAAATGTGGATGACTCCCATTAACTTCATGGGGGGATGGTTTCCTGGGTGGGGGAGGGGAGTTCACCCAGACAGCTTTTGGAATGGAAGTAATTGCACTCAGTCTTACTGTACTCAAGTCACCAACTTCCCTCAGGGTCCACCTTCTCACTTCTCTTACTGCCCACCTGCCCGTGGCAGAACAGATCAGTGTCTCAGCACCAGACATTCCCTGACCACTGCAAAACTGTTGGACCACATACTTGGAGCTGGGGTTGTCAGATCTGGTTAAGATTTCAAGGGAAGCTGAAAGCCGGCCTCAAACATTAAAGACTTGTTCTCCTTAGCCCCAGAGGGCAGAATTCAGAGCAAATCTGCAGAGAGGCAGATCTGTTGTAAAGAAAAACTTCCTAATAAGTAGGGGCATCTGAGAGTGCAATGAGCTGCCCTAGGAGGTAGTGAGTTCCCGGTCTCTAGACTTCTCACATAAAGGACAGATGATCATTTGCCAGGAATGTTATAGAGGGGATTCTTGTTAAAAACAAGATGTGTTAGAGGACTGTTGAGATCACTTCTAATGCTGAGTCTGAAATTCTTCTCTTGTTGGGGTACTGTTGACAGTCCTAGTTATTCCTTACTAACACATTTCACTTCTTAGGGTAGAGGGAGAAAGACAGGTAGACAGACATATAGAAGGAGAAAGCAGAAGAGACAGAAAAGTAGGGAGAGAGAGAGATAGGAGATGAGAGGCCCATTGAAAAAAGAAGACAGTCCAAGAGAGTACAAAGGAGCCAGCATCATGAGATGGGAGTGGGAGACAGGGATGGATTAAGATAGAAAAGGAGGAGAGACAGAGAGAAGAATAGGAAACCATAGAGGAAGACAGACAGAGGGAGAGAGACAGAAAAAGGGAAGCATATAGAACAAGAAACAGAAAGAGGGAAACAGAGGCAGAAAAAAAAGGCAGAGACAGGAGGTTATATTTCAAAAACCATATGGAACAGACTTTAAGTTGACAGTATTATAGGCAGAGAATTGTCCCCAGAGGCAGACATAGGGGTGAGGAAAAGGAAACAGTAGAGAGAAAAATGAACAGGCTGACATCTAGCATAATACTGGGGCAAAGAATTATTCTCTTATTGGGGGTTCTGGGCCACATTTTCCAAGCCCCAGATTAAAGACCCTGGATTAAAGCAGCATGTTGCTGTAACATTTGGCCTCCAATGAAGATATTTTTTCAACAATGTAAACCACTAATGAGAAAACTTAGATGGAAGAACTGAGTTTTCCTCCATTATCCCTGCCCCCCTCTCCAGGGTCCCCTCCTGTTTCTCAGAGAAACTATGGAATGCCGCTGCTGGCATATCTGGTGGCCTCGTAGCTCTGGAGTTGAAAAGCCAGAGCTCTGTCCATTAGCCAGTGTCTAGATGAGAGGAAGAGGCAGAGGCTGGATGGGCGGGAATGCAGCTCTGGAAGGCTCCTAGGATGGCAGTCAGCCTCCTCTTGGCATTTCAATAATTAAGCTCACTCTCTCGGTCGGTGTTAATTTGTTCCAAACATTCGGGCTCCAGATCTAACCATGGGAACCTCTCTGGCCGCCGGATCCCTTGCCAAGTTATACTGGGTACTTCACCACACACAGTCAAGCCAAAAACAGCAAGGCTAATTGTGCTGGGTTGGTTCCCCCGCTCCCAAAGTAGCAGTGGACCCTGCTCCTCTTGATTGGGTGTGGATTGGGGAGGAGGGTGTTTCTTGAGAGGGATGGAAGTGGCATGGGACCGGGGAACTAAGATCACAATGTAAGTTGCTCATCCCCTCGACCCCATCCTGACTCAATCTTCTTTGCCATATCACTTCCAGGCTCACCTGAGAGACTCTTGGAACCTGTAGGTGTTAGATTCTACTTCATGAAACTAGAGCCCAGTGCCAACTCCCTAGCTCAAAGCTGTGAATAAGTGATTTCAATTACTTGGGACCAAAGGGAGTTCTCCAATGAAAAATCTAAATACGCAGAATTATCCAAACCAGATGCTGATTTTCCTGATAGCTGCTGTGTCCCTCTGAGCACTGTGGGGCTACCTGCTAAGTAGTGAAGGAGGCGTTCTCTCCTGTCAACGTAATTAACAGAAGACACGGGGGTCATGCAGAGCTCACACACCGAGGAAGGCAGGAAGAATTTCTGGTCCTGGCTTACCTCCTCTGCCCGCGCTCTCTGCCATCATTTCAGGAGGGAAGTCCACAAGTGGCTGGCAATGACTAAGGGATATCATTAACTCCTCTGATGAATTAACTTCTCACATTCAGGAGCTGTGAAAAACACAAGGAAGGACATTGGACACCTTTGGACATCCCTATGGATCCCATGCTTACATCTCATCTCTAAAATAGACACACCTCCTAGGGATGAAGGAATGGGCCCAGGCAGGGCCATCAAAAAGATAGCTTTAGGCTGAATCTGGGATGCAGGTCCTTATCACTCAGGTCCCCTATCAATGGGACCTAAGTTCACCCTTCAAAATGGCACAAAGATGTCACTTCAGAGTCACTAAAACAACCTGAGAGCCATAAACACAATTTGTGCTTCTGAAGATGTCTTCCAGGGAATTGGTGGACGGCCGATAGCAAATAATAAATATTTATTAAGTGCTTATTATATGCAAGGCATTATGTCTTGTAGGCAATAATGAAAAATGACATATGGACATATGCCCCGTTTGCAAAAAAGATTATTGTCTAACTGGGAGCAGAGAGGATCTGTCATGTACACAGGGGATGATGAGTCAGGACAGAATGTGGGATAGGAAGGAGATAAAGGGCTTGGAAAAGTACTGTGACAGTGGGAGGGGGAAGCAATCACATTTACCTGAGGGGAGGTCACCAGAGGCTTCATGGAAGAAGCTGGGGGAAGGGTAAAGTTCTGGGCATAGAGACAGAAAAACTTGAATTTAAATCCTGCCCCAGGCACTCATTAGCTATCTGACCCTGGGTAAATTACTCAACCTCTCTGGGCCTCATTTTCCTCATTTGTAAAATGAGGGGGTTGGATTTGGCAGCCTCTAAGATCCTTCTAGGACTGAATTTATGATCCCATCCAGTTAAACCTTGAAGAAAGGGAGGGGCGTCAGCAGATGAGGGGGAAGGGTATTTTCCAAGCATGGGAATGGACATGAACAAACATATAAATGGGACAGAGAAGAATCAGAATGGAGGGCAAAAAGTCTGACTGAGGTGTAGAACATGTAGAACGGGGCCATGTGCAGTGAGTCTGGAGAAGGCCTTGAATGCCAACTCTATTTGGCAGGCAAGAGGGAGCTAGTGAAGATTTTTGAGCAGGAGACAGGCTATATACAGACATAGGGAGAAAAGGGAAATGTTCTACTTTTGGGTTCTTCTCCATATAGCTCTCCTTTCAGATAGTTCAACAGTCTGACAGCTCACCAGCATTGGTGGTACTTACTCAGCTCGAGTATTCTGCTGAGTGAAGCCCCACAATTGGCCAAAGAGTCTGTGTTAATCCCTCTTGTCCTCTCCTGCCTCCATATTTCACCACTGTCTCTCACCCATCCTACTCAGACACCCCCATGAGTGAAAGACCATTAGGTGTTCTGCTTTCCATCTGCCCAAGACTTACTCTTTCTCATGTAAAAATAAGCAACCATCTACATTAGAGTAAGAATAATAGCTAGCATTCATATAGCACTTTAAGGTTTGAAAAGGGCTTCACAAAACTCATTTCATCTTCATAACAACCCTGGAAGGTGTGATTACTATCCCCATTTTACAGATGAGGATATTGAGACCAACAGAGGCTAAGTCATTTGCCCAGGGTCACACAGCTAGTAAGTATGAAAGACAGGATCTGAACTCAGTTTTCATGATTGGAACCTCTTTGAGAGTGAGGTCTGTTTTGTGTCTCTCTTTGTAACCCCCAGGTCAAGAGCCTTGCCTAGAGGAGCTGCTTAACACAAGTTGATTGAATGAGACCCCTTCTGATGGAAGTCCCCCCAATGGACATTATGAAAGCTGATAGGAGGCACTTGGTTTGAGTTCATCTACACCCAGGATTCCTGCCTTTCTGGTTGAAAGGTGGAAAAGGGATGATTTGAAAGCAATTCCAGACCAGAAACAATCACCCTCACTACAGCAACCTCGTACAGTGGTCAGTAAATGCCATCACTTCATCTGTATCCCAAGCCCAAGGCTCTTGTCTTCATCATGAATGGCAGCTACTTCTGGTTTGCAGTTTGTATAATTTTCTTCTTTAATTTTCCCGTCCTTTAATGGAGCCATGAACTCATCATAGGTAACCCCTCCAACAGTGCAGATTGTCACTCATATGTATAACTTGTCATCTTGTACAATTCTTGTCCATGTCCTTCCATAAATCCTCCAATTTTCCAATTGGAGGATTCCTTCCTCCATATCATGAGTTCTTGGCCCTTTTTTATCTCCCTTTGGCAGTCAAATGAAACTTATGGACTCTTCAGAATCATGTTTGTAAGTGCATAAAATAAAACCATATAATTACAATGGAAATTAATTATATTAAAATATAGTTTAAAAAAATTTAAAAACAATTTGAATTCACAGACTCAGGTTAAAAGGCCCTGGTCTAGACCTTCTAATATTCCACAGGTCCCAGAGCTTCACCTACCACTGGTCTATCTCTTACCTCCTTCTCTCTCTACATTTTTCCTTATTTCCCAAGGGTACTTTTCTTCAATGTTATCTTTTCCTCCACTTCTTATCACTGAGAAGCCTATGTACATGAACTCCACCATGAGGTTATTCATTGCTTTTAGTGTCTCTCAGTTTTAATTTTTTGGCTACTGTGATGTTCCATGATTCACAGACAAGTAGCATCTCTGAAAAAAAAAACCAAAAAAACAAAACAAAAAAAAACCTGGTGTTCGAAAGGTGGGTTTTTGAGCCGGGGAGAGGTGTAGGTTTATTAGAAGTGCTGCTCAGTTTGGCAGATTCAGTTCAGCCTTCCCTCTCTTCTTTCTGCCTGACTCCAGGGCTGTTCATTGGTAGCATTTGTCCAAGAGGGATATACTGATTTTTTTAGCTCTACAAATTATTCATTCCATGGCATGTCATGGTCAGGAACAAAGACTTTCTTCATTTACTTGGCTTTTTCCAACATGGGTTTTGCTTGAATGAAATGAAGTCACATTTCACACATCTATGTGATAGTTGAAGTCATTTATTACTAGTCTGCGTTGTGATGGGTATATAAGACAGAGAACAATTGGAGAAGATGGGCTGGGGAGAAGGAGAACGGTCATTTCCCATAATGCCTCTCATTTCCATGTGCTGTGTATCTGGTTGACATTGAGTTCTTTCCATATAGGGTAGATGGTCAGGGATTATCCACTACCTCTCATAAAGACATTGGGATCACTGATTGTAGGAAGCCTCCTAGTCAGTCTTATTGATCTGATGTGGCTTTGACTTAGACCTCAAATATGAATGTGCCTTCACAGCTCCCCTTTCCCCCTATCTCCCTACTGTACATGTCTTCCCCTTGGGTCATCTGGTGGAGAGGCTGGATAAGGATTGCTGAAGTTGGAGAAATCATATTTTTCTCTTATGACCTCAGAGATATGGCGTATTGGATTTGGAGTCAGAAAGACCTATGACCTTTGAGTCCCCTTGTTTTAGAGAGAAGGCAGCGAGGAAGCCTAGAAAATACCATATTGGACTTGGAATAAGGAAGATATGAATTCAAATCTGGTCCCAGAAGTTTAGGAGATTTGTGACCCAGGACAAAGAACTTAACATCTGTCTGCCTCAGTTTGCTCTTCTGTAAAATGGGGATAATAACAGCACCTGCTTCTCAGGACTGTTGTGAGGAGCTAATGAGATAATATGTGAAGTGCTTTGTAAACCTTCAAAGTGCTATAGAAATGCTAGCTACTATTATTACTTTTCTGTTGTGGAGGACACCCTGATCCTATCCCTATGACAGGGATCTTTTTCCCAAGGCTCTCAAGGGATGGATTTTTTTCTGAAGGCGACTTTGGGAGCAGAATTGTCTTTTCACCCTCCTCCCTGTCTGAGGGAGGCTCCAGCTAGGCAGGATGTCATGGAAAATTGGCTGTGGCTTGCTCTTTCTCTCTGGACCTGACTCAAACACAGATCCACCCCCTTGACCACAATATTGAACCCCCGCCCTCAGGCTTCCCAAACCCGGCCCCTTGGAAGTCACACTACAGAGCCTAGGCCTTCTGGGGCTCTCGTTGCTCCATTCTCTGGCGTCTCTTTGTTCTTTTGCTTTCTGTTCCCGTCCTGGCCTGCACAGGGGACAGGCCGTGCCCGGAAAGAGCCGTAGCTCCATGACACATTGTTTCCAAAGCTCATCCTGCCCAAGTCAGGAATAAGGAGCTTCGTAGAAATGGGAACCAGCAGCCCAAGATGGAGAGAACTGGATTGTGGAGACTGGAAAACAGAATGATTGGGGATGAAGCCAGAGAACCATTTGAAAAGACTCTTCTGATGGGGTGGGGATCAAAAGAAGGGAATTCAGGGGGTCTCAGCATTTGTCAGGTAGAGGAGGAGCCAGCACAGCAACAGGCATCAGGGAAAGAGTGGATCGTGGGTAGGTGACACCATACACTTACAATCCTACTAGACTATAATGTCCATGAGGGTAGGCACTGAGAGGTATCTCTCCTCCATCAACTAGTACAGGTTCCTATCACAATAGTAGGTGCTTGAAGAGTGGAGTGGAGAGAGCTGGAGTTTAGACCTTGGCTATGGTATTGGCCCTATGACCCCTGGCAAGCCTCTTACCAGGTCTTAGTTTCCTTCTCTATAAAATGAAGGGATTGGACTAGCTGATCCCAAAAGTCAACTCTAGCTCTATGAGTCTGTGAATGGAACAGGACTGAAAAGGAGGAAGGAGATGACGGAAGCCCTAAAAGTAGATTGGTTGGACCAAGGAAAGGGCTCAGACCTCCTTGACTGGCAGAGTCAACCCCAGTCCTAACCCACTGGGCTCTAGGCAAGGGTGGGAGAGCAGTATACCCTCTTCTAAACAAGGAACAAAGACCACAACTTGTCCATCAATTGAGACAACTATGAGGATGTTGACCTTCCCTATGGGGAGCGAGCATCTCAGGCAGACACTAGGTTAGAGGCAAAGAGAAAGAAAACTCATCTTGGAGGAGCATAGGACAAATGCCTGATAAAAATAGGTCATGAATGGACAAGATGAAATACTCAGATTTAGACTAAGAATAGAAATCTCTAGTGCTTTCCTCTACCTCCACTGCACTTATCATTTCGTATTGTGGTGTGAAAGGCCGTGTGGTAAATTGGTCAGAGCCAATCATACCTCCAACACATCCTGGCCATGTGACCCTGGGCAATTCTTTAAGACTACAAATTACAGAATACATATTATTCTGCACTGATAAAGGAAGTTTCCTTACTGGGAATTCCTTATACAAATGAAAGAACAGTTCTGGTTTTTTTGGATAAAACTTATTGTTGTTTCTGTATGTGTTGTACCCCAACACTGAATTAGAAACTCTGTAAAGCAAGAGACCCCATCTTTTCTAAACCTTATCTCCTCTAGTACATAACGTAGGGCTTGTACATTGTAACAGTAACAACTCACATTTCTTTCATGATTTATGCGTCATAAAATAGTTTTATTACAACCAAATAATGCAAATCTTATCATCCCGATTTCACGGATGAAAAAACTGAGTCCCAATGAGACTAGGGGACTTGCCTGTGGTCTTGCACTTGTTAGGTTTCAGAGGCAGGATTCAAACTCAGGTCTCCTACCTCCAAAGGCAGAACTTGTTCCACCTGAGGGCTTTTTGTTTGTTCAATTGAATTCAGGTGTAGAGGGTTAGGATTTGGGGAGGTTTGCGTTAAAGTGCGGAGTGACCACCCCAGAGGCTGTGTCAAGATAAAGCTGAGTGCTGGTTCTGTTCTGGGCTAGTATGGGGCATCTGGGGATCCATGAGCAGCTTGGATAGAAGTCTTATGCGGGTTGTGAATAGGATTGGTTGGATTTCACTATCAAGGGTCAGAGTGGGTTCTTGAGAAGGAGAGTTCATTTAGAACAATCCGATGCGGGAGTAGGGGTTCTGGTGGGCCTTAGAGCTGTGTGGAAGTAGGATTGAGAAGCGGCGGCAGCACCGAGCGGAGGAGGCAGCAGTCGGGGCGGGCACCATGGCCAGTAGCTCCATCGAGGCGGTGAGGCGCAAGATTCAGGTTCTGCAGCTGCAGGTCGATGACGCCGGGGAGAGGACCAAGCGTCTCCAGAGGGAGGTGGAGGGGGAGAAGAGGCCCGGAACAGGCTGAGGCGGAGGTGGCTTCCTTGAACCATCGGATCCAGCTGGTTGAGGCTGGACCGTGCTCAGGAGCGCCTGGCAACCGCTCTGCAGAAGCTAGTGGAGGCCGAGAAGGTTGCTAATGAGAGTGAGAGAGGTCGAAGGTCATTGAAAACCCGGCCTTGAAGGATAAAGAGAAGATGGAGCCGCAAGAAATCCAGCTGAAAGACGCCAGACACATCGCAGAGGAAGCAGACAGGAAGTGCGTGGAGGTGGCCGCAAGTTGGTGACCATTGAGCGGGGCTTGGAGCGCACCGAGGAGCGGGCCCATCTGGCTGAGTCCCGTTGCCAGGAGATGAATGAGCAGATCAGACTGATGGACCAGAACCTGAAGGGTCTGAATGCTGCTAAAGAAAAATATTCTCGGAAAGAGGCCAAGTATGAGAAGGAGAAAAAGATTCTCACCCATAAACTCAAGGAGGCTGAGAGCCATGCCGAGGTGGCTGAGAGATCGGGAGCCAAACTGGAAAAGGCAATTGATGACTTGGAAGATAAACTGAAATGCACCAACGAGGAGCTCCTCTACACACAAATGATGCTGGACAGACTCTACTTGACCTGAATAAGGTGTAGAAACCCCTTTCTCCCCAGCCCTACACTGGCGCTGCTCCTCCCACTAATTGACTTCCTGGAGGCTCTCAATCTTAGCCATTCATAAAGCACTAACATAGACTCTGTTGTAGTGATGGTTACCTTGTCATTTTCCACCCGCCATGCTGTAACAACAAGTAACACATACAACTTTAAAGATCTGCAAAGCACTTAGAAAATGTGGACTCATTGATTCCTAACTAGAGGGCAAACCTCCAGAATAGCAACTTAGTACCCAGAAGGGGAGTCAATAAATATTAGCTGAATTAATAAATGAGTAAATAATTGTCATTTGATTGATAGAAGAGAGGAGGCGAGTAGAGGAGAATTCAGGTCCTTTTGTTGCATATGGATGGAGGTCTAGGTTTGAGTTCCACTTACGATGCTTAGTGTGACCTTGGGCAACTCACTGAACTCCTTGGAACCTCAGTTTTCTCCTTTGTAAAATGGGGAAGAGAGTTGGATTAGATCAGTGGTGTCAAGCTCACATAGAATTGGGGGCCACTAAACTGTAAATAAAGATTCCTATGGGCTATATATTGACTTAGAAAACCACATATTAACATTGCCTATGCTCTATTGTATTTTTATTTTATTTTGTTAAATATTTTCCAATTATATCTTGATCTGGTTCTGGCTACATGCTTAACATCTCTGAATAAAATGACCTCTGAGGTCCCTTCTGACTCTGTCTGCTTTTTTGATCTTGGTTTTTCTCTTTAAAATTTTTTAAAATTAACTTTTATTTTTTCTCAGTCAATGAAAACCCATCTTCTCTTCCTCCTCCATCTCTCCCTCTTCCTTCCCAAATACATATAAAAAAATGAAAACCTCTGTTACAAATATATATAGTTGAGAAAAGCAAATTCACACATTGGCTATGGTCCATTCCAAATGTCTTAATCTTTAGTCTAATTGTATCACCTCTTTATTTAGAGGTAGGTGGCATATTTTATCCTGAATTCTTTGGAATCCTAGTTGGTCAAAACCTGTGTCTTTCAAAGTTGCATATCTTTATAATATTGTTGTTATTTTAAATATTGTTCTGGTACTGCTCCCTTCATTCTGTATCAGTTCATGCAAGTCTTCCCCGTTTTCTCTGAAAACATCCTTTTCTCTATGATCTTCAAAGAAAGGTTGGTGTCCCATTGTGGAGGGAGGAAGAATCAAGAAATATTTCGTGGAAGCCCAAACTTGGAGAAAAGAAAACTTAGGGAGGAGCATGATAGTGTTCAAATATTTCAATTATGTCATATACTTAATAAGATTGTTGGGTTTGTCCTTCATTTTTGAAGACGACCATGATGTCAAAGAAAGGATGACATGACTTGCACTTGACTTTGTTTTGAGTGAAGGAGAGCTGTGCAAGGTCACCAACCTCACTTTCTCCTCCTAAGTCATCTACATTCGGTGACCAGATATTCATCAGGATGATGGGAAATGGCCCAAGATGCCATGGAAGACCTTGGCCTTTTTAGGCTAGGCTTTGTGATGTACTCACTTCGAGGGAGGTAATGCCCACTGAGTGAACAGGCAAAAGTTCCATGGAAGAAGGATTAGATCTGTTCTTGACTTCAAAGGGCAGAAGAAGGAACGTGGAGGCTAAATTGTAAAGGGACAGATGTTGACTTGATGTCAAGAAAAATCTTGCTAACAAGTAGAGCTGTCATGGAGTGGAATGGATAGTTTGGAGGTAGAGTGCTTCCTTCTCTAGAGGTCTTCAAGCAAAGACTAGAAACCCATTTACTAAGGAATTTATAAAAAGGAATTCTTCTTGGATTCCACAAAGAAATGGATTTTGAATTGGAGTCTTGTGGGATGGGTCAAGTATCAATAGACAGTGATGAAAAAGGGTACTCTTCCTGACTTAGTGGTATGGTATGAATGACACATGGTGTGGACAGCACATGGATAGTATTCCAGTTTAACTGGAGCATAAAGTATGCAGCAGAGATAAGTGATTTGAAATAAACCTCCAATGGTAGAGTGGTGTCAAACTTTGGAGAGCCTTGAATACCAACCTCAAAAATTTGGACTTATTTCTGCAGACAGTGGGAGTCACAGATAATTTGGAGCAGAAGAGTCACATGATCAAAGTGTACATATACTCTATGTATGATGAAGGATGGGCCAGAGAAGAGACTTGAGACAACTAGGAGACTGTCCTAATAGAGAGCCATTAAGGAATCATTTAAGGGTGGTAGCATAGGATTAACTGAAGGAAAGATTCACCAACAAATGCAAAGCAAAGAGTAAGAAATGAATTTTAAAGGTTGTATCTACACAGGGCATAAATCAGTGCATGGACAGGAAAGACTAGTCAACAAATTTGACTAGTCAAGAATGATAAGCCAAAATTCTCTATTGCCTTTGGAATACAATAAAATCTTTTTTTTTAATTTAAAGAACTTTGTGATCTTACTTCAAGCCACCCTTTTAGATTTATTTCACCCGAGCTCAGTCTTTCAGTCAAGCTATTGATTTTCCTGTATGTGGTATTCCAGGAAACCTTTCTTTAGTTTTTCCTTACTGAGTTATTGGTGCTCTCTTATAACCTGAAATTACTTTATGTTACAAAATTGTTGTGAAGTCATGTCTAATTCTTCATCACCCCATCTGGGGTTTTCTTGGCAGAGATACTGGAGCGGTTTTCCATTTCCTTCTCTAGCTCATTTTACAGATAAGGAAATTGAGGCAAATAGGATTAAGTGACTTGGCCAGGGTAGTAAATGCAGAAAGTTAATAAGTGTCTGAATCTGGATTAGAACTCACTCTAGTTCTCAATATCCACTGTGCCACCTAGTTCTTCCACTGTGCCTTCTACTTGTAAAATTACCTTGTATCTCATTGATGTTAATGTGTTACTTCCATCTGATTCAGTTGATTATAAGCTTGTTGAGCAAGGGACTATTTTCATTTTTGTATCCTTGGTGCTTATTGAAATACCTGGCACATACTAGGAGCTTAACAAATGCTTGCTGAATTAATGGCTTCAGTTCAGCAGAGTTTCAGCCATGCCCTCCTCGAATCCCTGCGTGGAGCTTTGTAGCCAAAGGGCAGAGGCTTCTGAGATGCAAGGGAACATGTCAGCCTGTGTTCCCAGAAACTCCACTGTGGGGCTGTTACCCGACTCTGATGAAGGACTCACAGGCCTGGAAGCAGACGTGTATGCCCATCTGTTGGTCTCATATAGACATGTACTGTCCAGGAGGCAAGAAACAAGCCTGCCTGGGGAATTGCCCATTGTCCTGCACAGAAAGGCTTCTACTTAAAGACATTAACAACACTGACTTTTATTAAGGGAAAATTGCCTTCAAAAGGGGCTGGGGATTTATGGGAATAGGATTTGGATGAAAGTAATTATTCTCCTGGCCCCATCTTTTCTCTCATTCTTCTGCTTCTGACTTGAGCAGGGCATCTTCATCTTCCATTCATTCAATGTTTGATCTTTCGTCTGGGTCCAGGATCCAGTGGAAAGGGGTCTCATGTCCATGCTGGGACTGATGGAGAACATGTCTTTGGACAATGGGCAGGAGAGAGGATTATCTCTTCTCCCCCTGTCCCCAGCCTCTGACATCCCTGACATCCATGTAATATCCACAGCTGGAGGGGAGGGGAGGAAGAGTCCCTTGTTGAGCAGATCAAAGAAGATTTCTGGGCTGGGTGAGGGGAAGCATATGAGTGGAGTGGGTGGGAAGAAATACTGGCCAAGGCTGGTATCAGCCTTACAGTAGAAAGGAAAGAGGTAATTTGGCATCCAGGATACATTATTGGGCTTGGAGTCAGGAAAACCCTGGTTCAAATCCCACCCTCCCCTGCACCCCCCTCCAATCAATCAACCAGCAAGAATTTATGAAGTGGCTACCACGTGCCAAAGAGATGTGGACAAAAATGAGATAGGTCCTGCCCTCTGTGAATTCATGTTCTATGGGGGAGAGAGGAACCAGAGCTAAGGCTGGGCAGCCAGAGGTTTGCCCCAGGCACTGGTAAGTCAAGGTGTCAATGGAAAGATATTAATACTATGCTTGGTGTAAAGGTACAAGCCTGGTAGGAACAATCTTATTTCATTTATCGTTCATCTAATATCTAAGCATTTCCAAGACACACACACACACACACACACACACACACACACACACGAGAGCTATCCAAAGTGGTGTAATTCTACTGTACTCCCTCAAGAATGAATCTCTACCCCAAGATGATTTGAGCTAGTTATTACAGGAATCTTGAACAAGGAAAAGACCATAATGTTAAATTATAGTTTGGGATTAGCATTCCCCAGTACTCACTACTCAGTTTCTTCTTATACCACACACTTGAAGGATTAAAACTAGTTTCTTCCCTGATATCAATATTAATCAATAAACATTTCAGCAACTACTATGTGTCAGGCCCTGTGGATACAAAAAGACCCCAAAGATGCTCCCTGCTCTCAAGGAGCTTATAATCTAATGGAGGATACAACATGCAAACAATTATAACGAATCAAGCTATACGGGATAAATGGGAAATTAACAGAAGGAAGGCACTGGAATTAAGAGGGGTTAGGGAAGACTTCCTGTAGAAGGTGGGATTTTAATTGGGACTTAAAGGAAGCCAGGGAGGTCAGCAGTAGGAGTGGAGAAAGGACAATGTTCCAGGCATGGGGGATGGTCAGAGAGAATTCCTGGGGTCAAGAGATGGAGTGTGGAGGACCTGCTCCTTGGGAAGGACACTACCCTTGGATATATATGGATCCAATCCCTCCAGTTGGGTGTACAGGCAATGATCTTACTTTAAAAAAAGGAAGTTAAAATTGGTTATTGCCCTTAAATCTATTTCCCTAAGAAGGAGTCTACTTTTGCTCTATCTTCTTTCATAAAAGAAACAGTGGAAAGGATTTTAGTCAGGAGAAAATATTGTTTCTTAATATTATCTGTTGAATTTGAAAAAATAGGTTTTTAATACACTTCCATAACAACATGTTTCTCTCCCATGAGCTGGAAGGATGCTTTCCGCTCAGCTAGCCTACTCTCACTCCCTGGCTTCTGAACTACATCCTCTTGAGATCCATCCCCTTCCCACCGGGGCTGACCATCCCTAATGTTCCATCTAGCCTGAATCCCTGTACCTGATAAGGGGGCTAAGGAAGGCTGTAGCACATGCCAGCTCCTCCCCAAAGCAAACTGAATCCTAACCTCCCCAAGTCCCTATCATTCTCCATCCTCCCTTTCCAAATTCCCTTTGTAAACCAGCTCCCTCCAGCTCTCTCCTCTCATTACTCTTTCTCTCTCCTTTGGCCTTTATTTGTTTTTCCTATAGATAATGGCTATGACCAAATCTTGACTTTTTAAATTCAATTTTCAGATCCATATCCTCTCCCTCCCAGCTCCGTTGAGAAAGCAAGAAAAACAAATGTGTCTCAAGCTGTACTCGGAGTCCAGAAGCTCTTTCTCTCTGGAGGGGAGTCCTCTGGAATTATAGTTGGCTCATCGTGTTGACTGGAGTTCCTAGGTCTTCCAAGTTGTTTGTCTTTACAATAATGTTGCTCTCATGTAAGTCGTTCTCCTGGTTCTGCATCAGTTCATACAAGCGTGCCTAGATTTCTCTGAAACCATCCCCTTCATCACTGCTTACAGCATGACAGTATTTCATCACGCTCATGTACCATAACTTGTTCAGCCATTCCTCAATTGATGGGCTTTTCTTCAGGTTCCAGTTCTTTGCTACCACAAAAATTGCTGCTAGAAATATTTTTGTACATATGGTTCCTTTTTTCTTTGCTTTGATCTTTTTGGGGAGTATAGATTTGGTTCCTGCTGAAACCCAGCTTTCTTAGGAATATACCAATACCTGTATGCAAGAAGTGGCGAGGTGATGAAGGAATCAGAATTCAGCTACCGTTCCCTTAACCTATCTGGACCTCAGTTTCCTCCCTTGTAAAAATGAGGGAGCATTGGATTAGATCCCAAGGTTCCTTCCAGTTCTGTTTGGCATTCAAATCCCTTGATCACCCAGCCCCTTCTTACCTTTCCAGTCCTCTTATACCTTTCTTCCTGTCTTTTGCTCTAGTGACCCCAGCCTCCAGGCTGTTCCATGAACAAGACGCTCCATCTCTTGGCTCTGAGCATCCTCTCTGGCTGTAGACCCACGCCTGGAATCACATATTTATAAATAACAAACACAGCCCCAATGGAGACATGGAAAAAAGGCACTCTACCCCTATTCCTCTGCAGAGGCGGGAGGTTCATGGAGATGGAACATTGTACGTATTTTTAGACCTTTTTAATGTATTGATTTGCTCTGCTTATTTCTTTTTTTCCCTTTAAACTTTCTATTCCATGGAATGACTCCCTGGGAAGGAAATAGGAGGAATACTGGGGAAAATTCTGATGACGTAAAAACAACAAAAAAAATCAAATAAAAATTTATTTTGAAAAAGAAAATCTGCTTGAACTTCTCCCCGCCTATTAAAAATCCTCTTTCTCATTGGTCTAGCTCAGGTATTCTCTCCTCCGTGAAGTCTTCCCTGATAACGTCTTTCCCTACTCCCCCAGTTACCATTAAAAGTGAACAATCTGTCCCTGAACTCCTCAGATTACCCTGCATGTTCTCTCCTATTCTCCTAGTCATATCCTAACTTGTACTATTTGGATTTTGGAGCTCATTTTACAAATGAGGAAACTGAGGCTAAGAGGTTAAATGATTAGCCCAGGGTCACACAATTAGTAAGTATCCATGGGAAGATTTGAACTCAGATCTTCCTGACTCCAAGTCCAACGCTCTATCCACTGTTCCACTTCCCTATTAAACTATAATCTCCTTGAGGGCAGGGACTGTATTAATTTTTTTTCCTCTTTTTATCCCATCCCTGAGCCCATTAAGCATTTAATAATGGTTGTTGAACTGAAATGAAGAGTGTTTTATTGGGTAACGCTAAACTGGATATAGGATTGTTTAGACTGTAGCAACTGTGAGGCTGCCAGCCTCTTCACTTACAAAGCAAGAGGGAATGTTGCCAGCAGCCAACTCCTCCCAGCAGAGCAGAAATCATGCTGTGATAGAACAAATTTTGAATAATCGCCTTTTTTTATTATATGTTGAGGGCAAGTCAGCAAACTTGCTCAGTGTCTCATTGCACACCCAGGAGGAAGACAGTGTCCTGGTTAAGGGCCAAAACAGTCTGAGAGCTGGACACCAAATCTAGCAGACGACAACATCTCTGGAGGAAAGGGTGGTATTATCAAGCTGTTGATTTCTGTGGTCCCTGAAAGGTTGGGCAAGGGCTTGGGGAAAGAAGAGGACAACAGAGAAAGCTAAAGGGAGGGTCAGAGAAGGGAGGAAAAGAGGAACAGGAAAAGAGACCTTCTGCCTTTGGACGTTCTTTCAATAATGTGCTTTTAACTGTGATACACACAGAAGGAACTCTGTTCCTTCCTAAGAAAGGGATCCAGAGGTGGTGAGAAGGAAAAGATGTTGGAAAAGGAGAGAGAAAATCTGTGGTTTTTTGGGGTAAACCAAAATGGTGATTGCCTGGCTCAGTTTCAGAAGGCGGCAAGTTGTCTGAGGCTAAGGACTGGGACTTCTCTGTGTTTAGTGTGGAGCCGAGAACATTGTGGGTGTTAAATAAACACAGTTGATCAAGTTCAATTATTGGGAAAGATTGGAAAGGAACTATTAAATAGGGCCAACCTCCCAGCTGGAAAAATAAATCTAGGGGTATCTCTAACCAGTGTGGTTCTGTGAAATTGGATTTGGGTACTGACTTTGAAGTCTGAGGACCTGGGTTTGAATCCCAACTCTGTTACTTCCTACCAAAATGACTTTGGGCAAATGCCCTGACCACATTCAGCCTCAGTTTCCTCATCTGTAAAATGAAGGGGTTGGACTAAATTATTTCTAACTTTACATTTGTGATTCTGTGATGAGGAGGCAGCTCTCCAGGGAGAGCCCAATCTTTCCCTGGGTTCCTTGTCATGTTGGGGCTCCCTGGGTAATATTTCAACCTATTTCTCAAGTCCATCAGCCCTAGTAAATCAATAACACTTATCAGGTATGTACAATGTGCCAAGCACTGTGCTAAGCACTAGGGCTCCAAAGAAGAACAAGAGAAAGTCCCTGATATCAAGGAATTCACAGTCAAGTATTTGATTAACTGGACAAACAAGCTATTTACAGAATAAATTGGAGATAATCAGCCACAGGCAGGTACCTTTAAGGGGACCAGGAAAGGCTTCCTGTAGCAGATGAGATTTGAGATGGGACTTGCAGAGAGGAGAAGGGAGAGAATTTCAGGTATGAAGGCTGGGAGCCAAGAGATGGAGGCCACTATCTGTTTCTAACCAGGGGATCCCCAACTTCACCAATATTTGAGGCCTTAGCTTCTGTTGTTCCCTAAGGATTTAGGGAAAAGGGGGAGGTCTGGGCCCCAAACATATGCTCCTTATTCCTTTTTACCTCTACTTCTTAGAAGATATCTGGCTACTGTGGAAAGGGCGGTGGACATGAAGACCACTAGCAATCCTTCTAACTCTCACAGACTGTGTTCTTGAAGCATCTAAGGTCCATTCCAACTCCAGCCTTCTCTTCTCTAAGGTGCCTGACATTCCATGTTCTAAGGTCCTTCCTAGATCTGACATGCCATGTTTTGAGGTTAGCATTTTATCCTAGAGGCAGTAGGAAGCTGCTGAAGATTCTTGGGCAAGGGAAGGACAAGGTTAGAACCTTTTAGCAACATCTAGAGTATAGATTGGAGCAGCTAGGTGGTGTAGTGGATAGAGCACAGTGCCTGCAGTCAGGAGGACCTGAATTTAAATCCAGCCTTAAACATTTGCCAGCTGTGCGACCCTGGGCAAGATCACTTAAATCTTGTGTGCCTTAATTTCCTTATCTGTAAAATGAGCTGGAGAAAGAAGTGGTAAAGCACTTCAGTATCTTTGCCAAGAAAACCCCAAGTGGGGTCATGAAGATTGTATATTACTAACAAAACAACAATAGCGGATAGATTAGAGAGAGGAGAGCCTGGAAGCTGGAGGTCCAACAAGGGACTAATGAATAGTCTGGGAGGCAGGTGATAAGGATCTGAGATAGGATGATCACGACTCAAAGGGAGATAATGAAATTGAAAAAAATAAACAAACACATGAAAGGTAATAGATTCCCCCCCCTCAGGATGTGAGTCTGACTTCTGGTTGAAGAGGTCTGCCATGATGCTGTCTACACCTTCCTATCTGAGGTTCACAGGTCGGAACTGGATGTATAAATATTTCAGCCTGACTTCTGTTTTCCCTCTTCCTTTGGAGTCCCATGCTGCGAGTGTTGTGACTGGTTAAGTCCTTGGTTAAATGAAGGATACAGTCCCAACTGACTGAAAATGACCCTCCAGAGGTCCCCCCCCCACCATATTTATTTACCAGTTCTCTGTATCATTTCCCACACAGCTGGGGCACTGAGAATCGCCAAGGATCCTGGTCCTGGGCTCTGTGGATTCCAGGGTCCCCAGAGGCCTGGCCTTTTCTCAACCAGCCATCTGGGTCCCTGGTTGAGGGGCCTTGGCAGTATTCTTCCTTTCTCTATGGGATTCATGCCTCTTCTCTTCCTTCCCCCTGGCCTCAGGCTTCTTGGGGTTATCTGAGGACCAGTTGTAGCACATTTTTGTGACTGAAGCCCACTGTTTATAGACTCCTCTAACTGCCTACATGTGTCTGGTTCAGGGGAGTCAAAGTTATTAAAACACCACACTGAACCTCCTACTCCAATCTCCATGCACCAGAAATAAAGAGTGGCTGATCTCCCCTAAAGGAAAGCAGAAGGAAGATTCCAGTGTATGATGAAAGGCTGGGATGAAAGAAGGCCCTGATACCATTGAGTCAGCTTTGACCTCTACAGTCTGCTGGGTTTTCTTCTTCCAGATCCCCTGGTTTTGTTCTCATCCAATATATTGACTCTTTCCTCTTTTCTCCGGCCAAGTCCCTAGACCATATGGAACCTAGAAAGGGGTATTGGGTTTGGTGTCAAAGGACCTGGGTCCTAATCCTAGCTCTATCCTTAATGTGCTTGGTAGTCTTGAGCAAGTAATTGCATATGTCCTCTGGCCTTCCTTTCTTCATCTGTTAAATAGATTAGATGGCTTCCAATGTTTTTTCCTGTTTAATTGGGTCCCAAGCATAGGCTTCACTACCTTCTGTTGGACGCTATAAGTCAGTTACCACAACCTTTGACCATGGGGCCCATTTTGGCAAAACTGGCATATTGAGAAGGTAGCAAAATGTATGGGGGTGGGATAGGGATCAGTGTCTAGGTTGTAGATCAAGGGGGTGGCTTTGTTCTGCAGTTAGATCTTTGGTTCTTGGTCTAAGGACTAATTTCAGAAAAATAGAACCCTTCCTTAAAACAAAGTGGAAAGAAATAAACATGCCCCAAAGAAGACTTTCTAAAACTTCTAAAAGCTTCCCAGGTGACTTTGGACCCAGGGTGAGTGAGTGGAGAGAGGCCCCCTCCTGGGCAGTCATCATCTTGCTCAGTGGAAAACCAGCTCCAGCTTTCCAGTTATTAAGAGAATTGAATTCCTTTCCTCAAACTATTCCACCATGGGCAGAGGAAGAAAGGCAGTGGATTTTTACAAGCCAATGAGGTTGGAGACATTGGACCATAAACCAGTCTTTCTCAGTCCTCTTGGTAAGTTGTCATTGTCAAGCAGGGTTGCTTTTCTCTCTTAATGTCTCTTTTTCTCTCTCATTTTTTCCTTCTTTCTCCTTCCTTTTTTCCTTCTTCCCTCTCTCTTTTTCTTTCTCTATTCCTTTTTCCCTCTCTCCTTTCCTCCCTCCCCCTCTCCTTTCTTTTTCTTTCTTTTCTTTCCTTCTTTCTTTTTTCTTTCTCTCTCCCTTTCTTCCTCCCTCCCTCCCACCCTTTCTCTCTTTCTTTTTCACTCTTTCTCTATTCCATCTACCTTTCTGACCCTTTGTCTGCTTCTCTTTTCAAGAATTCTGAACCTCCCTTCTTTCCATTTCTGGAAATGATCAAAAAACATCCATAGATTGCTTGGGTAATGATTCTAGGGCTGGGTTTCTTGGGATTAGGTCAAAGAGTGAGCATGAAGATATATGACAGATTAGAAAATACTATCTCAGAAATTCTGTCTGGATGCAGTAGACTTTAAAGTGACAAACCTATCTTGTCACTCGATGTGAGCCAATAAATTGTGACAGGATTGCTGGTGGTCCTATAGTCCCCCGAGCTCTTGAAGCGGCACCACCAGCTTCCCCAAAGGGCCTTTCCTCTGGACTGAAAATTCCCACTTTACCCTCAGAGTTAGGATAAGGGTGGTGCGCTGATAGAAATGTTGACTATACACTGTTGAAGCCTGTGGTACTGTGACATAGTAGCAGAAGTATTGGACTGCAAGTCAAGACACCTTCAGTTGTAATCCTGGTTTTTCTACCTACTTGCTGTGTGACTCTTTGAACTTAATGTTCCTTGTCTGTTAAAGGGCAGGGTTGGATTAGATGTTTTCTAAGGTATCCCGCAACTCTAGACATCTATGTTTTATGTTTTTAAGGTACTTCTTAGCCTTAACATTCTGTGTTCTAAGGTTCTTCCCAGTTCTGACATTCTATGTTTAGCGTTCTAAGTAGCTTTCTTTTAGCTCTGACCATCCTATGTCGTAAGGTCCTTTTCAGTTCTAGAATTTTGTTTTCTGTGGGCTAAAGTCCCTTTCAGCTTCCACATCATATGGTCAATGACTTCTTCTAGCTTTGGCATCCTTTAATTCTATGATGTAATCCCAAGGTGAAGGGCCAGGACAGGCTCCTAGCAAAGCAAGTGATACTAACAAATTTCAAGATGCCCCAAGACAACCATGATGATCTCTGGCCACATGTCTTCTCATCCATTCTCCTCCCCCCACTCTCAGTCAATACCTTCACCCTGTTGAGGAAGCACTGGGCCAAATTCTGAATATTGTTCAGACATCAGAGCCATTCCTCTTGCAACTCTTTGGTTAACTAAATGTCTGTCTTCTGTTTATATTAACCACACCTGGCCAAAACCTGACTTATGGAATAAAAGTCTGAGCTTTCAAGAAAAAGTACTGGGTCATCTGGGTCCGTTTTTATATAGATTTTGGGGTTTTTACTGGGGAATCTATTATGTCCTGAAAATGTGATTACTTGATATGATCCTAACATTCTAATCACATTTCACTGACTGGAACCTTGGTACCTCCCTACTATACTCACTGACAGAGCCTTAGGAGTAGAAGATGAGGGAATGATTTGAAGCAGACTGATTTCATTAGCTACGAGAAGAAAGCCCTAAATGGACTTCTACAGACAGTGGTGACATGACACTATAGAAAACATGAGCTTGGGGTAAGGAAGACTTGAGTTTGGATCTTTCCTTAAACATTTCTTAGTTATAAGCCTCAGTTTCCCCAACTATAAAATGAGAATAGCAACACCATTCACTTCACAGAGAAATGTGAGGATCAAATGTGTGTAAAGCACTTTGTAAAATGTATACTGTTTCTACAAAGGTTATCATTTATTATTGAACTACTATACTGTCCTTGTCATTTCTCAACCCTTAGGTGGCTGAGTATGCAAGTCAGAAAGACCGAAGTTCAAATCCTGCCTTAGATACTGACTGATTGTGTGTCCCTGGGCAAGTCACATGGCCTCTGTCTACCTCATTTTCCTCAACTGTAAATAAAAATGATAATAGCATCTGCCTCCTAGGGCCATTGTGAGGTTAAAATGAGATAATATTTCCAAACCTTAAAGCACTATATGAATATTTCCCAGCTATTCTCAGGAAAGCATGTGTTTGGAAGTCTGGGGTAGAGCACCTATTGAAGAGTGAATCATCTTGCATGTCAGGGATGTGTGTGTGTGTGTGTGTGTGTGTGTGTGTGTGTGTGTGCTGTGTAATGGTGACAGGTAAAAGCTGATATGAGGGTTGGACATAATTCTGCACAGGGCAGGAGGCAAGGTATCCATGTGAATACTCCTTCTGCCAAGGCAGTTCAGCACCCATTAATGTATTCCTCTCTTTCATAGCTCTTGGTCAAGTCTTCATAAAAATCTTTTAAAGTACTTCCACTTAATGTGCTGAGGATCTTTCTCTAGATCTCTTGACTTTGTGTGGAAGCAAATGGAATATGTGGGCTTGTCAATGGTTATTCATCATTCTTGCTATGGGACTGCCCACTTTTTTTCTGGTTGCACATCTCTTTGATGAGTCACTTTACATGGCTTCTCTTCTCCTTCATTCCTGGCAATATGTTGCAGCCTGTTCTAGCCCACTATGCATCTCTCCACTGCTCTCTTGGTGATCCTTGGCTTCAGTTCTTTGGAATCTGTGCAGTGTCCTTAAGAACCAAAATTTAGAAAGATCCTAGAATTTAGAGCTAGAAGAGACCTCAAAGACCATCTGGTCCAACACTCTCATTTTATAGAGAAGATGGAAGACCAAATAAGGAAAGTGATTTGCCCAAGTAATAATTGACAGAGCCAGGAATTGGACCCAGGTCCAAATCAGCCATAACCAGTAATTTTTGTGCCTGATGCAAGTAGCACAAAATATACCTGGGCCAGGAAGGGAAATGCTGTTGATGTGGTCCACTGAAGGGAGGAGGGATGGATGAAATAAGGCACAGAAAAGCTGGGGGAGGATAAGCTCATTTGGGATGAAGTCAACAGAGGGAGAAGCATTATCTGTTTTAATCACTTGTCCTTGCAAACTTTAGCTGTTTCTATACTCTTGAAACACTACAAACATGGTTAACACACTAAATTTCAGCATCCTGGCACAGGGAACTATCCACCCTGCCCTAGTTAAGGCTTTGCTTCTGACTCTAAAGCCAGTTCTTTCACACCTATTTAAAAATACATGTGGTTGTATAACTAATGCAGCTGGGAGGTCTTTCCAGAAAGAGAAGCCTGTAAGATTTATTAAGAGAAGTCGAGGAGGACACACTGTATACATGGAAAAAATAAATCATTGTAATGCAAGACATCCCTGGTTCCAGACTTTGTATTAATAAAGTGACTATTAGGTGGAGTCCTGTGGGGATGCTAGATGGCTGATTTTTTTTTGAAAAAAATTCTTATAAAATTTTAATCAGTATTACAATTATTTGGGGAGTTTTAAAATAGCAACAGGCAGGATGTTTTAATTACACATCTGAAGGTGATTTAATTTCATTTGTATATGGAAAAGAGTGAAATCAGTAGTAAATGACTGGCTGGTTTCTTAGACAGATGTGGAAGGCATGGACCTGCTAGGGGCTCTGACCTTCTTTCTGATGTCACAGCAGAAGAATAGCAGGAGAGAAGGGAAAGAGAGGAGGAAAGTGGGGGAAAAGAAAAGAGGGGTAAAGGAGAAGGAGAGGTTAGGGAAAGGGGGCAGAGGAGAAAGAGATAATAGAGGGAAGGAAGGAAAGGAGAGGCAGAAGAGAGAGAGTGGAAGTAGAGAGGGAGAAAGAAAAGGCAACAAGAGAGAGAAGAGGAAGAACAAGGGAAGCAGGAAACAGGGAAAGGAGACAAGGGGAGGGGTAAGGAAGAGAAAGAGAAGAAAAGAGAAGCTAGACAGGAGAAAGGAGGAAGAAAGAGGAAGGGAGGCACGGCAGGAAGAGGGGGAGTTGGGGCAGAAATAGGGGAAGGAGGGATGGACACAGATCCATGTCCTGCTTGGGTTTTGAGTTCTTGCAAACTCTATTGTTCATATTTACCATTGTGTAGTTATCCTAATTTTCTTTCTTGATCCTACCCTTTACAATAATGGTCAGTGTTGAGAGCCAAGGAAAGCCCAGTAACTCTGTCTCCCCCCAAATCTGGTTAAGTTGGAGGCGTATGTCATGAAGATTTAGAATTAGGAAGGGATGTTCTGGATCATCTCATCTATTCCAAATGCTTGAATTTACAGCTGAGGAAACTGAGAGGACTATGGAAGAAGATATTCCTGGCTCCTTAATCTGTCGCTTTCTCCCATTGCTAGAAGCAATGGACTGTTGGCCCATCGGGAAACAAGAATAGAGGAAGTTGGAGGAAGTCCCATGGCTGCAGCAGATGGGTGTTGCTCTGGAGATATGGCCAACGGTGGTGCTGTGCTTTGTTGGGTCTGACTGTTGGATCATGTTCCATGACGGATTAGCGGAGGTCAGAAGTAGTCAAAGATCCCTGTCAGAGACCAGTCAGCTGAGAAGAAGGAAAGCACCTAATCCTAATTTACTCAACTCTGAACCAGGGACAGTACTAGCAACAACTGCACAGCTGTTATGGAGAGATAATTCTGCAAAGCACTTAGCATGGTGCCTGATGCATAGTAGGCTCTATACAATCGTTTGTCCCTTCTCTTTCTCATAATGAATTCTAGTATGCACAGATTCCACACTTTGGGCTGAGCTGAGATTCCAAGTCCACTATTTCAATGTCTTCATCAAAAGATTGACCTCACTGCACAAATGAGGCCAAAATCCTGTGGAAACTGTTGTTTATACAACTTTGCCCAATTGAAAAATGACTTAAACGGTTTTCTAGAACTTCTTGGTTCCCATGATGGGTGTGCTTGAGTAAGTACAACCTGCTTGAGAGAGCTAACTATTGAAATTTTGGAGTCAGCGTTGACCCCTCAGAAATCAGCTAATATTTCAAATCAGGGCTTGATTTATTGTTTTGTGGGTTGTCTAAAATTAAGAAAGTAAGGGAGAAAATGTTTCTAATGCAGATGAAAATGACAAGCATGCCCTGCATACATTTTCCCTGGGAAGTTGATTGTTAAATATTTGTGAATATGCTCCTAGTTCCAGTCCACCCTCTATCTAAAGATGTCTGGAATCTAGGAGGGAAGCAGGTTGGCGGCTGCTCACTAGATGTTTTATGACATGCTGTTTTCTTGCTGTATTTTTTATTTGCTTGTTGATCGACTAGGGTCAGGGGAGTAGCTGTCAGCATCTTTGCTCTTGCCGTTCAGTCATTTTCAGTTGTGTCTGACTCATGACCCCATTTGGCATTTTCTTTATAAAGATACTGGAGTGGTTTGCCATTTCCTTTTCCATCTCATTTTACAGATGAGGAAATTGAGGCAAATAGGGTTAAAGTGACTTTCCCAAGGTCACACAGCTAGTAAGTGTCTGAGGCCAGATTCAGACTTAGGAAGATTAGTGTCAGGCCAGGTACTCTATCCACTGTGCCACCTTGAGATCAGGAAATATTCACTTTTGTCTTTGCCTAGAGCCTAGTCCTAGTACATAGTAGGTGCTTAATCAATGTCCATTCATTCATATGTTGAATGACGTAGCAAGAAAAAGACTTGACTTACCCAGGTACAGCTAGTAAGTGCCTGAGGTTGGATTTGAATTCAGATCTTCCTAACTCCAAGCCTGTCCCTCTATCCATGATGTCACCTTGCTGTTAGAGTTAGTATGTCAGGGCTAAAAGAGAACCTTAGAACATAGAATATCAAAGCTAGGAGGGGCCTTAGAATTTAAACTGTCAGAGAAGAGAGGGACATTAGAATACAGAACACAGACTGATTGAAATAGGAAGGACAGTGTGAAAATAGTCTAGTTCCATCTCCTTATTTGATTGATGGGAAAACTAGGGACCAGAGAAAAGAAATTACTTGCTCAGGATAACTCCATGAATATTAGAACTTGAACTAGTTCCTTGTTCTTCTGACTGCCAGGTCAGTGGTCCTTCCACTAACCAGTGTCCTCTGTGTCCCTGCTGTCTCTGAGCCATCAACACTGCCTTACTCTTGTTGGGAGCCAAAGAAAGCCCACTGACTTCATCTCCTTCCTGCTCTGGCTAAGTTGGAAGAGGCTATCACAGATCAGAGATTTAGAATTAGAAAGGGATGTTCAAGATCATCTATCCCAAACTCCTGAATTTATAGCTGAGGAAACTGAGACCAGGGAGGGGATGAAGCTCTCCCAAGGTCGCAGAACTGGAATGAGAGGAGCATGATATGGTGGGAAAAGTCTTGGCTTTGGAGTCTGAGACTTGGGTGATGTTGACAAGTTACTATCCCTCAGCTCCTCATCAACCAATATCCTCTAAGATTCCTTCCAGGGGCTTCTGAATCCATGATGCTTTGATACTTAGGAACCCAGGCCTCTGACTCCCAATTTAACTCCTCTCCCATGATACTACACTCCTTTGGTTGAGTGCTAAGGAAACTTGGAAGACACCATTTTCATTGGGAAGTGGTAAGAGTCAATCTGGGGTCTGGGGACAGGCTCCCAACAAAGGGAAAAGGGAGAGAAGAGGGGAGGAAGCCTGTAATCCTGAGCTCTCCTTTTCCACCAGAAAGCAGGGTCTCCTTGTGTCAGGATGAGGCGACTGATAGGGGTCCTATATTTATCCAGCTTTCCTCGTGTCCTGAACTCTGTCCTGGTGTCTGGAGAGAGGGTACTTACCCCAGGTCAGGGCAAGGCCTGAGGCAAGGAAGGAGAGGCAGTTTTAAATTTCTCCAGACTCCCCCACCTCCCTTATCCCTCCAGCATCGAAGAATTATTCCCATCCCTATTAGTTTACGCTATGCTTAGTACCCCCCTCCTTCCACCCCCTTCCTCTGCCTTCCCTTTTGAAATTCTTCCCTCTGTCCCTGGGTTCCTCTAGATATTATACAAAAGGCTCATGTATTCCAATGTCAGCCCCAGAGGGCAGTTCAGTAATTCAATTAAAGGATGGAGAGGCTTTTCCTTTCTCTCTCTCTCTCTCCCTTTCTTATTTTTTTAAGATTAAAAAGAAAAAATACAAGAATCCATGGCCCCCAGAAGACTCTGGAACTGAGAATTCCCTTCTCAGCTCAGACCCCAGCTAATGAAATACCAAGAATTTTCTTCCCGCCAGAGCACATGGGTTGCCCGGCATTTGATGTGTTCTCTTTGTTGGTTTTCTCCTCCTCCTCTCCCCCTTTTTCCAATTCCAGGGAGTGAGAAGCTCCTTTCCAGGGACCCCGGGGTGGCTCACCAGGCTGGCTGCCACTCTGTCTCAGGCTGGGCCTTGCAGGGTCTGGCTCTAATAAGCACAACCCCACCATTCTCTTCTCGTCTTGGCGTTTGTTCATTGGAGATATCCAATCAACGTGAGCCTTGTTGGGGAACAGAACCTGGTGGAATTCTGGGATCTGGAGACCAGCCCTGGGCAAACCAGGACCAACCCAAGCGAGGTCACAACTCTCCAACTCAAAGGGGATCTCAGAGGCTCTCTAGCCCAAATGAAGTTTATTGATGAGGAAAATGAAACTGAGAATGGGGAAGGGTCTTATGAAAGGTCACATGAGGAGTGCTGCTAGAGACTGAATCTGGACCTGGGTCCTTTGACTCAGGAGACCATGATCTCTCTGCTGGGTACACTTGCAGCTCACATCTGGGTTTGAATGACAGACTGGCCCTCGGCCCAGGAGGATGAGTGATGAGAAAGCCTGATACTTGCATATCAGTGTGAATTTTCACATTTCTTGTCTCCCATTGACCCCTCAGGCCAGTCCTGAAAGGGCTGGAAAGAAAAATGAGGATTCGCTGACATATGCAAAATGCTTTACAACCGTAAAGTTGTATAGAGTCTAAGGATTACTGTTATTGGAGTTAGGGTATTACTTCATCGGACTCATGTTTTCTGGGGTCAAGGGATTATAGTTCCCAAGCTCAAAGGGACCCTGGAGACCCTTTAGTCAAACTCCTTCATTTTATGGGTGAGGAAACTGAGGCCCGGAGCCGTAAGTTAACTTATCCAGTGTCATAAGGTACCAGAAGCAAAATGTGAACCCAGAGCCTCCAACTCTAGAGACAGATTCTTCCCACTGCACCTCATTACCTCTTGCAATCAATATGGACACTACAGGAAAATGATGCTAACTTATCCATGCCTTCTCGGTCTATGAGATTCCTTCCATGATTTCTCCATAGAAGTGCTTCCCAGTGCCTGGTGGGCCTTCCCTTGGGACTTTGAGATTTTCACCATGGGACTGTCCATCTACTAGTCATGTATCCACCGAACAGGTGAATACAGGTTAATTATATGCCAACTGTGTTCCAGGAGCTGAGAGTAAGAGACAAGAATGAAAACCTTTCAAAGGAATTTGCATTTTACTGTAGAAGACAGCATGTACACAGAGAAATTCAAAATATGCAAAAATCAATATTAAAAATTCATCAAGTGGGAAGGGGCAGGGCAGTGGCATCTGGGGTTATCAAGTAGAGAGGTCAAGGAGGAGACAGAACCTGCACAGAACCTGGAAGGGAGCTCAGGAGTTTAGGGAGTTAAAGAGGAAGGTCATCCCTTGTTCTTCCTGTATGATTGGACAACTTTACTCTCATCCTTACTCCCCTCTGGAAACTTTCAGCTTGTCAGTGCCCTGTTCTGACACCAAATTCAATGAATTCAACATTTATCCATCATCTGAACCAACCTGAATGTGCCTTTCTCTGCCAATTCAATGTGTAATAGTGTAATAAACAAATATAGGCTTTGCTTTACCCCAGACCATCGCCTTTATTGGTTTACCATTTACTCTTTGGTCAAGCTCAGTACAAAACTCATATATCCTTTAACCACCCCAGGCCATTTGATTTTTTCAAACAACCTCTACTATACTTTTCTCAGATTCCTTCATTTTGTGGAATTGTGTGAACTAGTAAGAGTAACTCACATTCATAGAGACTTTTAAAATTTGGAAAGTATTTTCTTTCACAACAACCCTACCAGCAATGTACTTGTAAGTGACATTATCCCCACTTTACAGATAAGGAAACTGAGGTTAAGAAAGATGAATGACTTTCTCAAGATAATATAGTCAGTAAGTGTCAAAGTTAGAATTAGAAGGCAGATTTTCTTAACAGCAAGCGCAGAACTCATTGCATCATGTATGTATGTATGTGTGTATGCATGTATATACCCATTCATATAATATGTACACACATATATGTATAGTACAGATATATATAAATGTACTATATATATACTTGCATTTAAATTTTATTTCATCATTTAAAATGAACAAATATCTATTTTTTTCTCCCTCTCACCTTGCCCCCTCCAATGGAAAAAAGAAGAAAAACGAGAACAAGAAAATTCTTTTTAGCAAATATGCATAGTTAAGGAAAGTAAATACTTAGGGCCCTGTTGGCGCCTGGATTGTGTAGAGAAGGTGGAAGTGGGGACAAGTAACTTAGGAAGAATTCAAAAGAGAAGTAAAGGATCAGAAAGATTTGTTCTGTGAAGTTTGGATTCAGTGAAAGTACAGCACTCGAGGACTTAGAGGGCCACGTGTGGCTTCAAAGTCACAGGTTCTCTACCCCTAGACTCTCCACAAATGGCTTTAGCTGAGTTAAATTACAGAACTACTTGATGTCAGTGACAAAATTCTAGAGACTAAGCTAGGTCATTATAATTACAGAGCATTTTCTTTTGCTCTTTCCACTGGCTATGAGGTAGCCATCATGTATATTGTTTTCCTGGTCCTATTTCCTTTATTCTGCATCATTTCTTAATGACATCCTGCAGGCACAAAGGGATTTCAAATCTATTCTGAAAGCAGGAAGATTATGTCAAAGAAGGGATAGGACCCCTGCCAAGGTTGTATGGGACAAAAACCGAGGGACAACTCTCAATTTTCTTCTGTTTTCTCTTCTAGAGAGAATGGCCTTCTGATTGGGAAAGATAGAACAAAGATGCTGAACAGGGAGTAGAAATCCAATGCAAGGGAGGAGATTATGACAAGACAGATCCTAGTTAATGAGTTCAAGTAAACAGGCCTGGATAAACTCTACCCTATGGTGCAGAAAGAACTGCTGAATGTGCCTTCTGAGCCACAGGAAAGGTGCCACAAGACTGGAGAAGGATAAGTATTATTTCACTTTTTTAAATGGAAGAAACAATGGGCTTAACTACTATTCCCGGCTAAATTCTGGAACCCTTTATTAAAGGGTTGGTAGGTGAACATTTAGAAAGAGAAGCAGTAATCACTAAAATACAAGTTGATTCCATCAGGAACAGACTCCTTTATTAGCTTTATTAACTAGACTGGTAGACTGGGGAAATGTTGTGAACATAATATGCTTAGGTTTCAGCAAAGTATTTTGGAGTGTTTTTCATGTTATGGAGTTGATACAGGGTGTCTCAAAGTCTTAGCCCCTAAAGCTTTGAGAGCTTCAAAGTACAGGAAGACTTTTGGGACCTGTTATAGACAGTTAGTGACTAGGTGGTTTCAGAATGCCTGGACCCAGAGTAGGCATTATCAACTTGGAAAGAGGAGAGGTCTCAGTGCTGAGCCCTACGTTGTTCAACATTTTTATCAGTGACTCAGATGAAGGCATAAATGGTATACGTGTCTGATTCATAGAGCCTATGAACTGGGACATAGCTAACATGTTGAATGACAAAGTTTGGATCCAAATAATCAATTAATTGGAACAAATAATTAGTATGAGCCCACTATGTGCCAGAACTTGTGTTAACTGTTGGGGATCAGAGGACAAAGGATAAAACAGTTCTTATTGTCAAGAAGCTTACATTTTATTGGGAGAGACAAAAATTACATATGTAGGGCATCCACATAAGTCTTAGTGAACTTTTAAGCTTTAATAACTAAAAATCACCCTAAGATTTTTGGGACAACTTGTATAGATCTCAACAGACTGGCATAGTGGGTCATTTGAAATACGATGGTGTTTGTCGACTGAATACTGACTGATGAAATGTAAAGTTCTACCTTGAGGTTTAACTTTATCAGAACAGGATGGGGAAGGCACATCTAGACAACAGGTACTGTGGCAGGGGGGGAAATGTTTAAGGGTTTTAGTGACCTGCTAGTTCAATTTGAATCTACAGTGTGCCATGAAAGCTCAAAAGCCTAGTGTTCTATTTCCTGCATGACCTAGGTTCCCCATCTAAGACTCTGTGAATCCTTTACTCGCAAGGACTGATGGACCTCAGACGTTCCTGGAGGTCATCTAGGACCTTAGAGGTTTATTGATAAGGGGAATTTATGGGGATGTTACTCTGGCATTGCCCATCCTGGGACTTCAGAGTGGCTTCTCTTGCCCTTTCTCTGCCCTCACTGGGCTGTTCTAGGTGGGGAGATAAAGTCTCTGTTTGCTTGAGATGAGTCCACAGAAAGTCTCCACAAGATAATGATCCCGCTTGGTCTGCCAGGTCAAAGAACTGAACCTGGGCATCTGTGGGCAGAAGAGGGTGATGGAGTGAGTGGTGGTAGGGAGAGATCTGGGGACATGGGGTAAGGAGGGAAAAGTCTTCGAGAATTCAAGGGATCAATCAAACTTGTTGACACATTGCAAAAAGCAAATTCCTGCATCTGTAGCTGGCTCCAGAAAAGCATCTGAGTCTTTCATGCTGGGCCAGCCAGTAGAGACTTGACTGGCACAGAGCTATTCCAGAAGCTGGCACAGCTTGAACTTCTCTTAATGAACCATCCTTTTAAGAGAGGGACAGAGGGGAGCTGCGAGAAAGCTGGGTCACTTTAACCTGGCACAGTATGTAGGCAGTAAAAACAGTACCTTTAGGCAGTAAGTCACCTCTCTTTCCCCTCCTCCAAGTAGGCCTGCCCTTTGCCAGGATGCCCTCACTACCTTCCTTCCCTCTCCCCCCCTTAAATCCCCCCAACTTTTATCTCAAGTGAAAAAATTCCTAGTTACCATAGCTAGATGATGCAGTGGGGGGAGTGCTAGGCCTGGAGTCAGGAGGACCCAAATTCAAATGTGATCTCAGACATATACTGACTGTAAACAAGTTATTTAACCTCTGTCTGCCTCAGTTTCCTCATTGTAAAATGGAGACAATAATAGTAACTTCCTCACAGGTTGTTGTAGAGATTAAATAAGATAAAAATGTAAAGGACTTTGCCAACCTTAGAACACTACAGAAATGCTAGCTCGTCACTGCTGGTTTTGCTATTAGAGTATTTGACCAGAGAAGGCCCTTAAAACATGGACCATAAGGAAGCAGTATCATGCCATGGAAAGACCGCTGACCTAGAGCCCAAAGATCTGAGTTCGAGTATCAGCTCAACAATTTACTACCTGTGGCTAAGTCAGTAACTTCAGAGTCTGTTTCTGTATTTATAAAATGTGGGTGGTCAGGCTGTATAATTTTTAAGGTCCCTTTGGACCTTAAATCTATGGTCCTAAGAATATTTGAGCTGGAGGGGGCCTTAGATCATAGGTTATCATAGCTGGAAGGGATCTCGGAGGGTCTAGTACTGTCATTTTACAGATGAAACAAGTGAAAACTGGGGACATCTGGTGACTTGTCCAAGGTCACCCAGCTACAACAATTCCTTAGAAGTGTGAAACATCAAATGATCTTTTCTTTCCTTGGCCCTTTCGTGAGCCTGGGAACCATAAAGAGTTTTGGGTTTGGAAAACGCCATATGAAATTAAAGTGGACGCCTGCTCAAGTGTTCACCCTGAAGGTCTCCCTCCAGACAGAGCCCCACATAGTTCTGGGATGATTCATTGGTAGTTTGGGGTCTTTTCTAATTCTAGAAATCCAAAACATGAAAGTCCCTGGCACGCTTCCCAGGGATGTTTGAGTGCAGAGCTCTGACATCTGAGGGAAGCAGGGGCCCAGACAGACCCCAGGCGGAGGCCTGGGCTGCTGTGCTTCCCGTCTATGGTGAGATGGTAAAAAGGGGCCGGCCCTGAGCAGATGAACTGCCATGGAGGGATCTGGTCTCCCTTTCCCAAGTCCAGCACAGGCCCAGATTGGGACAGGCAGGAATCTCCCAGAGTGGAAGAGGGTTTGTCAAATTAATGGAGTGGCTAGATGAAGCGGGCATCTTTTTCCCCAAAGGGTCAGATTTTGGAATCCTCCAGGTGACTGGGTTGGACACGTGATGAAGGTATTGAAACCTGGCATTCAGAAGCGGAAAAAGGGACTACCCAGAGAGTAGGGAGTCTTCAGCTTTTTGTGTGTTCTGGACCCTTTTGGCAATGTGGTAAAAATTATGGGCCCCTTCTCAGCATCATGTTTTTAAATGCATAAAACAAACTGTATAAAATTGCAAAGGAAACCAATTATATTGAAATGCATCTAGCAAAGTATAGGGCAGCTGGGTGGCACAATGAATAGAACACTGAGCCTGGAGTCAGGAAGACTCCGGTTCAAATCTGACCTCAGACACTTACTAGCTATATGAATCTGGGCAAGTCACTTAATGCAGTTTGCTTCAGTTTCCTCATCTGTAAAATGAGCTGGAGAAGGAAATGGCAAACTGTTCCAGTATCCTTGCCAAGACAACCCCAAATGGAATCACGAAGAGTTGGACATGACTGAAAATGACTAAACAGCAAAGCCAAAGTGTTAAAAGAAACAAAGTAACAAGAAGTTCAAGGACCCTAGGTTAAGAATTCCTCCATAGAATATCACTTTAGGAATGCTGAAAGGCCCATCTAGGTAACTTGATGTATCCAAGGTCATATAGTTGATAAATGGCAGAGATGCAATTTGAACTTGATCGTCCGACTTAGAGTTGGAAGACCCTTTAGAGCAGTGGAGAAACCACTGGCCCTAGAGTCAGAAGACAGAGACAGAGGCAGCAACACCGAGATATTGACATAAACACAAAGAGACTGAGAGACCCAGAGCCCAGTGGCATGGAATGCAGGATTGGTATCTGGCAGAGAAAGAGGATGAAGGGACAGGCTGGTAAGAAAGGAGAGATCCCCAACGGTAATAGATCCAGACTCTAAAGGCAGCTTTTGGCCAGCTCCTCAATTTGTCTAATGGCAGGCTGGGTTCGGGAAGGGCCAAATTGCCCAGGAATGAGAAAGCTCACCAGTGAGTGAGATACATTTGCATCCTTTGGAAGTTTGCACTCCTCTAGCCTTCTCCCATGACTCCTTACACCCAGGAGGAGTGAGGATGAGTCTTCTGGCCTGAGGTTAAGCTTTACCTAAAGCATTTTACCACAATCCTGCAGATCCTAGAGTTTAAGTCACTTTACTTCACTGGGTTTCTGTTTTCCCTTCAGTTACAAGAAAACACTGGATCTGATGATTTCCAAGGTCCCTTTCCTGCTCTAAATCCTACATTCTTCCATCACCAGTCAAGAAGCCTTGGCTCAACCCAGGCTATCACAGGCTGTTGGTGCCCCTGAAAAGGAATGAAGATTAATTAAAGTTGTCAAGGCTTATGGAAGAATCACCAGTGTCAATTTCCTCCCTTTAGTCCTTGCTGTCAAAATAAATTGAATGCTCATTATTTAACACCCAAACCTCATTTCCCAAATAATCATACATGGTTGTCAGAGGAGCTGATGGAGAACAGACAACTTGAGATGGCTCAGGACAAGAGAGACAGCCTGGGCTGGCTAAATACCTACTTACCCACAACAGCCAGTAGCTTGGGGACTGTGGAATTATTGTTGGTTAGCTCAGTAGGGTAGGGGATGGTGCTTCAGGGAGGCATTACTCCACTACTTGGAGTCAAGTTGACTTGACCTGCTCCCTACCACCAATGCAGTTAATCTTATGAACTGAAAAAATGGTTGAGAAGTGTAAATTTGGAGAATTCACTCTAAATGTTTATATGGACGATTAGTGCCTGGCCTGTGGTAGAGCATTCTGAGCTTGTATTGATCTGATCAATTATAGTTGGATGTATTATAAATATAGTGAGGCCATTTTGGTCTTCTTCAGGAACAAAGGGTGATAACCAACCAAACAGCCAATCTGGGTTCAAATCCTAACTCTCATATTTACTTCTCCATGTGATCTTGGGCAAGCTTTTAGGACTAGATGGCTTCTAAGGTCTCTTCCAACTTTAGACACATGATACCAGGAAGACTTTGAAAATATATGTTCTTATTCAGATGGGGAAACCTGGTCATAAAATTACAGAAAACATTTAGAGCTGAGGGGATCCTTGCAAATGCCAATTCTCCAAGTGGAAAGGAACCTCAGAGACCACCTAGTTCAATGTGCACCTAATCAAGAATCTCCATCACAACATATCTAGTAAATAGATGTTGTCCAAAGTCTTCTTGAAGACATCTAGCATTGGGGAGCTCACTACCTTCTTAGGCAGGCCGTTCTACTTTGAGATAGTTTTGTTGGTTACAAAATTCTTCCCTCCATCAATCCTGGATCTGCTTGTAGTCCACCCATTGCCCTCTTTTCTGCCCTCTAGAGCCAAGTATTATAAGTCTAACTGACGTCCCTTTAATGCTGGATGATAGTAATTATATCAGTTCACCTTCCTCCCTCACCTCAGTCTTCTCTTCTCCAGGATAAATGTTCCTGGATACTTCAGCCAATGCTCATGGTATTCTGGGTGGGTTTCAGCTCATCAATCAATGTCCTTCCTGAAATGCATTGTCTGAAAGTGAGCATAGATGTGGTCTGATTATAGCATGGAACAGTACAGACCCCTCCTTTGTTCTAGACTATATTCCTTGCTTAATTACTTTTTTTTAAATTTCCATATCATACTATTGACCTATATTGAATTTACAGTCACTATTGCCCCTAGACGTGTTTTCAGAGAAATTGTTTCCTAGACATAATTCTCCCATCCTATGCTTCAGTGGATTTTTTGAACCCAAGAGTAGGACTTCTCATTTATTTCTCTTAAACTTTGTTTTATAGAAGTAATGTTGTATAGTGGATCAAAAGCCAGCCTCAGAGCCCAGGAGACCTGGGTTCAAGTAGGACATATTAGCTGTGTGAACAAGGCACCTCCTCATTACCCTAGGAAATCCTTTAAAAATCTAAGTTTCGGAGAAGGATGACAGTAAAGGAAGTTCCTTACCAGGAGCTTCCTATCCAGATGAAATCACGAGTCTAGTCCCTATTCTTTTCTCTTATTTTTCATCTTCATTAATTTAGTCCATTGTCTTAGCTGGTTAGAACTTTAGTGGGATCCAGTGTGTTAGCCATCCCTTCCAGCTTTGTATCATCTGCCTAAGTATTACAGTTGTGCCTTAATCCAAGTCATTCAAAAAACTGTTGATTGACAACAGATCCCCAGGGCACTCTGCTAGAGACCTACTTCCAAGTTAACACCAAGTGCCTCATTCGGTTTGGCCATTCAGTAGCCAGCTTCCATCTAAATATACTGTCATTGAGTCTATTGTAGTTAACAACTCTCTATTTAGTTTCCTTTTTAATTCTATGTATTTCACTTAATGCATTCAAAAACATCATTGAGGAGAGGTCCATAGGGGGCTTCACTACAATGCCACTAGAGCCAGCTCTCATTTTACAAATAAGCAGACTGAGGTCCAGAGACAAGTCCTTTGAGGTCACATAACTAGTAATGGTCAAATCATTGCATCTTGAGCCATCTCCAGTCATCCTGATGAATAGCAGGCCCCTGGACCCAGATGGCTCAGGAGGAGAAAGTGAGGTTGGTGCCCTTGCACATCCCTCCCTCACTCAAATCAAAGTCAGCTGCATGTCATGTCATCATCTTGATGTCATGGTCCTCTTTGAGAATGAAGGACAAACACGCAACAATGGCAGATCTCTATGGTTCCTTTTAGCTCTTTCTGTTTCTGATCTGAGGTCTCTTACAGGTCTAACATTCTATATTCCAAAACCCTTCCAAGCTCTACTAATCCATATTCTAAGGTCTCTCTCAGTGGTAGCAATCTCTGTTCTAAAATTCCCTTCCCAATCTAACATTCCATGCACTAAGGTCCCTTCTAGCCCCAACCACCTACATCCTAGATTCCACTGTATCCTCTCAACCATCTGCATTGTAGTTTCCATGGTATCCTCCCAAGCTTTTATGTTCTAGGTTCCAAGGTATCCTCCCAACTGTCTCTGTTCTAGACTTCAAGGTTTCTCCTAGATCTAACTTTCTGTGTTCTAGTTTTGAGCATTCCTTGCAGATTCTAATATTCTATCACTTAGTGATTCTAAGTAGTTATGCAACACTTGCTTCTGTTATGTTTATGGTGTGCCTGTCTCTATGACACTGCGCAATGTCACTGGATGTTCTATTGATATGAAGGTGGAAGAAAGGGTTATACCAAAAACCAAGCAAGTGACTTTCAATTACATTAGAACAGGCTCAGGGAAGTTTGGAAGGAAGTGTCAGGACCAGGTTGGGTAACTAAGCCCACGGAGCCAGCTTTTCATATACCAAGAGAAGCTACAGAGACAAGATGTTTGGCCATGAAAAGAGGTGTTACATAATTGGTGAGGATTTTTAAAATGCTGATTTCTGGGAAGGATGGCTCACAGAGTTGTGCTGGTGGGGAAGGTTAGCTCAGGAGGGAGAAAGACTCAGCCTTGAAGCGTCCACCAAAAAAGAGGTGGACAAACCATATGAGCAGAGGAATCAAAGGGAGAAGGGACCAGTTCAGTCAGAATGGAAGGTCCGTGGGATCATGGAATCTTATATGACCTTGACCTCTTTGCTGCTCCCTGAACTTGGCACTCTATCTCCTGGTGTGACATGCTTGGAATGCCCTCCTTTCTCACTTCGGTCTTAGAATCCTTAGATTCTTGCTACCTTCTGTTCTACCTTCTACAGAAAGCCTTCTTGATCCTGTCCTCCACTCCACCCCCATCCCCAGATGTTCAATCTCTTTCAGTCCTCAGATGATGTATTAGCTCATCAGACTGGATGTTGTAACCATTCAGTAGATTGTTAGCTGCCTGAGGGCAGGAGAGTTTTCCTCTTGTCTCTATGTCTTTAAAAGCCATCATGGTATATCATTATACATAGCAGGTGTTTGATAAACACTTGTTGAATTGAGAGGGACCTCATAGGGCATCTTTCCCAACCCTCTCATTTTACAGATGAGGAAACTGAGGTCCAGAGAGGGAAGTGACTTGTGCCAAGGTCCACAGAACATAGGTTGCAGAACCAGGATCTGAAGTCAAGTTCTTTAACCTCAAGGCCAGCAATCTTTCAGGGGGGTTGTGGGAAAGGAGGGCAAAGAGGCATGTTGGGACCCAGGGGATGAAGGGCACAGTGCCAGTGTTAGGCTAAGGGGTTTGGATTTCCTTCTCTAAGTAATGGGGAGACATTTAAGATTCTTAAGTAAGGAAATGAGAGGTATGGAGAGGTGAACAGAGAAGGTGAAGAGGCTGAAGCTAGCTCCAGGAAGGCTTTATACCTCTCCGCCATCTGAGATGTCTCAGCCCTTCTCCTCCATCATCAATTGAGCTTTGAGATCACAAGATGGAGAGCTGAAAGGAACTTAGAATTCTAATGATAATAAATGAAAAATAATAATATTATTAAGTGATATTTATTCACTAGAGTGCTTTATATATTATCTCATTTGGTCCTCATAACAACCCTCCAAAGTAGTAGCTACTGTTACCCCTTTCTATAGATGAGGAAACAGGCTTAGGGAGGTTAAGTGGCTTGCCCAGTCAATAATTATCTAAGGCAAGATTTGAAATTACGTCTTCCTGATTCCAGCTCTGGATCTCTCATGCCACTGAACTGGCCAATCTTCCCTTTTTATAGATGAGGTAATTGAGGTTTGTCCAAAAATCGTACAGGCCACAGAAGCAGAATCTGGATTCCATTTTTCTGTCTTATTTCTCATAAGGAAAAATAGAAAAACCATAAATTTTTATCAGGCTGCTAGTGGTTATGGGACAAATCTTTTTGTGGCCATTCTGTTTATTTCCATGGATGATGCTGAAATCTGAAGCTTTTGTACCTTACAGATCTTGGATAAGTGAGAGCAGACCAGCTGACTGTCCTCAGTTCTAAAGAAACTATTGCTTACTCCCCCCACCCCCCACCCCTCATTAAGCAAACATGAAGCATTTTCTTTGGAGCTCCAACTCCCATCTTGCTTTACAATGTAAGCCCCAAAGGAAATACAGTCTTACGTTTTTCAAATTCATAACTGTCCCTAATGCTTGGTGAAAGTTGCTGAGGGAAACATAGGTCCCTGCACAGGGACTGACTGATATACAGAAACCCAGAATCCTGGCTTTGGAAAAAACCTAGAGGATATCCAGACCAATGAAAATGGGAGTACAATGTCACTGACAAGCATTCAGCCATCTTCTCCATGAACATCTCTAGGGATGGGGAGCTCATCCCCTACCAAGACTATCCATCAAAAACAAAAGATTTCTTACACATGAGGAAACTGAGGCCCAAGGAAGTTACATGAATGTCAAAATCACAAGGTAACAAGTCTCAGTGGGATTTGAACCTGGGTCTTCTGACCTCAGAGGCAGAACTCTTTACTATAGCCACCTCCCTATACATATTTAAAATAGCACTTTAAGGTTTACAGAGCATTTTCCTCACAAAACCCCTGTGAAGTAGGTAGTATGAATTATAGTCAGCCCCATTTTGCAGATGAGCAAACAGACTTAGAGAAGTTATTTACAGTTAGCATCAGATTCATACCCAGATCTCTCTCTGCTGAGATTCTAAGGTGCTCCTTCCCCTGTGTTTTCTCTCATTTACTCATGCCTCCTAGGTCTCCCTTGGGGTGGGGTAAGACACAACTAACGTGACAATCCTTCAGATATTTATGGACATCATGCCCTCTCTAAATTTTGGTCACTGCAATCAAGCCACCATAGGATCAGAGATTTAAAACCCAAAGAGACCTTGGAATCAAATATCCTAATTTGAAAGAGGAGGAAATTGAGGCACAAATAGGTTTAGGGACTTACCCATTGTCACCCAGATAGTGTCTGAGATATAATTTGAACCCAGGCCTTCCTGACTCGGAGTATAGCACTCAATATCCCCTAATCATTTTTAAACAATCATTTTTAAAATTTTACTGTTATGTTCATCTATCTATCTATCTATCTATCTATCTATCTGTCTGTCTGTCTGTCTGTCTGTCTGTCTGTCTGTCTGTCTGTCTGTCTATCTATCTATCTATCTATCTATCTACCTGTCTGTCTGTCTCTCCATCCAGTCTTCTGTCTATCTGTATATCTGCCTGCCTGCCTGTCTATGTGTAGCATTCTTTTTGAAATTTTGAGTTCCAGATTTTGCTCTTGTCCAGCCCTTCCCCTGACTGTGAAAGTGACCAGTATGATTCCCATTATACATATGAAGTCATGCAAAGTCTATTTCTATATTAGTCATCCAATGAATACTTATTAAGTACCTCCTTTGCACTAGGCACTGGAGATACAAAGACTAGAAGGATTCAGTCCTTGATGCCTTCAGAGAACTTATATTCTGTTGAGGAATACATAAATCAAAGTCCTATAGTCAAAGGAAATACTGAGTCACTTGGGTGTGGAGAAAGCCAATATCCCCTGTCTGTTGAACTGTTCCTCATGGGAGATAGTTTCCAGACTGCTGCCCAACATAGTCACTCTTCACAGGATGAACTCTTCTTGGTCAATAGCTCTCTTTGAACTTGATGCTCAGAATCCAACCCTAAAATGCTCCAGAGTGACCTGGCTCTATTCACCTCCTTTGGAAAGGAAGACCTTGAGAGGAGGAAATTTATGAAGGACTAAAAGAACTCTTGGAAATAAGACAAGAACATATAATCTAGACCAAATTGCTTACCTTCTCAAGGAGGGGGGAAGGGAGGGAGAGAAAGAATTTGGAATTCAAAATTTAAAATGTTAACAAAATTTCACATGTAATTGAGAAAAATAAAATTTAAAATAAATAGAGATAGAGTAAAAAAACTCATTTTACAGATATAATAACTAAGGATCATAGAGAGGGAAGAGATTCATTCAAGGGATAGAGAGGAAAGGAAGGAAGGAATACATTTTTATTAGCTCAGTTGAGCCATGTGTCGAGAGCTTTACAAACATTACCCCACCTGATCTTTACAACAACCCTGTGGAGTAAGGGCCATTATGACCCTCCTTTTAAGTTGAGGAAATGGAGGCAGACAATGCTAATGCCTTGCCAAGGATCACACAGCTAAACTCGTATTTAAAACTCAGTTCGTCCTGAAGATTTGAATCTGGGGCTTCTTAATCTACTTTCAGGCCTGTTTCCATAATACTCCATTGCCTTTTTAGTGAAAAGAGCACTAGACATGAAGCCAGAAAGACCTGGGCTCGAGTACTGCCTCAGACATTGATAAGCTGTGTGATCTTGGTGAGTTCCATTGTCTTTGCTGGTAAAATGAAAAAGTTGAACGTCCATGGACCCTGCCAAGTTTAGATGGCTGATCTTCTCCATTCCCTTCCTTTCTCTGCCCCATAGTAGCATATAAACTCTTAAGAAGGAGAAAATTTTGCCATTTTGGTTTTTCTAGTGAATGAAATATAGTAGGCACTTAAAAATTTAAACTGAATTTATTTTATTTCGAAAGTAATTCACTTGGTGTTGTATAGACACCAATAGTCAAGAACATTTGCATTTTTCAGTTTGCAGCTGGAGGGGGGGGCATCTTATACACAGAGCCCAGCTAATGTCAGGCCACACCAGGCCCAGAGGCCTCCAGCTTCTCTCTGAATGGGCATAGGTGGGGAACTTGGGAACCAGATGGCCCGGATGGGGTCAAAGCCAAGGCCTCCCCTCACCGCAGGGCCAGGGTGTGCTGACGTCACTTGCAGCTGTTACTCAATCCCAATGGTACAAGTCTCATTTATGAGCACTTTGGTGGCCCCCCCAGCCTTGGGGGGCATGAAATGAGGAACAAAGAAATAAAACCCCAGGATTTACCATTCAGGGGCAGATCTTAGATTCAAAAGCAGAGGGTGGAAGGAAGCTGGAGAAACTCTGCCTCTGACAATAGAAGTCTTTATCCCACACTCTTCTGAGACTGAGTCAGAGAAGGTGACAGTGGAAGCCCCTGGGCCTGTGACAATGTGGGGAGGAGCTGTGGGGGAGAGGAAGCTGTCCAGGAGGCACAATGACTTATAGGCTTCACAGTGGTTTTTAACCACTTCATAAACCATCTCAGCTGTTGGGATTGAGATCAAAAAGGGGTCTAGGGTTGACTCTTTGACTTAGTATAAGCTGGTACTGAATTTATGTGATTTCTCAAAAATTCTGAAATTTTTTTTTCTTCTTAAAAATTTTTTTAAAAACATTTTTCTTTAAAGTTTTTAGTTCTAAATTCTATCCCTCCTTCCCTCCCTCCTTTCCTCCTCCCTGAGATGGTAAACAGATATAGGTTATACAGGTGCAATTATGTAAAATACTTCCATATTAGTAATTTTGTACAAGAAGACTTGAATAAAAGAAAAAAAATGAGTGAAAACAGCATGCTTCAGTCTGTATTCAATCAATATCAGTTGTTTCTTGAGACAGATAGTATGCTTCATTTGTCCTTTAGGACTGTCTCGGATCATTTTTTGCTGAGAATAGCCAAGTCATTCACAATTCTTCATTGTTGCTGTTACTGTGTACAGTGCTCTCCTGGTTTTGTTCATTTCACTATGCATCTGTTCATGTAAGTCTTTCCAGGTTTTTCTGAAATGAGCAATAATATTCCATTATAATAATAAACTACAGCTTGTTTAGACATTCCCCAATTGATGGGCATCCCTTTGATTTCCAACTTTTAACCACCACAAAAAGAGCTGTTATAAATACTTTTGTACAAATCGGTCCTTTTCACCATTTTTGGATGTCTTTGGGATACATAACTAGCAGTGGTATTGCTAGATCAGAATATGCACAGTTTGATAGCCCTTTGGGCATTGTTCTAAATTGTGTTCCAGAATGGTTGGATCAGTTCACAACTCTACCAACAGTATGTTTAGTAGTCCAGTTTTCCCACATCCAACATTTCCCTTTTTGTTTCTGCTCATACTAGAAATTCTGATAAGTGTGAAGTGATACTTCAGAATTATTTTAATTTGCATTTCTCCAATCAGTGATTTGGAGCATTGTTTTTTTTGTATGACTGTAAATAACTTTGATTTCTTTGTCTGGAAACTGTCTGTTTATATCCTTTGACGATTTATCAATTGAGGAATGACTTGTATTTTTATAAATTTGACTCAGTTCTCTATATGTTTGACAAATCAGGCCTTTAGAGTTATGCATACCCTTTGATACAGTGGTGCCACTAATGAATCTGTATCCCAAGCAGATCATAAAGGAGGGAAAGAGACGCACGAGTACAAAGATATTAATAGCAGCTCTTTTAGTGGTGGCAAAGAATTGGAAATTATGGGGATGTCCATTAATTGGGGAATGGCTGAACAAGCTGTGGTATATAAGTGTAAGAGAAGATGAGCAGGCAGATTTCAGAAAAACCTGGAAAGACTTAAATGAGATGATGCTGAGTGAAATGAGCAGAACCAGGAGAACATTGTTCAGAGTAATGGCAACATTGAGAAAGAACTATGGAGTCTGAATGAAGATCAAAGCATACTATTTTCTCTTTTTTTCTTCCTTATTGTTTTTCCCTTTTGTTCTGATTCTTCTTTCACAACACAGTTAATGTGGAAATATATTTAATATGATTGTACATGTATAACCTATATCAGATTGCCTGCTGTCTTGCAGAGGGGAAAAGGAAGAGAGGGAGAATATTTAGAATTCAAAATCTTATAAAAATGAAGGTTGAAAACTAAAAAGAAATATTTTTTAAAAATACAGCAAATAAAACACTTCTAATTGAAAAAATGAGGTCTTAATCAAAATACTTTATTTTTTTAATATAAATTTATTTATTTGACTTTTTACATTCATTTTCACAAAATTTTGGGTTCCAAATTTTCTCCCCATTTATCCCCTCCCCCCACCCCAATGCACCGAGCATTCTAATTTTCCCTATCACCAATCTGCCCTCTCTTCTATCATCCCTCCCTTCTCTGGTCCCTATCTTCTCTTTTGCCCTATAGGGCCAGATGACTTTCTATTCCCCATTAACTGTATTTCTTATTTCCTAGTAGCAACAACAATACTCAACAGTTGTTCCTAAATCTTTGAGTTCCAAATTCTCCCCATTCCCTCCCTCCCCACCTATTCCCTTTGGGAAGGTAGGCAATTCAATATAGGCCATATCTGTGTAGTTTTGCAAATGACTTCGATAATAGTCGTGATGTGTAAGACTAACTGTATTTCCCTCCATCCTATCCTGCCCCCCATTGTTTCTATTCTGTCTTTTGATCCTGTCCCTCCCCAAGTGTTGACTTCAAATTACTCTCTCCTCCCATTGCTCTCCCTTCCATCATCTCCCCCACCCTGCTTATCTCCTTCTCCCCCACTTTCCTGTATTGTAAGATAGGTTTTCATACCAAAATGAGTGTACGTTTTATTCCTTCCTTTAGTCGAATGTGATGAGGGTAAACTTCATGGTTTTTTCTCAGCTCTCCTCTTTTTCCCTCCACTAAAAAGTCTCCTGCTTGCCTCTTGAATGAGAGATAATTTACTACATTCCATTTCACCCTCTTTCCTCCCACTACATTTCTCTCTCACCATTTACCTTAATTTCTTTTAAAATATGGTCCCATCCTATTCAATTCACTCCGTGCTCTCTGTCTCTGTATGTGCGTACATGTGTGTATGTGTGCGCGTATGCACATGTGTACATGTGTGTGTATGTGTGTGTGGTCCCACCAACTACCCAGATACTGAAAAGTTTTAAGAGTTACAAATATTGTCTTTCCATGTAGGAATGTAAACAGTTCACCTTTGGTAAGTCCCTTATGACTTCTCTTTGCTGTTTACTTTTTCATGCTTCTTCTCATTCTTGTGTCTGAAAGCCAAATTTTCTTTTCAGCTCTGGTCTTTTCATCAAGAATGCTTGAAAGTCCTCTGTTTCATTGAAAGACCATATTTTCCCCTGAAGTATTATACTCAGTTTTGCTGGGTAGGTGATTCTTGGTTTGAGTCCTAGTTCCTTTGACTTCTGGAATATCCTATTCCACGCCCTTCGATCCCTTAATGTAGAAGCTGCTAGATCTTGAGTTATCCTGATTGTATTTCCACAATACTGGAATTGTTTCTTTCTAGCTGCTTGCAATATTTTCTCCTTGACCTGGGAATTCTGGAATTTGGCCACAATGTTCCTAAGAGTTTCTCTTTTTGGATCTCTTTCAGGTGGTGATTGATGGATTCTTTCAATACTTATTTTGCCCTCTGGTTGTAGAATATCAGAGCAGTTTTCCTTGATAATTTCATGGAAGATGATGTCTAGGCTCATTTTTGATCATGGCTTTCAGGTAGTCCCATAATTTTTAAATTGTCTCTCCTGAATCTATTTTCCAGGTCAGTTGTTTTTCCAATGAGATATTTCACATTCTCTTCCATTTTTTCATTCTTTTGGTTTTGTTTGGTGATTTCTTGATTCCTCAGAAAGTCATTAGCCTCCACCTGTTCCATTTTAATTTTGAGAGAACTATTTTCTTCAGTGAGCTTTTGAACCTCTTTTTCCATTTGGCTACTTCTGCTTTTGAAAGAATTCTTCTCCTCTTTTGAACCTCTTTTGCCAATTGAGTTAGCCTATTTTTCAAGGTGTTATTTTCTTCAGCATTTTTTTGGGTCTCCTTTACCAAGGTATTGATCTGTTTTTCATGCTTTTCTTGCATCTCTCTCATTTCTCTTCCGAGTTTTTCCTCCACCTGTCTAACTTGATTTTCAAAATCCTTTTTGAGCTCTTCCATGGCCTCAACCCATTGAATATCTATTTCAGGTGTTTGGGATACAGAGGCCTTGACTTCTATGTCTTTTCCTGATGGTAAGCATTGTTCCTCGTCATCAGAAATGAAAGGCGGGAACATCTCTTCACCAAGAAAGTAGCCTTCTATGGTCTTATTTTTCTTCCCTTTTCTGGGCATTTTCCCAGCCAGTTACTTGCTTCTGAGATTTCTCTCCACCCCTGCCTAGATCTGCCCAACTAGTGCTTGGGGTCTGAGATTCAAATGCTGCTCCCCAGCCTCAGGGCTTTCAGTGGCAGGCGAGGCTGCTATTCAATATGAGCTCAAGTTCTGGTGTTCAGGTGGGGGCAGGGCCACCTCCCAGGCTCAGTTCCCTCAGGGGGTTTATGCGGAGATCTTCAGTAATGGATCTGAGGTCCTGTCTGCTCCGGGACACCACTGCCTCTGTTGCTGCCTCCCGAGGGGGCCTTAGTTATGGAGACACCCCACTCCCCTCTTGGCCAGCCCAGAAGTCTCTCTCACTGACCTGTAGTGCCTGTGGGTGGAGGGACCTTCGTGGCCACCAGAGGTTCCATCCTTGAAGCCTGCTTGGATCTGCTCCTCTCGGGCTGCGCAGCCAGGGCTGGGCTCCACTATCCTGCGTGTGACGGACCTTTGGGGGTCAGTTTTTCAGGGCTCTCTGGAACGGAAATCTCCTCCACTGCGTTGCTGCATGACTTGCATTGCTCCAGAATTTGTGGGGAGTTCTTTTTACAGAAAATTTATGGGCTGTGGGTTTGGAGCTAGCATACAGGAGTCTTTCTACTCCACCATCTTGGCTCCTCCCCCTCAAAGCCAATTCTTCATAATCTATCAAAATACTTATTGCAAAATCCCCCTCCCCATTTAGTGCTTTCCTTTTAATTTTGATTGCATTGGTTTTGTTTGTACAAAAACTTATTAATTTTATATAATCAAAATTATCTATTTTACATTTTGTCATGTTCTCTATATTTTCTTGGATCCTAAATTCTTCCCATATCCATGAATCTGACAGATAAAGTATTCCATGCTCTCTTAATTTGCTTATGGTATCACCTTTTATATATAAATCATGTACCCATTTTGACCTCATTATGGTATGCAGTGTGAGATGTTGGCCTACATCTAGTTTCTGCCATACTGTTTTCCAGTTTTCTCAGCAGTTTTTGTCAAATAATGAATTTTCATTCCAAAAACTTGGATCTTCAGGTTTATCATATACTATGGTCATTTATCATAATGTAATTTGTACCTAGTATATTCCACTGATCCACTACTCTGTTTCTTAGCCATTATCAGATTGCTTTTAAAATTGTCTCTTTATAATTCATTTTGAGAGCTGGTGTGGCTAAACTACCCTCTTTTATAGCATTTTTATTGATTCCCTTGATATTTTTGAGTGTTTTTTCTTTCTAATGAATTTTGCTATTATTTCTTCTAGCTCTATAAAATAATTTTTAACAGTTTGATTGGTATAGAACTGAAAAAATAAATTTAGGTAGAATTGTCATTTTTATTACATTGGCTCAGCCTATCCATGAGCAACTAGAATTTTTCCAATTATTTAGATCTTCCTTTTTCTGTATAAGTGTTTTATGGTTGTGTAAATATAGTTCCTGGGTTTTTCTTGGCAGGTAGATTCCCAAATATTTTATATTACTTATAGTTATTTTTAATGGAATCTCTTTATCTTTTGCTGCTAGACTTTATTGGTAATAAAATATAGAAATGCTGATGATGTATCCAGGTTTATTTTATATCCTGCAACTTTGCTAAAGTTGTTAATAATTTCAAATAGTTTTTAGTTGATTTTCTAGGATTCTCTGAGTATACAGTCATATCATCTGCAAAGAGTGATAGCTTTGCTTCCTCATTGCCTATTCTAATTTCTTTTATTTTTTTTCTCTTATTGCTAATATTTTTAATACTTTATTATATAATATAGGTGATACTGGGAACCATTACTTCACCCCTGATTTACCCTATTGCAGACAATGCTTGCTGGTGGTCTTAGATAAATGTTACTTAATGATAATATCATTGTTATATATCATTATAGGTAATATATTATTTTATAATATAATATTAATTATGTTATTATATACTATATTAATTATTATTTATAGGTATTGTTATCATTTAGATAAATATTAATTATTATTTTAAGGAAGGCTCCACTTATTTGATGTTCTGTAGTGTTTTTAATAAGAGTAGGTGCTGTATTTTGTCAAATGCTTTTTCTGCATCTTTTGAGATAATCATAGGATTTCTGTTGGTTTAGTTATTCATATGGTCAATTATGTTGCCAGTTTTCCTAACATTGAATCAGCCCTGCATTCTTGGTATAAATCCTACCTGGTCACAATGTATGATTTTTGTGATATATTGCTGCAGTCTCTTATATTATTTTGAATTTTCCTTAGAAGACAAAACTAATCTTTTATTTGATTCTACAATACAACATAGAATGTTAGACCTGAAAGAGACCTTAAAACATGGCTTGTTGGAGCTGGAGTGAACTTAGAAGGAAGAATACAGACTGTTAGAGCTGGAAGGAGCCTTAGAACATAGAAAGTTAGAATCGAGAGGGACCTTAGAATATAGACTATCAGAGTTGGAAGGGAACTTAGAACACAGAAGGTGTGAGTAGGTAAGAATTTTGGAACATGGATTGTCAAAATGAAAGTGACTTTAGAAGGAAAAACAGATTATCAAATCTGGAAGGAGACTTAGAACATAGAATTTCAGAGCTGGGGATGTCTTTTAAAACTTAGAATATTAGAGCTGGGAAGGGACTTTAGAACTCAGAATATTAGAGCTCAGAGGGACCTTAGAACATAGAATGTCAGGTTTGTGAGAGACCTTAAAAAGAAAAAAAAACATAGAATATCAGATTTCAAAGGAAACGGACTATAGGATATCAGATCTGGGACAGAACTTTTGAATATAGAATATTAGAACTTGGAATGGACTTTAGATCCTTAAAACACAGGATATCAGAGTTGGGAGGGACCTTAAGAGACAGAATATAGAATATCAGAGCTGAAGGGGACCTTAGAACATAGAATTCAGAACTAGGATGGACCATAGAGCATTGAATGTAAGAGCTGGAAGGAACCTTAGAACACAAGGTTATCAGAGATGGAAAAGACTTTAGAATCTAGAGTTGGAAGAAATCTTAGAGGTCACCTAGTTTCACCTCATCATTTTATAAATGAGAAACAGAAATCCAGAAAGACAGAGGTGAGAGACAGACAGATACACACACACACACGCACACACACACACAGGGAGATGGAGGGGACTTGACCATGGTAACATTGTCCCTTATTAGGAGAACCAAGAGTAAGTTTCTGGACTTTGGTGTTGTATGCACCATACGGATGCAGAAGCATTGGATGGAGGGAAAGATGATGGAATGGTTGGTTTGGGCAAGGGAGCTAGATGGATAGATCTGGTTAACCAGACACAAGATGATAAAGATCAGAGAGTGGTGATGGAAATAAGTGGAAACACTGGAGCTGCCTTCCCCTCCAAACCATCACATGCTTTACCCCCAGATGAATCTTCCCAAATCTCATCTATTAACATCTTCACTGCCTCCATTTCTCATACACGATAACATTCAAACTTTGCTCAGTCAATAAGTCAAAAGATATTTATTACATGCCTACACTGTGCCAGGCATTGTGCCAGGTACTGTCCTAAGTACAAGGGCTATAAAGACAAAAATAAAGTCTCCCATAAGGAGTTTTTATTTTACCAAAATATACTACTTTACTTAGACTGGCATTCAAGGCCCTTCACAACCTGGCCATTACTTTTCTTTCCCGACTTCATTCATTATTTGATTCCTACCTTATAGAGACAGTGTACAAAGTCTCAGGTTAGAGAAGTTAGACTCAATTCTCACTTCTGGCATATACTACCTGTGTGATTTTGGGAAAGTTACTTAATCTCCCTGGGTCTCAGTTTCCTCATCTGTAAAATAAGGGGGCTGGTTTGTTACAGATTTAGATCTATGATACTGTGATCTTTCCAGACAAACTGGTCGATTCTCATCCCCCAGACATACCATTTGTAATATGTTCTCTAAATTTTTTTCTCAAGTTGTTTCTCCCAATGCATGCATTACTACCAGAGGTGGCAATACAGCCACCTGAAATGTCCTCCGTCCTCTTCTCTGAATTCAACTGCTGTTTCTAAGCGTAATGGTAAAAGCAATGGGCTTGAAGCCAGAAGCCTGGATTTGAATCCTTACCACAGGGTGACCTTGGGTATCTTTCCCCTTTTTGATCCTACAGAGACTTAAAAGAAACTGTTCTTGAGTTAGGAAGACCTGAATTCAAATCCAGCTTTAGACAATTTACTAGCTATGTGACCCTTGACAGGTCACTTCACCCCATTTGCCTCAGTTTCCTCATCTGTAAAATGAGCTGGAGAAGGAAATGGCAAACTACTCTAGTATCTTTGACAAGAAAACCCGAAATGAAGTCATGAAGAGTTGGACATGACTGAAAACAACTTGCTTTTAGGAAAGTGTTTTATAAATTGCAAACTTCCATTAAATGTGAGATACTGTGATTCATGAGGAAATTTTGGAGAGAAGATCTGAGATAAGTCACTGCTTCCTCACCTATAAAACTATGGGATTGGATTTCACTCTCTGGATACAGAGATCCTTGGAAAAGGCTTTAGGATTTGGATCATGCTCCCTCTGGGCTTAGTGATTATGGGTGCTGACCATTCCCCAGGATTCCCCTAAAGCTCCAATCCTGGAGAAGCAACATGGGGGTAGGGGGAGACGACAGTATGTTGATGCTTCCTTCCTCTCTTGCCACCCCATCCCAGTTCAGGCAACCAGGGGGCCTCTTTGGGTGCTGGCCAAGAAACTCCAAATCCTAGTTTGGGCTCCTTCCCTGGAAATGCTCATGAAACTCTCTGAGAAAAACTCTCTTCCTCCCCCTGCCCTTTTCCCTTAATTCTCACAGCTGGGATGGCCTGGTTTATTGAAAGAATAAGTGCCTTGGTGAAATATACAATTGCAGCCTCATATTTTCCAGGTCTTCAAACCAGGCTCCCCATAGCTCTGGGTTGAATCATTTCAGAGGGCTCTGACACAGACCATTCTAGCCCAGAGGTTGACAACAGGGGACATGAGCCTGAAGATCACATATCAAGCCAGTCCTGCATGCTTTGCACAAAGCATATTGCAGGGGCAGCGACAAAAACCAGACCTGCCAGTGGATCTCCTTTCCCTCCCCCAACCCATGGGCCACCAAGCCAGTAGAGGGGATGTGGGGTGGGGTTCTGTAGCTGTTGGCCAGCAGGAGCTACAAAGGCAATCTCTCCAAACAAGGTGAATGGTCATGGATTTGGTCTTCCTGCTTCTCACCTCTCCCTGAGCCAACCTCCACATAGCTGTCAAATTTATGTTCCTAAATCACAGGTCTCGCTGGGTCACTCCCTTCCTCAAGAAGCTTTAGGAACTCCCTTTTGCCTGTAGGAGAGAAAATGAATGACTCTATCTTCCATGCCAAGTCTTTTACAATTTGACTCCAGCAGGATGGCACTCCCATTACTCCCTCCCATCCCCCTAAATTCTTGCAAAACTAGCCTTGTTCACAGCACACAACATTCCACCTGCCTCCAGACCCTCACTCATGCTTGGAATGTGCTCCCGTTTTACCTCCATCCCATGGAGTCTTTAACTTTGTTCAAAGCCCAGCTCCCCCAAGAAGCCTCTCCTGGTCTCCCCACCAACTCCCCACCAACTCTTTATTCTGCATATAATTTGTATACATTGACTTGTGTACTGTTCCCACTCCCAGAAGAACATAAGCTCGTTAAAGATTGAGACAGGCTCATTTTTGTATTTATATCCCCAGGGATTCGTACAGTGCTTTGCAGGTAGCAGATATGTGAGAGATCTGAAGGGCATTTCTCAAGAATTCCTGCTGCCAAATGGCATCCCCATCTGCCTAGCACAGTGCCTGAAAGCCTACCACAGGAGATTCATTTTGGGTAAGGAAAGGAATGGATACTACTTATGGTCTCTTTTTATATGGAGAGGTTTTGGGAAACTGTAGGTCCCTAGAATTTCAGTGAGAATGGGAGGATCACTGAATCCTAAGGTACCTTAGAACATAGGACATATAGAATGTCAGAACTGGAACCATGTAGAATGTCAGACCTGGGAGGGGCCTTAGAACATGGAATGTCAGAAGTGGGAGGGACCTTAGAACACGGGATGTCAGAGCTGGGAGCAACTTTATAATATTAGAGCTGCTAGAGTGGACTTTAGAATATTAGAGGTAGATGTGACCTTGGTCATCATCTAATGCAACTAAATCACTATATAGATGAAGAAACTGAGGCCCAGAGAGGAGAAAATGATCACCTAGCCAAGGTAACAATGTAATGGTCAAGCTGGGGTTTGGACCCACACAGGCCAGCTCTAAATACTTACTTCTGGTGGTTCTGAGGACCCCCTTTTCCAAAGTATCACAATGTTTCCTCCAATCCTTCCTTTCTCTTTCTCTGTCTCTCTTTCTCTCTGTCTTTCTTTTTCTGTGTTTTTCTCTTTCTCTGTGTGTCTCTCTGTGTCTCTCTCTGTCCTTCTATATCTCTCTCTCTGTTTCTGTCTCTGTGTCTTTCTCTTTCTCTGTCTTTCTCTGTCTCTCTCTGTGTCTTTCTATATCTCTCTCTGTCTTTCTCTGTCTCTCTCTGCCTTTTTCTCTCTGTCTTTCGCTGTCCCCTTCTATCTCTCTCCATATGTCTGTTTCTGTCTCTCTGTCTCTCTGTGTCTCTCTCTGTCTCTCTGTGTGTGCATGCGTGCATGCATGCATGTGTGTGTGTGTGTGTATGTAAGAGGTCATGGAGGAAGGATATTGAGACAGGAGAAAGAAAATTTAAGGGGATGGGAGGGGTACTGAATAAGCTTTAGGGAATTGGCAGTTTCTGCCCCCAGGTAAGAAAATGGGCTTCCTTTAGCTTCCATGGAAACTATTGGCATGTGGGTGGCAAGAGCTGGTGGAGAGAAGAAATCCTTTTTAGTTGTTCTTCCACAGGGGCCATAGCTGCCCCAAATCTGGCGACTTTACAAGAACAGGCTTGTAAATTCAGCAACACCCCATAACTGGTTTTATGGGGCCATTCTGCCCTAATGGAGTCTCATTGACGCTCCTAGTTTCAGCCGGGTGGGCTTGGGGTAGGGAGATCCACTGAGGAAAAGTCAAGATCTGCCCTGGTCTCTTTCACTCCCTGGGAACAGGGACCTGCCAGAGTGCTGGGGAGGGGGGTCCCTTTGGCCTTGTAATCAATGCCTATTTTTCCATGGGGTTCAGGCTCTTAGTGCCCTGAGACCAGGGATCAGAGATGGATAAATAGGAGAAAGGAGAGGATAATTTTAGGCATCAAACCTCAACCTCTAGAAGAAACCTTAGAGATGTTCTTATCTAAATCCTTCATTTTTACAGATGGGGAAACTGAGGGCCAGCAAGGGGAAATGACTTGCTCATGGTGGTGGAGTTAGGATTAGAAACTAAGGATCCTGAGTCCTAGGCCAGTGTACTGTCCAGGACATCACTCTGATCAAGTACGTAGAACCTTAGACCTTAAAGTCAGAAGTTTTCTCAGCAGAGTATTTGCTTAGGGTGCTTCTCTCAGTTTTAATTTTGGTTCTTTCACTAACTTATTGGGTGACTTTGCATGGCTTCCTTTCTTGTGTCCCTCTAAAATCAGGTGGTCCAATGAAATGATTTTTAAAGTCCTTTTCCAGCCCTCACATTCCATGTTATATGTTCTAAGGCCCTTTCCAATTCTATGGTTCTATGTTCTAAAGTCCCTTCTAGCTCTAACATTCTGTTTTATGTTCTAAGATTCTTTCAGTTTTAACATTTGATGCTCTAAGATCCTTCCTTAGAGGTCTAAGTGGCACAGTGAATAGAACGCTGTCCCTGGAGTCAAGAAGACCTGAGTTCAAATCCAGCTTCAGACACTTCCCACCTGAGTCACTAAATTTCTGTTTGCCTCAGTTTCTTCAGCTGTACAATGGGAATAATAGCATTGCTGTGAGGATCAATTAAGGTGTTTTTTTTCGGGTAATTTAATCATTTTATTAATAAAGCTGGCATGTTATTAATAAAGGGATGGTGATTTGGCCACTTCTTTTAGACCAAAGACAATCATGGCAGTGGGCTCATAGTTCACATACCCTTCAAAGAGTCGGTATTCTTGAGAGACAGCAATCGACTCTGACTGTATTACACAATGGAAGGTGAGTAATATTAACATGAAGGGCTGAGAGTGACATCATGTCACCCTTGGTCAGAGAAACTCTGTCTCTATTGAGGTGATAGCACAGTTCCCAGCACATAGTAGGTACTTGTTCCCTGTTCTGCCATTCTATGACTCCCCTTTTTGTAGATGATGCCCCTGCTAGGCAGACACTGGCATATTTGGGAGGGGACTATACTTGGACTAGAATTCAGTTATTTTTGTCTCAGTACAGGAATCCGTGCTTCAGGAATAAGCAACCATACAATTACTAAATTATTTCAAAGTATTTGTGCTAAACACAGTAGGTTGGCACCCTCACAGCTCTTAATGTTCATTCCATTGTTATCGGATAATTTTTTATTTTTGTCTCTTTGATTTATAACCCAAAGCAAAGTAAGTTCAACAGAATCCCAGGTATCCTCAAACCTGCTTTAGAAGGTCCCAGGCTAAGATATCACTATCACAGGTAGTTGGCAAAAAGCATGAATGATGGACATGGAATGAGGAGACCCAGGTTCTAGACTCTACTCCTGTGCTCTTTGATTTTTAAAGTAATGTAATCTCTCTCAGCCTAAGTTTCCTCAACTATAAAACGAGAGAGAGTTATACTTCTAGGAGGTAGGTACCTAGCCGTTCCTCAGCCTACATTGCTACCCACTGATGAGGGCTTTGTCTGGCACTGAAGATGTCAGTACGAACGTCCCCATTGGCATCTCTTTGGAATATGATTGAACTAGCAGAGACCCTTTGATTGGACTGTAACAAGACGAAAGACAGATAATGATGAGTACAGGCAGCGGAAAGGAGAGACAGTAGTGGGGACTCAGAGTCTCGGGTTTGGTTCTCTGGGGGCAGCAGGGAATCTAACTCTGAGCCTGCTGAAGGGAAGCAGAAGTGAAGTAGTGAGGCATACTTGTTCCAACCGATGAATGAATGAGAGCCAGAGTCAGTGGAGTGATGGAGTTGGACAAGTCAAGAACCCGGAGTTCAGGACACAATGGAGAGGAGACACTTCTAGGACAGAGCTGAGTTTCCGATTCATTAACACTATCAATTATGTGGCTTGTGTCGGTCCAGAGTGAGGAGGACTGTAGAGTTCTCTAAGAAATAAAGATTTGTCCTAGGAAAGGGGTTCAATGCTTTATCGACTCCAAGTCCATTCCTTCTGTGGCGAGGCCCACCCAGGTGAGAACTACCCGGCGGAAGGATGACGTAGGTCCCTGAGAGAAGCCGAGCCAAGTGAGAGGCTCTGATTGCTCACGGTCCCGTAAGCTTCCTCTGTCAAAGCCTGTCTTGAGTTCATTTCATTCTTAATTTAAACTAAGACTTGGGAGTTTGTTTCTCTTTGGTGGACTTAGACAGGAGTCCAACGGAGTGGTTCCGAGGGAAGTCTGGGTGAATTCAAGAGGCACGAAGAGCTTGTGAAAGAGGCTTCCACATCCATCCTGCTTCTACAGCTTTGGTTCTCAGTCCTGGGGTACAGATGAGATTACACAATTTCAGCTATAGCTGATCTCAGAAGTCATCTGAGGGCAATGCAAGGTAGTATGGTATGGTGAAAAGAGAGCTAGATTTGGGGTCAGAGGATCTGGGTTCAAATCCTGTTTCCGACACTTATTACCTCCATAACTTTGGGCAGATCACTTTGTCTCTTTTATCAGTTTCCTCAAGGCTAAGTTAATAATGATAGCTAGCATTAAATAGTGATAGAGGATGGTAAAGCAATTTATATATGCTGTCTCATTTGATCCTCAGAATAACTCTGGAATGTAGGTGATATTATTACCCCCAGTTTACAGATGAGAAAACTGAGACTGAGTTGGAAAGTGACTGGTCCAATGGTAAACAGCTAGTCTGAGGCAGGATTTTAGCTCAGTTCGTCCTGACTCCAAGTCCAGGACTCTGAAACCAGCTAGCTGCCTCTAGCCTTGGTAGCCTCTTAACACAGTGCCTACCACACAGTAGGTGATTAATAAATACTAATTGACTGATTGACTGATGAAGTTCTATATAAACCCATGATGCTATGATGTAGCTCAGTGGATACTTGACCAGGCATCCTTTCTATAGCTTAGTATCCAGACTTTGCTTAGTAACATGTAGTAAGGAGGGACTTTCTATCTCTTGAGGCAGCCCCAGTCATGCTGTTGGACAACATTTATTGCTGGGATGATTCCCTTGGCATTCTGCCTAAATATGTTTTTCTGAAACTTCCCCTCAGTGCTCCATGTTCTGCCCTCTGGGGCTAAGCAGAACAGGGCTAATCTTTCTTCCCAGGGATCACCTAAAAGATACATCTCAAGTTAGGTCAGTTGATATCTAAGGTCCCTTGTACTTTATGACTCTATCTTGCCATGGGTTCTTTGAATAAGGCATTTAACCTTGCCACCGGAGAGACACCTACTATAACCTCAGATCAAACAGTCTTGTTGGATACCATTTTCTTTCCATTTACTCTGTCTGTATCTAATCACAACAATTATCTACATGTTGTCTTCCCCATTAGAATATTGGCTACTTGAGAACTGGGCTTGGCTTTCCCCCCTTTCTTTATATCTTCAGCACCTGGCAGAATGCCTGGCATGAAGTCATTGCCCAATCCACTAACATTTATTGAGCTTATTGATGGACTATAATTGACTGAAAGGGCATTTCTAGTCTTGTAGTCAGAGAACCCTAGCCTTGGCCCCAGCTCTGACACATTGGAGAGAGAAGCTGGATTTGAATCCTACCTGGTCCTGCTGCCTCCACCTCCTTCTCATTAGACAACATCTGTGGGCAAGAACTTTGATGGTTCTGGAGTCAGAAGACCTGGGTTTGAGTCCCAGCTCTGGTGTTTACTTGCCCATGTGACCTTGGATCAATCACTTAATCCCACTGAGGCTGAGCTTTCTCAACCGTAAAGTGAAGGGTTGGACAAGATGGCTTCTGAGGTCCCTAGGAGGGTCCTGTGAACCTCCCAGCTCTAAATCAAAGGTTCTAAAAACATGTCAATATTAGAAAAAACAAGGATACATTGGTTTCCTCATCTATAAAATGGGAATGACAGCACTCGCTCTATTTTCCTTAAAGTTGTGAGGAAAGTGCTTTGTTCAACTTGCAGAGATGGAATTTAATGGTATCCGCTGGAAGAGGTTCCTTTCTTACCTATGCATCATCTGTTCACCCACATCCTGGACCACAATGTCCCTCTCTTTTCACATCCCCCACCCCACTTGCCTTCCCTTTGTTGGAAGGAACTGCTGAAAGTTGAGTATTTCCTCCCTGGGCCATGTGATTTTTATTTTTCTAATTAAAGTTAATCTGATAAAGGCAGGGATTGCAAAGATGCTTATAAGCTAAAGTGAGCCAGGGTCGTGCCCCCAGTCCAGAGAGGGAGGGCTTTGTCTTCTGCCCTCCCCCTCAGGGCTGGATGCCCAACAAAGAGACCCTAGGTGGAGGGGCAGACACTGAGAAGTTCATGCAGGACCCTCATCTGTTTCCCCCCAGGGGGATGGCACTCTAACCTCCTTCTCCCTGTTCTCCCTCTGCAGACCTCCACAATCCACCCCTTCCCATCCCCCCAGCCCTATCCATACATGTGAGGGTCAAAACAGAGGAGACAGGAAGGTAGAGGGACTGAACCTGATCTCAGGGCCACCATAAGGGAGCAGGGAGCAGGCTGAAGTAAGAGGTGGGGGGTGGAGGGAAAATTGGAAAAGACGAGGCTACAGGGAGAGAAGCTCTGATAACACACATGGTGAAAGGTAGCCTATCCTCAGAGACGAGTCTAAAACCCAGCTCTGCTACTTACTATCTGTGTGACTGGAGCCTCAGTTTCCCCACCTGTAAAACAAGAGTGAGGGTTGACTTCCTGCTCAAAATCTATGATTTTCATGAGTTCCTCTATGTCCCATCCCACCCCTTCTCCCCTTCAGTGACTGGAAAGTCAGGGCTTTTCTCTCTATAGGAACAGTTTTCAGGGGTTGTTTCCCAGCACAAGAAGCCAGAGGTTTGTACAGACTACTCTAAACCTTTCCATTTATAAAGGGCTTTGTGACCTGTTGCCTACTTTGTATCTTGTTACTTACTCCGCTTTGATCTTATAAGAAATAGAATAGGTATGAGTCCCATTTCATAGGTAAAGAAACTGAAGCTTGTACGGTTGAGGTGACCTGACCAAAGTTTACACCCTTAGTGGCAGAACCAGTATTTGAACCCAGGTTCTCTACTATACACCCCCCACCCCCAGGAGTCTCATGTGGCTAACACTGGGACTTCAGTCTCTGGGTGTTTTTGAACATGTGTCCTTTACAACATGTAATCATGACATGATATAATGTAATATAGGATAGGATAGGCTACTATGATATTATTTTATATTTTATATTACATATACATGTAATAATATCTTTACCTTCATGATACTCAGTGTTAAAATATGAAAAAAAATGGTCCTACCTGCCTGCACTGCTCCCTTCTGAGCCCTTAACATGTAGAGCCTGGCCAGGACTGTGTGGCATCTGGAAGGTCCTGGAAGCCACGGAGCCTCTTAGGAAGGTGACTGATGGGCCTCACTAGTTTACTTGGGGGTGCAGCCGGCAGGGAGGCTGGAGCTCTTTCTAGAGAAGACCACAGATGGACCAGATTGGAACACAATGAAAAGTGAGAACTCTCTGCAGGAAAGCAGGGCAGGTCATCTGAGAATGTTAGTTCACATTCATTTAGCACCTTAAAGACTGCAAAGTGCTTTACCAATATTATTTCATTTGATCCTTGTTAAGGAGGGACCCTATTTCATAGATGAGGAAATGCAAGTTCAGATAGGAGTCAAGTCGCCCAGGGTCACACAGCAAGAAAGGGTTTGAAGATGGGTTTGAACCGAATGCTTCATGACTCTCAGTCATGTGCTGTCTTCACATGGGATCATAGAGTCACAGATTCAAAGCCAGAAGAACTGAGTAGTTCTAGTCTAACACTTTCTAGTGTTATTTTCTAGTGTTATTACTTTCGTTTTACAAACGAAACTGAGGCCAAGATATGTGAAGTTCCTTGGCCACAATCGAGAGAGAGAGAGAGAGAGAGAGAGAGAGAGAGAGAGAGAGAGAGAGAGAGAGAGAGAAGCTTAATTGCTGGAGTTCCAATCTGACACTCCAGGAAGCCCAGTGGAATATTTATTGAAAAACAGAGGCTAAGGGTAACTCAACCTTTATCTGTTCCAGTCACTCCGTAATGGCTCCTGGGTGCTGGAATTAATTTGGCTAAGTAGCCTTCGTAAATTGATCTCGATGCTTTATGAAGCCATCATTGGCCTTAGTCTGGCTTCCGTTGGAGCTGTGGGGGCCAGCAGACATCATGCGCTATACATGAGAGAGCCAGAGCAAACTGGGGTGCCAGGTCCATGGAAGGTTGCTGGACCTCTGAGAGGGGCTCCTTTGGGTTCTTGTGCATGAAGCATGAGCATCTCAGCCCTCTCTAGCGTCACCATCCGTCCTCCACCCCGGGGCATCCATTCTTACGCATGTTTACTTTGAACTCAAACATGGGGGGAGGTGCGCCAATTTTCACTTTGCTTTTCCAGCCCAGGCCTCCAATCTCTCCTGACAGCTTGATTAATTCTACATTTCCTTTTATTATTGGAATTGAGGGTTGGAGAATGGGATATTTGGAAAATTTCAAATTGTCTCATAAAAATGGAGAGAAGTGAGAGGGAATAGCAGGGGAATGGAATGGGGTGGAGAGAAAAGGGCTAAGACTCAATCAGGACAATCTGACTTCTGGGTGGATGCAATGAGTAAAGTGCCAGGCACAGAACCAGGAAGACCTGAATTCAAATCTTGCTAGCTTTGTTACCCTGGGCAAGTCACTTTATCCTCTTTGCCTCAATTTGCTCATCTGTAAAATGAGCTGGAAAAGGAAATAACAAACCCCTCCAGTATCTTTGCTAGAACATGACAAAAAGCAGCAAACTGTGTCATGAAGAATCAGACACAGCTGAACACAACCTATGTGACCATGGTCAAGTCACTTTCCATTTCTGGGCCTCAGGTTTCTTATCTGTTAAATGAAGGGGTTGAACTCATAAGATTCCTTCTAGTTTTATGATTCTAAAAGGTCATCAGGGAAGTTATACTAGGATGTCCCATCAGGCCTTGGATTCTAGAGTGAAAAGACCTCAGTTCAAGACTCACCTCTGCCACTGAAGTTTAATTTTTTCATTCAAATTTAATTATATTTTTTTCAATAAGGCTCCCCTCTGAGCCTTAATTTCTGCATCTATAAAATGAACACAATAATACTTGAAGACTTTACCTCAAGGGGTTGATGTGAGGAAAGGACTTTGTAAATTAAAATTTCCCCATACCAATAAATAAAAACTATTATTATTTCTATTATTAAGCTATTAAGGGAACAGAAAAGAAGCAGGATTTCTGAGTAGCAGAAGAATTCATTGAGGATGCAGGCTAGTCAACCTAAAGACCTCTGGGAGAAGAACAGAGTGCTGTCTTGGCTAATAATTTTTTTCTAGGGTAGCCTTAGTAAGGGAAAGGCTAAGGAGTTTTGACCCTGAACATTTTGGAGCTACAGATTACTTCAAAAAATGTTCAGGGTGAGGGATCTAGATAAACCTTGAGGAGAAGCCAAGATTAAATCAGGCATTGGTTTGAAGCTTAGTGAGCTTAGTTGAGTGTTCCAAGGTTTTGTATTTCTTTAAATCTTGTTCTTTCCGTTCAGTCAAGATTTATTCAGGGCAGAGCTCTGTCTTCCTGGAGTTTACTCTCTAGCCTGAAGATACAAGAAAAATGGATCAGCTGATGTTCAGTTTGAGACCTGAAGATGGAGATGAACCTGGTGGAGGAGATGGGAAGTGTTGTTCCTCTGTCTAATGAGGAAAATATCTTCATTAACTCAGTTTGCTCCATCTCCATAAAAGTTAATTTAATTACGTTCAGTAATAAGAGAACAGAGGATGTTTATTCCTGATAAATTTTCAGCTCTCAGCCAGATGCTACCCAGATTGAGTATAAACCTGCAAGAATAAATCCAAGACTCAACTTCTATCAATAATGAAGACAGCTAGGTTATAAGTCTTCCTGAGAGGTAGGATTTTCCACCTGCATGGCATATAATTTAATGGAAGGATAAGCACAGACAATCCCAGAATCTTAGAGTGAGAAGGCACCTCAGAGGTCAACTAGGCTGACCTACATTGGAGTGAAAATTCTCTTTACAACATACCCAACAAAGGGTTCTGCTTGAATACCTCAAGTGTAAGGGAGCTCACCATCTCCCAAAGCAGCCCATTCAATCCATCAGAAACTTGAAGTGATTTTGTCATCCCCCCATTCCCCTCTCTTAAGTCTTTTCTTTTTTGGAATAAATAGCCCCAGTTTCTTTCATGAACATAAAACATGACTTCACCATTTTACCTGCCCTCCTCTGGGCATCCCTGGCTTGTCCATGTTCTACCTAAAATATGGTGCCCCGAGTTGAACCCAAGTACTCTGGATGTGATCTCCAAAGGTAGAGAATACAGTATGTCCTCCCACATTGTGAACATCACCTCTCTTAATGCAGCTTAAGAGTATAGTCACACCTTTTTGGGAGGGCACAGGGTGGAAGGTGGAGGGGGGTGGTGACTGATATGTTGTACTATTGACTCCTGTTGTGCTTGTGGACCACTAAAACTCTCAGATTCTTTTCAAATGAAGATCGGCAGAAACGTTGCTGTAGCACCACCAAGTGGATGGTGCTGAAATTCAGAAAGAGTTGCTGGTCAGTGTGTGCTGGATGAGGGAGGGGATATGCTCTCTTGTTTCTTTGAAGCCCTGTTGGTCAAATTGGTTGCCCCAAGTATAGTTTGAAAGGCTGATCAACACAGATTCAACACTCTTGTCTACAGACTAGAAGGGTCGTCTCTCAGGGTGATGTGGGATGGGGTGCCCTTTCTGCCTGCCAACAAAAGGAGAAAGAACAGTGGATTTGAAGTCAAAAGACCTGGATTCAAATCCTGACACCGCTACTTACAACCTGTGTGACCTTGGGCAAATGAATTCCCTGCTCTGAGCTTCAGTTTCCTCATGTAGTAGATGAGCTCAAAACTTCTTTCCAGTTGTTATATGTTCTTCCTTCTCGAAGAGGACCATGATGTCAGGACAGCAACACTTTGACCGAAGAAGCTCTTGAGGGTGGTCAGCTTCACTTAATACTTAATAAGAGATTAATAAGTACTTGATTGATTGGTTGGATAATTACAATGCAAAGTAAAGCCTCAGAGAGTGGCAAAGTAAGTGCTGTGTGACGCATAAGAAAAGGAACATTATTTCCAGATTGGAGGAGGAGGACAAGACAGAATCAAGGAAGGAGGAGGTAACATATGACATGGGTCCCGAAGGAATCATATAATCATAATAGGGAAGGGGAAAGAGAATAAGCACTCAATACACCTCCTATGTGCCAAGCGCTGTGCTAAGCATGGCTTTTATAAATATTATGTCATTTTATCCTCATGGTAACCCACCTCTCCCACTAAGTCTTCTCTACTCCAGTTTAAATAGCCCCAGTTCCTTCCAAGGACACTAGTAAGACATGGCTCCCAACTTCCTCCTTATTTTACCTGCCTTCCTCCGGGCATCCCTGGCTCATACGGATTCTGCCTAAAATATGGAAGCCAAAAATGGCTATTATTATTCTCCATTTTACAGTTTAGGAAACTGAGGCAAACAGAGGTCAAGTGACATGTCCAGGGTCATGCTGAGGTTGGAGCTGAGCTCCAGTCTTTCTGACTCCGGAGCCCAGCACTGAACCACCTGACTATAAAAGCGTAGCTTCTCTGACGGAGTTCACAGTCTAATGGGGAGGTAATTTGCAAACAACGATGTGCAAAAAAAGACATATGCTGGGCAAACGAAGATCCTTAAAGCATTGAAGTAAGTCACATTCATGTTTGTTGGATCAGAATTAGCACCAAAAAAAGGCCAACAAGGATAGCCTCCTCATGAGGAGGAGATGAGGAGACTGAGGCCCAGGGAAGGTAAGATCACAAAGTATCCCAGACCCTTGAACCTGGGCCTTCTGGCTCACTGATTCCACTGTGCTTCGCTGCTGTTTTTGACTCAACTGACTATTCCTGTGAAATTCTGACTGTCCAGATAAAGGGGACAGGGCACAACCATGAGACCCCACCTGGTGGTAGCTTACCCAAATTGCAGGTATATTACCTAAGATGGTATTGGGGGATGGTATCCTCTCTGGAAAAGAAGAAAGAAAGAAGAAAGAAGATGAGGAGGAGGAGGAGGAGAAGGAGAAGAAGAGGAAGAAGGAGAAGAAGAAGGAGGAGAAGAAGAGGAGGAGGAGGAAGACAGCATTAGCAGGTAACAGATAGAGCACTGGGCCTAGAGTCAGGAAGACCTGAGTTCGAATGTGGCCTCAGACACTTACTAGCTTTGTGACCCTGGAAAAGTCACTTCACCTCAGTGTCCTCAGCTGTAGCACACAGCCAGGAAGGGTCTGAGGCTAGATTTGAACACAGGAAGGGAAGTCTTCCTACTCGTGGCGCTTCGCACACTGTGGCGCCATCTGGTGGTCCCTGACACGGAGGAGGTGCTATACATTCTTTCCCCCTCTCTTTTCTTCTAAAGGAACAAATGAAGGTCTCCTATAGAAAGCAGGGCTTGAGCTGGTCTTGAAAGATTATAAGGGGCAGAAGTGAGGAGGGAGGGTATCCCAGGAATGGGGGGGGGATGGGAATTCCAGTCAGAAACAAAAGCTTGGAAGATGGCCTTTCCTGTTAAGGAGACTAGCACAGAGGCCAATATGACCGGATTAAAGAGTCTGAGAGGCAGGGAGGGAAGTATGGAAGAACTGGGAAAAGCTGAGAGCGGGCCAAGTGGAAAGAGTTTTCATTGCCAAATAAAGGTGTCTCTGTTGGATCTCAGCTGCATTAGGAAGACAGCGGAGTTTACGGAGTAGGGTGTAACATGGTTAGATTTCAATGTTGAGGAAAACCCCTTCTCAGTGTGGGAAGATAGCTGGAGAAGGGAGAGGAGGGTAGAGAGACCAAGTCAGGAAAGAATGGGAGGCCCGGCTCTAGAGGGGTGGCTGTATCCTCAGGCGTCCCTGCGGGGATGGTTGCTGAGACATCTGCCTCGCTCCTCCTTCATTGTCTTTACCTCTCTCTACGCTTCACCCCTCCTCCTCCAATAAAAAAAAGGGCATTTGGTGACTATCAAAAGCATGGCTTTCACTTTTAAGTAGCTAGATTGAGGAAAGATTATTTCCAGGTGGTGCGCTCCCTCCCGCTTCGGCTTCTCATCCACACCAGGCAAACTTGTTGTCAAGGACTAAGGGGAGAGAGGAGCAGGGCGAGATTTAAGGGCCGTTTTTAGCTGCCTCAAGGCAGCAAGACAAATGTGCCGGCAAATGGACTTGAAGCTGTTACCTTCCCTGTTCAAATAAGGTTGGGTCTGAAGAATGGGGGAATCCACCTCTGGGGATCTGTGGTTGGGGAGGGCCTTGCTGGGTATGAAATTTCAGCTCTAACATTCTGCGATTCTGTGCCTGCTGAACAAAGAATTCAGAGATCTGGGGTAAATCCCAGAGCAGTTAGCTCATGCTGGACCTGAGTCAGGAAGACCTGAATTCTAATCCTCCCTCAGAGATTTACTAGCTGTGTAATCCTGGGTAAATCACTGAACCTGTCTCAGCCTCAGTTTTCTCATTTGTCAAATGGGAATTGAGGCACCTACTTCACAGGATTGTTGGAAAGATCTAATGAGATAATACTTGTAAATTGCTTGGTAAATCTTAAAATGATATTTGAATGTTAGCTAGTAGAAGTAGCAGTAGTAGTAGTAGTAGTAGTAGTAGTAGTAGTAAACTATTAGTAAGGGCAAGTGAATGGTACAGTAGATACAGTGCCAGGGTGGGAGTCCACAAGACTCATTTTCCTTGGTTCAAATGAAGCCTCAGATACTTCCTAGCTCTGTGACCCTGGTCAAGTCACTTAACCCTGTTTGCCTCAGTTTCTCCACATGTAAAATGATCTAGAAAAGGAAATGGAAAACTGCCCTAGTATCTTTGCTAAGAAAACCCCAAATGGGGTCACAAAAAATCAGACGTAGCTGAAAGATGACTGAACAACGCAATGGATATTTATTGCTAGCTATTATAGTGCTAGAGAAGGGGCTGATGGCCATTGGGAGAAAGAATTTCTCTAGATTGGATTTCTCTAATTTCACTAGAATTTCCTCAGTATCAATGAAATCATGGGTTCAGTCCCATCTACCCTCCAATGCTTGTACTCTGTTCTCCATTTCACAGAGATGGAAAAGCATTTTTCAAACTTTAAGTGTTATGTAAATAGAAATTATCATTACTCTTGAAAGTTATGTGGGCTTCCCTCCTGTGCCTCACCTTTATAAAATCATAGAATTAGGTCTGGAAGGGGTCCTCCATTTCAGCTTCCTTAAAGAAAGGAAAAGACTTGCCCAAGGTCACACAGGCAGGAAGCAGAAAAGCCAGCACTTCATTCCAGGTTTACTGATTCCTAGTCCTGTCTTTTCTCCACTATACCTGGAGCTTGCCATTGGGGGAGCCCAGGTCTTTGGCTTCCTGATATAGGCAAAAAACTTTGGCCCTGGAGTCAGGAGCCTGGGGTTCAAATCCCACCTCCTGGTGCTTAATGTCTGCATGACCCCCTGACAAATTGCTTTACCTCTCTGGACTCATCTGTAAATGAAGGGTGTTGGACCAGATGGTCTTCAAGGTCTCTTCCAACTCTCTGTCTACGATCCTTTGAGCCTGCTGACAGTTGCAGGGTTATAACTGTTGGGCCCCTAAAATAATATTGCCTGCTTCTCAAGGGAGTTACGGTTTAAAGTTTTCCTCACCACGATCTGTTGACTTAAGGAGTACAAGAATTATTAGCCCCATTTGACAGATGAGGAAATAGAGGTTCAGGGTGGAAAAGACCTTGCTCAAAGTCACCTGGCAATTAAATTGTAGAGCTGGGCTGTAAGCCCAGATATTCCTGTGCCAAGATCCACTTTTCCCACCCTGCCAGCATTGGCTCTTATGGAATTCACAGCCCACTTGTGGACATAGAGTGTGAGTTTGCCTTGGAATGAGACTCTTTACTCAGGCATTCATCATGCTCTCCCTGAGCTCAGAGGTCCTTCTGAGAGCCAATATTCTATGCTATAATCTCCATTCCAGCTCTAACATTCTGTGTTTTATATTCTAAAATCTCTTCCTACTTTCACATTCTATGTTTTCGTCTCTCTTTCAGATCTGACATTTCTGTTTTATATTCTAAGGTCGTGTGATGACACTCAATGTCCTGAGTTCCCTTCCAGCTCTAATGTTCTATATTCTATGTTCTAAGGTTTCTCCCTACTCTACATGTTCTAAATTCTAAGCTCTGTTCCCACTTGCACATTCCATGTTCCAAGATTCCATGTAACTTTCATCCTCATTTCCATGATTTGTGGTTCTCGGTCTCAGAGGTAGGGAGAATTCCACTTGGCCTGTGGGCACAGTTTGAACATTGCTAGATCAAACAAAAGTGTTCTTGGTGGCAAGAATTAAGGAGAAGGGAGAGATGACTCATATCCCATGAGGGATTTTATTTCTCCCATAGTGGGAGAAGGATGACAGCCCTCCTCGAAGTCACCACCTCCCAATCTGATTTACCCAGAGGCAGTGAAGTTCCTTCCAGGGCCCCTATCTTGCTGGCAGGCAGAGTAATCAGAACATTTGGAGGAGATTAGGGAAAACCAGAGGCATCCCTAGTCAACACACTCACAAAAACCAGTCACAGGTCCTCCCTGGAGGAGTCATTCATTGCATATGATGGTCTAAGCTCTATCGACAATGCCTTTTTTTCATTTTGAAAGGCTCCACCTCTCTTTCCTTACCAGGATGGCTGAGGTTTCTTCTTCCTGTCCCACTATTTCTAGGAGATGCAGGTTCCCCAGCTGAGATCCTGGGATTTCCATTACTCATGGTCTAATGGGAGGATCACCAGATTTGGAATCCAAGAGATAGATGTGAATCTTGACTAATTATGCATCCTTGGACCTCAGTTTCCTCATCTGCAAGATGAGAAGTTTGAACTAGCTAAGAGACTTAAATTTGTATGTGCATGCTCTTGGGGAATCTTGGTCATTTGTCAGAATGATGTTTGAGGCTCACACTAATAACTGAAGGAAATATGAAATCTTAGAGGTTAGTAGGAAAAAAAAGATATGGTTGTTTTTTCCCATCCAAGTTCATGAAACTTTTCAAATTTAATGGGTTAAGAACCTGTAAGCCCTTGATCTCCAAGGTCCTAACACTAAATTCTATGACCTCGGAATAAATTTTTCATGAGCCTAAGAGGTAAAAGAGCATAAAGAGACTCAAAGGTTTAGAACCAGAAAGGACCCTGGAGGTCACTTAGTCTAACTTCCTCCTTTCACAATGAGGAAACTGAGGCCCATAGACTTGCCCAAGGTCATACATCTAATAAATGGCAGAAATGACAAGGATTGGTGTACTTGCCTGCAGAAGGGTATGATGTTGTGATGTGGGACAAGAGAGAGAAGGTGAGCTGATGGCAGGATGATTGGGAGCAGAGGAGGGGAACAGTATATGATAGAGACAAAGGGATCGATCAGGTGAGTGAATGCTATTGAACCTAGACTTGTCTCTTGAAGAACCTGGAATTCCCAGGAAATAGCTGATGCTTGTATTAAACATATTCCCAAAGTTCCTTTTCAGTATTTCTGCAAGGTATAATCATAATATCTAGCATTTTATATTGCCTTAAAATTTGCAAGGTTTTACATATGGTGCTTCACAGATCATCACAACAGCCCTAGGAAATGGGTGCTCTTTTTATCCCCATTTTACAGAGAAGGAAACTGAGGTCCAGGAAAGAAGTGATCTGTCCAACATCACAAAGCTAGTAAGAGTAGGCAAGATTTGAACTGAGGTCTTCCTGACCCCAGATCCAGCCCTCTATTCACTGTGCCTACTACCCACCACCATCCACAGTCAGGAGGAAGTTAGGTGGTGTCAGTGTTACAATTATAATGGTGGCAAGTATTTCTGTCCCCATTTTACAGATAACTAAACTGAGCCCTGAGGAGATGCAGATTGCAGGGCCAGGCTGATATCAGGACTAGGGGCAAGAAAACTAAGTCTTCCAACCCTTCCTTATCCTCAGCTACCTCTGGGAAAGAAAAGAATGACTGCTTCCTCCAGCCCATCTTCCTCCGCCTGTTGGGAATGATTCCCAGTGAAAAGCGTGCACCTCCTGAATGGCCCAACCCCGATTCTGCTATGTCAGAAGATGATCTTTCACAGATGCTAAAAAGTTAGGAAGTGTAATTATGGGGAAATTGCAGCAAAGGCAAATGAGTACAAGCCAAGGGCTGCCAGGCCCCATTCCCCACCTGAGCCCAGTGATTGTGGCCGACAGTCCCACATCTGTATATGCTTTGGAGCCAAAATAGAATTTTTTCTTTTTTTAAAAGAAAAGGGAAACTGAAATGGTGGATGGGAAGGGGGGAGGGGAAAGGACTCTGGAGCCTCCTTCATTCCCCTTCTTCCTCCTTATCCCTCCCTCTCTTATTTTCCCAAAAGGAGGCAGGAGGTAAGGAGGTGAAAGCCAGGGGGTGGAAGGACAAGGATCCCCAGGCAAGCAGCATCTGCAGGCACCTCTGTGCATTGTGAAATGCATTTGTCTCTGGCCATCTGGGGACTAAAGAACAGTATATGGAGACAGCATCCATGTTGGAGAGTAGAGGGAAGGATGCTATTTTGTGTGAACACAGAATGCAGGCCTGAAAGAAGTCTTAGAACACAAAATGGAAGCACTCGATGGGGCTTTAGAATATAAAATGTCAGACTTGGAAAGAGACCTTAGGATATAAAATGTCAGAGCTAAAAGGTACTTCAAAACAGAAAGTTAGAGTTGGAAGAGACCTTAGAATATAGAATGTCAGAACTAGAAGGGATCTCAGAGCCTAGAATGTCGGAGCCGAAAGAGATCCTAGAACGTGGGACAAAAAATGTTAGAATTCAAATGAATCATGGAACATAAAACAAGAAGTTAGAGATGAATTGGACCTTAAAATATGAAATATAAAATGTTAGCACAGGAATAGACCTTAGAATATAAAATGCTAGTGGTTGTTAGTGTTGAAAGGAGCTTAAAGATCATCTAGGCCAACCTTTTAAATCAGCCTCAGACACTGATTAGCTGTGTGACCTTGGGCAAGTCATTTAACTTAAAATGTCCCTGTTAGCCTCAGTTTCCTCATCTATAAAATGAGCTGGAGAAGGAAATGGCAAACCACTCCAGTCTCTGTCAGGAAAGCCCTGAACACAAAGAGTTGGACACAACTGAAATGACTGAACCACAACAAAAAAGGAATGGTGAGGAAACTGGGCCTCAGTGCCTTGTAGCCATACTATGTGGTGGAATGGATTGGCAGTGTTGGGAAAAGATGGAGAGAAAACTGAAATGGGAAGCTGAGTCAAGAGAAGAGGACTTTGATACCCACTCCATATCCTGGCAAGCTCAAGTATGAGCTTGACCTTTCACAGACTGAAAAGGTTTGAAAGATGCTGCTGTTGAGGGTCAATGTCTGTGAAATTTGGCTATAGCCTGGATGCTGAGCTCCTCTGACTCACAGAAAGGTACATGGAGAGTGCTGGATGCTCACATTTCCAGCTAAGAAGCAAACTTATAAATGACACTGCTAACTCCCCAGCTGTGAATAATGTCTTCTCCTTGTTGGTTTGAACCACCTCTTCCAAACCTTGACAGGTCTTTGCTCATGTCTTTCTTCTTTCCATACCTTCTCATCATCATTTACTTCCTGCCTTTTTACTGATTTATTCTCCACCCATGGACTGATTACCTTCTGGTCTATAGTGAGTTGAGAAAGTTCTTCATGGGCAAGTCTCTTTTACTGGGCCTCAGTTTCTTCCTTTGTAAAATGGGGAATTGGAACCAGATGATCTTTTTCTTTCTTTCCCCTTCCTTCCTTCCTTCCTTCCTTCCTTCCTTCCTTCCTTCCTTCCTTCCTTCCTTCCTTCCTTCCTTCCTTCCTTCCTTCCTCCTTCCCTCCTCTTTTCTCATTTCATTTTTTTTAAGATTAGGTCTCCCTATCCCATCTACACTGGAAATGCAGTAACTATTGAAATACCTGGCCCTACCACTGATCAAGACAGGAGCTTTGACTTCCTCCCTTTTTACCTAGGCCAGTTCACTCCTTCTTAGGCAACTGGGGCCTCAGTATATTGGATCCCAACTTAGTGCATACACTTGATTACAACTCAGAAAGCGCCTATGTTCAAGTGTTCTACTAGCTCTAGGTTTAGCCTTAGCTTCCTCAAGAACAGGGAATACAACAGTGTTCCACCACACCTTCAGGACTCTGATCTCTGTTGCACTTTTCATCTCTGACGTTCTGTTTTATATTCTTCTAAATTCCTTCCCACTATAACCTTCTATGTTCTATGTTCTAAGGTCCCTTCCCAACCCTGACATTTCTCTATTCCAATGTACCTCTCAGCTCCAACATTCTAGGTTCTAGTGTTCTAAGTTCCTTCTCACTATAACCTTCTATGTTCTATGTTCTAAGGTCCCTCCTACCTCTGACATTCTGTTCTAAGGTTTCTCCAAGCTCTGACATTCTAGATTCTAAGGTCCCTTCCAGCTCCAACTCGATTCAATTCAACATTTATTAATAGACTCCTGAATGTTGAGAGCATTATGTTATGTGTTGAGGGAGATACTAAATGTATATGAAGCCAGATCCTTACCTCACAGAGCTTACACTCTCAACAAGTGCAAAGACATTTGGATAACCAAAAGTACTCAAAATACTTCACATCTTCCAGAGGGGGCAGAATGAAATATTGAATTTGAATTTGAATTGAGTGGTAAGGGAAGAATAGAAACCTAAGAGACATCAGGAGGGAAGGAAAACTTTCTAGGCATTGGAGACAATGTGTGGAAGCAGGAAAGCCTAGATTGTAGGAAAGGACATAGGATTCATCCAGATTGACTGGGGCATAGGTCATTTGGACAGGAGGAATTTGAAACATCTGAACAGAAGCGTAAGACCAGATGGAGCTGAACCTACTCATTAAGCAAAAAGCAGCCACTGAAGATGTTAGAGCACAGGAATCATGTGCCAGCTCTATCTTGTATGGCCTGAGGCCCCTTTCAACTGTCCATGATTCTTTATCCACTGACCAGTGACATGGATGCACAGGAAATGTTCATGAGTCACAGATGGGTCAGACTGGTACCACTGCTGATCATGGAACGCACGGCTATTTTTCCCTGGTGGGGATAGAGTCAGTTTTCAAAGAATCAGAACCATAGATTTAGAGTTAGGAGGGACCCTGGAGGACAATGAATTTCCTTTTTTATAGTTGAGGAAAGAGATACAACTTGCCAAGCTAGCCAAGTCCTCTACCTCCAAATCCTTTGACTTCAGACTCTTACTAGCTGTGTGACCCTGGGCAAGTCACCCTGTTTGCCTCAGTTTCCTTATCTGTGAAATGATCTGGAGAAGGAAATGGCAAACCACTCCAGTATCTTTGTCAAGAAAACCCCAAATGGAATCATGGAGAGTCAAACTGAAGTAACTCAACAACCATAGCAATTATGCCCATGTCTTCTGACTCCAATCCTGCATTTATGTCACTACATCATGCAAACTGGCAAGATTACTTGGAGGTGGCTTTTCCCTTGACCATACTCTACCTACATAAAGAACTGCCCACTTAATGCTATACCTAGGGGCCAAAGTCTCTTCATGAGAAAGTTTTTTCAAGGGGTGTTGGTGGAGGTAGCCCTCTTCTGCTTGTGTCTGAGAGAGAGATGAGGTGGGACCTAGGCAAGCCCCTTTGGGGGATATGGTTTTCATCTGTCTTCCTGACTAGTGTTTTGATAAAAGCAATGAGTTGGAGTGGAAGGAGTACTATGACCACAAAGACTGAGGTCTGATTTCTGTCTTCATATGTTACTAGCTATAGGAATGAGAAGCTCAGAAGTCTTGTGGTATTCAGGTCTGGAAGGAAGGAAGCCTAGGTCAAAGAATGTAGGGCATGATAGCTGAAAGGGACCTCAGAACATACACTGTCAGAGTTGGGAGTGCCCTTACGTCATAGAACCCTGGAGCTGAAGCTTCCTTAGAGCATAGACTATCACACCTGAAATAGACCCTTGGACATAAATTATCAGGGCTGAGATAGACATTAGAATGTAGACTATCAGAGTCAAGAGTACTTTTAAAAGAATGCCAGTACTGGAAGATTTCTTGAAACACAGTATCACAGCTCAAAGAAACCTTTGAATATAGAAGTTGGAAGGAACTTGAGAAAAATGTTAGAACTGGTGAAGGGACTTAGCTAAGTTGGTACCACTAGGAAGCCCCAGAGCTAATGAGACTTTTTACTGAGGTCCTGTGATTCCAAGACATGTAACTGTCCTGGACTTTCCACTATCTCTCCAAGGACACTGCCTATGGGAAATGGAGCAAAACCAAGAGAAGTCCCTTGAAACTTTATGATTTAGTTTTGCCCTCTAGAAAATGAGTATAGTCACACTTTGACTCTCTATTGCATGGAATTGTGAAACCTGAAAGATGTAATGCATACAAAGTACTTTCTATCTATTTTCATATAAATGTAAAGTTATTAAATCTATTTCCTCTACCAAGCTTGCATTTTTGTAGCTTCTTTTCTGATTAAAAGCTGACCTTGCCATTCATTTTAAATCAGATTTAACTAAGAAGAAAAGTTACTAGAGAAAAAGGATAGATGCATTCACGTAGGGTGATCCATCATAAGTGGAATCCTTAGATGTAATTCCGGAGTAAGAGACCTCCTCCTAACACAAAAGACTTGGATGTACTTTGAAGACCTCTTACTTCTATGATTTATTGATACCACCCAGATAACCAGGAAACTTCAACATACAACACACCCCATGGGTAGCTACTAGCTCTCCTTACAAGCACTCAGATTCACAAGACTCAAAATGTTTCCTTTACAAATTAATGGCCACAGAAACGGTTTATAACTAAGTCCCTAGAGTATTGATACCAATTCCCTTCCCTGGAAGGACCTCTCCTCTCCAAAGTCTTGTAGAGTTTCCCTATCTCTCTGCAGTGTTTCCCTCTGGATCTCTTTGCACACTTGAAGTTTCTCCTTTGAGAGTTCTCACCAGCTATCACCTGTTCTTCTTCTCCATTCTTTGCCTCCTATAATTGTGCTGCAAGAGACAGCCACATCTCACAGGACTCATTGTCCTTTTCACCCATGCCTTCTGCAGCTCAGATCCCCAAATCAGTTTTTTTTTTAAAGATTTGTACCTCAGATGCTAAAATGACTTCCATAACTCTGCCTTGGAACTGGAGTCACATGAATTTTTTCCCTCCTCTGCTACTTACTACCTATATGAACATGAGCAAAACTTTTCTTCTTCTCTGAAACTCAGTTTCCCCATTTGTAAAATGATGGAATTGAACTAGATGATTTCTAAGACCCCTTTCTTTTCTAAATCCCACAATTCAATCATGCTTGGTTTCTACTAGTAAGGGTATATTTTGGCCTTGAGGTAGTAACAGGGAGTGGAACTGGGCCCCATCTGACTCATCTATGACCCCTGCCAGCTGTGGGACCCTGGAACAGCCCAGAGTGTAGTGTCTCTGTTTAGACTAAATCTCTGATCAGTTTTTCCCTTCCCTCCCCCCAGGGTCTCTCAGCAGTGCTGGGGTTGGGAAAGGCTGAGGATCTGGTTCAATTTTGGCAACTCCAGATGGCAGAGGAAACTGGAGGCCTGCAAGGGGAGGGAGGAGCTCTGTGATGGCCAGGGTCATCAGAAGGTCTGAGCGGAGGGCTAGTGACCCCACAGGTAGTCGGAGAGGGAGTAGACACAGTAAAGATCATAGAACTAGAAGGGGCGTCAGATGTTATCTAGTTGAACCCTCTCATTTTGCAAATGAGGCAAGTAAGGTCCATCAGAGGACATTATTTGTATTTAATTTTACTTATAATAGTTAACATTTATATAATGCTTTAAGGTTTGAAAAACACTTTACAAATATTAACTCATTTTATCTTCACAACAATCCTGGGAAGTAGGTGCTATTGTATTCATTTTACAGATAAGGAAACTGAGACTTAGAGAGGGCTGTGTCTTCCCCATGGTCATATAGCTAGTCAGGAACAGTGTCAGGACTCTGGAGCCCAAGGATTCTGACTCCAGGCCTCCAGGACACTCTCCCCTATACGGGCCCTGAAGCAGACCAGAATTAGAAAGCAGACCAAGGAAGACAGCACCCTTCCATATGGCTGATATGTGGCAGCTGTGACCCACATTTTCCTGACATAATACAAAGGGAGATGGAGGGAAGGGGCATGTTACCTCACTCTAAGGTCAAGACTACTTTTCACATAAAGGGACACTTCATCTCCCATCTCCTTGCCTTTGCACTGGCTCTCTCCTATGCCTGGAGTGCATTCCTACCTCATCTCCAACTCTCAGAATCCCTCAGACCCTTTAAAACTCTGATTACAAGACAACTTTCCTGATTGCCATCCCTTCTGCCCCTCACTGCTAGCACACTCCAACACACACTGGATTTATTGTGTTGCATTGTATTTACTTGGCACATATTTGGTATATATCTCTTTATGTGCATAATGTCTCTCCTGATAGGATATAAGCTTACTTTGGATCCCTAGTGCCTGACACTGGATAGGAGTTTAATGAGTGCCTCTTCATTGATTAGTCAATTAAAGGTCTAGAAAACCAGAAAACTTCTACTCCTGACATTCTCTACTCTCTGTTCTAATATTCCTTCCAACCTTTGAAGTCCTTTTGTGTATGAGTTGGTCTAGACTAGGATCTTGTAAGTGTTTGTGTGCCATGGATCCCTTTGGCAGATTGGCGAAGGCCAGGGGCACCTCAGAGTCAGGTTTTTAAATCCATAAAATGAAAGACATGACTATAAAAAGAAACCAGTTATAATGAAATACAGGTACAAAAAAGATAAAACTAATCTCATGGACTCCTTAGTTAAGCAATACTGGGCTAATTGGTGGCTGATGTCCCTTCTAACTCCCAAGTTTCTGTGAAGTTCTAACATTCTGTGTCCTCAAATCCCTTCCAAATCTAAGTTCTGTGTTCTAAGGGCCCTTCCACTGCTAACATTCTGTGTTCTAAGGGCCCTTTCAAAATCTAACAATCTCTGTTCTAAGGGCTCTTGCAGCTCTGTCATTTTATGTTCTAGGAGCCTTTGCACATGAACATTCTATGTTCTTTCTGTGATCTTTCCAGATGTGACAGTCCAAGGTCTTTCCATAGGATCCCAGCTCTAGAGTCGAAGACATCTTAGAAGCCATTTAATCGGACCTTCCCATTTTTACAGATGAGGAAATGGAGACCCAGGGATCTTAGGTCCAAAGTTCCAGAGGTTGAAAGTGCCAGAGGTGGGATTTGAACCCGGAGCCACAGAAGGCATTTCCATGGGGCCTGCTGCTTGTCATTACCCAGAATGAGCAGCTATTGTGTGTCCAAAGTAGACTTTCTTCATGTTTCTTCATTGTATCAAGGGCCCCAAAGGTCCACTGTAACAGCAGATTCAGGATCTGTGCTGTGGGGGACCATAACCACAGAATGATGAGTGAGACCATGTGAGGGCCAGACTTTTTTCTTACCTAAAACCAGTGGCCTGGGGGAATGTGGAGTCCTCCTTTGGGGAAGGCAGTCCTGTAGGGTGGCTGGGGCTGGCCAGAGCAGCCAACACCACGCCCCCACGGCTTCTCCATCTGCACTGGAATTCCCCAGGTGTCAGGATTCGTTAAAGACTCTGGACCCCGGGAGGGTTGAGCTGCAGCTGACAGGTATACAATCTGACCGCGGCTCCCTTTAAGTCATCAAGTTGTCTTCAGGCAGGAACGTGCCTAGAAAGCCGGGCAGAGGCCCCTTGGTTTGGCTGCATAATATAATGCACATTGAAAACATCTTTTCCCACTCTGGTTCTGTCTCCTCCCTATCCTCCCCTCCTCAACAGCCCAACCGTTGTCAGCCAAGTCCAAATGCTTTTCTTCTTGGCCTCATGCTGGGCAGTCAGTGTTTCTGGTAACACCTGTCTGAGAACAAAAGCCCCTCTCTAACTAGGTCAAGGCTAATGGCACTTTCTCCCAGTGCACTGAATTTTATGTATGTTTGGATGGGGTATGTATGCTTTCTCCCTGGTGGCAATTACTTGTTTTCCTGAGGCAGTTCAGAAATAGTGCGCCATCACCATAGGGGCAGCTAGGTGGTGCAGTGGATAGAGCATCAGTGCAGGAGTCAGGAGGACCTGAGTTCAAATCTCACCTCCGACACTTTACGCTCACTAGCTGTGTGACCTTGGGTAAGTCATTTAACCCCAATTGCCTCATCCTGGGTCATCTCCAGTCATCCTAATGAATATCTGGTTACTGGATTCAGATGGCTCTGGAGGAGGAGTGAGGTTGGTGCCCTCCCTCACTCAAAACTAAGTCAAGTGAGAATTATGTCATTATTTCTCTGATGGCATGGTCTTCTTTGGCAACGAAGGACAAACATATGCCATCACCACAACTTGTAGTTGGCATGCCGCCCCTGCCATGCACAGATCCCTTGACTTTGCTGATCTTATCCCAAAAGTTCCATAAATCTATCAACAAACATTGATTAAGCAACACGCTTGAGTTCAAAGGGACCTTCTCCGAATCCAAAGCATTAGAGTGGGAAAGAACCTTAGGAGACAGAATCAGTACGACATTTCATCAACAAACCAGTACAGTAGATAGAATGCTAGGTCAAGATTCAGGAAGACCTACGTTCAAATTTAGCTTCAGACGGTAGCTGTGTGACCCTGGACATGTCACTTAACCTCTGTCTGCCTCAGTTTCCTCATCTGTAAAATGTAGACAATAATGGCACCTAGATCCCAGGGTTGTGAGATCAAATCAGATATCAGTAAGGTGTTCTGAAAACCTTAAAATGGTGTATAAATTCTAGCTGTTATTGTTAACAAACACCAATTAAGTGCCCATTGTGTGTTAGGGACTGAGGACGCAAGACGTAAAAATGAATAATCCCTTCTATTAAGGAGCTGCTCTGTTGAGAACAGACTCTAAAGAATTTAATCTATGAGAAAGAAAACAGGTCCATATCACAGGATCATCTGTACAATCTGGAGAGGACTTCAGGACCTGCAGCGGAGGAGATAGAAGAAATTCAAGTGGAGACCAGGCAGTGAAATACAAGGTATTAGGGAGGGAAGGCTTAAGGGGGTGGATCAGGGAATGGGTCACCTGAGCTGTTCTAAATCAAAAGGAATACGTAACTATTTCAAAATGGGAGGGGGAAATCCCCCTCAACAGTAAATGAAAATTTTCACAATTTCTAGGACATATTCACAAGGAGGTGGGGGCCTTAAAAACTGAAAGGAGCTTTAGCAGAAATACACACACTGAAAGTCATGCTTCAAATTATGTGATTTTTGTAAAAATGATTGATCTATTTGTTCAACTATAAAATGGAGTGATCACGATCTACAATATTGATGCTTCCATTTCTAAGGGCACTTCTAGTTCTAATATTTTATGTTCTAAGGTTCCTTCTAATTCTGGCATTCCATGTTCTAAGTTCCCCTCCAGCTTGGCGTTCCTTGTTCTAAGGTCCTACCCAGCTCTGATGTTCTGTGTGCTAGGGTCCTTCCCACCTTTGATGTTTTATGGTCTCTATTCAAAGGCTCTATCCCCGTCTAACTCATGACATTCTATGTTCTTAAAGTCCTAGCACCATTCTACAGTGCTAACCAGAACAAGCAGTAACAGAGGTGGCTAAAGGTCAGCTTATATTCATGTTTTATCAGGAGAAACAGGTTTCTGGAGCCATAGTAGATGATTTCTACCAGAGATGCAAGATGCCAACTTAAAGGTTGGTACCATGTTGTAAGAAAGCTCTTCTAGTACTTAGTTCCCTTTAGATGGAACCAAAGCTGATCTCATATACAAAATCTCAGGATTCATCAGACACTTTCTCACAGGGAGAGTCAGTCTATTAATTTGTCATCTATCCTCAACAGTGAGGGAATTCTGCCCACACCAACACCTGTAGAAACAAAGTATTGACCTGTGGAGAGAGAGAGCACTCACTCAAAACACCTTCACTATATTAGGGATTGTACTAGTTGTTGAAGATGCAAACTCAAAAAGAAAGCATTTCCTGCCCTCAAGGGGCTTACAGTCTCTGGGGGGAGGGGTAAGTCAACCTGCATACACATAGATATACACACAAAATATGAAGATAGTTCATAGAAGGTAATCTGAGAATGTGGCTGTGGAAACACTCATTGTAGGGCATAGTGTTTGAGCCTAGCTTTGATGGAAAGCACAGGATTTTAAGAGGAGGACATGAAGTGAGAGAGTATAAGGGAAGCCTGTGCAGGTGATGGAATGTTGTGCATGAGAAACAAAACAGAGGAATATAAAATATAGACAGGAATGATGTATACTAAGACTTAAAAGATAGACTAGGGTCAAATTGGGTAGGACTTTCCATTCCAGAGGAGTTTTTTTTTTTTTCTCCTCAAAACAATAAACCATTGGAGCTCATTGAGAAGGAGAGTGAACTTGTCAGAAATATCAAATTTGTAGCTGTGTGAAGGCTGGAGCGATTATGGACTAGATGAATGGATTGGAGTTGGAAGAAACTGGAGCCATCACGATAATCCAGGTGATAAGGGACTCAACTAGGGTGGTGGGTTGTTGTGTGTCCTTCATTCTTGAAGAGGACTGTGGCATCAGGAAAGTGACCTTAGCTTAAAAGGTGAATCAGATATAAATGAGAGAGGGCTATGCAAAGTCACTAGCCTCATTTTCTCCTCTGGAGCCATCTGGGTCCAGTGGCAAGATATAAACCAGGATGACTGGAGATGGCCCCAGAAGCAGTCTTGGGCCTTTTTAAGCTAAGGTCTTTCCTAGGTCTCAGTTTGAATAATATTGCAATATTATTGCAAACTCAGTTTGCCTCAGCTGACTCAAGCAACATCCATTCAATGGTTAAGGGTAGGTAAGAGAATGGTGATGGGTGGTAGTTATGTAAATGGAGAGAAGGGCACTAATGTGAGAGATTAACAGACAGACAGAAGAGGAGGGAGGAAGGGAGGGAGAGAGGGAGAGAGAAAGAGAGGGGGGAGAGAGAGGGAGAGATAGAGAGGGAGAGAGACAGAGATAGAAACAGAGTGAGAGAGAGAGAGAGAGAGAGAGAGAGAGAGAGAGAGAGAGAGAGAATTTGGCAGCTGATCAGGTGTGAAGGATTAGGAAGTTTCCCAGGTTTCAAACCCATCAATCAATTAATATTTATTAAGTACCTACTATGCTCCAGGCACTGACCTAGATGATGGGTGGGATACTGGAGAGAATACATAAACTGGCAAGTTCAGAAGAAGAGTAGATTTGTGTTGAGGGTGAACTAATAAATCTTGTTTGGACATGTTCCCTTCTCTCTATCTTTGTATTTACTTCACTGTGTACATATTGCTTCCTTCCCATAGAATGCAAATAGTCCAAAGACAAGGACAATTTCTCTTTGGACTCTATATCCCAGCATTCAGCACAGAGCAGGCACTTAGTACATGCTAGCTGAATGAGTCAATGACTCTTCCATGAGTTACTCTGGCCAAAGCTATCCATACCCTGGAAGTCAATGCTCTGAGCTTCTCTGAACCTGGCTCGCTCAGTCCTCAGATAAACCCACACATCATGTTATTGGACTTTTAGATGGCAGGACCTGGAAGCTTGTACTCCTCCATTGCTATAGCTTCTGAGAATAATAGTAGTGGACATTTCTAGTGATTTAAAATTTGTGAAACACCTTACATACATAATCTCATGTGGTCCTCACAACAGCCCTGGAGGCAGGGGTTCAATATATCTCTATTTTTGCAAAGTGGTCAATAGTGTACAGTGACCCTGAATTTATCAAGAACCTGGGTACCACATTAATGGCAGAGAGAAAGAAAGAAAAAACAGTAAAAACAGTATTTGCTTCCCCAATCTAGTGGAGAAAATAACACATAAACACCTGTGAACAAACAAGATACGGACAAGGGAAATGGGAGGGGATCTCAGCATTGGATGAAGGAGAAGGGCAGACCAGGAAAGGCTTCCTGAAGGAGATAAGATTTGAACTGAATGCTAAAAGAAATCAGAAAGAAGGAGGGAGAACATGGCTACATAGGTATGAAATTGGAAGATGGAACACAGTGAAGGAAAGTGTTTGTGACTGGCTGATACAGTTTGTGGAGGGGTCAAGTGTAAGAAAATGGGAAAAGATGGAAAAGGAAGGAAAGGGCAAGGGGTTAAAAGACTTTAAATAGAGGACTTTATAGTTGATCCTGGAGGTCCTAGAGAACTGCTGAATTTTGGGTTATCAAGGGAAAGTGGTCAGACCTATTCAATGCTTTAGGAAAATCACTTTGGCATCTGAATGGATGGTAGATTGGAATAAGGAGAAACTTGAGGCAGACAGACCAATCAACAATTATTATTGCAATAGCCCAGGCATGAAATAAGGAGAGCCTGCACAGGATGGCAGTTGTATGGATGGAACAAGGGGATGCATGTGGGAGATCTCATGGAAGAGATGTGATAAGGCATGGCCACAGACTGGATGTGGGAGAGATGTCAGAAAAGTGAATTCACTCACTACTAGTGCTGTGTTTGTCCTTTGTTCTCAAGAGGACCATGATGCCAAGATGATGCCATGACTTGCAATTGAATTGGTTTTGAGTGTGCAAAATCACCAGCCTCACTTTCTCCTGTGGAGCCATCTGAGTCCACTGGCCTGATGTTGATCAAGACTACTGGGGATGGTCCCCAACTTGCTACTGGATTCATAATTAGGGAGCTCCCTAGCCACCTGCTACTTGTATCCTCAGGGTCCTCTCTGGGCCTCAGTTTCCTCCTTTGTAAAATGAGAAGGTTGGGCTAGATGACCTCTGAGGTCCATTCCAACTCCAAATCAATGACCTCTGAGGTCCCTTCTAGCTCACATTCCTACAAACCTGTCATGAGTTGGTCCCAGTGGTGGGTATGGGTATGGGTATGGGTATGGGTATGGGTATGGGTATGTGTGTGTGGGGGAGTATTTTTCTCCCACCCTGACACCATGTCTGGGAACAGGGAGGAGGCTACACCAGGCTATTACCCTTCATTTCCCTCCCTTCATCCCTGAGGGGAGGGAAGGAGGATTGTTTGTTTGTTTCACAATTAGAAGAGAGTTTCTCCCCCCCTCTACCAGAGAAGGCCTCTTTTGTTCTGCCAGGGTTAGCCAAGAAGAAACACCAGCCCAGAGGCACCCCCTCCCCTCCACACTGAAATGTCAACTGCTCAGCATGCTCCCCACCATGGCACTAAGAGCCCCAGGTGGGTGTGGAGGCTGTAGAAGCCCTCGTGCCACCCACGACGCCAGGCTCCAAAGGCTTCACACAATGGGCCAGGCCTGGCAAGCGGAGGTGGTGTCTGCCACCCCTGCCGAGGAGAAAAGAAGCAAAGTCACAAGAATAGTCTGACCACAAGACAGGGAGGTGGCTCCCTCTCCTCCCTGGAGAAGATACACACAGAACACTGAAACTGGGAAGGAGGCGAGAGGGCCCCAACATAGGGGCTGGGCTGTCTGGGTCTCCATCGGGATGAGTTTGAAAGAACCAGGGACATTCCCCCGTAGAGAACCTACATAGGTTCATAGAATCTTATATGGGACAGTAATTGTCATCCAGGAAACTCTGAGGCTAACAAAGCATTTTTCCTTGTGAGTTAGGTGCTATTACTGCCCCCATTTTACAGATGAGGAAACTGAGGCAAATAGAGGTTAAATGACTTGGCCCAAGTCACACAACGAGGAAGTGTCTGAGGTCACATGTGAACTCAGGTCTTCCTGATTCCAGGCCCAGAGCTCTATCCACTGAGCCAACTTGCTGCCATTTATTTCATTCATATAGAGAACTCCCAGGTGAGGAAGTTCCCTCTGCCAATGCTGATTGGCACCCTCTCTGCAATTTACAGTCTTAGAGTAGGGGTGTGAAATCTGTGGCCTTGAGGCCTCATGTGGCCATCTAGATCCTTGAGTACAGCCTTCTGAGTGAATCCAAATTTCACAGAACAAACCCTTTTATTTTTCCTGTCTTTTAGCGTTGCCTGGAGCAGGGAGAGGTAAAGAGCATTGTTCAGGGCCACACAGTCAGCATGAGTCAGAGGTGACTGGACTCTAGGTCTAGATTCTGAGATGACTCCTCTGTCTGCTCTATCATATTACCTTTCAATGTTCACAATGTAAATTATTATTAATGAGGAAAATAATCACCAAATTCATCAGTCAGGATCTTACTTACATTTCTAGCAAGAACTCTGTCTTGATTACCTGGGGTCATATAGGAAAACACCCTGTGGGACAAAATACGTGGAAAATTCAAACATACTTTTATTTACCCATTCACATGAAAGACATTAATGTAAAATGTCACATAACTCTAATGTTATTAGCCAAGGCAAGAACAAGTGAATGGATTTACTAATTCTTCTCCTCACATGATGTTTTGTTTTCAACCATGATATTTTTGACCCTGCTCTCCCTGTTATAGTTGACATAGTTTATTTCTTCTCCAATCTAGAAAGTCCTTTCTTTGGTTTCCATGACACTATATTATCAATTGGCCTGTTATCATTCAGTTGTTTCAGTCTTTTCTCACTCTCCATGACCCCATTTTGGGGTTTTCTTGGGAAAGATACTAGAGTGGTTTGCTCTTTTCCAGCTCATTTTACATATGAGTAAACTGAGGCAAACAGAGTTAAGTGACCTGCCCAGGATCACCCAGCTGGTAAGTGTTTGAGTCTGGATTTGAACTCAGGAAGATGAATCTTCTAGCTTCTAAGACCAGTGCTCTATCCACTTTGCCACCTAGTTGCCCTCGCTATCCTGTAAGGTATCATTAATCCTATAATCACAAAATCTTCAGATCCAGTGCTCTATTCATTGCACTCTCCAATTAGCTTACAAAAATTTAAATTACAAATAAGCAATATGTGCAAACAATTACTCCTTGTCCACTTTATATCTCACACAACTGATAAGTATCTGAGGTTGGATTTGAACTCAGGTCTTCCTGTCTCTAAGTCTGAATCACCTAGCTGCCTTGTCAAGGACAACCTAGATGAGTAGTCCCCAGACACCAATTTTATTCAGGGCTGGGACATCTAGTTGTTCCTGATATTTAGAATTTCCTCTTTAGCTTGTTCCTACACTGCCTGAAAATGTTCCCTTTGTCACAATTCCTAAATTCCATCAATTAGGATCATTTGAGTTAAGGAACCCCTTTTTTTTAAAGCTAAAAATACCTCTCAGAGGGCTACCAGAATATTAATCACTCACACTTTAGTATGAATCAGTTCAATCAGATGGTTATCCTAATACCTAGATGTTATTGGGTAGACAAAAGAAATGAGTGTTTTATTTGAAGGTGAAGGGAGGAAGATGAGTTTGAAGCATGACAAACTTTAAAGGACAGGGCAGGAGGCAATGAGGACCTTAGGGTCCTCATTACCACCTGGGTTTGGAGTCCGGATGACCTGAGTTCAAATCCTGCTTCAAACTCTCTCACAGTGAGCGTGGGCAAATCACTTAGCCCCTATCAGTCTCAGTTTCCTCCTTTGTAAAAGGGGGATCGTAATAGCACTTACCTTCCCGGACTGTTACGGGGTCTGAATGAGCGAATGATTATAAAGTGCTTAGTACCATGCCTGACAAAACATGTTAGCTATTATATTATTAACTAACTCAGCCTCAGTTTTGTCACCTATAAAATGGGGGTAACAATGGGGGCTACTTCTCAGGGTTGTGAGGATCGACTCCACATAAAGCACCTTACAGGTCTTCAAGACTATTGTCCTCCAAGTCTTAGCGAAGTGTTAAGTCATTAAAGCTTAAACGGAGACTTTTGGGATGCCCCACATTAATGTTACCTATTATTACTGTCTGAAAAATGAAGGTGGTTAACAGTACTTGCTCTATCTGCCCCATGACAGTATTGTCAAGAAAGCACTAAGCATTTATTAAGCTCATACCATTTGGGGAGCGATGTACTAAGAGCTTGGCAACCAAAGTAAAAATGAAACCATGCCTGCCCTTGAGGGGCTTATGTTCTATGAAGGGGAGAGAGGGAAGTGAGACAACACTCACCTGTACAAGCAAAATGCTGCTCCTTGTAAGTGCCGCCTCCTCTCAACCTTCGGGGCACAGACTAATCTAGAGCCCAACATGTTACCACAGCCATGCTGAGGCCCTGAGGGACTGCACCCTTCTGAGGATGCAGACAAGGAAGAGCACGCTTGGTATTTACATTGCCTGGATATTGTGTTCACTCACCTCTGAGGTTCCTGGGGGACTGGGATTATCTCACTAAATAGAAAGATGGATAGATGGACAGATGGATGGACCGACAGGCAGATAGATGGGTAGATATTGGATGGATGGATGGATAGATAGATGGATAGACAGACAGACAAACAGATAGATAGATGCAGATGTGTATATATATATATATATATATACACATATACATATATCAGTTGCTTAAGAAATACTCTTTGACATGAATAGATATTTTATTCCTTGCCTCCCAACCCTCCCCCTGCCACCTGTATGTATGTGCTGCCAATTTGCCTTGATCATAAAAGCATGAGGAAAAGCAAAGTCTATTCAGTCTGGGGAGATAGACTGTGTCTCATCCTTTGACATTCCAGTCCCTTTCTCTCACTGTAAATTCCTTCCAGGGTCCACATCTAGGATGTGGGCCCTGGTCCACCATGCTTCATTCCTCTCCCATCTGTGCTTCCAACTCTCCAGGCTGGGTCACCCTGTCCCCATTTGAGTATCTTCTCCCCACCCCAGACCCACCTCTTATGTGCTGCCTGCATGGCTTAGCAAGGTGCCAAGCATATAGTGAGAGCTTAATAAATGGGTGTTGCCTGCTAGCCTATTGCCTAAGAGTCTTTACTACCCGGGAGGCAATAGGGGAGCCCCTGGCCTTTTCAAGCAGTGGCGTGATGTGATTCGATCTGACAGGTGTGCAGGGGATGTATTGGGAAGGAGAGAGTCTGGAAGCAAAAAAGACCAATGAAAATAGTCCAGGGTGGATAGGGTACCTGAACTGGGTGTTTCTGGCTAGAGAGGAGAGACGGGGCCATGATCCTATAACTCAGGGCAGGTGAAAGGGGCTGAAAACTCACGGTCAGTTTGCTGTTTCATGTCCAGTCCAATAGAGTCATGTGACTCTGGGTGACCTTGGTTAGACTGGAAGCAATCTGGGAGCCTTAATTGTTTTCTGGATACAGACTGGGAAATTACAGAAGTAAAGTACATATGGTGAATGGATTGCTAGGTCTTGCCAATGACTGGAGATGTAGAGGAAGGGAGAGTGTGGAGGTGAGCAAGAGTCTGAGTCTAGAACCTGGGCCAGTGCAAGAATGACAGTATCCTTAGAACCAGGGAAGCTGGGAGGAGGTATGGTCTGCAGGCCCTACGGTCAGAGGTTCCTAGGAGTCCACTCACACTTCCCCAAACAAGGCACTGCCCCTTCAGGATGCCCTTCTGTCTCCAGGACTTTCCATGGCCTGCTGCAGAGTCCTCTCATCACCTATACAGAAGGCCCTCACTGACAAGCCAGAGAGTCCAGAAAGCGAGGCAGGTAAGCCACCAAGCAGATCTCCAGCTGTAGGCAGCCGAGACATCCCAGCTCCAGACCCCTGCCAAGGACCCGGAGGGTAGGGGTAGCACAGAGCTATCCCCACAGCTCTGTGGGGTATCTTGCTTCCCAGATACCTCCACTCACCTCAGAATCAGCAGAGCAGAGGCTGAGTCAGACCAGAGAGGTAGGGGGAAAGATGGCGGGAGGAGTGAGCAGCTGTGGTTAGAATGGGGAGGGTGGAAAACTCCTTGCCATAAACAAGACCAGAGGCTTGGAGGAGGGGGTGGGGGTGTCCCTTTGGAGAAGTCTGGCTTGGCTTTTTTTCCTAAGGAGAAGAAAGAACAGAGACATTTTCCAGACACAAACAACAGAGGAGAATGGAAAACCCTGCTGGGTATGAAATGTCTTCCGCCTCCGCGGCACCCTCGGCATAGGGGCTGCTGGGGATGGCAGGACAGCTGGTACAGTGGAAAGAGCCCTGGATTGGGAGTCAAGCACCTGGGCCCAGAGTCACAGCCTGGGAAGGTCACTCTGATATCTCCAGCTCTTCATCCATAAAGAGGTTGGAGCAGATGACCTTGAAGGTTCTTTCCAGCTCGAAAACACTAAGACAAATGATTGTGAATCAGGGCTCTGTCTTGTGTTCCACAATGCTTCTCATGAGGCAGCTGGGGGACACAATGGATAGAGCACTGAGTCTGGTGTTAGGAAGACTGAGTTCAAATCCAACCTGAGACACTTGCTGGGCAAGTCACTTAACCTCTCTCTGCTTCAGTTTTCTCAGCTGTAAAATGAGAATAATGATACCACCTGCCTCCCAGGGTTGTTGTGATGATCAAATGAGGTAATATTGTTAAACACTTAGCACAGTCCCTGGCACATAGTAGGTGCTTATTTCCTCCCTTTCTCCTTCCTTCCTTCCTCTCTCCCCCTCCCTCCCTCCCTTCTTTCTTTCCTTCCTCCTTCTCTCCCTCTCTCTTTTCCTTCCTTCCTTCCTTCCTTCCTTCCTTCCTTCCTTCCTTCCTTCCTTCCTTCCTTCCTTCCTTCCTTCCTTCCTTCCTTCTCTCCTTTGTCCTTCCCTCCCTCTTTCTTTCTTTTTTTTCTTTCTTTCTTTCTTTCTTTCTTTCTTTCTTTCTTTCTTTCTTTCTTTCTTTCTTTCTTTCTTTCTTTCTTTCTTTCTTTCTTTCTTTCTTTCTTTCTTTCTTTCTTCCTTCCTTTCTTCCCTCCTTCCCTTCCTTCTTTCCTTCCCTCTTTCCTATTGGATTCTAGTCCCAGCATTTCCACTCAACTCTCTGTGGAGAAGGTAGGAGATAGAAATGGTGCTAGACTTTGAGTCAAGAAGACTTGGGTTCAAATCTCACCTCTGAAACTTCTTAGCCCTGACACAGCCTCCATGAGCCTCAGTTTCTTTATCTTTGAAATGGGAATAATGGTAGCTACAGCACTGGTCTTATTGGGACATTGTTGTAGTAATGGAATACTGGGTAATCTTGGGCAAAATCAGTAGGTCTCTTGGGGCCTTAATTGTATTGTGGATATGAGTGGGGAAATTATGTCCATCCTTCCCCATAGACCTACCCTAAATGAAATTATCAAGAAAATATTTTCTCCTTTAGCCTTAATGCCTCTCCACTTTAAAGACCTCTGTGCAAGCTTTGGGTGACCTTGTCTACCTCCACTCTCCTTCCTTGTGCTAGCTCTTTGCTAGGTATGAATGTGTGTGTTTGTGGGTATCTAGGGGTGTGAGAGAGTGGAGGGAACAAGGACATACAGAGTATCCCTAAAGTCTTAGCGCAGTTTTAGCTTTAATAGCTGTTACAACTGAATTATCTAAAGCATTTTGTAACCATTGTCATGCCATCTAAATGACAATTGTTACTATATCACATGTTTCTATGATGCTTTCTGTAGTACAAAGCTCTTTGATACAACAATCCATAGGATAGATTCTCTCTATTTTGCAGATGGGGGAAAAGGAGGCTCATTGTTGAATGACTTTTCCAACTTCACACAGCTTGGAAGTATCAGAGCTAGGATTTGACCTCTAGTCACTTGGTTCCAAGATCTATTCCATTACTCTATTACACCAGGCCCATCTCTAGAAGGTGCTAACTGCCTGAAAGAACTAAGGTCAAAAGAACTCTGAGAAATCACTTCAAGTTGGGGAACAGAGCGGGCAAGGAAGGCTACCTGGAAAGGGGTACGTAACCTTTGAGTTGAACCTTGAAGACTGGTTAGGATGACAACAGGCAAAGACAGCGAAGGCTGGGGCACATGAGCAAAGGAATGGAATTGGGTAAGCATAGCATGTGTTGGGGGAGTGCTGAATAGTTTAGTTTGGGAATGAGGTAAGATGGGCAGGTAGGTTAGAGCCAAATTGGGGAAAGCCTTGAATGTCAGACTATTGTTTGGATGTTATCTTGTGCACAATAGGAATCCACTAAAGGTTTTTAGTGAGGAAATGATGGACATTTTGTAGGGCATTATGGAAGATTCAAGGTATAACATTTTAATAATGGCTACTAGAGCGATTTGGGTGAGGGGGTCCTTCCTGGCATCTCTCACATCATAATATATGGCTGCCAGCTCAGTCTAACCTAGGCCAGGCCTGTCCCCAACACCTAGGTCTGGCCTTATCATCTTTCCTACCTCCCTCAATAAATTCAATATACTCTAGTCACTTCTTGTCACTTCCAGGATCAAATATGAAATCCTCCGCTTGACATTCAAAACCCTTCCTAACCTAACCCACCCCAGCTTTTTCCAGTCTTCTCATACCTTACACTCTGTCAGGTACTCTGTGATCCAGTGACACTGGCCTCCATTCTCTACCTCCAAGCAATTTCCGTGGCCGTCCAACTTGCCTGGAACACTCTCCCTACTTATCTCTTCCTTCCTGGCTTCCTCCAAGTGCCAGCTAAAATTCTACCTCCTACAGGAAGCCTTCCCTGATTCTCCTTCATCCTGGGGTCTCCTGAGTATTTCCTATCCATACAGTAAATGGTTTGTTTATATACAGTCATTAGTATATTATCTCCTCCTTTAATTAGAATGTTGAGTTTTCCTTGAGAGCAGAGACTGTCTTTTGCCTGTTTGTATGCCCGCTCTTTAGCACAGAACCTGACACAGAGCAAGTACTAGAGATAGAGATAGAGATATCTACATATCTCTATATACGTATATAAATGTATATATGTACCTACATACACGCATACACATATACGTATATACATATACATATATATAGTAAATATGTGTGTGTATATATATATATATATATATACATAAAAGCACTTGGTATACTCTAAATGTGAAGATGATGTGGATAGAGCTCAGGACTTGAAGTTAAGAAATCCTATGTTCAAATCCTGTGACACCAGCTGTGTGACCTCAGGTGGGATACTTAATCTGTCTCCACTTCATTTCTTTCATTCCATTTGCTATCTCCATTTTGGAGAATCAAAGTATAACTCTCAAATTGCTTCTAAATCTGTGATCCTACAATGATTATAAAACAGAAGGTCGCAGAGATAGGGATAACATGGGGCATTTGGGCTGGGTCGGGCCTGGCAGTAGGTGAAAAGGAACTCAAAATGGGTACTGGACTGAGGCCCATGTTGGTGCCAGGAGTTCCTATTTTTCCTGCTAAGTTCCTGGAGGACAGCAGCCAGGTCTAAAACATAACATATTAAAGTGGGCTGTTATTGGCCATGAGATTACAATTTTATAAGGATAAGATAGGAGACATCATAGGGTAATGGGAAGACCAATGTCTTTGGGGTCAGAGGCTCTGGGTTTGAATCTTGGCTCTGCGACTTGGTTCCTATATCACTTTGGGAAAGTTATTTAACTTCTCTAGGTTTCAGCTCCTCATCTGTTAAATCAGAAAGTTGAACTGGACACTTCTAAGGTTTCTTCCAACTCTAGTTCTATGATCCCATGTCATCAAGGCAATAGATGATATGGATATATTATTGGTAAGGGATTATAGGTTGACAACCAGAGGGCTTTATTGTCAGCTTTTAACTGTCAGGAGAACATGAGGAAGGCCTCCAGTCCATTGGGTGGATCCTCCTATAACTTGGACTTACTGGAGGACATGGAGAACAGGGTGGGTGGGCACAGATGACCTGCAGTTTACATCTTTGGGAGGAATAACCAACCTGATGGGATCAAACACCCGTCTGAGCGTTACTACTAATTTTATTTTTATAATTGCTATTTTATTTGTGATTAGAGAAGCGGCCGTACCATGCAAAGTGAAGAGAATGTGCCCCATGAGTCAGGCGATCGGGTTCTTATCCAGGCTTCACCATGGATTGGCTGCTGGATTTGGTGTGAACATGTCACTCCCTTTTCTGCGTCTCAGTTTCCTCCTTTTTAAAATGGAGGGGTTGGATTAGATGATCTCCTATGTTTGCCTGCTCTGACATTCTGTATTCAAAGGATCTTTCTGGCTGTAACATTCTAGGCTCTAAGCACCTTTCTAGCTCTGATATTTTACGTCTTAAGCTCCCTCCCAATTCTGGCATTCCATGCTTCTTATCAGTAGTCCTAAGAGCTAACATTTATAGAGAGGTTTAAGGTGGGCAAAGTTCTTTACATATATTATTTACATGTATTATCTTATTTCTGCCTATAACAGGTCTGTGAGGCAGGTGCTCTTATGATTCCCATTTTTAAGAGGAAGGAACCAGAGCTAAGAAAACAAGGTGTTCTAAGGTCCCTTCCTGCTCAGACAGTTTATGTTCTAAGGTCCTTCCCAAATCTGACATCCTGTATTCTAAGGTCCCTCCCAAATCTGACATCCTGTATTCTAAGGTCCCTCCCAAATCTGACATCCTGTATTCTAAGGTCCCTCCTAAATCTGACATCCTGTATTCTAAGGTTCCTCCCAAATCTGACATCCTATGTTCTAACATCCTTCCCAACTCTGGTATTTGATGATCTCAGGTCCTAGGAGATCTTAAATACTTTCTTACATGGCCTCCACCGTTTTTGCTATCTCTTGCACCTTCATGTACATAATACCTCTACTATTAAACACTGGACACAAGCCTTTATTTTGTCTTGTGGGTGGGGATTTAATTTCTTCTGCTGTTCCCTATTGCTATTTTAGAGTTCTTTCTTTCCCATTCCTTCCTCCATACCTGTCTAGTCCCCTTAATTGGGGTCATACTTTGTGTTCAAAGCACTTTCTCTAGATTTTAGCTAGGAATCACAGCATTTTATAGCTGGAATAGCCATTGGCATTGACCACTACAAAGGCACACCCCCACTCCAGCTCCCCCCCACACCTCTTATGTAATCATCCAGCCTCTACTGGGGGAGCTCTAGGAAGGAAAAATCCACTGTCTCCTAAGGTTGCCTACTCCACTTAGGAACAATTTTGGTTCTTAGAAAGCTTTTCCTGACTTGAGTTTTTAAAAGAAAGACAACTGGAGGGGAGAGAAAAAAAATGCAAGAAATAAAAAGAAGGAAAGAAAGAATAAAAGTAAGTATAGGAATAAATTAAGGGAAAGAGGAGAGGGAAAGGAAATAGAGAAAAAGTGGGAGGAAGGGAAAACAGACTTTTGTTAGTTGAAGAAATAAAATTTAACTTTTAAAAAAGGGAAAGAAGGAAAGAAAGAAAAGAAACAAAACGCTTGTCCCACCCAAAGTTTGAACTTAGATGGTTGGAATTCAAGCCCATGGTGCTACCCATTACACCACAAGACCTCAGAGCCAGTCCCTGGAGTTACTTGGTGCCAAGGTCTGGGCAGGCGAATGCTGATGGATGGGGGGCATCTGGTTCTGTTTTGCTCAGGAAAACCACTCTGTTTACAAGTATTTGTATTCAAATGCCTTGCTCCCCGCTTAGTTGGAGTTTGTGTCTCACAAAAGAAACCTTCCTGTAAAAAAAACAAAACAGAGGGCATACTGGGAGAGAATCAAGCTCTCTGTTTAATTCAGCATTTTCCATAATGGAAACCATCCCCTCCCTCTCTTCTTGGCTGCCCGGCCGGTGGTGCTCCGGTAGCCCAGAGGAAATGGGCTTTGCTTGATAACACAGGCCTTGGGCTCATTTGCCAGGGCTTCATTGCCTACTGGTTTTGATGGTATCTCTGAGCTTGGGGAGATGCTAAGAACAAGCAGTTCGAGCCGAGAGGGGCTCGAGAGGCCATCAGGTCCAAATCCCTTATTTTATACATGAAAAAGCTGAGGCCTGGACAGAAGGGAGTTTCCCGAGTTTACACAGGTAGAAAGTGTGTGTGTGTGTGAGAGAGAGAGAGAGAGACAGAGACAAAGACAGAGAGACACAGAGAGAGAGACAGAAAGAGAGAGAGAGAGAGAGAGAGAGAGAGAGAGAGAGAGAGAGAGAGAGAGGAAGGAGAAAGAGAGAGAATAATCAGCCCCTCTTACTCCTTCCATAAAGACTTCCCCTCACCAAATATACATACCCCTGTTGTTTACACCGTTGATTCCCCATTTTCTTTCTCATTTCCTTTTCGTTCCCTTCTTGGCCTCTTGTTGGGTCAGCCAGGACAGAAGGTTCAGCTGGATTGAACAGCCATGACAGAATGTACCTTAGGCCAGCTCCCAGTTGGGATGAGCTCCAGGAAGGCCTGGGCCTTAGGTGGCAGATAAGGCTCTCCCAACTGGACTTAGGGAGATGGTTGGAGACACAGCTGGATCAGGATCTAAGAGGAGGTCCAGAGAGATACTGAATCATCTTTGGTGACTGGGCTGTGGGAGTACCATTCCATTGTGTGCTGGTTATGGTGCTTGAGGAGGGAGGCTCTTTTCTGCAGCCATATGGCTGACACACCAAGATCATGGAGGTCAGTGTCTGTGTGTATGTGGGGGTAGGGGAGTGGGGACAAGAAAACCCCCAAATCACCCACCCACAATGAATGAAATGCTAGAAATAACCCTGAGAGAAGCTGCATTCCCAGCTCATATTCTCCAGTCTGTGCACACCATTAAAGGCTCCCTTCCCCATGCTCCACCTCAGCTGGATTTGGAGTCAGGTGGTCTGGGTTCTAATCCTGCTTTACTGCTTGCTAGCTAGGTGTCCCTAGACAAGTCTCTTCCCCTTTCTGGACCTTACCTTCATCTGTAAGACAAGTCTTCCTGACTCCACTCTGCCACCTAGCCTCCTTGTATATAGTAGGCACTTAATAAATGTGCATTGGATTAAATTGGCTTAGAGGAAGGAAATGGGGGTTTTGCTGTATGTTGTCATCAATTCAAAAGGCAGAGCTTCAGGATTCTTATCAAGTTACTGGGAGATTTCTAACTCAAAAACAGAGAACAGGTACAAGGTATGTAGTTCTTAGTGATAGAACTGAGTTGTGAAAGGGCTCATGTCAGCCATCTAAATACAATCTTCTTTTTTTATTGATTAGGAAATTGAGTTTTTCCTAGGCTAAGTGACTTGCCCAAGATCATTCAACTAGTACATGGTGGAGCTGGAGTTCAAATTGGAGGCTGTCCCAAAAGATGATCAAATCATATGAATTTGTTTGTTTAAGAAGTACATAAATATGGGTATGTGTGTATATTTACACATGTGTATAAATATGAGGTATTTGTACATGTGTACATACATACATATTACATATAAAAAGTGTACATGTATCTTACATACAAGAAATATTTAAAGAGATGCTCTCTCTTCCTTGCTCAAGCTGCAATGCAGTGGGTATTCAGGGGTCCCGTTCCATTGCTCCCTCTGACCAGCTCCATTTTCAACCTGGGTTGGTTTGACTCTCCTTAGGTGACCTGGTGGCCCACTGTTCCTGGAAAGATCACCATATTGGTGTCAGACTCAGAGTGGATGCCGAATCAGTGTTACCTGGACTACAGCTCAGAACTGCCATGCTCCAAAGGTCTACCAGCCTCAGTCTAATTTATAAAGCCCCCCTCCACTCCAAACAAACACTCAGCAAGAACAATTCTCAAAGAAAAACAACAAACTGTCAACAGCCATTGGGAAATTGCACAAAATCACTGCTAATAAGAGAAATGCAAATTAAAGCAACTCTGAGGTTTCCCCTCACACCCAAAAATGATCAAAGATGACAAAGGACCAGAGAGTTAATGTTAGGGGAGTTGTGGAAAGATGAACATCACAAATACACCATTGGTGGAGCTGTGAGTTGACCCAGCCATCATGGAAGGCAAATTGGAATTATGTTAAGGAAGTGACTAAAAAGTCCATCTATCCTGTGATCCAGAGATCCTAATGCTAGGCAGGTACAGGTATACCTTGAAGACATTGCAGGTTCAGCTCCAGACCGCCTCTGTAAAGTAGATAATGCAATAACCAAGTTACCCAAATTTCCCAGTGTATATAAAAGTTATGTTTGCACTATACTAAAGTCTATTGAGTATGCAATAGTATAATTTCTGAAAAAACAACAAATGTACACATCTTAATTAAAAATACTTTATTGCTGAAAAATGCTAACCATCCTCTGAGCCTTCATCGGATTGTAATCTTTCTTCTGGAGGAAGATCTTGCCTCGATGCTTTTGGCTATTGACTGCTCAGGTATGGGGGCTGCTGAAGGTTGGGTGGCTGTGGCAGTTTCTTAAAATAATACAGCTGTGAAGCTTGCTGCATTGGTGGACTCTTTCAGATTTCTCTGTAGCATGGGCGATCCTGTGTGATGGCATTTTACCCGCAGTAGAAATGCATTCAAAGTTGAAGTGGATCCTCTGAAACCCTGAGGCTGTTTTATCAACTAAGTTTGTGTGATATTCCTCAATATTATTGAGTCTCGGGGAACAGAGGTCCGTGGAGAGGGAGAGCAATGAGTGAATTGGTCAAAACATCGCATTTATCCATTGAGTTTGACGTCTTATGTGGGCATGGTTCGTGACATAGCAAAACAGTTACAATAGTACATCAAAGACCTCTGGCCATAGACCACAACAACAGATATAGTAATAATGAAAACGTTTGAAACATGGTGAGAATTACCAAAAGGTGACACTGAGACACGATGTGAGCATGTGCTGTTGGAAAAATGCTGATGCTGATAGACTTGCTCAGGGCAGGACTGCTACAAACCTTCAATTGGTAAAAAATGCAGCGCCATAAATTGAGGTGTGCCTGCATCCCAAGAAGGTCAATGATAAAAACAAAGACCTTATCTATAAAAAAAGTATCCATAACATCCCTTTTGTGGTAGCAAAAGCTTGAAAACAAAGTAGATACCCAAGGACTGAGAAATGACTAAGCAAGTGGTACCTGAATGTAATAAAATATTATTATACTGTCAGAAACAATGATATGTTATGATAAGAGAATCATTAGAAGACAAGTTGACAGCCAGGTAGTGCAGTGGATAGAGTGCTGGACCTTAAATCAGGAAGACTTGGGTGCAGATATGGTCTCAGACACTTACAAGCTGTATGACCCTGGGGAAGTCCCTTAATTTCTGTTTGTCTCCATCGCCTCATCTGTTAAATGAAGGAGTTGGTCCTAATGGCCCCTAAGTCCCTTTCATCTCTAAGTCTACAATCCTAGTAGAATACCTACTATGTGTTAGAAGACAATGATGATATAGGCAGCCAGTGTTCATATTGGTATGATATGTTAGAGTCATCAGAAATGTACAAATACAAGAATAATTTTTTTTAAACTGTCAATGTGGTGAGGGAAGTCACCATTTATAAAACTGAGGCCCTAGATGGGTTGGGTTATAACACTTTCATTGATGAAAGAATATTATCTCTGTTTCCTTCTCTCATCCCCATCCAGCTAGCCTTCTGAACAAAATTGTGAACAAAACATGCTTGAGCTCAAAGGGATCTGAGGAATATAGTACGTCAGAACTGGGAGAGCCTTTAAAAGACAGAATTAATCAACCAGTTAACAAGCTGTTATCAAGTGCCTACTATGTGCCAAGCAGTCTACGAGGCACTGGAAATGCAAAGACAGAAATAAAAGAATCCCCTCCCTCAAGGAGCAATTCTCTTGCTTAAGACAATGTTCACATCAGTAAGTACGTACAGAATAAATACTCTGTAAGTAGGAGAGCATGGGTTGGTGAGGGTATCGGAAAAGGGTAGTGTAGAAGATGATGTTTGAGCTGTGCCTTTGACAAAACACAGAAAGGCAGAGTTGGAAGGGACCTTGGGACGCAGAGCAAAGTCAGAACTGAAAGGGACCTCAGAGTTTGAAATGCTCACTTGACAAGTAAGGAAACTGAGGCCTAAGGTTAACAACACTCTCAAATTTCTTGACAAGGTCTAGAGTTTTTGTCACTGCTGCACTTCCAGAAAGCCACTAGTTCCTTCCTAAGCATCCTAGAATAAGTGCCCAGATTTCCTTTTGAACCATGTTACCCTGTTTTTACTCTCCAGAGTTCTGGTAATCTGTTACTGGGGTTAAGTTCTCTCACAATGGGGAGTGACGAGATCAGAGGATCTCAAATTTAGAATGATGTTAAAGACTACGTGTTTTTATATAAATGTTAGAAAGGATGTTAAAAGCTCGCTAGCCCAACCTGTCATTTAGATGAAGGAATCATGATCTAGAGGTCAAGTGACTTACCCAAGGTCACTTGTAAAAGGAAGAGGTGGGGTTTGAACCCAGGATGTTTAGCTCCAAATTCAGTATTCATTCCACTGTACCACACTGCTTGCCTCTAGGTTGTCAGAGCTGGAAGGGACATTGAATGATATGTCATCTCATTCCAGAGGAATGCTGAGCATCTTATAGGGACCTTTGTAAACAGAGCAGAATGAGGAGGTACCTTTGAGAGCATACCCTTCAGGCAGTCCTTTCATCAAGAAGTATTTATTAAGCATTCACTATGTGCCAAGCACTGGGGATACAAAGAAAGACAAAAAGTCAGCATCCTGAGCAGCACAGTCATCAGAGATGAATAGTAGTGGACCAGGAGGCTGGACACCCTCTTTCTGGGGCCTTTGATGCTGGAGCAGAACGAATCAGAGCAGCTCTAGCCCCGGACACAGCTGGATTTCATTAGACCTTGTTTCCTTCAGCACAGGACAAGGTGGACAGCGAGGTAAGCAGGGGCAAACACCATATGTGTCTGCCTCAGTGGCGGGGCTCCGGGGTGGGAGGCTCACTGGTCCCTAATTAACGTGACCAGGGTGAGTCAGAGGCCAGAGAGCAGCTCTCTGGAGAGGGAACAAGAGAAGAAAGGAAACTCAGGGGCAAGAAGGGAGGGTGGGCACATAGGTCACAGAGTTTGGAGATAAATGGATTTCCAAGTTCAAAACCTTAGGGCTTGGGTCCTTACTTTAACTTAAATTCAATTTAACCAAAAAATGATTAAGAACTTACAATGTGCACTGTGTTGGGTGCTAGTAATACAAATACCTTGCCCCCCCGCCAATAAAACAAATATATATAAATCTCAAACCCTGACCTCAGGGAGTTTATATTCTGTGTAAATATGTCAGTAAATGCAATAGAATTTGAGGAAGAAGTTAGAGGCAAGCTGATAAATATTTAACAGCCAGTCACCAATGTACAGTTCATTATTGACATATTCTCCATCACTTTCTTAAGTCCCCAAATCAACAAAACCACCAATCATGCCCTGGTTTATAGCATTTGCCTATTTCCAAAATATAAAATGCTCACACAGAAAATTTGACAATCAGTTCTTTAAGGCCCTATCTGCTGTTACCAGCAGTCCTCTGACAGACAGCACTTAGCTTAGGTGCTCAGGAAAAATCATCAGGCAGAGGTGAGAGGGGAATGCATTCCAGGCAGAGAGCATAGCTTGAGCAAGAGAATGGATGTGGAAGATTGAGAACTGAGTCTGGAAAACAAGCAATAGACCAGTTTGATTGGATTTCTTCCTGGTGGGGTGCATCTGAACTGGTTGAAAGGTAGACTGGAGCCAGATTATGAGCAGTCTGTGTCTTGTCTTAAAGGTGATAGGGAGCCACTGAAAATTCTTGAGTCAGGTAGTGGCATGGTCAGACCTGTGATCCAGGGATATTATTTTGGCACCTGTAAGGAGAAAATGCAGAGAGAGGAGAATAGAAGCTGGGAAACTGAGTAAGGGAAAATTGACTAAGGGGAAAATTCTAAGTAACAGTCTGACCTTGGGCAAGTAGCTTAACCTCCTTACCCCTCAATTTCCTGATGTGTAAAATGAAGAGGTTGGACTAGTCTCAAAGGTCCCTTAGCAGGTCTAAAATGTTATTTTTCTTTGATGTCTCAATGAATCGATGATCTCATTGGCATGATGATTCCCTCCACAAGGGTAGATTGCAACCCCCTCATACCTTTTCCTTCATATTTTTCCACCATTCCTCCATAGAATTTCCACTTCCGATCGGTTTGAGATGCAATATAACATGATGCCTACAGTGCTAAGAAGGGAAGACAGAAACAAGTATTTATTGAGCACCTACTATGTGCTAGACACTGTAAAATTCCTTTTTACTGCTACAGCCTTTGGCTTTTTTTATCTCTTAAGTTTACCCTTCTCTGCCCTTATTGAAAAACTCTTCCCTTCTGTATCTTTAAAGGGGGAAATTCTAGGTCTTACTAACCCGTTAAATCAGGAGCTAGGCAGTGAGTTAAACACTTTGCAATGATCTTGTTATATCCTAATAATATATAATATTATATAACATATAATAATAACATGTTATTGTCCCCATTTTATAGATGGGGAAACTGAGGCAGACAGAAATCAAGTGACTTGCCCAAGAGGTCACATGGCTAGTAAGTGTCTGAAGTCACATTCAAACTCAAATCTTCCTGATTCCATGCCCACTCTTTCTACTGTACCACCTAGCTGCCTCTAGACTTGAAGTCAGAAAGACCTGAGTTCAAATCCTGCCTCTGACATTTACCAGCTGTATAATTTAGCAGTTTAACTTTTCTCAATCTCAGTTTTCTCATCTGTAAAATGGGAATAATACATCATGGAGTTATGAGGCTCAAATGAGATGAAGTATTCATTAATTGAATTCATTAATGGAACTCAAAGGCAAGCCTTTGCTTTTCCTACTACAACCTTTTGGGTTATATTTTAATGAATTTTACACAGCCTTTGCCAACTCTAAGGCACTATGAAGTATCAGCTGAAATTAGTGTGCTAATTTTTTGTGAATCTCAATGTGACACTTGGGCTAGCTCTCTGTCATTTCTCACTTTGCTTCCATGACTGGCCCATAGCATTTTCTATTCCTATAGAATTATCATAGATCCTTTTGCATGAAGGGAAAGTAGTATAGAATTTTTATGAAATGGACAGGGCCAAACTTGCCTCAATATGGGTATTATATGTTGTCTTCTATCAAATCATGTTAGGGTTTAACAACGACAGAAAAACCCTGCTATATGTCATGGACAAAGTTGGAAGTGGCCAATGCCTTTGGAAAAAGAAGTGAGTGAGGTAGATTCTATTCCAAATGACTCCTCACCTTCCTCCCCACCCCCAAAGAACCCCCTTTTATACCAAAGTATTAAATGAATACTTTGGGCATGTCAGCGTCTGCTTCATTCCTCACGCAGAGTCCATCATCTCTCTGATGAGAGAGATGACCGTTTGTTCTCTGAAGACGTGACTGGCTATTGGATCGATGAAAAGATCCAGTGGGATAATACAGGTAAGTGACTTTGTCAGCTATTAAGCACTAGTGCTTTCATCCTCCTCCTCACCCTCAAAGTCCTAGAATTGTTCAGTGATGTTTTCCTTAAGTTTGTTGTGGTCACTATTGAATCTGTTCTAATTTTACCGACTTTGTTTTTTTTTAGCTCAGAAAAATCTCCCTTAATTTCTTTGAATTTTTTCATATTCATAGTTTTTTACAGCCCAATAATATCCTATTCTATTCAAATAATCTTCAATCAATGGGCATCCACTTTCTAGTTCTTTCCAGGTATAAAAAAATTAGCTTAAATATTTTTGTAATTGTAGTACTTTCCCTTCTGATCTCAGTACCCTTGATGGTATTAATTGACAATGCTTGCAGGTCTGAATCAGCGATTCTAATTAATGAATCATATACAGACGAGGAACGTGAGTCCCAGAGAGATTATGGTCACCTAGGAAGCCAGGGGCAAAACTGGAATTCAAACATAGGCCCTTGGATTCTGAATTCTTCATCCTTTATGCTTCAATCTTTTCTTTCTTTTCTTACCTTTTAAGTTCACCCTCTTCCATCCTTAATGAGAAACTCTCTTCCCTCCCATGTCTTTGAAGGGGGAACCACAGAGTTTCACTATCTTATAAGGGTCAGGAGCCAAATGAAATTTCTTGTATTCTTTTTCTGACAGTGCCCTTTCTCCCAAAGAGGGAGAGAGAGACAGAGACAGAGAGAGAGAGAGAGAGAGAGAGAGAGAGAGAGAGAGAGAGAGAGACAGACAGAGAGACAGAGAGAGAGAGACAGAGAGAGAGAGAGACAGAGAGAGAGAGAGACAGAGAGAGAGACAGAGAGACAGAGACAGAGAGACAGAGACAGACAGAGAGAGACACAGAGACACACAGAGACACACAGAGAGACACAGAGACCGAGAGAGACAGAAACAGAGAGAGACAGAGAGAGAGGGAGAGAGAGGGAAAGAGAGGGAGAGAGAGAGAAACAGAGAATATTTGTGGAGAAGCAAGTGGCTTCTCCAAGTGAATAGAGCCCAAGGCTTAGAGTCAGGAAGACTCAGCTTTCTGAGTTCAAATTCATCCTCAGACATTTGCTAGCTATGTAGTCCCTGGCAAATCACTTAATCCCTATTTGCCTCAGTTTCCTCATCTGTGATATGTGCTGGAGAAGAAACTGGCAAACCACTCCAGTATCTTTGCCAAAAAAACTCCAAATGGCATCATGAAGAGTCAGATACTGAATTGAAGCAACTGAAATATGTATCTGCATTTGTTCCACTTTATATTTATGATTTATACTTATGTCCATACTTCCTGTATCCTGCATTAGAATGTAAGTGCCTTGAGATTAGGGAATTTTTTCATTCTTTGTACCTGTATCCTCAGTACCTAATGTGGTTCCTGGGACATAGTAGATGCTTAATAAATACATGTTATGGATTGATCCATTGAGTGAGAGGAACAAGGAAGGGTCCAGAGACCTGGAAGGGGGCACACTCAGGGCATCTTCTGGAAGGCAGCCACCCATCTTTAGGGAAAGAGGCATCCAAGGCTTTGTCTGAACCTAGGAATTGATGCAAATGGATTTTCTACCCCTCTCTGGGTCCTGGCCCTCTTTATTTGAATTGCTTTAATTATTGAAATATGAAACAGAAACCCAAAGCAGAGCATTCATGTAAACCTTACCAAATTTCTCTGCCTTCTTCATATTCAGTATTTCTTATGGCGTAGTAATATCCATTCCATCATATTCATGCACCACAATTAGTTGAGCCACTCTCCTCTTCATTTGGATTACTTTAATTGCTGAAATGGGAAACAGAGACCAAGAGCTGATGCCAAGTGATGCAATGGAGACTGGGCTGGGGAAGAAAACATCTCCAAAGTATGAGTGCCTGACCCCTCATAAAGCAGCAGCAAAAGTTAGATTCCTGAGGGTTATTGCTATCAGAATTTTCATCTCCTAAAAAGAAAGGCTTATCAGAACTGGGCAACATGCCAGTCCTTGCTCCCAGATGTGCCACTAATGTCACCCCCAGCCCTGATCTGCTCTCTTCTCATGTTCTGGTTGTCAGGCAAGGACCCTAGGGGTCACTCTGGGCAGAAGGGGAAAGAGAGAACCTGCAAAGCCAGGCAGCCAGCGTGAGCCAGTGGAAAGAGAGCTCCCTCTGGAGTCACATGAGATGGGTTCCAATGGAAGCTTTTCTCTCTGTATGACCTTGCAAAATCATCCACTTTTCTGAACCTGTTTCTATACCAGTAAAATGTGGCAGGCTGTCTTGTACACTGTGGGGCTAACAAAAGGAAAGCAGTCCCTTCCCTCCCGGAATTTAAGTTGTACTGTGAGAGGGGAGAGGGCACAGCAGATAAAGAAATGATCCAACAGAAGATGAAAAGGGAGACAACAATAACAACGAGGGGATCAGAACAATTCAACAAAAACATTTTTAAAATATTTTTTTAAATCTTGAAATTTTTTTGATTCTCTTTTGCTATTATATCATCTACATATGTTTCCCAACATATCAGAAGGGATAACGTGTAAAACTCTATACAAACATTAAAGCACTATATAGAGAGTGCACTAAAAGTCTTGGGATATTTTTAAGCTATTGAAGCTTTAATATTATTTGATATTTAATTATTTAATATTTATTTAATTTAATCATTTGAAATCATTTAATATTTAAAGGCATTAATGTTTAATTTTTAAACTGTTAAAGTTTTTAAGGTATTAAAACTTTAATAGTTTAAAACTATACAAAAACTTTAGAAACACCCTGTATAAATCCTAGAGAGCTATGTGGTGCAGTAGATAGAGTTCCCAGCCTGGAGTCATGAAGATCTGAATTCAAATCAGATCTTAGACACTTACTTGCTGTGTGACACTAGACAAGCCACTTCACCCTATGTGCCTCAGTTTTCTCATCTGTAAAATGAGTTGAGAAAGGAAAGGGAAGAGCATTCTAGTATCTTTGCCAAGAAAACCTCAAGAGAGAGTCAGACATGACTGAAAACTGAACATAAAAATGCTGTTATATCTCTCCTCCTCTCCCCCGATCAGAAAGCCATCCCTTATCACAGTTTTTAAAGGGAAAGAGGGAAAGCCCACACAATTCTACAAAACTAACAACACATCAGATAAGATTGACAGTGCTTGCCGTGTTCCTTACCCATAATTCCTCCTCCACAAATAAGGGGGAAGAGGGCTGGCGCATCTCCTATGGTTGGTTCCAAGCTTGATCATTATCAGTTTTGATTGTTTTATCTTTCCTGTGTCCATTATTGTAATTATTTTGTATTTTGCTTTCTTGATTCTACTTGTTTCACCTAGCTTCAGTTCATGTAAGTCTTTTCAAGCTTCTCTGCATTCTTCATTTTTAGTGTTTCTTATGAGTAACTACTCCGTTAATAGGTGCCTGTCTTGTCTCCTGGTCTTCATTGTCTTTTTTTTTTTTTAATTTATTTATTTAACTTTTTACATTCATTTTCACAAAATTTTGAGTTCCAAATTTTCTCCCCTTTTATCCCCTCCCCCACCCCAATACAACAAGCATTCTAATTTTCCTTGTCAACAATCTGCCCTCTCTTCTATCTTCTATCATCCCTCCCTTCTCTTCTCCCCATCTTCTCTTTTGTCCTGTAGGGCCAGATGACTTTCTATTCCCCATTAACTGTATTTCTTATTTCCTAGTAGCAAGAACAATACGCAACAGTTGTTCCTAAAACTTTGAGTTTCAAATTCTCCCTATCCCTCCCTCCCCACCCATTGCCCCCCAGGCAATTCAATATAGTCCATATCTGTGTAGTTTTGCAAATGACTTAGATAACAGTCGTGTTGTCTAAGACTAACTGTATTTCCCTCCATCCTATTCTGCCCCCCATTGTTTCCATTCTGTCTTTTGATCCTGTCCCTCCCCAAGAGTGTTGACCTCAAATTGCTCCCTCCTCCCATTACCCTCCCTTCCATCATCCCACCCTTGCTTATCTCCTTCTCCCCCACTTTCCTGTATTGTAAGATAGGTTTTCATACCAAAATGAGTGTGCATTTTATTCCTTCCTTTAGTCGAATGTGATGAGGGTAAACTTCTTGTTTTTTTCTCAGCTCTCCTCTTTTTCCCTCCACTAAAAAGTCTCCTGCTTGCCTCTTGAATGAGATATAATTTACCCCATTCCATTTCACCCTCTTTCCTCCCCCTACCTTTCTCTCTCACCATTTACCTTAATTTCTTTTAAGATATGGTCCCATCCTATTCAATTCACTCTGTGCTCTCTGTCTCTGTATGTGCGTGCATGTGTGTATGTGTGTGTGCATGCACACGTGTACATGTGTGTGTGTATGTGTGTGTGTGATCCCACCAACTACCCAGATACTGAAAAGTTTTAAGAGTTACAAATATTGTCTTTCCATGTAGGAATGTAAACAGTTCACCTTTGGTAAGTCCCTTATGACTTCTCTTTGCTGTTTACTTTTTCATGCTTCTTCTCATTCTTGTGTCTGAAAGTCAAATTTTCTTTTCAGCTCTGGTTTTTTCATCAAGAATGCTTGAAAGTCCTCTGTTTCATTGAAAGACCATATTTTCCCCTGAAGTATTATACTCAGTTTTGCTAGGTAGGTGATTCTTGGTTTGAGTCCTAGTTCCTTTGACTTCTGGAATATCCTGTTCCACGCCCTTCGATCCCTTAATGTAGAAGCTGCTAGATCTTGAGTTATCCTGATTGCATTTCCACAGTACTGGAATTGTTTCTTTCTAGCTGCTTGCAAGATTTTCTCCTTGACCTGGGAGTTCTGGAATTTGGCCACAATGTTCCTAGGAGTTTCTCTTTTTGGATCTCTTTCAGGCGGTGATCGATGGATTCTTTCAATACTTATTTTGCCCTCTGGTTGTAGAATGTCAGGGCAGTTTTCCTCGATAATTTCATGGAAGATGATGTCTAGGCTCTTTTTTTGATCATGACTTTCAGGTAGTCCCATGATTTTTAAATTGTGTCTCCTGGATCTATTTTCCAGGTCAGTTGTTTTTCCAATGAAATATTTCACATTCTCTTCCATTTTTTCATTCTTTTGGTTTTGTTTTGTGATTTCTTGGTTTCTCAGAAAGTCATTAGACTCCATCTATTCCATTCTTATTTTGAGAGAACTATTATCTTCAGTGAGCTTTTGAACCTCTTTTTCCATTTGGCTAATTCTTCTTTTGAAAGCATTCTTCTCCTCATTGGCTTTTTGAACCTCTTTTGCCAATTGTGTTAGCCTATTTTTCAAGGTATTATTTTCTTCAGCATTTTTTTGGGCCTCCTTTACCAAGGTATTGACCCGTTTTCCTACTTTTCTTGCATCTCTGTCATTTCTCTTCCCAGTTTTTCCTCCACCTGTCTAACTTGCTTTTCAAAATCCTTTTTGATCTCTTCCATGGCCTGAGCCCACCGGGCATCCACCTAGGATGTCTGGGATACAGAGGCCCTGCCCTCCACATCTTTCCCTGATGCTAAGAATATTTCCTCATCATCAGACTTGAAAGGCGGGAACATCTGCACCCCATCAAAATAGCTCTCTATGGTCTTATTTTTCTTCCCTTTTCTGGGCATTTTCCCAGCCAGTTACTTGACTTCTGAGATTCCTGTCCACCCCCGCTAGATCCACCCAGCTAGTGCTTGGGGTCTGAGATTCAAATGCTGCTTCCCAGACTCAGGGCTTTCCGTGGCAGGCGCGGCTGCTATTCAATGTGAGCTTAAGTTCTGGTGCTGGGGTGGGGCAGGGCCACCTCCCAGGCTCAGCTCCCTCAGGGGCTTTATGCAGAGACCTGAGCTCCTGCCTGCTGCTCAGGGAGTCCCAGGCCACCGCCACTGCCTCTGCCACTGCCACTGCCTCTGCCTCTGCCTCCTGAGGGGCCCCGAGTCACAGAGACACCCCACTCCCCTCTCGGCCAGCCCAGACGTCTCTCTCACTGACCTGTAGCATCTGTGGGCGGAGGGACCTTCCCGGCCTCTGGAGGTTCTGTCCCTGAAGCCTGCTTGGATCTGCTCCTCTGGGGCCACGGCCAGGGCAGCGCAGGGGTGGACTCTGCTTTCTGGGGCGCTATGGACCCTGGGGACAGCTCTCCAGGGCTCTCTGGGATGGAGATCTTTTCCACTGTGTTTCTGCGTGCCTTGCAGTGATCTAGAACCTGTGGGGAGTTCTTCCTACAGGAAATCCATGGGCTGTGGGTTCGGAGCTAGCACACGTGAGTCCTTCTACTCCACCATCTTGGCTCCACCAAAAAAAAGTCTTGCTATAAACATTTTGAGCTTCTGTTTCTATCTTTGACCTCCTCGGAGCATATGCCTAGCACTGGAATCTCTGGTTCCAAAAATATGAATCAGTTTCTTAGCATTTAACAAGAGTTTATTTAGAGCCTACTAAGTGCTAGGCACTGTTTCAAGTGCTAGGGATGGCAGAGTTTAAAACAAAAAAAACAATCAAAGGAGCTTAAGTGCTACTAGAAGAAAATTCTACAATGAATTATATACAACATACATGGAGTAAATACAATGATTGAGAGGAGTGTTAACAAGTGGAGAAAATCTAGAAAGTCCTCTTCCCAGAGGCAGTGCCTGGACTGTGTTTTGGAGAAGCTGGAGACTCTACAAGGTGAAGGCAAGGGGAGAGAGCTGTCCAAGTATGGTGCAGAGCTCACAAGAGGAAAAGTGTGGAGGTGTGAGATTGAGTGCCACGTAATGGAAACGGCAAGCCAAGAGTGATGAAGGACAGCAATGAGTAAACGTTTAGAAAGAGGATGGAGCCAGATTGTTAGAGGGACTAAATATCAGAGTCATTTCTACTTTTTTCTAGGGGTAATGGTGAGTCACTCAGGCTTCCTTTGCAAATAGGAAGCGATACCTGAGTTAAGACCAGAAAGATGCTAAGGACTCTAAGAAGTGCGACTCTAAGAAGTGAAGACAAGGAGTCTATTGCAGACATATGGGACTGGCTGTACTGAAGTGAGAAGGTAGAAGATGGGAGCGTTGAGTAGGAGAACCGGCAAACCAAACAGTCTGGTTAGATCACAGAGTTTGTGAAGGAGAACATGCAATAAACAAGGAGAGGGAGACTGGGAAAGACTTTGAATACCAAGCCAAAGACATTGGCTTTTCTAAGCTCAATTTATGAACTGATGAAAAGAAGAATGTCGGTTTCCTAGATACGGTTATTCTGAGGCAGGAGAGTCAGGCCAGATCAGCTGGAGATATTCAGTCACATTCTTTCAGCACCATCTTTGTTTTAGGTCCTGGGTTAAACAATCAGACACACAGAACTTTTTCGAGAATGATAGAGCCGGAAAAGCAGTAAGAGCAGCAATAAATTTTTCCATAGAGAACTTTAAGATGTTATCTCATGTGATCCTCACAAGTACTCTGGGAAGCAGGTGCTATTATTACTTCCATTTTATAGATGGAGAAATTGAGGCAGGCAGAAGTTAAATGACTTGCCTAGGGTCACACAATCAGTAAGTTTCTGAGGTCACATTGAACACAGTTCTTCCAAGTTCTGAACTTAGTTCCCAGTTTCAATCATAGTATCTTGCATAGAGTAGGTCCTTGGAAAATGCTGGCTGGCTGCAATCTGAATGATCTAGTATCTTTGTGATCTCAAACATTCTATGTCCTCTGTCTAAGGTTCCTTTGATCTATGGCATTCCATTTTCTATATTCTAGGGTCCCTAACCAACACTTCCATTCTATCTTCTAAGGTTCCTGACAGTGCTAACACACTATGTTCTATGTTCTACGGTCCACTTGAGCTCTTGAATTCTTGGTTCTAAATCCCTTCCAGCCCTAATATTCTTTATTCTGTGTTCTATGGTTCGCTCTATGATTTTCCATTTTTCTGACGTTTCTCCAGGGCAACAGGCAGCCAATTAGAGCAAATGAAGACGCTTTCAAAGAGGAGCTGGTCATAGTCAATGAGCCAAAAAGCATTGATTAAGCACTTACCATGTGTCATGAACCTTGCTAAATGCTGGGGATACAAAAAAAATAAAGGCCAACAGTCCCTGTCCTCAAGAAACTTGCCTTCTAATGGGGGAGATAGTATGCAAATAACTAGCTCTGTAAAAGAGATATATGGAATTAGAGACAACATCATTGTTGGGTTGCTGCCCAAACTTTCCTGCTCTGACCCTTTCTCCATGCCAGAGGAGGCTCTTCCAATTCCTGGGCCCACCTATGCTTGGGCTAGTGTTCACAGTTCCAAGGGCAAAGAAGTGAGGAGAGAGAGGAAGGGAGCAAGGACCTCATTGTGAAGCACAAAAAATTCTGTTCTAAATAAAGGCAAGCAAAACAATAACTTTTAATAGAAGAATTCCATTTGTACAGGCTTCTCATTGTGTATTAAATTTTATGGTCCTTTAAAGAGGATTTACTAGTTTCTTACCCCCCCCAACAACTGCCTGAACAGATGTGCCCATAACAGAACCCTCATCTTGCATGGAAATAACATAATTAAGCTTGATTTAGAGGTTCTAATAGGCCATGTCCCAGAAGGTCTTTTAGAAAGAGGTAATAGGGAGCCAGGGAGGAGAGTCAGGGCACTGAGGAGGCTGCAGGGTTAGTTGCAGAGAGCCAGGGCAGTACCAGAGAAGACTGGAATCCTGGCTTTCTGATGACAGAGTCTTTGGATTTCTCTTGGGTTCTTGGGGAGGGGGGGAAGGACAGGTTTCATTGTTTTCTGATTGGCTCTCTGTGCCACAGTGGATAGAATCCTGGGACCTGAACTCCAAAGGGCCTGACTTCCAGGCCAGTCTCAGACACTAATGAGCTTGTGATTTACAGTCACTGAAAGCACATATTTCCATAGCATTTAAAGATGATGATGAGGAAGAGAAGGGGGAGTCCTAGAATTCTAACAGCCATCCTTAAGATGTCTCTGCTCTAGGAGTAGGAGTTCAGGCTCAGGAGAAAGCAGTTGCTCTAATGAATCTTAATGGAAGGATAGTTCTTATCTTAAATTCACTAGTTTGGCCCTTCTCCATCATGTGCTAATTACACAAAAGACTACCACAAATAGTGAATAAATCTGCTTATCCAAGTAAAGCAGCAAATAGAAATTGGAAAAGTTCTATAGACTAGAATAAACCAAGAAATACCCATGAGGAAATAAGTTCTTTGACTGAGAATGAGATAAAATATAAGCTCAAACCTAGAGAGAAAAATGATCTCAACCAGGAAAAGTCCTTGCTTGGAATTCCCTAGAATAGCAGGCTCTAGAATTTGGGAACATAATGGAGATATCTCCCTTACATGTCTGTGCCAAACTGGGCTTCAGTCCACCATTCAACATTTTCCTATCACCTCTCAGGAGGCCCTTTCCTCTCCTGTTTCTCCCAAGAATAGTAAATCTCTCATAAGAGGCACCTCTCAGGGTTCCCTCAGCCTATCACTAGTTTTATCTCCCTCTGTGTCTACAATGATATACAAAGCAACCCCAAGCTTTGATGAAAGTTGGGTTATACTACTGTTTGAGGTTTTCTAATTGTTCAATATTTCCCTCTTCCAGATATTTGAAAAACTAATCTTCTAATACTTTCAAAATCCCCTCATATAGCAAACAAGAATTGAGAGGTCAGTCCTGATGTGGTGGTTATACTGTCATCAATGACAAAAATAGTTTTAAAGGAATTTGTCATATAAAATACTCTGGTTTTTAAAGCTCTTCCTAACTTGATCTCTTCCTGCCTCTCCCATCTACTTGAACTTTACTCCTGTCTATATACCCTAAAATCCAATGATACTGGCTTCCTTGTTTTTCATTGGACAAGATGCTCCATCTCTTGACTCTCTGCATTTTCTCTGGCTGTCCCTTATGCCTGGAATGCTCACTTTCTTCACCTCCATCTCTCAGCTTTCTTTAAGCCTTGGCTATAATTTCATCTTCTATTAGAAGCCTTTTCCAGTCCCCCTTACTACTTCTGCCCTTCTAAGATTGCCTCCAATCTACTCTGAATATATCTTGTATGTATATAATTATTTTCATGTTGTCTGTGACCTCCCTGAAGACAGGAATATGATGCCTTTCTTTGTTTCACTATCACCTAGCAACAATGATTGGCACATAGTAAGTGCTTATGTTTGTTGACTATTATAGAAATGCAGATGGAGCTCTTTCATTTTGGGACTCTGTTTTCTTCTCTCCCATTTAATTTATACATTTTGTTGGAATGAACTGGTGAAGTTGGGCGTCACACCAAGTTCTGAGGACTTATTTCTTTTTTCTCCACTACAACTCTCCTGTCTTTCAAGATAATACTGCTCAAAATCTTCTTCCTCTTCAGAAACATTTTGCAAAAGAATATATGTTAGAGACCACTGTTGACATTGACTGACATCTCTTCACTTGTCATGGAAATCAAATTAAGGTTGTTCCTGAGTGCTTTAGTCCCCTTGCGGCTATTGGTTTAGCAAAGCTAGGCTTCATTAGGGTTAATGGTACATATACATGTTTTTCTGAATGTACCTTGTATATCCTTTGATGCATCTATGTGGATACTCCCTCCGATCAATCCACAAGCCATTAAGTACGTACCATATATGTGTCACGTGTTGTGTTGGATGCTTGAAATACCCTAGTGCACTCTATAACCTACCCAGGTCTTCTCATTCTATGCAATTCTTGTCAATAGCCTCCCATAAATCCTTCCACAGTGGATCTATCCGAAGTGCTGAAACTTTACTCTGGGATCTTTTAAAGTTGTACCAATAAAACACCCATGCTGGTCTCCTACTAGCCTTCACTGCATGATTGGCTTACCTCCTTTTCCAGTCATATTTATCCTGATGGTTGTGTGTCATTTATTGGTATCATGCTTCAATCTACTTTTGCTAAGCAAACATCTTCTCATATATAACCCTTTGAGACACCAGTGATTTTGATTCTTCCTGATACCACAATAATTCACAATTCATGGTCATGTTGTATCCCAAGAATATTGGAAAGTTTTTGAACTTCTTTTTGGACAAATAATAGCTGAGAACCATTGAAATCACTATATAATTTCCCCAAACCAGCCCATACTCATTCAGTTATGGCCCCAATTCATTGTCCACTTATAGTATTGTTCAAGATACGTGTACTGATGGGCCAACTAGTGAACTGCCAATCTAATTGGATTCTGTAATCTAGATGACACATATGCACACAAATGTGTACGTATGTATGTATGTATGTATATAATACATAAATATATTTAAAATTAGTGGAGACAAATGTCTGTGAGTAGAGACCAGTTTTTAGCACCTAGCAGTATGAGTTTGTGGAAGAGGCAATTTAAAATCCACACTGTTGTTTTTCCTAATCTGTAGACCATCTAATGTGAGAGTTATCAGTTAATAAACATTTACTAAGTGCTTATTATGGATTAAGTACTGTACTAAGCACTGAGGATGTAAACAGAGGCAAAAGACAGCCCCTATCCTCAAGGAGCTTACAATCTATATGTGCATGTGTGTGTGTTGTATTTACATGTATGTATAGATAGACATAGTATATGCATGTAGTATATGTTATACTATACATGTATACTCTGTATGTGTACATATTTATATATTATTTAAATACATTTATATCACTGTATTATATAAATATACAATAAATATGCTATATAAATAAAAATGGATTATAGTGTTATATATTTATATATTATATATGCTATTTACATATATTTATGTGGTTGTTGTCTTTCATCTTTGAGAGGACCAAAATGACATCACCACGATAAAGTGAAATTTCCATGTGTCCAACTGTGGCTGATCAGATCAATATGAGCTTGGAATGCTCTACCACAGATTCGGCACAGATAGTCCATGTGAATATTTGGAGGGGATATCCCAAATTTGAGCATCCTGCATTTACTTTATGCTGTCTCAATGCTGCTTTGCTCAAAGAGCTCAGTACCCTTTCTAATGTGGGCACGCCATGCTGAGTAGTCTTGTGCCAGTGTCTCCCATGTTGCACAGTCGAATCCAAAGTTCTTGAGAGAGACATTGAGAGTATCCATGTACCTCTTCTTCTGGCCACCATGTGATTGCTTGCCCTATGTGAGTTCTCCATAAAATAGTCTTTTTGGCAAGTGAACATTTTACATTAGAACAATGTGGCCAGCCCATTGGAGTTGTGCTCTCTGAAGTATAGTTTGAATACTTGGCAGTTCAGCTTGAGCAAGGACTTCAGTGTTTGGTACCTCATCCTGTCAGGTGATCCTCAGAATCTTCCTAAGACAGTTCAACTGGAAGTGACTGAGTTTCTTGGCATGAATCTGGTAGACTGTCCATGTTTCACAAGCAGATAACAGTGAGGTCAGCACAATGGCTCTGTAGACCTTCAGTTTGGTAGTCAGTCTGATACCTCTTCTATCCCAAACTTTTCTTCAGAGCCTCCCAAACACTGAGCTAGCTGTGGCAACGTGTACACCAACCTCACTGTCAATGTGTAGTACACTACCAAGGTAAGTGAACTTATCCACAGCATTCAAAACTTCCCCATTTGTTGGAACCAATGGTTCCATGTATAAATGGTATGGTGGTGGCTAATGGAGCACCTGTGTTTTCTTGGTGTTAATTATTAGGTCAAAATTAGCACAGGCAGCAGAAAATTGATCCACAGTTTGTTGCATTTCTGCTTCAGAGGCTTTAGTGAGTGTATAATCATCTGCAAGTAGAAAATCATGTACCAACACTCCTTCCACTTTGGTCTTGGCTTGTAGCCTTTTCAAATTGAAAAACGTACCATCAGTATGGTAGCTGACCTCGATGCTGTGTTCATCCTCATTGAAAGCATTTGTCAGGTGAAGCCAAGATGGCAGAGTAGAAAGACACACATGTGGACTCTCCTCACATAGCCCATAAAAGACCTGTAGAGAGGGACTCTCAACAAATTCTGGAGCAGCAGAAGTAGAGAACAACAGAGTGGATGAGATTTCCAGACCAGGATGACCTGAAAGGCCCACAGAAAACGTTGGTTGCACCAGACATGGAGCAGAGCCCAGCCCAGCCTTGGCCACTCAACCCATGGCTTGTAAACAGCCTTCAGGGGTGGAATCTCCAGTCGCAGTAGCAGACATTCACAGATCCCTCAAACTACAGGTACCAAAGGTCAGTGACAGGGTTTTTTCAGCTGGCCAGGAAGGGACAAGGGCCTTCCCATAGCTCCAGTCTCAGGCAGTGGCCACAGAAGTCACATCAGGCAGGCAGCAGCAGTTCCCACAGCAGCCCCTAGAGCAGCCTGCATCCATTGTTGGATCATAAAACCCCTGGGGGCACTGAGGAGCTGATTATTACCTCAGCTCTGTGTAGAGGCCCTGAGGGAACTGATCTTTATCACACACTGAATGTTGACCTTGCCCATGTAGCTTATTTGAATCTCAGCCCCGCAGTGCTGGCTTGGCAGAACTGGAGGCCAGGTGGCTGTGGAGAGGAAACTCTGCTAAGATACTTGGCACAAAAATTTCTTCCTGCTCCAAGACCAGTGTACATGCTTGATGGTGCCACCTTGGAGGAACTGAGATCTTACAGATCTCCAGAGTATACTCTACTCTTCACAAAGGACCCAAAAGTCAAGTAATTGGTTGGGAAATGCCCCAAAAAGGGAAAAAAATAGGACTATAGAAAGTTACTTTCTAGATAAACAGATATCTTTTCCCATCCTTTCAGATGAGGAAGAACAATGCTTATCATCAGGGAAAGACATAAAAGTCAAGGCTTCTGTATCCCAAACATCCAAAATAAATATTCAATGGGCTCATGCCATGGAAGAGCTCCAAAAGGATTTTGAAAATCAAGTAAGAGAGGTGGAGGAAAAGTTAAGAAGAGAAAGAGAGAGATGCAGAAAAGCATGAAAAGCAGGTCAACACCTTGCTGAAGGAGACCCAAATGCTGAAGAAAATAACACCTTGAATACAGGCTAACTCAATTAGCAAAAGAAGTTCAAAAAGCCAATGAGGAGAAGAATGCTTTAAAAAGCAGAATTAGTCAAATGGAAAAGGAGGTTCAAAAGCTCACTGAAGAAAATAGTTCTTTAAAAATTAGAATGGAACAGATGGAGGCTAATGACTTTATGAGAAACCAAGAAATCACAAAACAAAACCAAAAGAATGAAAAAATGGAAGAGGATGTGAAATAACTCACTGGAAAAACAACTGACCTGGAAAATAGGTCCAGGAGAGACAATCTAAAAATTATGGGACTACCTGAAAGCCATGATCAAAAAAAGAGCCTAGACATCATCTTTCATGAAATTATCAAGGAAAACTGCCCTGAGATTCTAGAACCAGAGGGCAAAACAAGTATTGAAAGAATCCACTGATCACCACCAGAAAGAGATCCAAAAAGAGAAACTCCTAGGAACATTGTGGCCAAATTCCAGAATTTCTAGGTCAAGAAGAAAATATTGCAAGCAGCTAGAAAGAAAAATTCCAGTATTGTGGAAATGCAATCAGGGTAACACAAAATCTAGCAGCTTTTACATTAAGGGATTGAAGGTCTTGGAATAGGATATTCCAGAAGTCAAAGGAGCTAGGACTAAAACCAAGAATCACCTCCCCAGCAAAACTGAGTATAATACTTCAGGGGAAAATATAGTCTTTCAATGAAATAGGGAACTTTCAAGCATTCTTGATGAAAAGACCAGAGCTGAAAAGAAAATTTGACTTTCAAACACAAGAATGAAAAGAAACATGAAAAAGTAAACAGCAAAGAGAAGTCATAAGGGACTTGCTAAAGTTGAGTTGTTTACATTCCTATATGGAAAGACATATTTGTAACTCTTGAAACTTTTCAATATCTGGGTAGTTGGTGGGATTACACATACACACACACACACATACACACACATGCATGCACACACACACACAGAGACAGAGAGCACAGAGTGAATTGAATAGGATGGGATCATATCTTAAAAAATGAAATTAAGGGGTGAGAGAGAAATATATTGGGAGGAGAGAGGGAGAAATGGAATAGGGAAAATTATCTCTCATAAAAAGGCAAGCAAAAGACTTTTTAGTGGAGGGAAAAAGAGGAGAGGTGAGAGAAAAACATGAAGTTTACTCTCATCACATTCGACTAAAGGAATGAATAAAATTGCACACACATTTTGTTATGAAAACCTATCTTACAATACAGGAAAGTGGGGGAGAAGGGGATAAGTAGGGTGGGGGGAGATGATGGAAGGTAGGACAAAGGGAGGGGGGAGGAATTTGAAGTCAACACTCTTGGGGAGACAAAAGAGAGAATAGAAGCAATCAAAAGAGAGAATAGATCAAAAGAGAGAATAGAAGCAATGGGGGGCAAGATAGGATGGAGGGAAATATAGTTAGTCTTACACAACATGACTATTATAGAAGTTATTTGCAGAACTACAGAGATATGGCCTATATTGAATTGCTTGCCTTCCCAAAGGGAATGGGTGGGGAGGGAGGGATGAAGAGAACTTGGAACTCAAAGTTTTAGGAACAACTGTCAAGTACTGCTCTTGCTACTAGGAAAGAAGAAATACAGGTAATGGGGAATAGAAAGTTATCTGACCCTACAGGACAAAAGAGAAGATGAGGATAAGGGAAGGAAGGGATGTTAGAAGGGTGGGCAGATCAGTGATAGGGGTAATTAGCTTGGCGTTTTGGGGTGTGGGAGGGGAGAAGTGGGAAGAAAATTTGGAACTCAAAATTTTGTGGAAATGAATATTGAAAACTTAAATAAATAAATTTAAATCCAAAAAAAAAAAAAAGAAAGCATTTGTCAACATGACTGAAAACATCATGCTAAAAGGCATGGGAGCAAGCATACTGTCCTGTTTCACTCCACTGGTGACTGGGAAGGCATGAGAGAATTGTCCAGAATCCAGAATCCAGACAAACATGTCATTATGAAATTGATAGACAATATTGATGAACTTCTCTGGGCAACCAAATTTTGACATAATTTTCCATAAGCCCTCCTGATTAACACGTCAAAGGTTAATTTGACATTAATCTGTCAAAGGTCAGATCTACTAACGTTGTGTACAGACCTCTGCTCTGCTCATGGCACGTCTAGAATTGTCAGGGAGTGAACACCTTATCGACTGTTCCTTGGCCCTTTCTGAAGCCACACTGACTCTCAAGTATATGACCATCTTCCAGGTGAAAGACCAGCCTATTAAGGAGAACTCTAGTAAGAATTTTGCTAGCATTGACTAAGAGAGAGATACCCCTGTGATTGTTGCAGGACAATCTTTTTCCTTCACCTTCTAGAGATGGACAACAGAGGCATCCTTGAACTCCTGGAGGATAACCTTCTCTTGCCATATAACCTGGAAAATTTCAGTCAGCTTTTGTATGAGCAATAATCCCCCTATCTTGTAAATCTCAACTGGAATAGAATCAGCACCAGATAGCTTTGCCACATGAAAGGAGCCTAATGGCCCTCAAAATGACCCTCTTCTTCAGCTGGAAGTTCAGTTAAGGAGGAATTGACTTCAACCTGAGATAAACAGTCAATGGCCTCAGCATTGATTGATGATGGTCTGTTGAAAACACTATGGAAGTGTTCAGCCCATCTCTCTAGGATCATGTTCTTATCACTAATCAATGTGACTCCATCAGCACTGAGTAGTTGTGATGCACCATAGGTTTTTGGTCCATAAATGGCTTTCAGGGAATCATAAAAGTGCTTGAGATTGTTACTATCAGTATAAAACTGAATTTCATCTGCTTTCTTATGGAACCAGGAATCCTGTATCTCTAAGCTTTGCATATACTTTGCTTTTGATGGAATTAAATGCTGCCTTCTTAGAGGTGGATGAACTATCCTGCTAGTAAATCCTGTGGAGTTCACATTTTTCATTTAGCGGTTTCTGAATTTCCCCATCATCATCATCAAACCAGTCTGGGTGTTTGTGAGTGTTATGACCAAGATGAGCAAATGCAGTGCTGTACACCAAATCTCTGAAAGCTGCCTGCTCCTTTTCTGCTCTACTATTTCCAACTGTGTGTTGACTCAACTTTCCCTCCAAGTCAGCAACAAACTGTTCATGCTCAGAGAAGAGCTCTAATTTGTTGACATTAATTCCTCTGGTAGTCATTTTGCCTTGGGGTGGAGTTTTTGATGAATGTGAATATTTGGCTTGGAAAGGATAAGTCTATGATCAGTTCAGCACTCTGTACCATACATTGCCTTTGTCACTCTCACAACTTGTCTGTCTCGTCTCCTTACAATCACTTAGCCTATTAGATGCCAATGTTTTCTATGAGGGTGCAACCATGAAGTTTTATTGTGTTTAGGTAAACGATATATATATATATATGTGTGTGTGTGTGTATGTGTGTGTGTGTGTGCTATACGTACTGTATATAAATATATATTTATATGTTCTAAATATTATATATAACATATATATCCATCATGTGTCCACACATCTATATTTATCCAGTATATGTACGTAGTGGCTTTTGAGGGGATACCAACAGTTAGAGTCAGTTGATTGCAGGTTGAGGAAATGTGAGAGAGGACAGACAGGAAAGCATAGGGTCTGAATGACCACTAAGAGTTCTAAAGGCATCTCTGCTCACCAAGGTTAGAATGAACATATGGAGCCGAGAGGAAAATCTGACCTTTACTGAACTTGGCCCTTTGAAAGGACCAGTTTTGACTAGGGCATCTGAACGCTCTTCTTCCACTTTCTTCCCTTGGGAAAGAGTAGAGACATTTACTCCAAAGTTTTCCTGTTCTTAAAGTTTGTTTACACTTTCCTTGTATTGGCTGATTTATATAAAGGACCCATCCTTGTGGTTTCTAGCTGTGTGCTGCTTTTTTTGTGAGGGGTAATGGAGAGAGAAGGGGAACAGTATCAGACACAGTAGGAGAGAGACAGAGAAATGTACATATGGTCAAACTCTTTGTCTAAATTGCCAGGATTGTCTCATGTCCGGGGGCACCTGGGCTAAATGAAAGAGAATCTTACTGACATTTATCTTTTTAAGTAATATTCTGTATAAATTTCCCAAAGCAAGGTTAAGTTTTTCAGATTTGTTTCCCCCATTCAAGTGAAAAGTGAACTGGCCACCATAACTGTCAAGGGAGGGGAGAGGGCAAGTAAAACATGTTGCTGTTTCTTACTGCTCCTTTTCAGCATGCTTACAATGACCCTCTCTTTAGAGTTGGAGCAGAGGGCAGTGATTAGACGTTATATCCTGCCTGGTGGGAGGATGAGCTGGCTGATGATGGCCACACTCCAGGGTTGGGGAGAGGGGAGAGACAGAGAAAGATAGAGAGAGAGATAGGGACATAGAGAGACAGAGAGAGGAATAGAGAGACAAAGACAAAGAGAAAGACAGAGAAACAGAAACAGAGACACAGAGATAAAGACACAGAGAACAAACCCCTCTCTTTTCTGTAGGTTAAATAAGTTAATTTTTTTATTTCATCTCCAACCAAGAGACAAATATCTGTCTCTTCATATATAGAAGTGGCAGCATGACGTATGTAATAGAGGGTGGGCCTCAGAGTCAGAAACAACCAGGTTCAGGGGCATGCTGGTAAATGTTTAACAAGAGGCTCATCAAAAACAAGTTTCCATGACACCCTTTTAAATTTAATCTTTGTTATTAACATTTTCTTCATTGCTTTTTAAGATCTAGACAACCAGCAAATTGATCAGTCAAGCCCTGATTTCTGACATCAAAACGTTCACATTGAAGATTTAAAACTGGCTTTTGAGACCTGATATGAGAGGCCTCTAGCACATCCCTGCCTGGATTCAAGTCCTAACTCTGTTGTTACTGGTTGTGTGACCCTGGGCAAGTCACTTCACCTCGCAGTGACCTAAGAAATTCTCTAAGACACTAAGTAGAAGAATATATATATATACTTCCATGTGTCTACATGCTTATTTGCGTTGGAGGAAGGAGTTTTCACCCTGGGACTTCTCTTCACTAGTGAAATCATATGTTAACTTTTTTTGTTTTAATGAGAAAACATGAGCCTCTGGGTCCTTCCAACTTCAAGATTCTAAGATTCATCCAAAGGCTTTGGTTCAAATCCTGACATTTCCATACACAATTTGTATGTGGCTTTCCTCAGCCTCAGTTTCCTCATATGTAAAATGAGAGAATGAGACTCAATGATCTCTAAGGTCCCCCCTTGCTCTGAACCTATGATCCCATCAACCTTCATTATCCAAAGGAGGCCGAGAGAGGAGTTGAATCAGAACTTCCTCTTGCCATTCCATAATTTTCCTCCCATTTTACCTAATTGTGTTGAACTAGATGCAGTCTAAGCCTTTTTGAAATATGGCTTGCTCCCAATGTACTTCAGACTTCCCTTAAGCCCTGCCTCCTCTCTGGTAGTTGGCAGCCCTTTGCTGTCTAACCGAAATCAGTCACTAGCAGAGGATCCCAGGCTGCATCAGCCCCCCAGGATCAAGGGAAGAATCTGTCTCAGACAGTAAGCTGTCATCACAACCACATGCCCCACTCCAAAGGCCCGAGTCCATAATGGATTTATCCCAAGGTGAAGTCCGTTAACGCTTTCATGTCCTCAATTCGTTAGGTGCTCTGTCAGCGGCATAAATCACAGCGGGGCCCCACTCCTGGGAGCCAACAGGAACTGGAGGGCTGGTGGAAGATCTGAGAGCAAATACCCTGCTTTGCACTGAATGTCCTGAAGAAAGATTGCAAATTTTTAGTTTATCTAGTGCTTTAAGACTTGTAAAGTACTTTAAAGCTAGAACCTCTTTTGATTCTTACAGCTGCCCTAGGACGCTGGGGCTATCCCTATCCTCATTTTTCAGATTGGGAAGTTGAAGCTCAGAGACTTTGTCAGTCATTCAAGGAGCATTTATTAGGCAGCTACTACACACTAAGTTCTGGGAGTACAAAGAAAAGCAAAATAAAAAAATCCTGCTCTTAAAGAGTTCACGGTTTCCTGGAGGAGACAATCTACAGATGACTATGGACAAATAAGATATAAACTAGCCAAACTGGAAGTGTTCTTGGAAGGATGGTTCTGGGATTAAGGAGGACTGAGAAAGGACTCTTGCAGAAGGTGGGACTTTTGAGGAGGGGAAGCATTCCAGGCATGGAGTATATACAATAATGAGAACGCTCAGAGTTAAGAACAGAGTGTCCTGTGTGAGGAACTGCCAGGAGGTCACAAGATCTTCAAGTTCTTTTTGAGCGGGGGCTCCTTTTGTCTTTATTTCTGTCCCCAGAGCTTGGAATAGTGTCTAGCAAATAGGAGGTGCTTAGTAAGTGCTGACTGACCGACTGACTGACTGACTACCATAGGAAGGAACGGAGTTATGAAGTTTAAGCGACTTGTCCATGCTCACACAGCTAGCAAATGTCCGTAGCAGTGTTTGGATTCAGTCCTTCCTGACTCCAAAATCTTACATTTATTCATGAGATGCTCTAACTCAAACTTCTCTTGTATTTATAAATGCTTCCCTTGAAACAGTCCTATAAAGGAGAGAATGCATGTAGGACTGTTTCCATTTTATAGGTGAAAAAAAGTAAGACTCTCAAAGTGATTCCCTTGGGTCACATAGCTAGGGAATGTAAAAGTGGAAACTAGAATTCCATTACATTATTGCTGATGTTCATTCAGATCCAAACCCCATATTGGGTTTTCTTGGTGAAGATACCGGGGTGGTTTGCCATTTCCTTCTCCAGATCATTTTATAGATGAGGAAACTGAGGCAAACAGGGTAAAATGTGTTGCCCAGAGTCACATATCTGAAGAGTGTCTGAGATCAAATTTGAACTCAGGTCTTACCGGTTCTAGGCTCAGCGTTCTATCCACTGCACTACCTAGCTGTCTCCGTTAAATTATAAACATCTTCCTCAGTGAAATATTTTAAAATACATGAAATCAATCCATCAGTAAATATTTATCGAGAGCCTACTACGTGCCAGGCACTATATTAAAGAAAACGGAAGGATGTCTGGAAGGGGGCACAATCAGGACCATATTGATAATGCCATACTAAATGTATTATATACTTTAAAAAAACAAAGCTGCTAGTAATATTCACAGTTTCACCCACAAGCCTCTTTTTCTGTTCTTTGTCAAAGGGAGTATTCATGTTTGTCAATGTCTGTTGAGGCTATAATTAAAAAGTTATTCTCCTCTTTCTTCTCCTTCTCCTCCTCCTCCTCCTCCTTCTTCTTCTTCTTTGAAAATTGTGAGCAGACTCTGAGTTGTATCTTTTTATCCCTAGGACCAAACACAGGATTTGTATATATAACACTCTCAAAATGCACTTCTGTTTCTGTGATCTCATCAATTTTAGATGCTTTTCAGGGATATGTATCCCACCTCCACTCATGCCTGACCATTGAACAGGACCCTCATTTAGTCTTCCCCATAAGTTCACCAAGAATTCCCAATCAACGTACTCAGGGCCTCCCTCACTTTTTCAAGACATCACATAAGGGCTTTGGTCTGTCTATCCACCATGTCTCACCCTTGACACATGGCTGGACCAGTTCTTCTTTCTATCATCCGTTTTCCTCAAAGCATCTTTCATTCCAGCTCCACTTTGAATTTCCTCATGGGTTCCATGTTCACATCCACCATGTGCATTTCTGTTGTCCTCAGTATGATAATTTTAAAAAATTCTTCAAGGAATGCTATGATCTGTGTCTTGTAGCCATATAATGTTGATAGAATACGGAATTTTAAAAGATAGGTTGTTGTTTCTGGAAGAAGTTTAGGGTCACTCAAGGTCTTTCTGAAGATCAATAGACCTTCTACATCCATTTGGTCTTTCTTGTGTGAATGGTCAGACCAAACCTGCATATCACAGTCATGTTATAAAGTTTGTTGAATTAAATAGAATTAAACTCAGGTCCTCTGACTCCTGGATCTTTTTGTGATACTGTCTATGACCTCTCCTAGGAAAACAAATGAAGGAGATTTGAGTAAAAACAAAAATAATTAAAAAAACCTCAGAGATCTAAATGGAGGCAATTGGAGGCGAGGGGTGGAGGAAGGGTCCAGGCTTTTCCTGATTGGTCTTAGTTATTTACAAGAATGTAAATCTTGAGAGGATAGCCCCAACCCATCCATTTGCAGAGGTGAGTGGTCCAAAGTGGTACACATTCTCGACATATCAGTCAGTTGGGCTGATTTTTTCTCCTCTATAAAGTTACTACTTGTCATATAAGATGTCACTCTAGGAAGGGGGGGGTATACTCAGGATAATGGTCATGATTTAAAAAACAGGAAACATCAATAAAAACTTATTTAAAAAAAGGAATATCGGGCAGGACGCTATTTTGCCTTTATTTGCCTCCAGGAAGTTTAGCACAGCGCCTGGCACATCGTAAGTCCTTAATAAATCCTTCTTGATTGAATGACTGATCCAGCCCAAAAGAAAGATGAAGGCCCCATATTTTACCTGCTGTTCACTGAGTACAGCTACTGGGAGGGAGGGTTGAGAAGAACTTCTTGACACTGGTCTTCATGCTGTTTGGATATGACACTCTATCTCTTGATACCGGGATTTTTCACTGATTGGTTCCCTATGGCTGGAATGCTCTCTCTCCTCATCTCCATCTCCTGGCTTCCAAGGATTCTTTCAAGACTCAGGTCAAGCCCCACCTTCTCCAAAAGGCATCTCCCAGCCCTGTCTACTACTAGGACCTTGCTTCTGAGATAACCTCCAATTTACCTTGCATATATCTTGCACGTACATAGTTGCTGTGTGTTCTCACCCTCATTAAAATGTGAGCCCCTGGATAGCATGAACTGTGTTTTTGCATTTCGTTGTACCCCAGGGTTTAGCACAGGGCCTGACACATTGTAAACAATTAATGAACACACTTTGTTGCTGCTGCTGCACTGTTAAATGGCCAGCAGGTAAGCTGGAACTTTTCTTCCACTCCTGTTTTGCAGATAAGGAACCTGAAACCTGAAGGGGTGATGCAGTGTGCTCTAGGTCACTCAGCAAGTGAGTAACGAAACCAGTACTCCAGTCCAGGTCTCTAAACACCTGGTTTTTTTGTGGTTTGGTTTTTTTTCCCAACCACATGTCACTCATTCCATCCTGAGGCCCAAGGAAGGGAGGGAACCCCACTTCCTCCAGACGTATTATAGGATGTGCTGAGAGAGACTTGCTATAGATGGATGTAGTTCTTCAGGGCTCAGTGAGTTCCTCAGAGGAGCACCTGTGAGCTCAGGAGCATTAATCCTTCATGAGCCCAGGGTCAGCCCCTGCCAGCAAAGCATGCTGAATCGATGGAACCCTGGCTCCTTGGCACAGCCTGGCGGGATTGAGGGAAGGGAGAAGAACAGGAGAGATTTGTGGGCATGGGGGCCAGGTTAGCAGCGATCTTATTACATCCCATTAACCATGTGGTCCTGGTTATAATAAGCACATGAGTTATAGCCAGTGACATGTGTTTTGAAAAAAAAAAAAGGTGGGGAGTGGGAGAGAAAAGAAAAAAGAGGGAAAGAAATACACACAAGCTCCCATTCCATGACACACACACTATGAACAGTCAGACCGTCAAGGCTTAGCTCTTGTGAACTCTTCAAAATCTGGCCACAAGGACTCAATACAACATCATGGGATACCATATGGTACAATACCACCCAATATTGCTGTAACCACCGTGTCAGAGACTCTCAAATGGCTCAGAGGGTCCATGTACACTTTGGGGCTATCTGGCTCATTGCCCCAGCCCAGACAATCTGGAAAGGAGATGTCTCAAGTATCAAAGAAACATATTAAAGATAACAAGTAGGGCCTGTATTCTAACCAGGAAAGAGGTCTGGATTTGAAATCAGAGGTCTGAGTTTTAATCATACATAGCTCTGAGTTATTTCTTTGGCATCAGTTTCCTCATCTTTAAAATGAGGTGTTTGGACTATAGATGGTCTCGGAGATATCTTCCCTTTTAAATTTGTGTTTCTGGGAACCTGCCTATCTACCATTGCAAGCCTGGCTACTCAGCTACTCTGGGCCTCAGTTTCTTTGCCTATAAAATGAAAGAGTCAGACCAGCTGCAAAGATTTAGCACTAGAGAAGACCTTAATAGGCCCCTAGTCCACCTCATCTTGAAGTGGAGAAAACTGAAGACAAATGGGTTAACTAATAATAGCTAATACTAATAGCTAACATTTATATAATGCTTATTATTTGCCAGGCACCGTGCTAAGCACTGTGTAATGACTATCTCATTTTATCCTCTGGGAGGGAGGCTATATTTTCATCCTCATTTCCCAGATAAGGAAACTGAGGCATACAGTGATTTGTCCAAAGTCAGGCAGGTGGTACATGGCAGAGCTGGGACTCGAACCCTGGCACTTTGACTCCAAACTCAGAGGTCTTTCCCAATGGGCCTGGAGTCTCTTCCATCCTTAGTGGATGATGAAGAACTGAGATGAATATCAGCAGGCAGGCCCCTTAAAAAGGTAAAAGGGGATTCAGAATGGAAACTCATTCACTGAATAAGCATTTGCTAAAAGACTTTTGTCTATAAGGTCCATGGGAGAAACTGAGGCCTGGAGGAGGGATTTTTATTGATGTATTTTTGTTTAGACTCGTGATTTCATTTGTGTAGGGAGCTCTGGGTATGGTAATGTCGATCAGCACCTTCTCAACAACTCAGTGTGAGAGTTTAGTGGGAGCACGGATGGGGGGTCACAAATCCAGGAGGAGGCAGGACATGACCCAGATCTTCTAGGCTCAGAAACCAGCTCTCTGAAAACTGTATCAACCTGTCACTCATGGCAGGGGATGCAAAGAGGAACTTAAAAGAAGACCATTACAAGAGCTTGCTCAGAAATAAGATCATCCTTCCAAAGACCACAGGCAGAGTAGTTAGGGCCAGTCGAGTGATACAAAGGGATGATAGGTGCTGTCTCCTAGGAATAGCTATCACCCACACTTATAGGGCAAAAGGATTTAAAGCTAGGAGGAAACTTGGAGATCCGGGGTCCCCAAAGTGGAAGCAATGTTTTATTGTTCAGTTGTGTCCGACTCTCCAGGGCCCCATTTGGGGTTTTCTTGACAATCTTACTGGAGAGGTTTGCCACTTCCTGCTCCAGCTCATTTTGCAGATGAGGAAACTGAGACAAGCGATTTGCCCATAGTGACACACGTAGTAAGTGCCTGAGGCCAGGCTTGAACTTGGGGAGATGAATCTTCATATCTCCAGGCCTGGCCCCCTACCCACTGCGCCACCTTGCTGCCCCTGATAATCTCTTAGCTTAGGTCTTTCCAAACAACAACAAATGCTTATGGCCATTTGTGCTTATGGGCACCTTCTATGGGCAGAACTATGCAAGGTGTTGAAGGAGATAAAAAAATTTAGGTAGGACATCATCCTTGCCCTCATGGAGTTAGTTTAATTTTACATCAACATAGATAGTAATACGTTGTGTTGTGCTACACATTACATGATAATGCTTCATGAGGTCCAGTGGGGAAAAATATTATTGATCAGGAAAACTTTCCTGGAGGAGATAGTTGTCGAATGTCTGTCTTTCTTAACTTAATTGCCACTTCCCAGAAAGACAATTATGATCAGTAATTACCTCTCCCTTTGGTTCACCAATGGTACTCCCCCCCAACACACACCTCACTGATGTAATATTGCATATCGTCACTGTCTACATTGGTGCTCTGTTGTTCAGTCACTTTTCAGTTACGATCAACTCTTCATGACTCCATTGAGCGATTTCTTGGCAAATATTCTAGAATGGTTTGTCATTTCCTTCTCCAAGTCATTTTACACATGAGGAAACTGAGGCAAACAGGGTTACGTGACTTACCCAGAGTAAAACAGCTAATTGGTACCTTAGCCCCTATTAGAATAGAAGCCGCCTGAGGGCAAGGACTACATATCTTATCTAAATTTTAGATCTCCTCCAGGTCCTAGCAAAGTGCTCTACACTTTTTTGGTGTTAAAAAAGGGTTTCTAATTTAACGAAAGAACTCTAAGCACAGTAGAGAAGAGTTTATATCAGGGGAGTTATTTTTATTTGGCTGACCCACTTGAGAATGCGTGCCATGGGATTCTTGACAAATATCGCTGGTTTTCAAAGGTTTCTGGCAATATAAGCAAATAAATGTCAATTGGTAAGCGTCTATATATATAGCATCTTTATCTAGATCTAAATCTTTATCGGCATCTAGCACTTAGCACAGTGCCTAGCACATAGTATATGCGCAATTATTTAAACTGTTTATTGATCGATAGATTATTAGACTGATTAGTATTTTACTAGTTAGAAGAATATAATATACATATTATATATAAGAATATAGTAGCATGGTTATATAAGGTAGTGGAGGAGTTATAAAAATATAAATTAGTGTAGTTATAAGAATTAGGAGAATGTAATGCTATTCTGTTCAGGTGATCAGATTTGTCACATGCTCTTATCTTTCCCCTACCCTTGGAGGAACTACTGTTAATCCTTGATTCACTGCCAGAAAGATCCAGACATAAACTTTATCTCTCCAGATAGGGAAGTTGTACCATAATGAATAAGTCATTTATAAATTAACTCTGAGCCCTCAGATAGTAGATCCCTGGTTTTGCTATCCCACTTCCAAATCACAGTTTTAACTCTTTCCTCCCTCACCAGTACTTTCCAATTTTCAAGGATTAAGCACTTTTACATACATAACTGCTGGCTTACAAATTCTTACCTCTCACCAAGCTGAGGGAGAAAAGTCAACTGAATATATTTCATTCATGATACACACACACACAGACTTGGAGTGAAGTTCTGAGGATCTTCTAGCACTCCCTCCAGCTACCATTTCTCCTCATCTGCATGACTTGTCACTTTCTCCAACTTCATTACCACTCCAAATCTGGGTTTTTCTTTCCTCTCCCCATAACTTTTTATGGCAGGAGGAGCTGGCTTGTCAGTCTAGGTCTAACCTCATCAGTTACATAGCATGGCAAACTCTAGCAGAATGAGCAGAAGAAAACTGGGTTGCTTTCTAACTGAGACCAGCAGGCATTTAGCATGCATCTCCAGTACCCTGATATCCTTGGCAATTCCAAGAAAGCACTAAATGCGACATTCATAGATAAATGAAAAGAGAGGGGAGAGGGAGGGAAGAATGAAGAAAGGAAGGAAAGAAGGAAGAAAAAAGGAAAAAGGGGAGAGGGAGGAAATAAGGAAGAAAGGAAAGAAGAAAGGAAAGAAAGAAGAGAGGAAGAAAACAAGAAAGGGAGGAGAGGGAAGAAAGAGTGAAGGAAGACAAAGAAGGGAGGAAAGAAGAAAGGAAGGTAGGAAGGAAACAAAGATGGAAGAAAGGGAGGAGAGAAGAAGGAAGATATATAGATAAAGATATAAATCTGAGAAGGACTAGATGACTTGTGAGTTCTTTCTAGGTCTAAATCTTTAAAACTAATCCACCCCCTTCATTTTACACATGAAGAAACTGAGGACCTGAACAGATATGTGACCAAGGTCCTAAGGCAGGATGCTGGACTCACAGGAGCATCACCCTTTTCCCCCCTACACACACACACACACACACACACACACACACACACACACACACACATCTCCATCTCTTCTAGTCTCCTAACTCCTCTTCAACTTGCTCTGTGACTTTTCCACTTGCTGAACATGCACAGAATTCTGGGATTTGTTGTTTCCAAAAGAACATGGCACTTTCTCCAAGGAAGAGGTTTAATACACACCTTACACTAGTATGTTTACTACCACCATTGACTCCCCCAAATCCCCCCTCCAAGTGCACCCAGAGCAGAAGAATAGAGGAGTCCACCTGGATGAGGAAAAGAATTAAGATGGAATTGTCCTTAAAAAAAAAAAGCAATTACCTCCACAGAAGCAATTGACTGTTTTAGGCTGTAGTACTGTAACATGGCCTGCCTCTCAGATTTCTCCTGCACCTACTGTTTACTACTGCTTAGCACAGTTCTGAGTCCATAACAGGTGCTCAAAAAAATCACTAATTGATTGACTAGATGCCTTGTAGTAAGGTTTCCATCACTAGAATTATTTGAGCTGGACAACCCTATAGATGAGATTTCAGAGCTAGGTGGAAGGTAGCAGACCACTCATAAGGTTCTTCTCCCAACTCTAAGATTCTAACAAATTGGGTGACATTGGGCAAGTCACTTTATGTTTCTAGGTTTCATGTCCCTCTTCAATAAAATGAAGGAGTTGAAATGGGTGATTTCTAAGGTCTCTTCCAATTTTGACATTCTGTGTTCTAAGGTCTTTCCCAACCCTGACATTCCATAATTAGATGATTTTATGTTTTCCAGATTGCCATACTATTAGGTCACTAGGAAGTTTTTGTGAGGACATTCTAGCACTAGGGACTGGGTGGTTTCCAGAGATTGGTAACATCTCTAATGTTGGTGTTAGGCTCATAGACAGGAAAGGGAAGCAAATCAGCAGATGGCATGGTGGGTTTCTGATACTGAGCACAGATGGTTGGTTGCTGTTGCCCCCTGATCCTACTTCTCACTCTGCACTGGGAGAAAGGGGAATGTCTACAAAGAAACTGACTCAGAACATCCACTGTCTTCTTGCCCAATGGGAGAAGTCAGAAGGGGTTGAAAGGGAACTCTGCCTTCAGGAGACCTGCACTAAATGGTTAACTATATCTTGTCTCTTTGGGGCTGTGTCAGGTGCAGACCACAACTTACTGGGAGGTGTAGGGATTAGAAATGCTGGGGATTGGAATGCTGGGACTCAGGAAATTCCAAATCTCACCCCCATCAGTTAGAATTCTCTCAAAGGGACATATGGCATTTTAGGGAATCACCCTGTAACACCCACACAGAGGCTTCTTATACATGCTGCCCATAAATGTGAATTTCTCCATTTCCCACATGCTAATCTATCCACACCCCTTTCTGGGAAAGCTCTCTCTGGGCTAGCCTAGTCTGTGGTTATTTTCATTCCAGAAATCCAGCAAATATTTATTAAACACCTACTACATACAAGACAGTGTGCTAGGCCCTGAAGAGACAAGGCAAATGAAAAAAATGATCATTGATCTCAAAGAACTTGAATTTTACTGGAGGGATATAATAAATAAATACATAAGTATATGGATAACTAAAGAAGGAGAGCACACTAAAAGCTAAAGAAATCAGGAAGAGTTTCCAATGGGAAGTAGCACATGAACTGAGTCTTTGAAGAAGATAGAAATTCAGAGGAAGAGATGAGAAGACAGGAAATTTCATCCATTCATCAACTGCTTAATTGAGCCATCCACCCATCCATATGCCTACCCATCCATCCATTCACCCATATATCCATCAACCCACTCATCTACCCATGGATCCATCCATCTACCCAACATTTATTGAGAAGCCACTATATATAAGACCCAGTTTTAGACCTGGAAACATCATTGGTAGGAAGAGTGCTTCATAAAGTTTAATACTAAACTTAGAGACATTCGAGACCTGAATTCAAATCCTCTGATATCTAATAGTTATGTGACCATGGGCAAGTCACTTAAAAGTCTTGAATTGTCAATTTCTTCATCTGTAAAATGGGGATAACATCACGTTTAGCACCTATTTCACAGGATTATCATAGGGATCAATTAATACTTAACATGATTATATAACATTGGTAAGATCTTTTTTTCTAAGTGTGGCATAGTAATATCACTAACTCATAGAATGTCAGTAGATATGCTAGTAGAGAACTTTGAACATAGAATTGTAAAGCTGGAAGAGACCTTAGAATATGGAATATCAGAAGTGGAAGGAACCTTAGACCATACAATTCCAGACCTGGGAGAGATCTTAGAAAAATAGTCAACAAGCATTTATTAAGCATCCGTTATATGCTAAGCACTGTGCTAAACCCTAAAAAATACGAAGTAAGGCAGAAGACAGTCCCTGGAGCCTTACAGAAAGTTCCAACAGAATTGGAAAAGCCTTTAGAACACTGACTGTGGGATCACAGAATCTTGAAGTTGGAAGCTGCTGTCTGGTGCAGATCATAACTGATGAAGGAGCCCAACCACATTCCACCTAATTGTTGGGCATCCAGCCACTGCTTGAAGACATCGGCGGAGCAAGGGCGAATTCACAACTTCCAGAGGTAAGGCATTTCACTACTACTAGTTGTAATAGTTGAGTTCTCTTACTTCAAGGCTAAATTTGCTTCTTTGTAATTCCTATCCAGCTCTGGTTCTGCTCACTGGGACCAAGAGTGTAAGGGTAAGCCCTCTTTAAAATGGCGGGTGATAACTCAACAGACCCGAGGGACTCTAGAACGTCACAGGGCAGAACTAGGAGCCAATCTGAAGCATCCTCTAGCCATTTTACAGGTGAGGAAACAGAGGTGCAGTCTGAATGGCTAAGGAACGGGCAGAATTGGGATCACTCCGTGGGGATTGCTGGGGCCCAGCATCACAAGGGCCAAGGAGTGGGAAGTCCGGAGATAACGAAGAACAGCCCGCAGAAGCCGTGGGCTCGTCTTAACACTAACCAGAGGGCGGCCGGGGCTGGGACTTGAAAGCTTTTCCCCGGCCAAGATGGATGGCTTGTTGCCTGGGCCAGGGCCAGTGGGGTGGGGTGCTCCAGATGAGTGATGGGGTGTGGGGACCGCTTATTCACCGCCAGGCCCGCACTCCCCTTTTCCCGACAGCCCTGGGGAGGGGGGGACATGTGGAGCAGCCCCCCCTCCCACCAATCCTTCCCACTTCCTCCTATTATTTATGACTCTGCTGACTTGTTAGCTTCGTTAAAGTCCCTGAGAGCAGTTGAGTACAGCTCGCCGCCCCACCCCCACCCCCCAGCCTGGCCCAGGGAGCCCCCTCAGAGCTGGGGCAGCTTGATGCCCTGCAGCTCATGTAGGATTTCCGCTCCTGCTGTAGCCAAGCTGCCCAGCAAAGAGATAAATCAACAACCTTCCTTATTCTATAATACTCCGACCCCACCCCACGGACAGCAGCGGGACTCTAGCTGCTAGTGGGGAGGAAGGCCTGGGTGAAGGTGGGCCCATAGTGACTTTGTACTCTAGGTGGGAACATAGGGAGAAGCTGTGTTCTGCGTAGCTGGAAGATCTGAATTTTAATGACTTTGGACTATTGGCTAGCCATGGGACCTTGGGCAAATAACACGACCCCTTCCAGCCTCATTCCCTGTATCCTGAAAATGGGAATGATCATACTACCTACTTGACATGGTTAGAATGAGACTCAAGGAAAACAAGTGATAAGAAAAGTCTAGATGACTAATTACGAAGAAATAAAATGTGGGATCAGTGTGAAGGACAGAGAGAGCTCAGGTCTTCAAATCAGAGCGGGAGGGCTGGGGTACCTATCAGTCAACCAAAAAGGCGCATGGCGAGCACCAGCTATTTGCCGCTTATGGTACTGTTGGTGGAGCTAAGGATAGGGCCCAGACCTGAGATGTCAGGGGTAATGGGAACTCACAAAGAAGGAAATTCATTCTACCAGAGCAGGACAGCACCTTTGCAGCATATAGTCTTAGAGATGGCCTGGGTTATCAAGGTTAAGTGACCTGTCCAAGGTCATACAATGAGGATGTGGCAGTCAAACCTTGAACCCAGGTCTTCCCAAGATATAGACAGACAGACAGATACATACATACATACATACATACATACATACATACACAGATGTGTGTTCATCCTTTGTTGCCTAGCAAGACCATACCATCAGAGAAACAATGATGTGACTTGCACTTGACTTTGTTTTGAGTGAGGGAGGGCTGTGCAGGTCACCAGCCTCACTTCTCCTCCAGAGCCATCTGAGTCCAGTGACCATCAGGATAACTGGAAATGATCCAGGATGAGGCAACTGGGGTTAAGTGACTTGCCCAAGGTCACACAACTAGTGTCAAGTGTCTGAAGTGAGATTTGAACTCAGGTCCTCCTGACTCCTGCACTGGTGCTCTATTCACTGCACCACCTAGCTGCCCCTTTGATGAATAGATAAAGAAGAAAGGTGTGTGCGTGTGTGTGTGTGTGTGTGTATTCACACACCTACAGGAGTCTGTGTAGTTAGAGATTTGTTGAAGATGAAATAAACAGGCTCACGTAATGGTTTGTTGCAGGAAAGGGAGGAAGTATTCTCTCTCTCTCTCTCTCTCTCTCTCTCTCTCTCTCTCTCTCTCTCTCTCTCTCTCTCTCTCTCTCTCTCTCCCCCCTCTGTCTCTGTGTGTCTCTCTCATACACACATACATACATACACACACATAGCAAGTGCTCCATATCAATAGTCTTCAATTTTGCCATCCATAAAATAAGCCAGTTAGACTGAAAGCCTTTAAATGTCCCTCCCAGCTCTAAGTTATAGCATCTAGAGACAGAAGGGACTGAGAGATCCTGTAGTGTGACTCCCTCACTTTACAATTCATATAATTATTTATGCAGGGATGAAATGATGGATTCAAATCTCAAATTTGACCTTTTCTACCTGTGTGACTTTGAGCAAGTCTCTTTCCATCCCTCTGCCTCAGTTTCTTCATCTGTAAAATGAAGGGATTAAACTAGATTAGCTTTGAGGTCCCTTCCACCTCTAGATCAATGAACCAATGATTATATAACCATTGATGATGAGAGTCTTTAGTTAGGTAGAGTCGAGGCTCAGTGGTCCCCATGACCAAATCCTATTTAGAATAGTAGGACCATAGATGTAGAGATGAAAGGTCCTGAGTGATCACTTGGTACAGCTCATTCATTTTAAAGATGAGGAAACTCAGATTTGTAGAGGTCATGATCTGCCCAAGGTCACATAGTAGTGAGCGATCAGAAACAAAATTTAAACTTAGATCTCTTTGAGTCTGGTTCTAGAATTGTATGACTCTAAATAGGTGATTGTTTCCACTATGCCACGTTTCTTTAACTGTGTCCATTGAGCAGGAATCCAGAACTGACCACCTGGAAAAGACATACTGGGATATGGGGGTGGAAACTAGGGTTTGGTATCCCTCTGGTTGGAGAGGCCTTTCCCAGGGGTCTTGAACCATGCCTCCAGCCCTCTTCTGGAGAAGGACTAAAACCAGGTTCACATGGGATCCTAAGCACCTTCTCCAGGATCACAGACAAAACAAAGGAGCCCAGCTAAGGATCAGCTGGGATTCTGATCTAAGGTCAGGCAGCAAAGTGATGTCTCCCCCACCCCCACCATCCCCCCAGCTGAGTCTGCGAGATGCCTGAGATTCCCTAGTGAGATACAGCAGATAAATACCAAGTCATCCTCCCTTACATCCTGCCCCCCGAAATTCCTCCCTCTAGTTTGGATTGGCTAAAAGATTGTTTTCTGTTTCCTGTCCTGGACACCAGGGAAGCACTGCTATACAGCTGTTATACATAGCCCCCACCACACCTACCCCTCCCCAGAGTGGGGTCCATTTCATGGAGAGGTTCCAGGCATCATTGCAAGGTCTCCATCTCAGCCAGGTTTTGGAAGGAAAAGACTTGGAGAAATACAAGATGTTTCCTGTTTCAACCCTTTTCTCTTTTATTTCTGCATTCCTTATAGCTATGGAGGGTGAATATTGTGTGTGTGTGTGTGTGTGTGTATGTGTGTGTGTGTGTGATGAATACATTACTACCTCATCAAACCATGATTCTGACCAACTTCCCCAAGAGATAGAACAAAAGCTCTGAGTTCCATTGTAATGAGGAGGAAATTGAAGCCCCAACAAAGAAATTGATCTGTCCAGAGTTCCCTCACCCTTCTAGTGGCTGCATGAGACAGCTGAAAACTTTGCCTTTGCCAGAGTAACTGATACGCAAGATGTTTAGCCTTATTATTCATTCCTCTCCTTCAAATACTCCTTTCCTGCCTGTCAAACTGGTCTTCTTACTATACTTCATACACAGTATTTCCTTTTCCATCTGTATGCCTTTGTACTAGCTGTCCCCAATACCTAGAACATACTCTCACACTCTCACCTCACTTCAGCCTCTTAGAATCGCTAGGATCCTATAAGATTCATCTCATGCACTGCATTCTCTGTGAGGCCTCTCCTGATTCCCCCACCCACTAGTGTTGTCCTCCCCTCCAAAAATCACCATATCTCTATTTTGTATCTATATGTATCCTCTCATGTATGTGCAAGTTGTTTCTTCCAATAGAGTATATGCCTCTGAAAGGCAGGGACTATTTCACTTTTGCCTTTGTATCTCCAGCACTTGGCACACTGTTGATTGATCGCAAACCCTTTAGGCATAAACTTTATCATAAACTAAGTGGAAGCTAAACAAGGGACAAATAGAAGGAAGTGGAAAAGGGAAAAATACAGAGAGAAGAAAGGGCCAAAGGGAGCAAAGCTTGCAAGATGGTACCTGGAGATCCAGATGAACAGGACTCTTAGGTATGCTTGAGTAAAGGAATGCTAAGAGGTGGGTCCTTGCCCGTGTCACCTAAGACAAGTATTTCATCTCCATGGCTCATAGTTTCCCTAGACATAAAATGAAGGGGTTAGACCAGACAACTTGTAGGGTCCCTTTCAGCTCTGAGCCTCTGCTCGTTCTACTTTTCAAATATACGGCAGTGTGATTCAGCAACAGCAGCAGCAGATGGTAACACCAAGGGCGATGGCACAGTGCAAGGTGGGGGTCAGCAGACTACAACATGCCAAATAAGGAATTATGAAAAAGCCTCGAAGTAAAGGAGTAAAAAAAAGATGTCTTGGCCAGGTGGTGAGGGAAAGGGAAAATAATAACCAATGGACACTTGAGAAATCGAGAAGGGAAATGATGAGAAAGCTCCTCATCCCTTAGGCTGGGTAAATTTAGCATCACAGATCTGGATCTGGAAAGCAGCTCAGAAGCCATCTTGCCCAAACCTCTATTTTTCAGAGGAAACTGAGACACACACAGATTAAGTGATTTGCTACAAAATTACACATGGAAGATATGGCAAGAGTAGCACAGGATGGACAGCCATGGGTCTGTATCACCAGAGAGAAGGTCCACATTCGCAGATGCACTGGAATATTTGAGATTATCAGGGTCATGAATAATAAATACAAGTTATTGTGAAACAACACTGCAATCATATTGTTATCTTTCTTATTGTGGATTTCTCCAGTCAAAGATGCAAATGGTATATACAACTCCTTTAAAGTAAGGATCCCTGAATTTAGTGGGAGATTCAGGATGGGTCCTGGTATTAGAAAAAGGGACTGACTCTATTGGTCTAGATGTTATCACTGCATGAGGCTAAGGGGAGACAGATCTTTGATCAGATTGGCTTTTCAGCACCTTGCCAATAAATCCCATTCCATTTTAGACCCCTCCTGCCATGCTCTGCCAACACTTGACTGGGTTGATTGCACAGAGGTAACAAGTGTCTGAGATGAGATTTGACCTTGGGTCCTCCAACTCGCTAAGTGGTATTCTTCCCACTGATTGTTGAGTTTTAATCAGTGGATTTGACAGGAATGTGGGCAAGCTCCAATTAAGATCTGCTGATCATGGATTGGATGTTGAATTAGGAACACTTGAGTGTGAATTCTGCTTCACATGTGTATTAGCTGTATAACCCTGGGCAAGTCACTTAACTTCTCTCTGCTTTATATAAAGCATTTTGCAAAACTTAAAAACACTATATAAATGCTAACTATCACTTATTATTATCATCATCATTAGGCAGAGGAATTCCATACCACTGTCAGTAAGCTGTTCCTGTTTCATAAGCCCAGGGCTTCAACATTTGTCCAATACCAACCTCCTGGGCTCTTCCCCTTCCTTCATTTTGGGTCTTTTCTTTTCCTGACTTCTACAGTTATCCAATTCATTACTAGAAGTCTGTTCTTTGCAGGGCCCCATGGGGCCAGAAATGAATTCTGTTCCACATCCAATTGAATGTTTCCTGTGTACAAAGCACCGTGCTAGGTGTAACAAAAGATACAAGGTTTAGGTCAGATAAAGTCAGTCCCTGCCCTCAGGGAGTTTATGATCTAAGATGGGCTAATGTAAAATAAAATAAGATTTAAAAAACAACCAAAGGGTGGAGGAACCTCCCGAGAGGAAACTCTTTCTACCAATGGAAATAAAGTCTTGTGGCCTTAAAGACTTAGAGTTTGAGGGTACTGGGGAGTTCAATGACTTGCCCAAAGTCATAAAGACAGTCAGTGGTGGGACTGAAAACTATGACTTCTTGGCTCTCAGACCAGCCCCCTACCGTTATGCCACCCTGCCTCTCCTACAAAGAATGTTCTAAGGATTTATGATCGGGTCCAGCCAACAGTCCAATGGCAAGAGCCTTGGCTTTGAAGCCAGAGGATTGCGTTCCAGTCTCACCTGTTACTTGTTACTTACTTGACTTTGGTCAAGTTGTCTAGGTCTTGAAGTGTCCTCATTTGTAAGATGAGGGTTTGGTTTGGTTTGTGTGGTCACTAAAGTGTCTACCAGGTCTGCATCTAAGATCTATGATGCCCTGCTGAGCTGTCCTACAGCCTGGAGTCCAGTCTCCTCTTGTACCCTCTGTGGCTCTGCCCTGCCTTGGGGCCTGCTGTCTTGGCCAGACTCCAGGAACCAGGAATTCACAGTGGAGGAAAATGCCGACAGCCCGATGGGGAGGCATGTCAGACATCTGAAAGGTCTCTGGAGTTCACTTCAACCAGCCGGGCACCCCCTTCTTTCTCCTCTTCCTCCCCAGGCTGGCTCAGCAGGGACCCTCCCTCTCCTCTTTCTCGGCGCCTGTCAGTCAAACGGAGGCACTTGGAAGTTCGACCGTGGCCAAAAGGAAGCAGATTTCAAAACACGAGTCTCCTGGCCCCGGCTTCCTTTGGCTGCCCTGCCCCCACTCTCTCCTGCTCCTCTGCCCCCTGGACCGAGCAAAGTCAAGAAGAAGCAGAAAGGATGGGGGAGGGGGCAGGGAGGCCTGGGGGAAGGGGCTGCACTATCATCTGTCATGTCACTCAGGGGGACTTTGGTCCAAAGCCCTACCTGAGCCCCAAGAGATGGAGGGGGCTGATTCCAGAAGTGGGGGTGGGAGAGGGGACCGAAGTGGATATGGAGGCAGCTGCTTCAATTTTCCTAAGGGGGGGAGGAGTGGGAAAGAGACAGAGGGAGGAGGGGAGCAGAATGAGAGAGACAGACAGAGAGACAGAGACAGAGACACACATAGAGGGAGAGACAGAAAGAGAGAGACAGAGGCAGAGACAGGGAGACAGAAATGGTTGCAGCAGGACTCTGTCTGAAGGAGATCAGTTCAACTGCCATGATTTCTGGTCCCTGGGAGGTGCCCTCACATACATGTCAGCGGACTCTGCTGGTGCACCAGCCCATGGTCAGGGAGTAGGGCAGCTTAGCCAGTCAGCGGTATCAGAGCCTGCCTGATGGCAAAAGGATAGGCAAGGGGGTTGGGGGGAAGGTGGTAAGTTGATCCATAGTGCAAGTACAGGTAACCCAATTGACCTTAAGATTCACTGGCCATTGCATCCCTGTGAAGACTCAACTGAGCTGTGCCCAGCTCTCAGGAAACATCATATAGAGACTCCTGAGTGACGGCAAGAAGGCAAGGCAGTGACTGTTAATTCAACTGACCAGACTAAGGTTCAAGATGAACCATCACACCCAAGTGGCATGCCAGATGGGAGGTGTGTCCTGTATTTGCCAATAAAGTCTCACTGTCACCATTCTCAGGAACTTAAAGACTTTAAAAGAAAATTGGATGACTCTAAAGCCTGCACAGTCCAAAGGAATAAATCTTGAATGGTAGAATTTCAGGTGTGATAAGAACCAGTGCTAGAGATATGTTTGGCACTCTTGGGTTCTGCCTGGTGACAGCTCCCATTCCACACTGGCAGCATGCTGCTGTATATGTGGAATTTGGTGCAACCAAAGAAACCAAAGGAGAACCATGTATGATCTGAATTGTAAAGACAGAAGAGTCCTGAAGAGGAGGGGGAGGGAGAGAGAGGGACTCTGGCTGCCTGAAGGGACTAGGACTTCCTCTTCATCACACAGGGTCAGACAGCTGGAGGAGTTCTTCCTAGTTTTGTGGTTAATGGGTCTCAGTCAAGGCAGTCTTTAATGAATATGAAAGCGAGATATGAATATGGTTTCACTGTTTACACATCTTCCCTCAATGGTGCTGGTTTGTTTTTTGTCTTTTTTTTTTTTTTAACGGAGATATCCTCCTTGTGAATCTTCCTGGAAGTGAGGACCTAGGGCAGATTCTGGGGATGCCGGTTCCCAGGGACTGAGAGGGGCTTAAAGGTTTTAATTCCCTATTTCTTTTTAATCCCCATTATCCTGTTTTTTGGGGGTTTTTTTTGCCAGTTTTGGGCTCTGAACAGGAAGCTGGTTTAGTCTCTCAGGTCTAGAATATTGGTGGGTCAAGAGGTGAGAATGTCCTGGACTGAGAATCTCCAGTACAGAGAACACATTATGAGCCTTTAGCAATGATCTAGAAAGCAGGACATGGTCTGGACCCATAAAGATCTTGAAACCTCCAAACCTTGACCATCCATTTTCTCTGTGCCCTTCTTTCTTCTCCTTCCACCCCCACACTGCCAGGAATCACTCTGTTCTCTAATGCCTAGAGAAAAGGACATGATCAGTCAGTTAAGAAACATTTATTAAGTGTCCACTACGTGCCAGGCATTATACTAAGCCAGACCCTATTTCAAGTTCAGCTATTACATTACAGTGTGAACTACTCCATCACTTTAGGCTTGGATCTCTCTGTACAATTAGAATCTACTTTTCTCAAAACACCCCTTAGGCATTTTATGATCTCTTCAAGACTCCATATGTAGTATGGGGGTCAGAACATCCGAGTTTAAACCATGCCTTTAATAGTCCTTAGATGAGTGGTCTTGTGTAAGTCATTGACTTTCTCAGAGCCTTAGTTTCCTTCTTTGTAAAATGAGCTGCATTTCTCACAGGGTTGTGATGAGGAGACCACATTATAACATTAAAAAAAATGGGACTTACTGATGGCTCAAGTAATAGCAGCTATAGAATGGAGAAGTGGAGAAGGAGGAAGAGGAAGAGATGATGGTGGTAGAGGAGAAAGAGGATTGCTTGACTCCATTGACTGACCTCCCCCTTTTTCTCTATTCTCCAATGACAATGAGATAAGCATGAGGCAGACATCCCCTATCACTTCTTGAGAATGGATGGACAGTCTGTTTCTCACATATGGTATTCATCTCCCACCTCCGGGTCTTTGCACAAATATATCCCTCCCTCCTTTCTTTACCTTGATCTCACAGAATCTCTAGTTTTTCCCCAAAACACAGCTCTGGGGTCATATTCTATATCATTATTTTCTGCTTCCCACCCTACCCTACCTAATCTCATTTATTGGCACTCATCGTGTTTCTTGGTATGACTTTCTATATATCTGGTATTTATGTGTGTGTATTGCATCCCTCCAATACAAGCTTCCATGGGGAGGACTTTTTTCATGTCTATCTTTGTGTATGCATTACTTAATAGTCTTCTTCTCCTTCTTTTCTTCTTCTCTTTCTCCTTCTCCTTCTCCTCCTCCTCCCCCCCATCCTTATAGTTACTTCTAGCACACAGTAGATGCTAGTAAGTGTCTGTTGAATTATGACTATTACTATCATTATTTCCCACCCCCATAGAAAACATGCTGAAAGGAGGGTACAGATTCAGGGAATGGGGGTGGGAAGGATCCCTACAGTGGGAGCAGCTGTCTCTGGTAGATTTTCCTCCTGTTAATTTTTACCTGATGCCTGGCAGGGCCCACACACTGTACTGCATGTGATGCCCACATCTGGAGTAGCTGAGCCCCACCCTGCACACATGGCCTGTCCACCAGACCTCTTGTATGCTCTTCTCCCCAGCTCCTCCAACACTGATGCTTCATGGCTCTCTTTACTCCCTACCCCCGGATTTTTGCCCACAACCTGAATATTTAACAGCTTGCCACTTTGCCAAGCCAAAGCTGAAGACCTGCTCCAGCAAGAGTCCTGGGAATATTTTTTCCCTGACTTGTGTCCAAAGCACTGAAGACAGGCTTTCCATGGAGTCATGCTGGAAGGGCACACAAAGAGACAAGGCTTTCAGACACTAATAATATTTATATTAATGCATATAATACTGATAATATCTGGGTGGTACAGGGAATAGAATTTTGACGTTGGAGTTGAGAAAACCTGAGTTTGAATCCTGCCTCAGACACTTGCTAGCTGTAAAGTTATAATTACCTAACCAATCTGAGCCTCAGTGTCCTCATTTGTAAAATAGGGATGTATCGGCTTTATAGGGTTGTTTTGAGGATCAAATGAAATGACATGGAAAGTTCTTCATAAACGTTAAAGCACTATGTGAATACATGAGAATGATGATGAAGGTGATGAAGATGACAATGGTGATGGCGAGGATGATGAAGATAATGGTGGTGACCTTGAGGATGAAGGTGATGATGGTGATGGTGGTGGTGATGCTAGCAACAATCAGATCGTATATTTACAAAGCATTTATAATCTTTTCAGAAGATTTTCTTTTTTGAATGATGCCATGAAAAGAGCATGGGATTTGGAGTCAGACGACGTGGGTTCAAGTTCAGACACACTGGATCATAGCTCTAGAGCTGGAGGGAAGTTGAGAGGCCATCTAGTCCAATCTCCTCATTTTAAAGTTGAGAAAATCAAGGTCCAGGGTTCTGGCCCTATAGGGGTCAATTCACTTTCCCTCTTGGAGTCTCAGTTTCCTCATCTGTGACATGAGGCAATAGGATTAAATGATCATCAAAGGTCCATCCAACTCTCAGTTTTCTGTGCTCTAAATTTCTCTCACCCTCAGTTTCTTCATCTGTAAAACTGGATTACAATATTTGCACCAACTCCAAGGGTTGTCACAAGGAAACCTCTTTATAAATGCTGGCATAATAGAGAAATGGCAGCTATTACTATGGGTTATGATTTTGTCCCACCCACACAGCAGCTCAGTCACCATCATCTCCATTTGTCATAGGAGACATCTGACCCTGAAGAGCATAGAAAACCCTGGCACAGGGATTAAGAGTGCTGGAGTTGGAGTCAGGCAGGTCCGAGTCAGAGCCCCACCTCAGACACTTACTAGCTATGTGATTCTGAGTAAGTCATTTAAGTTTGTCTTCTAATAGCTTCTCCCAGGGTTGTCTTGAAGGTCAGATGTAGTAATATTTGTAACGCTATTAGCACAATGCCTAGCACATTGTCAGATGTTTAATAAATATTTATTCCCTCCACTCACCTAGTGGAGTTACACTTCAATTCAGCGGGTTCAAGTTGAAACTAGTTGGTCGAGAAATCTGCTTGGACAAGTCCCCACAGTGACCACCAGTACCATCCAGGTCAGTCCCAAAGATGACTGATGGTACATGCCTTTTTTAGGAGAACTTACATCCCATAATATTGTCTGGGTGATCTCAGATAAATTGGCCTCAATTTCTGCATCTGTAAAATAAGATAGTTGTACTAAATCTCTGATGTCTGCTGCAGTTCTAACTCTGTGGTACAACTATGAGCCAAATATGTCCCATGTTCTTCAGGAGCTTCACATTCATGTTCTTCATGATCAACATGCCTGCATGCTCCAGAATTCAATTCAATAAGCATTTAATATGCACCGACTGTATGCCAGGAGCTGTCCTAGGTACAAAAACAAAACTGTCCACAAAGAACTTATATTCTACTGAGGGTGAGGATGGATAACATGTACACTGGTAAATAAATACCAGAGTATATCCAGAGTCTCCAAGTTCTACTCAGAAGAGATCTGTGACTTCATCAGTTTGGGAGTTCCCTCCCAAATGCAGATCGCAATCTGCCCATCCTGCATGACTGTGGTTCATATTCTCTCACCCAATGTGCTGGAAGCCTTCCTCACTTTCTTAGGATGTTATGAGGGCACTAATAGAGTGCTCCGGCTAGCCTCTAACTCTTGTCACCTGATTGATGTGAGAAGTATAGCAATAACATTAACAGTTAATAATTATTAATAAATGAAGAACAAGGATGCTAATATAGTAGTCAATATTATATGTTATTATTGCAATTACAATATTATAATATAGTAGTCAATAACATGTTTCATATTTATACAATATAATATAGTAATTAATGTTGATAAATTAATGATATTTACACTTATGCATGTATATGGATGTATGTGTGTGTGTATCTCTCTCTCTCTAACCTGAAACTTCCCAATATGCTTTCATCACAACAACTCAGTGAGATAACAGTACAAGTATTATTATCCTGTTTTGCAAATGAGAAAATTGAGCCTCAGAATTGTTAAGAGATCTGTTCAAGTTCACATAACAAGTAAGTGGCAAAGCCAAGATGCAAACTATGAGAGCCAGCTTTTGCAGCAGATAGGATGCTGAACATAGAGTCAGGAAAATTTGAGTTCAAATCCTCCTACCTCAGATACTTCCTAGCTGTGCAAGTAATTTATCTTCTCCTTGTTTCAATTTCCTTACATGTAAAACAAGGGACTTAAAGACCTCTAAGGTCCCCTTCAGTTCAGAATCTAAGATTCTGTGACCCTATGACGCACCCTAAGTGCAGTTTCCTTTCAGTTAAACTGTGCTCTCCCCAGTCACAGCCTGGGCTCAGTAGAGGTGCAGAGGAAAGTTGCCCACATGGCCCATCTTACAGCGTTTTGTAACCTCTTCTCAAATGCCTAACAGAATACTTAATGAATTCTGGTGATCTCTTTTATTGTGAGTGGATAGCATCAAAAAGCTCTCCCTGCCCCAAAATATCATCCCTGTTCCCAGGTGTCACAGTGCCTGAAATTCTACCTTGAGAAATTCAGCTCACCAGACTCATCTTAACAAACAAACATAGTCCCACTCAACCCTGAGTGTAAATGGATTTCTTCAAGAGAAGAGGCAGCAAGGTAGCCCAGGTGGAGCGGAAAGTCCAGAACAAGCCAGAGGAAAGCAAACTTTGTTAACTTAATGATGGTGCCTACAGAGCTGTAACTAAGGCTGGACAACTGAGGCCTTGTTCTTAGGTGCCTACATAAGGAAGTATGGTCTCTGAATGCTGGTCCGCTGACAGCCTTCAATATGTGGTAAGGATCTCCAATGCCCCCTAGTTTGGTCCTATGTTTCCAATCTAGCAGGGTCTCTCTCTCTCTCTCATTTTCCTCTATTTCATAAGCCTACCAGACCTCCCCCTTCCCCACCTTCTTATCCCCAAGAAAATTTGCTTGAATGGGGAGGAGGTATAGAGGGTTACCTGCTTCATTAAGACCAGTATTTATTTCCTACCTACTTGAGAGGTGGAGATGAAGCTTTCTATTAGCTAGGTATCATACATAACCCTGTTCGTGTCAATGGCCAGTGTTTGACTGGGGAATTAAATAGCGTGTTATTTGGATTCATTTTGTGACATCCTCTGCTGGAGGGGGTACCAGCTGGTGTTTGGTTTATAAATCCTGCCCCACCTCCCCCAGCTGAGTTTACCCTTGGCCTGGGCCTAAGAATTCCTGATTATTCTGGTTGCCTGTAAGGAAGGGAGGGGTGGGAGTAGGGGAAAGGGAGGGAGAAAAAGCTGATGCTACCTCAATGCCCTCATTGACTCAGGCAATGTGGTAGATTTGATAAAAATGAGATGAATTTATGGAGGGTTCTCCTAAGAACTTAGGTCTTCACTAAACTTCCTGGACACACTAGGTGTTCCCCCCCCCCATCCCCTATATAATCTCTCACAGGCGGTGGGAATGGAAAGAAATTTTGTTCAAGTTGTTTTGACTGTAACCAAGGAATTAAGGAGATGGATGAAGCCAGAAACAAGTGTGACAGTCTCTTAAAAGCCCACAGCTGGTGAACAGACCTGGGGGCTGGCTGCCCTTGGAGTATAGCTCTGTGCAGGGTCCATCCTGATGAGCCTGCCAGCCAGCTGCCTCCCTGGAAAGAGAAGGAAGGAACTGTCCCTGGATCACTATCTTTTGCTAAAGGTGAAGGGATATGTGCATGTGGTAAGGAGACCAGCAGAAGAAACTGAGACCCAAGGAAAAGTGACTCGCCCAAGGTCACACAGGTAGTAAGAGTCAGAATTTGAAATCAGGTTCTCTGACCTATAAAATTCCGGAGGGAGTGAAGTGGCTGTTGGAGATAGATACATCTTTGCTTTCCCCATTCTTTCCCTCAGATATAATTATGGTGCTTAGGTAAGAACATATAGAAGGATAATCTATACAAAAAAAGGCTTAAAGTATATCACAAAAGAAAAATAGATCTGCAGAATAGAGATAGGCCAGTTGTATTGAAAGGGCAAAGGCTAACATGAAACGTTGGTATCTATCATATATAGAAAGACAAGAGAAGGCATCCCATTTGAGGAGTAAGTCATTCCTGGAGGATCTATGAACAAGGAGAAAAACTGCTGTGATTAGAAGTACTGGGTTGATGACAATCTGCATTGATTCACCCACAGAGATCACAGAGGCATCTCTATGTTGAAGGTCTGAAATAATAGGCATCTAGATGGTACAGTGGAGAGAAGCTAGTCCTGGAGTCAGGCAGACCTGAATTCAAATTCATCCTCAGATGTTTATTAGGTCTGTGACCCTAAGCAAGTCTCTTAACCTCTGTCTGCCTCAGTCTCCCCTAGTGCAAAATGGAGATAATAACAGCATCTGCCTCCAAGGGTTGTTGAGGGGATCACATGAGAGTCATTGGTAAAGTGCTTAGCACATAGTAGGTGCTTAATAAGTGCTCATTTCCCTCTTTTGTCTCCTAGCTTCCTAACTCCCCATCCTTTGACCAGCACAGTATGGGAAGCTAATCAATTTGTTTCTCCATGTGCCAGACTACCCTTCCCCCACAATATTTCTTGATTAGTGGTAAGGAAATTGATATGGAGAACATAGTTCCCACAGATTCAATTAACATATCTATGCAAATAACTCTCAGATCTATAAATCTAGTGTTAGTCTCTCTCCTGAGCTTCATTTACTTCCGCTTCTTGGGTGTCTCAACCCGATGTCCTGAACCCATCTTAAACTCAACATGTTGCAACAGGACATCTTTTCTCCCATCCCTCCCCTATTCCCAACTTTCCTGTTACTGTTGAAGGCACCCAGTCACCATGGTGTTGTCCTGCACCCCTCCGCCTTATTCATCCAATATATACAGTTCATTGTCAAATCTTGGCACTCTACCTTTGCAGCATCTCTCATGGACTCTCTTCTCACCATCACACAGCCTTTTGTCTGCTCATATAGCTACCTCTAGTTCAACTCCTCATAGCCTAGGCTGCAATATCCCTGCCTCAAGTGTGCCCCCTTTTCACGACCCTCCAATCAGCTGCCAAGGTGATTCTTCTAAAGAGTAGATTGATTGTAAAATCTAACCAGTGAGCCCTAATGGCCTCCCTTACCTTTGGGATCAATATGATCTCTTTTATTTGGTTTTTAAAGCTCTTCAGAACAGATGCCTTCTTCTCTTTCCAGTCTTCTTAAATGTTATCCTTTCCATACACTATACCCCTCCAATACCATCTAGCTACATTGGTGTACTTGTAGTTTCTTGCACAAAAGTCTCTCTCCGGTCTTGGTGCTTTTCCATTGGCTGCCTCTCTGGAATGTTCTTTCTCTCTTTCTTACTTTAGCTTTTCTGGCTTACTCCAAGATTTGGCTCTAAACTCACCTTTTTCAGGAAAGCTTTCCTGGTCTCCCTGTGCTGCTAATGCCTTCCTTCTCCCCAGATTACCTTTATCTACTCTGTATAGATTATTTTCTTTCCTTTTCCTCAATTATATATAAAAAATTTTAGGCTTCATCTGAAAAAAAATTGAGTTCCAAATTCTCCCTTTCTCTTCCTCCTCTTCCCTCTTGAGAAGGCAATTTGATACAGCTCTCTCTCTCTCTCTCTCTCTCTCTCTCTCTCTCTCTCTCTCTCTCTCTCATATATATATATATATATATATATGTTTCTATCTATCTATCTATCTATCTATCTATCTATCTATCTATCTATCTATCTATATCTTGTATGTGTGCAGTTACTTACACGCAGTCTCCCCTAGTACAATGGGAGTTTCTTGGGGCCAAGGAATGTGTTTTTGCCTTTCTTAGCATCCCCAGTACTTAGCACAGTGCCCTCTTGCTTTGAATCATAATTCAAATTGGGGAAGACTCAAAAGATCAAGGCTCCCACCCCCCTGAGCCAAATCTCAATTCCCTGGAGAGTCATTCAAAGAGCTGTTGACCTCTTGTGGGACAAAGGCCATTCAGGACTCTTTTGCCAATCCTTGAGTGTTTCCTGAGTATGTTGATCCTATGAAAAGGAAGTGAGGATATACTATTCTGAGGATGGCAGGCAGACTAGTCCCTGATCCAAAAGCATGCCACTCAGAGTAAATGTTTAATAATCACTTGTTGATTAACTGAAAATTTGGAGAGAGTTCTGAGGGAGCAGGACAAAGGGTCACAGGATGGAGCCATGTTATTTTCAACTTCCCCAGGGGAATCATTAAGGCAGGGATGAGGGTGTGTTTTTCATTGATGCTTCCCTGAAAAATCAAAGACTGTTTTGAAAATGTGATCCAGGACTGCAATAAAGAGATGACCTAGAGAAATAATGGCCTCATCCTGTGGGTCCTTGCATGTATTTTAAAAAGGTGCATTTGGATTATGAAAATAGAAAATAAAGCTTTGAAACCAATTATATTAAAAAAGACTCACTTATAATGTTCAGAGGGGTACCTCACTCCACAGGAGCACTAACTTTACATTGCACAAGCTTTACATTGGCACTATTTTCAGAGATGATGTGGTGGTGGCAAAGGGAGCACCTATGTTTTCTTCATGTTAATTTTAGGCCAAAATTAGCATACGCAGCAGAGAATTGATCCATATTTTTTGCATCTCACCTTCAGAGATGGCACTGAGTGGACAATCATCTGCAAACAAAAAATAATGCACCAGGGGGCGGAGCCAAGATGGCAGAGTAGAAGGACGCACGTTTACGAGCTCCGAAACCAAAGCCCATAGAATTAATGTAAAACGAGACCCCCATAACTTCTGGGTCAATACAAGGTGTGCAGAAATGGAGTGGAAGAGATTTCCGTTCCAGGGAGCCCTGGAGACCCGTCCCCAGGGTCCATCGCACTCCAGAAAGCAGACCCCACCCCCAACGCTGCCCTGGCCGAGGCCCCAGAGAAGCTGATCCGAGCAGGCTTCAGAGACGGAAGCTCCGGCAGCCGGGAAAGTCCCTCCGCCCACAGAAGCTACAGGTCAGTGAGAGAGAAGGCCGGGCTGGAGGAGAGGGGGAGCAGGGCGTCTCCGTGACTCGGGCCCCCTCGGGAGGAAGCAACGGCGGCAGAGATGGGGGCAGGAAGCGGCGGAGGCAGAGGTGTGGGCTGCGGCTGAGGCGGCAGCGGACCGGGACTCAGGAATCCCCCAGCAGCAGGCAGGATCTTCATTATGGAAGATTCCTGCATAAAACCTGAGGGAGCTGAGCCTGGGAGACGGCCCTGCCCCCACCCCGCTCTATTACTGAAGGCTTCTGCTTAAAGCCCCTGAGGGAACTGAGCCTGGGAGGCGGCCCTGCCCCCACCCCAGCACCTGAACTAAAGCTCACTGTTTGACAGCTGGCAGGAGGAAAGCCCATTTAAATCTCAGAGGTCAAGCACTAGCTGGGCGGATCCAGGCGGGGGTGGAAAGGAATCTCAGAAGTCAAGTAAGTGGCTGGGAAAATGCCTAGAAAAGGGAAGAAAAATAAGACTTTAGAGAGTTTTTTCCAACAAATGCAAATGATCCCGACCTTAGGATCTGATGACGAGGACGTATCCTTGCCATCAGGGAAAGACATGGAGGGCGAAGCCTCAGTACCCCAGACACCCCAGGGGGGTGGCAGGTGGGCTCAGGCCCTGGAAGAGCTCAAAAAGGCTTTTGAAAAGCAAGTTAGACAGGTGGAGGAAAAACTGGGAAGAGAAATGTCAGAGATGCAAGAAAAGTATGAAAAACGGGTCAATACCTTGGTAAAGGAGACCCAAAAAAATGCTGAGGAAATTAACACCTTGAAAAATAGGCTCACTCAATTGGCAAAGGAGGTTCAAAAAGCCAATGAGGAGAAGAATGCTTTCAAAAGCAGAATGAGCCAAATGGAAAAAGAGGCTCAAAAGCTCACTGAATTTAATAGTTCTCTCAAAATTAGAATGGAACAGATGGAGTCTAATGACTTTATGAGAAACCACGAAATCACCAAACAAAACCAAAAGAACGGAAAAATGGAAGAGAATGTGAAATATCTCATGGGAAAAACAACTGACCTGGAAAATAGATCCAGGAGAGATAATTTAAAAATTATGGGACTACCTGAAAGCCATGATCAAAAAAAGAGCCTAGACATCATCTTCCATGAAATTATCAAGGAAAACTACCCTGACATTCTACAACCAGAGGGCAAAATAAGTATTGAAAGAATCCATTGATCACCACCTGAAAGAGATCCAAAAAGAGAAACTCCTAGGAACATTGTGGCCAAATTCCAGAACTCCCAGCTCAAGGAAAAAATCTTGCAAGCAGCTAGAAAGAAACAATTCCAGTACTGTGGAAATACAATCAGGATAACCCAAGATCTAGCAGCTTCTACATTAAGGGATCGAAGGGCGTGGAATAGGATATTCCCGAAGGCAAAGGAACTAGGACTCAAACCAAGAATCGCCTACCCAGGTAAACTGAGTATAATACTTCAAGGGAAAATATGGTCTTTCAATGAAACAGAGGACTTTCAATCATTCTTGATGAAAAAACCAGAGCTGAAAAGAAAATTTGGCTTTCAAACACAAGAATGAGAAGAAGCATGAAAAAGTAAACAACAAAGAGAAGTCTTAAGGGACTTACCAGAAGTGAACTGTTTACATTCATACAAGGAAAGACAATATTTCTAACTCTTAAAACTTTTCAGTATCTGGGTAGTTGGTGGGACCACATATACACATGTACACGCATGCACACACATACACACATGCACACACATACAGAGACAGAGAGCACAGATTGAACTGAATAGGATGGGACCATACCTTAAAAGAAATTAAGGTAAATGGTGAGAGAGAAATGTAGGGGGAGGAAAGAGAGGGAAAGGGAAGGGGGTAACTATATGTCATTTAAGAGGCAGGTAGGAGTTTTTCTTAATGGAGGGAAAAAGAGGAGAGCTGAGAAAAAACAAAAAAAACAAGAAGTTTACCCTCATCACATTTGACTAAACGAAGGAGTGAAATGCACACTCATTTTGGTATGAAAACCTATCTTACAGTATAAGAAAGTGGGGGAGACGGAGATATTGCAAGGGGGGGATGATGGAGGGGAGGGCAAAGGGAGGAGGGAGCAATTTGAAGTCAACACTTGCGGAGGGACAGGATCAAGAGACAGGGGAGAAACAATGAGGGGCAGGTTAGGAGGGATGGTAATCCAGTTAGTCTTACACAACACGACTATCAGGGAGGTCATTTGCAAAACTACACAGATATGGCCTATATTGAATTGCCTGCCGTCCCAAAGGGAATGGGTGGGGAGGGAGGGATGGGGAGAATTTGGAACTCAAAGTTTTAGGAACAACTGTTTAGTATTGTTGTTGCAACTAGGAAAGAAGACATACAGTTAATGAGGAATAGAAAGTCATCTGGCCCTACAAGAGAAAAGAGAAGATGGAGACAAGAGAAGGGAGAGATGACAGAAGAGAGGGCAGATTGGAGATAGGGAAAATTAGATTGCTTGGGGTATTGGGGTGGGGGGAGGGGATAAAGGGGGAGAAAATTTGGAACCCAAAAATTTGTGAAAATGAATGTAAAAAATTAAATAAATAAACAAAATTTAAAAAAGAAAAAAAAGAAGAAATTTGTCATTATGTAAAAATAAAGATATTAAATAATTTTAAAAAGAAAAAAATAATGCACCAGCACTCCCTCCACTTTGGTCTTGGTTTGTAGCCTTTTCAAATTGAAGAATGTACCATCAGTACAGTAGTTGACCTTAATACTGTATTCATCCTCATCTGTCATCCTCATTTGACAAATGTCAAAGCATTTGACAATGTGAAAACATCATGCTAAAAAGCATGGGAGAAAACACGCAGCCCTGTTTCACTCCATTGGTGACTGGGAAGCCACGAGAGCACTGTCCACTATCCAGAACCCAGGCAAACATGCCATCATGAAATTGATGCACGATATTGATGAACTTCTCCGGACAGCCAAATTTTGGCATAATTTTTCATAAGCCCTCATGACTAACAGTGTCAAAGCCTTGGTCAGATCTACAAACATTGCATGCAGACCTCTGTTCTGCTCCTGCCTTTCTCCTGGAGTTGTTGGGCAGCAAACACCACATTGACTGTTCCTTGGCCCTTTCTGAAGCCACACTGGCTTTCAGGTATATGACCATCTTCCAGGTGAAGGATCAGCCTATAAAGGAGGACTCTAGCAAGAATTTTTGCCAGCAATGACTAAGAAAGAGACTCCCCTGTGATTGTTGCAGGACAGTCTATTCCCTTTATCTTCATAGAGATGGACAGTGGAGGCATCCTTGAACTCCTGGAGGATAACTTCATCTTGCCATATAACCTGAAAAATTTCAGGTTACCACCATTGAATACAATAAATGGAGAAATTTTGAGTGCTGTGGATAAGTTCACTTACCTTGGTTGTGTACTTTCCTCATTGACAATGAGGTTGATACCACGCATTGCCAGAGCTAACTCAGTGTTTGGGAGGCTCTGAAGTAAAGTTTGGGGTAGAAGAGGTATCAGATGGACTACCAAACTAAAGGTCCACAGAACCATTGTGCTGACCTCATTGTTGGATGCCTGCAAAACATGAACAGTCTACCAGCGCCATGCCAGGAAACTGAATCACTTTCATTTGAACTGTCTCAGGAAGATTCTGAGGATCACCTGGAAAGATAAGGTACCAGAGCTGAACTGCCAAGTATTCAGACTATGCTTCAGGGAGCCCAACTCCAATGGGCTGGCCACATTGTTCAAATGTAAAATGCACACTTGCCAAAAAGACTATTTTATGGAGAATTTTTGTAGGGAAGGCAATCACGTGGTGGCCAGAAGAAATGATACAAGGACACTCTCAAAGTCTCTCTCAAGAACTTTGGATTTGACTGTTTGACATGGGAGACACTGGCACGGGACTGCGTAGCATGGCATGCCCACATCAAAAAGGTTGCTGTGCTCTCTGAGCCAGGCAGAATTGAGACAGCACAAAGTAAATGTAGGATGTGCACATTTGGAGCATCCACCCCAAAAGTTCACACGGACTATCTGTGTCCCAACTGTGGTAAAGAATTCCGAGCTCATGTTGGTCTGATCAGCCACAGTCGGACATGCTGAAATTTCACTATATCATGGTGATGTCATCTTGGTCCTCTCTGAAAACGGACAGCAACCAATTTCCAGAGATAGAGACTGGAGAAGCAAGTTAAGGTGCAATCTCTGAATGAGCCAGCAGATGGAGTGCTGAGTTCAGGCTGCCCAAGCTCCCTTCCTGGGGTTGGGGCTGGGCCCCTCTGTGCCACGGGGATGCGACCTGAACTTTCCTTCTCTATGTCTCAGCTGAGGTGTATTATAGTCCAATGAATACATTGCCAAGAATAAGCAGAATTTATTATGAATCATTTACATACATGCCACGGACGTTCTAATGGCCTTCCCAAAGTCCCTTGACTTACATATATATATAATATATACATGTCCACATGTGTATATGCATGCATACATATATGTACATAGCCATACATCGGATACATAACAAAGTATGATCTGTGTATTGTGGATATATGCATACATACATGTATATATACATGTGTAGACATGCATATGTGTGTGTGTGGTATTTGTGGAATTAAATTAAAATATAGCATTCAAACTCCTCTGTGACTAAGTTAAACCATTCCTAAAAGATCTATATGTTCATATTCTCCCCACTTTATTTTCTATACTTGTGACCAAACTATTTCAGTTTTATATATATATATATATATATAGACACACACACACACACATACTTTGGAAGGATTTATTATGTTTCCTTCAACTGAATAAAATCATCCAAACAAATACACATAGTCTAGTTAAACAAAGCCCCGTGTTGGCCATGTCCATAAATGCACATCTCATTTCTGCTCAGTGCTTTTTTTGAGGGAGGTGTTCTCCAGTGTCCCCTTTTAAAATCTCATGAAAAAAGGAGAAAATCCATCTTCCCAGTATCCTTCTTTGGGTGGATAAGTCAGGAGAAAGTTCTCCACTTCCAGACCTTATAGTAATTGCCAGCTGGGAGTCTATGGTGCCAACCAGACTCTCCCATTGCAGGTCTCTGGCATGTTTCTCCAGAATTCCTTCCATGTCTGGGAGTTTGACCAGGGCCCTCTTGAGTTCACAGATGTCTAAGGGTCAACCAGAGCCCAGAGTTGGGGGCGGAGGTGGGGCAGGAAAGAAACAGAGATTCAGAGAGACAGAGACAGCAAAATTTGAGACAGAGATAAAGATAGAGGTGGGTAGGCAGAGAAAAAAGACAGAGAATGGTCAATAGAGATAGAGAGAAGGAGAAACAGAGAAAATTCTAAATTCCCACTGGAGTTCAGGATCTAGCAAACCTGACAGATATCCTTTAAGACAGCCAAAATTCTGAAAAACACCAAGTACCTATAGCTTGGGAAGGGCTCCACAGTCAAATTTAACAGGAAAAAAATTCCTGAAGCATCGAAATCTTAAGTAGCGACTATTTGGGTGACCTCTGGCCTGGGATGAGTGGGTAAACTATTGTGCTATGTTCTCTCCTTGTACAGGTGATTATTCAGAGGGTTACAGAATCAGAGGGCAAAGGGACCTTCATGGTCATGTAATTCAGCCCCCTTATTATACAGAGGAAAGAAACAAGGCCCCGGGAGGGGGAGTGAATTTGTTCAGGATCACACCAGCTTGTAAATGGGAAAGAAAGGATCCCAATGCTACCTATGAAAGCAGGGCAGACTGCAGGGACATTAACAAGAGTGTGTGATCTGGCCTCACAATGTCGAATGTGTTCAATATGTTTTTGTCATGAGCCTGTGGCCTGCCCGCCCTGGTGACAGACAAAGCCTGCCCAATCTCTCTGCAGATTTGGTTGTGTTGAGTGGGTTGTCAGCACTTAATGGATGAAAAATAAGGATAACTAGGCCTGTGTTACAACAGTAAAAATAAAGGCTGGCGCCCGTGAGAGATGATGCCAACCTCCACTGGGAGAACGCAACAGCCAGCTTCCACTTGTGGAGCCAGCCCACCTTCTGTGTTTCATCAAACACACATCCCCAGGTCAACACAAGACCATCGTTCCTTAATGATGGGTGATTGACAGACAGGCTGCAAGGAAAAGGCCCAGGTGGGGAGAATCCCACCCTTTCTAACTCTGACAGAGTGTATGTGCACGCCCATGGGAGATAAGGGGAAAGTTATGATGCTACAGAAAGGCCTGCTAACTTTGAAGGTCACTGGATCACTCTCTGCTTTGGTTGTAGATGTGCTCCAGACTTCAGTGCCTGAGATCAGCTCATCTACTTATATAAGCAGAGTCACTCAAAGGCATTGATTATATGCATTCTAGGGAAGCTTGGGAAGACAGTCATTAAAGAGAGTGGATCCCACCACTCTTCAAAGGGTTGTCATAGACTCTGTGAATGGCAGAGCTCGAAGGGGCCACAGAACACACATTGAACATGGCATGACAGAGCTGTAAAAGCTGCAAAAGACCTTAGAACACATTGGCATCCAAGACTCTCAGCAATCTGGTTCCAACCTATCTATAGAACATAGAATGCCAGAGCTGGAATAAGACATGGAACATAGAATTTCAGACCTAGTTCAGAACTTATACCTTATCATGGAATGTCAGGGCTGGAGGAAGTCACACTTCACTGAGGAGGAAAAGAAAGTAGGAGTGTGGGAGAGGGAGGATCAGGGGTCATAAAATCAGAGATCTAGGGCTGGAAGGGATGTAAGAGATCATTTAGTCCAGCCTCTTAATCTTAGAGGTGGGGAAACTGAGGTCCAAAGAAAAGAAATAACTCATCCAAGATCAGACAGCTACCTTATACTCTATCAAGGGGACAGTTGGACTGTTTGAATAGAGGGAGGAGCGATATGGGATAACATAAGGATGGGAATGGGCATTTCAGAGCTGGTACAATCAGGGAGAAGGTTTATAGCAGGGAAAGGATGGCCAGATCAAGGGGAAATTGGAGCAGCTGGTTTTAGGAGGTTAGAGATGAGTTGGAGAATAGAAGCTCGTTGGCATGCATCTCATGCCTTCACTCAACATTTATGGAGCCTCTGAGCATACTGGGCACTATAAGGGATAGAGAAAAAAGTAAAATAGCCCCTTCTCAGCTGGAGTTTATAATAATATATAACATTATATATTATACAATATATATTATACAATATATTATACAATATTCTATATTATACAATACCATACCTATGCAGTCAGGTAAGATGGGATTGGCTCCATCAGAGGTACAGATTCCCATAACCTTCCTGAGTAAGGAAATACCATACTTCAGTTAGGAGGATTCATTAAGATATTTAAGGTGGGCATTAAAGAACAGAAAGGATTTTACCAACCCAAAATGAATGGACAAGTCACTCAAGGTAGAGAAAATGGTATGAGAGAAAGGATTGAGACCTCCAAATGTAAGAGATTTCAGAGAAGACTCAAGGAATAGAACACAGGGAGATAAAGTTAGGAAGAGAGTTTGGAAACAGAGGGCAGAGAGCCTTGAATGTCAGGCTAAGTAGATTAGCATTAATACTGCTGGCACTGTGGAGGCATTGAAGACATTTTGGTATGGGGTGCTTTTTGAGAAGAGTAATCTGGTACTTATGAATAGGACAGATTGGACCAGGGAGAAAGGCAGCCTGGTATAGTGGGTGGATTTGGAGTCAGAGGGACTGAGTTAGAATCCTGGTTCTGCTAGAGAGAGAGAGAGAGAGAGAGAGAGAGAGAGAGAGACAGAGAGACAGAGAGAGACAGAGAGATAGAGAGACAGAGGGACAGAGACAGAGAGACAGAGACAGAGAGAGAGACTTTGGGCAAATCACTTCCCATCTCTAGGCTTCAGCTTCCTGTAAAATGAGGGGCTTTGACTGGACCATCGCTCATGCCCCATTCCAAAACTAAATTCCACAATCCTATTACCCTATGATGTTCCCACCTGGGGAACTCCTCTGCCTAAGTTTGCCTGAATGGAGTGGGCCAATTCCTTTCAGTAGGATTAGGGGAGGTCTTCAAATCCCTGAGAAGCTTCTGACTGGTTTGCAGGCATGGTGGGGCCAGCTGGAAACCTACGTCTGTGGGTCCAGCCACACCGAGGGGGGCAGATGGAGCTTTTCACTGTGGCTTTGGAACTGCCCTGAGCTCTTAGAGACTTCTGAAGAAAGGGGGACTGCAGTGTGAACTCATTACTCTGGGGGAGAAGGGAGAAGAGGAATAAAGGATGGGCAGCTGTGGGTGGGGATGGATTGCACACCAACTCAGCTCTGTGTTGGGTTTCTTAACCCCTTAAAGACGTAGTACTTCCTTTTATGGGGAAGAGAGATGAGTCTTTAAACATAGCCTTCAATACCACTCCCCTTCTCCCATCCCCAAGTCTTTTGTTGGATGACCCTGGGAACAATAATTTTACCTTTTTGTGACTTGGTGGATCCACCTGGAAAACAGAGGTAATGATGATTTACACACAGCTAGGTGGTTCCATGATGCATAGAGTAGGGTCCTGGAGTCATGAAGACACATCTCCCTGAGTTCAAATCTGGCCTCAGACACTTACTAGCTGTGTGACCCTGGTCAAGTCACTTCACCCTAATTACCTCAGTATCCTTATCTGCAAAATGAACTGGAGGAGAAAACGACCAGCTCCTCTAGTATCCTTACCAGTAAAACCTCAATGGGGTCACAAAGAGCCAAATATGGCTGAAGTGACTGACCCCAACACGCCTGGAGGCAGGGTCTGTGAAACCCATCCTAGCTCTGAGATCCACAATTCAGTGAAGTTGAAATCCTTCAAAGGCAGCACTCAAGTCTCCCTTCTTCCCTTTCTAGGCCTCTTTCCCCATTTTTAAAACAAGGTGGTGGGCTAAATGAAAGGTTCTCAACCTTTTCTGTGGTATGGGCCCTTTCTGACAGTTTGGTGAAGCTAAGAGACCCTAGAAGAGAAGACCTCTGAAATTCATGAAATATAAGAATATGATTACAAAGGAAACCAAATAAAGTGAAACGCAGTTTTCATTTTTATAAAAACAAGTTCACAAACCCCAGGTTAAGAATCCCTTGACTAGATGATTAAAGAGGCCCCTCCAACTCCAGCTGTCTGTATTTGAAGGTTCCTTCCAGCTCTGACAATGAGTTCCCCTATCCCCCACCTTCCAGCTCCATTTTATATTCCTTCTTCATTGGAATGTAAGTTTGAGGATAGGGACTCTATCACTCAACTTGTATTTGTATATCCACTGTTTAGCACCATACTTAATACTTTATGAGTTCTTAATAAATTATGTCTGTCTGTCTATCCATCTATCCTCTCACTATTTATTTTATCTCTTTTATATCTATATGTATCTATCATCTATCTAGTCAATATATCATCTATCGATCTTCCACCTATATCTATGTGATTTTCTATTTATATATTTATCTTATCTACCATCTGTCTATCTAATCTTACCTACATATCATCTATCTACCTAATGTTCTAAGATTCCTTCCAGCTGTCACACTCTCAGTTCCAAGGTCCCCTCCAGCTCTGCCATTCCATGTTTGGAGGTTCTCTTTGGCTCTTGCATTATTTTCATTTCCAGCTCTTACTTTCTAGTCCCTTTTTATGCTCTGTCTTCCTCGTTGGAATATAGCAATTATTATTGATCAGCTTGTATCTATCTGTCTGTCTGTCTATGTCTGTCTATCCATCTAATGGTCTAAATTACTTTTCGGTTCTGACATTCTATATTTTAAGATCCTTCCAGCCCTGACATTCTATATTCTTAGGTCTCTCCCAGCTGTAACACTTATATTCTGAGATCCTTCCCTGTTCTGACATCCTGTGCTCTAAAGTCTCTTCTAGATTTTATGTTCTATGGTCTAAGGTTCTTTCCAACTCTGATATTCCTTGGTCAAAGGTCACTTCCAGATTCAATATGCTTTGTATTAGAAAAGACAACTAAATATGCCCTAAAGTAAGAACTTAATAAATAATCTATTGATCCTGATCCCCTCTCCCTATTTCCCCAAATGGGGAAGCTTGGTGGCACCATAGTGACCCAGAGCACCAGACTTGGAGTCAGGTAGACTCACTTCCCTGAGTTCAGATCTGGCTTCAGCAATTTACAGGCTATGTGACCCTGGGTGAGTCATTTAACCCTTTTTGCCTCAGTTTCCTCACCTGTAAAATGACTTGGAGAAGCAAATGGGAAACCACTCTGAAATCTTTGCCAAGAAAACCCTAAATGGCATCATGAGGAGTCAGACACAACTGAAATGACTGAAATCCCCTCCAAACCCTTTTCTCTCTAGGATTTTTCCCCAGGGAATGGGCCTTGTGCATAATAGTCACTTATTGACCATGTACTGAACCAAAGGGAATTTGAACCCTGAAGGAAATCTTTTTTGAAGGCTGTTTTATCTCACTAAGTTGGAGGGCACATAGTCTGGCCAATGTCCACAGCTGTAAGGACCATGGATGTTGCCTCCTCTGACCCCTATGTGAACAAGAATCACCTTTATGGCAGTTCTCAATGAGTAATCATTTGGGCTCTTCTTGAAGAAGTCCCTGCTTGAAGAATGCACCATTCCCCATGCTGCCCACTCCACTCTGAATGGTTCACATTCTTATGAAGGTTTTCCCTAATTCAAACTTTCATTAGTCTCTTAGTAGCTTCTGCTCATGGTTATTTATATGCTATCTCATCAATTAGAAAGTATTCCCCTTAGTTAAGTGTCTCTTAGAGCACCAGTCCTGGAGTCGAGTTCAAATGTGACCATATACTTACTACGTGTGTGGCCCTGGGAAAGTCACTTCACCTTGATAGTTGAGAGAGAGAGAGGAGAGGAGAGAGGAGAGAGAGAGACAGAGACAGAGAGAGAGAGAGAATGCACCTAAGGAACAGGGCAAATATTTTTGTTTGAAACAGTGCCTGTCTTATTGACTGACCGAGCCTCTTTTTTGGTGACAGGTCTCTGCACTTGAAGGTAGTTACCACGTGCTTCATTGTCTTCTCCATTAGATTGTGTCTTAAGAGCAGGGCTTATCTTTTGCCTTTCTTTGTATCCCCAATACTTAGCATAGTACCTGACACACAGTAGTCATGCAATAAGGGCTTAGTGATTAATTGCCCTTAGTTCCTTCAATTGATCCTTCTGTGACATGAATTTAAAGTGTTAGCTGTCCCCCAATGGTCATTCGCCAGCCAATTAATGAGAATAGAAAAGGATTCCACAAAGTTCATCACAAAACTCCAGATGTGACCAGGGTAGAGAAAATTAGAACTATTTCCTCCTTTATCCTGGACACCAGATTTCTATTAATTTCCTAATCAAATTTCTCTAATTTATTCTTCTTTCTGAAAGAAAATTTGGACTGTCTATCAGTCAGTCAATAAACACTTATTAAATACCTACTATGTGCCAACACTTCTCTGTCTATCCTTGTGGAAAGAAGAGCATGGGCAAATCATAGGTGGATACAGAACACAGAACTTGAAGTCTTAGAGGGTTACCACTGGCCTACCTTGCCCAACTTTGGGGAATAGAAGGAAACTAGCTCCATATTGCCAGTATACATAGGCTTGTTTAACTCCTCTCTCAGAGCCCAAGGCCAAAGTTATTCACCAGCACGACATCCTCCTTCCCAGTGTAGCTCTCTCTATGAACCTATTCTAGGCAGAAAGGATGTAGAAAAAGGTCCCCCATCTTAGGACAAGGCTGCCATCTGGTGCTCATATGGAGACCTAACATGTTTCAGCTCCCAGAAAAGTTGGAGACCATCGAATGACATTCTCTTACAAAGTAAGGAGCAGTGGAGGAGTTGGACACAGGATCTGGGTTCCACTTATCAGTCACTCACTCTTATCTCGACCTTCAGATTTTCAGACTTCCTGCTCATTCTTTGCATCCCTAGTACAACTATCAAGTCTTTGTTAACTTCGTCCTCATTATACATCTAAGACTCAGAGAAATAAAAAAACTAACCTGAGATCACACAAATAGCCTAATTCTGGAGTACAGTGTTCAGTTCTAGGCGCTGCCTTTTATGGAGGACACTGACAATCTGGGGGATGTCCAGAAAAATCATCTTTCTAGAGAAAGATGAAGGAACCTCAGATACCATTGTGTACAACTCCCTTATTTTTACAGATGAAGATCTGGGGTCCAGAAAAATTAAATGACTTGCTCAGGTTTACATGGCTGGATTTGAGCCCAGATCTTCCTAGCACCAAGTTCATGCTCTATCAACTGGCCCTCAACATGGTAACCTGAATGATGAGGAACCTCAAGGTCATGACATATAAGGACTAGGTGAAGAAATGTTTAGACTAGAGGAGAGGAGATTTAACAGGGAATATGATAGCTATTGGGCAACTTGATGGCACAGTGGATAGAATGCCAAACTTGGAGTCAGGAAGATTCTTTTTCCTGAGTTTAAATCTGGCTTCAGTCACTTGCTAGTTGGGTGACTGTGGGCAAGTCACTTCACCCTCTTTGCCTCCGTTTCCTCATCTGTATAATGAGCTAGAGAAGGAAATGGCAAACCACTCTACTATCTTTGTCAACAAAACCTCAACAGAGTTGGACATGACTGAAAAATATAACAGCCATCTTCCAAGAGCTAAAAAAGCTATCATATGGAAAGATCAAACTTATTCTATGTGACACCATAGTGCAGAAATGGGACTAGTGGGTGGGAGATATTGGGGAGTTGGTGATACAAAGAACTTCCTAATAATTAGAGTTGGTCCAGCCAGGAATGGGGGAGAACAGGAGGCAATGAGAAGGCTTCTTAGCCTTTTGTGTGTAATAGACTGCTTTGGCCAGTCTGGTGAAGGCTATGAATCCATTCTCAGAGTCATATTTTTAAATAATTGAAGGAAATGATCATTTTTCAGTTAGAGGTTAATGAAAATAAAGATTTTTTTCATCCAAGTTCACAGACACCTGGAAGTCTAAGAATTGCTACTCTAGAATAAAACAAAATTTTCTTAGCTTGGCATTCAGAAGTCTTCCCCACTCAGTCTACCTTTCCAGAAATACTTCAGATCCTCCACATTCACAAAATCGGAGCTCGTCAGTTCATTTGGGTTGTGGGAGGAGATCCCTATCTGCAGCACTAGCAGAACCAGATGCCCTCTGAGGGTCCTTCCAGCCTTGGGCCCCTTGACTCTAGTCACTTCCTTTCCTTCATGGATATTTATTCTCCTGATGACAGGGATCTCATTCAGGCTTCCTGGAGCAATATAATGTTAGAGAAGGAAGAGAATTAACCAAATTCCCCTTTGTTCCCCAACCCCATTTATAGATGGAGCAACAAGGGCAAAGAGGTAAAAGAATGCATTTACTTGTTAAAGATCATGCAGCTAAGTGACCAAATAAAAACTTGAACCTAGGTATCCTGACTCCCTAGTGGACTTTCTTCATCCAGAGAGGCAGGTAGATGGCACAGTGGTTATAGAACCCTGGTCCAAGAGTCAGGAAAACTTGAGTTCAAATCCAGCCTCAGACATTTCCAAGCTGTTGATCCTGGGCAGGTCACTTAACTTCTGTCCTTAACTATAAAATAAAGATCATAATAGCACCTACTTCCCAGGATCAAATGAGATAATATGGGTAAAGTGCTTTGCAAATCTCAAAGTGCCATATAATACAAGTCATCATCATCACTATATGTTGTCCCTTCTAAAGGAATTCACATATAGTTCACATTTTTAGAGGAGAAAAGGGAGGGAAAGGGATTCACCTAGGGAATTTGGTCAAACCCAGGCAGCATGCCAACCTTTTAGCTCCCCAACCAAACACAGGATGAGAAATTCAATTGAACAATTATTTATTAAAGCCTGTTATGTGTAGGATGCTGCAGTAGGCTGTGGGGGACTCAAAGCTTTAAAAAGGGGACATTGACTCTGCCCTCAATGCAGTGACAAATATGAAGGATGTACACAATTACCTCTTCTGATTGGGTAAATACGTTTTTAGGCACTTGCTGTGTGTAAGACACTGCAGGATAGATACAAATGCAAAATGAAACCTTCCTTAACTGTAAGGAGCACATGTGCAACTGAGGACATCCACAGATGTACAGGGAAAGCGTAATACAAGGGAGGGACTGACGGGGCAAAGGAGAGCAGGACAAGTCCCTGAAAACACTTGGAGCAGGGAGAAAGTGCCATGATAACAATTGCGAGTTAAGTGTATGTATGAATTAGTGAATGAAAAAATTTGTTAAATTCCTACTATACACAGTGCTAGGGATACAAATAGGAAAGTAAGGCAATTCTGCCCACATTCTAATGGGGGAGACAAAAAATATAGGATTTCTAGTACTCTGAGATTTGCAAAGCACTTTACATTTATTGTATCATTTGATCCTTACAACAAGCCTGGGAGTAGGGGCTATTATTGTCTCCATTTTAAAGATGAGAAAACTGAGGCTGCTGAGAGGTTAAGTGAGCTGTCTAGGGTTACAACACCTACTAAGTATCTGAGTTAGGATTCGAACACAAGGCATGCTGACTCCAAGTCCGACTTTCTATCCGTTAGGCTTCCAGAGTCACCTAAGAGATCTAAGGAGGAAGGAGGGTAGAAGGGATATGGCCTTAGGGTCTAGCTAGGAGAAGGTTTCAGACATTTTCCATGGAGAATGAGATCAAGAACCAGTCATAAATGGATCAAAAGACTCCAGGGCAGCAGTGAGGGTCTGGTTGAGATTAGAGAACATGGATTTGTGGTGGACCCTATAAGACTGATTGTGAGACTTCCTTCCACAGAGCTGAACAACTTGAGAGCAGGCTGATCAAAGAAGGCTGATGGTGGAAATAATCCTAGGTTGAATGCAGGCCATATGAACAGCAGACAGACAAATATGAAAGATCCAAGCATTCAAGCCCAGCCTTGTTAGATCAGTCGGCTGGTTGTTATCCATTCTCAAAGAGGACAAGATGTTGTGGTCTAGGAGCAGTGTGTCCACCTGTGGCTGATCAGATCAGTGCGATCTTGGAAGGCTCTACCACGTGAAAGGCACAAGTAGTCCATAGGAACATTTGAAGTGGAGATGTCTCTAAACTTGTGTTTCTTCTGAGCTGCTGGAATTCTACTTTGCTCATAGAGCAAGCAGCGCCTTCTTTGATGTGGGCACGCCACGCTAGGCAGTCCTGTGCCAACGTCTCCCATGTCCCATCATCGATTCCAAAGTTCTTCAGAGAGACCTTCAGAATGTTCCTGTAGCTCTTCTTCTGACCTGTTAAACTGGTTACCTATAATTATATTTCATTTAAATTTTGTTTGTAGAGAACAGCAAAATCCCCTGCATCCCTGAGCCCTCCGCTTTTCTTATCCCTTTCAGTCCTGCAGATAACCACGGTAATCATCCCAGAGGAGCCTTGTGTTCTTTGACATGACAAACCACAAACTATTCTCCATATATCTTCTATAGACTTTTCCTCTAGTCTACTTCCTACACCTTACCAGTTTACCACAAGAGGGCAAAGCATTCCTTTTGTATCTATTGCCAGATTGAGAAGTAGAGACTTCTTTAACACAGAAAGGAATCTTTCTGATGAACTCATCCTTGAACTAGAAAGGTCAGCTAATCCAACATTCACATTTTACAGAGGAGAAACTGAGGTCCAGAGAGGAAAAACTGATTGTTCAAGGTCACAAAGTGAGTTAGCACCAGTTTAGTAATTGCTTATAATGATACAATATATTATTAATTATATTAATACAATACCATAATTTGATAGTATATTATAATTCAATATAAATTAGTACATTTTAAATAAATATATAAAGAGTTTCTATGGCTAAAAGATGCAGCATCAGGCCGATCCCAAGTTACTGGTGTACAAAGTAAGTATTCATTAAATATTTGTCTAATAAATTGATTGTTGGAGAGATCTAAATGTACTTAGGAATGAATAGATTGATTTGGGTTTGGGGCCTCAAAATTCACTGATGAACTGACCCAAAGATACCAATATTCAAGAGCCTACTATGTTCTAAGCACTAGGAAAAGCACCTCCCAAATGTATCTCATCTGGCCCTCACAACAACCCTCAGAGTAGGTACTATTATCATCCCTATTTTATAGCAGAGGAAATGGAGGTAGACATAGGATAATCAACTTGTCCAGCTAGAAAGTTTCCAAGATCATGTTTAAACTCAGCTCTTCCCGACAAAGATTATGTGTTATAAGCTGAATGCTGTGTCTTTGTATCTCAAGACCTCAAGACCAAGCATGCTCCTAGCAGCTGGTAAATTCTTAGTAATGCCTGTCTAGCTGTTTCATTGGAAGACACACACACACACACACACACACACACACACACATACATACACACACACCATTCCTGCCCTCAAGGAGTTTTCCATTGCATAACAGGATATAGAGATTTTGACTTAACAGAGATTTTGGCCTTCCAGTCCAACCTCCTCATTTTAAAGTTCAGGAGAAAGAGGCTCATCCAAGGTCACCAAGTTAATTTTGCCCTAGTGGATGGAATATTCCAGTTCCACAAGGTTTGGGGTTCAAATCCCAGCTATCACAGCTGCTATGGGACAGCAAGCCATTTAATCTTTCCAAGCCTCGGTTTTCTTGTCTGTAACTTGGAATGACAACTCTGGTAATCTATCTCACATGACTCTTGTGAGAACCAAAGGAGCTGATGAGTGTAAAGTGTTTTAAAAGACTTTAATTCACTCTAGACATGTTAGTGCCTATTTTTATTGTGAATAAGTAGCAGATCCTGGATTTGAACCCAGTCTTCGGACTCCTAAGTCATTGCTCCTTCTCCTACACCCTTGTGGGTGGGGGAGGGTTTTCATACCCCTCCCTAATTAATTAATGAAAGTCTAGTACTTCATTGAATCAATCAGAAGTGTAAACTAGGTGTGAACAAGTTTTAATTGATATGAGAAGTACTTTGATCATTAAATGAACTCAGAAAACTTCACAAGAAATGTATTGGAATTGGTTGAAAGAATCAGAAGTACTTCTGAGCATATATATATATATTAGTAAGCCTTTCATCATTGGACATAGCACTGTTCCCAGAGCAGTGCTGTCTGATGACAATTTCTGAGTTGGAAGCATTAAGGACAAATTAAATATACTCAGGAAAGAAAGCCCCAGGGCTCTACAAGAGAGTCAGCTCTCAGGATCCACCCGAAAGTAACCTCAGGGGAACTTCAAGATGTCTCTAAAAGGGAGAAAAAGACAAGTTATCACTTTACCACATTTGTATTCCAAGTTTGAGTCCACTTTTCCTATGAACCCCGTATGTAAAATTGTGAAAGAGTATAACCTAGACTTTTTTTTTTTTGGTACGGGGAAGGGGATTGTTTTTGCACCAACTCTCCCTTTTACATCTGCTTAGAAAATCCCTCTTCCTAAAGGTCAAAGTTACCCACTGCTTCCTGGGCCATCTTCAACTGTCTTGATTTTTATCTTGTCACTGGACTCTGATGACTCTGGAGGAGACAGTAAGGCTGTCAACTCTGGCCAACTCTGCCTCACTTAAGTACAATTCACACACAAGTCAAGACATTAACCAAGATATCACTGGTCTTTGAAAAGAAAGGATGGACAGCAAAAATAGCCCCTTTCTAAAAGCTAATTAAGTCTGACTGACAGATAATCAATAGGAAACAAAGTCAATGGGGGCTTGTGAGTCACAGTGAAAGAAACAACTCCACCCCACCCCAACTCTCTTGAACTAGCCCAAAAACCCTGAGGGGAAAAGTAATCAGCTGCCTTCCAGAGCTCCAACTTGACAGCACAGGAGTAGGGGAAGAACATATGAATAGGGTGCTGCTTAACATTGTTGTCCATGCTTTGCCTATCAAAAAGGAGAACATTTTGAATCATCACTGGGAGCAAAAGCATCTTTGAAGAGAGAGAATGTGAATGCAGAAAGAAGTTTGGGTGGGTGGGGTTACAGAGAACAGTACAAGCACAGTGGGAGAAGAGTTCAACCTTTGCTTGAGGGATTGGGGGCAGAAGTGATCCCAGGAAAGGAGATGTTTGGGTGTGTCCTCTGGAGCCACTTTTATCAGAGGCAGTGAAAGTGTACAGAGGACTTTGAGCTAGGATTAGCCACCAGAGGAGGGCCGGAGTTTGAGGTTAAGATTAATTCACCAGGAGGAGTCATTTTCCTTCTCCAACTTGTATGCCAACGACCAATGGAAAAATCCCATTTTCCTCTAGCCAAGGCTCTGTCAAAACATGCAATGGCGGGGGTAACATAAACAAGAAAATTAACTGATTTGGAAGGAAGAGCTAGGGTCAAAGGCTGTGGGGAGAGGGAAGCTGGAGTCGTGGTCTGCTTCTAGGTGAGGAGGCCCTGATGAGACAAGGAACATCAAATCATGATAGATTCTTTCATTTCCCTTGAACTACTTTCTCCACTTCTCCATTTCACCACAGGAGGACACAGAGTTCATTTTGGTTCCATTGCTGAGACAGAAGGCTAGACCCCACAGAACAGATTTAGCAACAGTAGAAGACACTCCTGCCCTGCCTTTTGAACCTTTGGAAGGTGTTATCATACATTGTCCTTTGTTTTCTCTTCTTGGTCAGACTCTACTACTGTACCAACGCTGGACCACAGTTTGAGGCTAGAATTCATCTTCTTTTAGAGTTAGTTCAGAGATTGAAAATTAGAAGGAACTTTGGAAGTCTCTTGATCCAATTCTTTCATTTTATAGATGAGGAAATTGAAGCACATAGTCACACAGTTTAAAAAGTAGAAGAGGTAAAATTTGCCCCAGGCCCTTGGATCCAGGGCGAATGCTCTCCCATTGCATTACGCTGTCCAAAGAAGGGAAATATCTTCACCCAAGTTACTCATATAGTAAGTAGGTAACAGAGCTGAGATTAAAATCCAGGTATTCCAGCAGGGGAAGACAGTGTGGAAAAAGCCCTGACCCTGAAGTTAAAGGACTTCAAATTCAAATTCCACCTCCAACCTGTTTGAATCTGGTCAAAGAAAGTCTCAGCTTTCTCAACAGTAAAATTAGAAAGGAGGGACTAGATGACCCTGGAGCTCTCTTCCATCTCCCAATCTGGGATTCTGTGATGTGATGACTTAAAAATACAGGATGCTTCGTACCTGGCCTTGAGGGCAACAGACACTGTGAGAGGTTCCTGGAAAGAAAGTAAACGCTGTCTGCCCTGCTGATCCCCCTTCATCTGCAGGAATTCCTGTGCTTGAAGAAAAAGTAAATCAGGAAGACGGATGCCTGGGTGCCTGGGGACAGTCTAATTAACTAGCTCTTTGCCATATTGTAGTGACAGGCCAGGGAAGTGTAACAGAGCCCCAGAGGACCGTGAATTTAGAGCTGGAATGTCATCTAGAGCAATCCTGTCATTTTGTAGATGGAAAAAAAAAAACTGAGACTCAGAAAGGAAAGGGATTTGGCCAGTCACTGAGATGGTAAGAGATGAGCTGGGATTCGAACCCAGCTCCTTTGACTCCAATGTTCATTCTATCCACTGTTCTACACTAACTCTAAGGATTACTACCCAATGGAGCAGGGTTCAGATCCTTGATTCTATCTGGGGGAGCTCACAGGATGGAAACTCCTTTCACTGATCTCCATTAGTAACTTGTCTGCAGCAACCAACTGTAACGGCTAATGTGTCTGAGACTGTACTTTCTAAATAATAATGATTTAATTTAGACCAAAACCATCATTTTACAGATGAGAAAACTGAAGCCCAGAAAGGGGAGATTTGCCTCTAGTTGAACAGTACATAATATTTGAACTCAGGTCCTCTCTACAGAGATTTTTTTTCCTTGGACCATAATGCCACTAATTCACTCATTCCTTCAATCCACTTTTGTTGGGCACCTGCTTTGTAGAAGACCCTATGCTAGAGGCTGTGAGGGATAGAGAGAGAGAGAAGGTACAGTCCTGCTCTGAAGTCGTTCAAAGAGGGGAGATCAGACTTCATGCAGAATCAAGAAAGGATGGGCTATGGAGAGGAAGGCCTCTTGTATTTTTTGGCTTTGTATTTCCAGTACCTGACCTAGTGCCTGGCACACAGTAGACGTTTGTTAAGCGACTTATTGATTTAAAAAGTCCCACAGGACAGTCAGATAAAGTTGGGTGTTTTGTTGAGTTTTTGTTTTTTTGGGTTCTTTTTGGCTGAAGGAGGGAGTTCACATCCAACCTAGAGAGGGAGAAGAGAATGGGAGAGAAAGATCAGGGAAATTTCACATGTGGCATCTGAGCTGGGTCTTGAAGGATGGATAGGATTTCAGGAGGCAGAGAGGACTAGGGTGGGGGTGGAGGAGGGTTTAGGCAGAGACAGCAGCTCAGCAGAGACTTTGAGGGCAGGAACAATGACAGGGAGGCAGTGTTAGATCAGGGTCAAAAAGCAATTTGAGGCTAGACTGTGAAAGGATCAGAAGTGCAGACAAAGAACTTCAGTTTTTATCCACTTGTCTTTAGAAGGCACAATGGAGAGAACCCTGGGAAGCCTACCTTACTACTTACTAAGTGACCCTAGGTAAATCATTTAACCTAATCTGTAAAATGGGGATGATACTAGTACATCCCTTATAATGTTGTTCTGCATAATGTCTGTATGCAAAGTGCTTTGCAAACTTCGAAGTGCTATAGAATTGCGAGCTATGATTAGAAATGACCAGGTTTTCCATGAGGTGCTGGTGTGTAATGCAGTATGTAATGGAGGAAAGAACGCTGGTAAGGAAGTCTGTGGTTCAAATCCTGCCCTTTAAGCTTAATATGGAAATGATCTCAGAGAAGTTACTCACTATAAAACGAAGGAGTTAGACTGGAATGCCTCAGAGGGCCCTTCCAACTCTAGTTCTGGGATTAATTTCTACCTCTGAAAAACAGGGAGACTCTCAACTCCCCCTTCTCTTCCTGGTCCTGGATGAAAAAAAAAATTACTCGTTTTTGTTTACCAGATATCTGAAAGGCAACTGAATCTCTTGCATCTTTCCCCTTTGTTCCTTCTCTGCCCACTCCAAGACCCTTGATTCAAGCTCCTCCTCATTCTGCCTACGTTAATGTCATTGTTGGGTTTTTCTTTCGTCTCGCAGAGGCCCATGACATCAAGATGATGACATGACTTGCACTTGACTTTGATTTGAGTGAGGGAGGGCTGTGCAAGGTCGCCAATCTCACTTTTTCCTCCTGAGCCATCTGGGTCCAGTGGCCTGATATTCATAAGTTAATGTATCAGACTTCTAAATGATCTTGCTTCCAGTCTGCCTTTTATAACATTCCCCAAGCTAGCCTTTAATCATGAGATTCCTCTGCTCAAAACCAAACCAAACCTAACCTTCAGTGAATCCCCATTGCCTATTGAACAAAGCAGAAATCTTTAATCCTAACTTTCAGGATCATTGCTGTGACAAAAACACTTCTTATGATAAAATTCAGTGCTAGCTAGGCTGAGAAGAAACAGGAAAGCTGGTGGGGCTAATGCCTTCTTTTGAGAAAGCAATAGGTTGTTACGGCCTAACTTCACTCTAAATGAGTACCTGAAAAGGGCAAGGTCTCCCATTGCATCCTGGGCCTTCTCCAATCATCCTGAATCCAGATTGATCAGGAGGGGTAAGTGAGGCTGGTGACCTTGCACAGCCCTCCCTCACTCAAAGTCAAGTTCAAGTCATGTCATCATTTCTCTGATGTTATGGTCTTAGAAAACAAAGGACAAACACATATTGCTATGGAGGAAGAGCTATGAAACTGTTCCTAGCCTTAGACTCAGTGATTCTACCACCAAGAATATACCCTAAGGATGCTGTGTAAAAAATGTACAAAAATATTCATAACAATTTTCATAAAAAATAGCAAAAATATTTCTAACCAAAACTGGGCTTTTTCACATGTCTAATCCACATGTCTAAGGATTGGGCAATGGCTAAACAAATTGTGATATGCAGATGTAACAGAATATTATTGCACCATAAGAAATGTGAAATGTGAAGAATCCAAATTCTTCAAACTGGGCTGCTTTCCATCCTCCCTTCTCATTTTTCCTTCTTCTATCTCTGTGTCTTTGCTCAGGCCAGCTGTCATAACTGGAAGGGATTCTCCTGTCCCATCCTGTGTTCCCTAATCTTCTTAGGTTGATATCCTTCCAGGTCCAGTTCAGGAGCTCCCTTTTCCATAGAGAGTTCCCTGAAATGCATCTCCCCTCCAACCACTACTCTCCCCAAGTTAAAAAAGAGCTCATCTTCAATCATTCCCTTTCTCCTCCTACTTTACCCTGGGTCTCCTCTTTGCACATATTTTGACCATCCTGTGGTTGATCAATCAATTCAAATCCTGCCTCAACATGATCCCTGTGATCATGGGCATGTCATATAACTGCTCGATGGATCAGTTTCCTCAACAGTGAAATAGGAATGGTAATAATACCACCCACCATTTAATATTTCTGTTTAGATGAAATGAGATAATATTTGTAAAGTGCTTAGCATTGGATGTAGCACATGGAAACCAGTGATCACTTTAATAAAAACTGGTTTCCTTCTTTCCTTGGTCGTGACAGCTTGTGGAAGTAGATTGAACACTGAGACTTGACTGAGAGTTTGGAAGGCTTGGGTTTAAATCCAGCTCAAGATATCACTTACTAGCTGTGTGACTCCTGATAAAACATTAGCTTCTCTGAACCTTGGTTCTTTAGCTGTAACACCGGGATAATAACAGCCCCTCCCTACTGTGATGATCAAGCTAAGCTAAGCACATGTGAAGTGCTTCAAAAAGGATTATAGAAATATGAGTCATTATTGTGCTCTGGTCCAGTAGATGGAGAGCTGCCCCCAACTCCGGAAGATTTGGGTTCAAATCCTGCTTTTGTCACCTGAGAACAAATCCAGTAGTCTCTCGGTGTCCCCACTAACTTTCTAAGACTAAGAATGGCAAAGCAGGGGCTGAGCTGAATGGATAATGAGCTAGTTCCCTAACAGGGAAGTCCTTATCCAGGAAAGTACAGATCCAGCCTCTTTCTCGTGCTCCTCTCCCCGACTCCTTCCCCTCAGATGTTTGTCTCTTTCAGCATTAGAACGTATGCCACAGTGATCGTTTTCTGCAGCACCCAGCCCTGGTAAGGCAACAGGGGTTATGTGACTTGACCAGGGTCATGCAGCTAATGTCAAGTGTTTAAGGCTGGATTCAAACTCTGGTCCTCCTGACTCCAGGACCGCCAGTGCTGTATCCACTGACACACTAACATCTTAGTTTAAAAAGGCCAAGGTCTCCCACTGCATCCAGGACTGTCTCCAATCATCCTGATCTATGTCTTTCCACTAGACCCAAATGACTCCTGAGGAGAAAGTGAGGTTGGTGACTTTGCACAGCCCTGCCTCATTTAAATCCAATTGATTTGGATGTCATGCCATTACCTCTTTGATGTCAGTAACAATAGTGTAACCCTGGACTAGAACAGAGTGGGTGTTTAACATGTCTTCACTGAATAAGAGATTGAAAAAAACAAAACACATCTAGACTTTGGAACAAGATTTTCCTCATCCTGGTCGCCCTAGGGGAGAGTACATTGCTAAGGCAATAATATGACAGGGGAGTCAGTCAGAAAGTGACTCCTCTGAGGTGGCCAACCATCCCTAAAATGGACCCAGGAAGGCAGACTTGTAATAAGGGTGGCTAACACTTAAGCCATACTTTCACGTTTGAAAATTGCTTTACAAATATCTTATTGATCCTTACAATAACCTGGGAGGTGGGTATTATTACTATCTCCATATTACAAGCAAAGAAACTGAGACAGACAATATTTAAGTGACTTGCCCAGGGCCACATGATCAGTCAGCATCTGAGGCTGGATTTGAATTTTGGTCTCTCTGATTTTGGATTCAGAACTTTATTCACTGTGTCTTACTAACTGTGAGTTACTAGCTCACAACTAACAGAGAACAAATACCCTTTTCCCTTAGGAGTGGGATGGTGTTGGACAGAAGCCTGGCCAGCCTATGGGTCACATAACAACCACCTCCACTCCTGCTTTGGGCAGAACAGAGAGGAGTGGGAAGCGAGGAATGTCTAGAGGCCTCTCTCTGCTGAAGAAGATTTTTATCCAATCCCACAAATCTCCATTTAAACACCTACTATCTTCCAGGCACCAAGTCTGATTTCTAAAGCCCTGCCTTCCAGATCTGGGGAAGTCCTGGGTCCTAGGGTGAGAAGGAACCCTTAGACACCACAGACCACATGGTCATAGGAACTTCCAGACCCTTGTCTGGTAGGAGAAAAACTGACAAGGCCCAGAAGAGGGAAATGATTTTTCAATGGCCTTTGGAGCTCAGGTCTTCTGTCTCCAGAGACATTGTTCAGTCTGATTTATTAAACATTTGTTGTTTGTCTGTCACTTCCAAAGAGGACCAGTGAAACTACAGGTGATCATTTGTGCATGAATTGGATTTAAGTGAGGCAGACTTGTACAGTTTTCAGCCTCACTCTCTTTTGCGGAATCATCAAAGTTCAATGGCAAGACAAAGTCAATACAACTGGCATGGCCTGGGATTCAGTGGATGACCTTGGACCCATCGATGTCTGATCAAGCTCTAAGTGCTCCATAACACCTGCTTCATCCACTCATTTTACCAGGTGAAGTCTTCACATGCTTGGGGTAGACATTCCCTAACTCACCAATGGGTTTGAGGCCTGTCAGTTCTCCTCAGCCTGGTTTAGCTCATCTGCTGAGATGGTTTCATGGGATGTGGCCAATGATCAGGCTACAGACTTTTGGGGCTATGGGTGAGTTGAGTGACAAGTGGACACCAATGGTGGATGAGCAGCCCTGAAAAGGTCTGGGGTAAGCCCTTACACCAGAGGTGCTAATCCTCCCTGAGTACCCTACATACTTCTATTAGACATTTATTAAGACCTTGGATGAGGATATCTTACAATCATAGATATATAAAGTGAGACAGGTTCATCTGGGGGAAACAGGAAGGTTTTTCAAAGGAGATGGCACCAGATTTGGAGAGACTTGAGGGAAGAGTAGGATTCTGAGACCTGGGTTCTGGGCCTGGTCTTGGCTGTCTGTGCTCAAGTGATATGCAAAGTTCCTGGGCCTTGGGTCCCTTGTTCTGAAACAATATCATGTTGCTTTGTGCCAGGAAGATAAACCCTCTTTACGTACCAAACAATGACCTGGCCTATTCTGTAACAAAGGAATTTCAGAGAAGTTTAGTCCAATGAACTCAGGTACAATGTGCAAGGTGGTGAGGAGCAGTGCCTTAACTTCTCAGAGTCTGGGTAACTTTCTAAGGCCAGCCCTCAAACGATCAGCAATCATTTATTAAGCACTTACAATGTACCAGACATTGATGCAAATATAAAGGCGGAGGTCATTGATTCTCTCCATCAGTTAAATCAAATGATTAGAAGCTTTGCCCCACATCTTAGCCAAGTTAAAATATAAATCAGTCAAATGAAACTTTATATTAAGTGTGAAAAGTTCTAGGTTTCCATTGGATAAACTGGAGTGAGAGGAAATCTGTTCCAAATGACCATGTTCTGAATGGAGCTTGTATAAAACTAGGCAGAACCCAGGAGATTTGATATAAGTGGTAAGCCAAGAAAACATTCCAGCCAAATGTCCTGATTAGTAATAGTTTAGTGAGGGAGGAGAATGAACTGGCTTCAGCCTAGGTTTCCTCTCCCAACTTGGTTGGAAAGTGTGGACATTTTCACTGTCCTAGCAAGGTCCTAAGGACAGAAGTGGCTTGTGGTAGGTAGTGTCTACACTGGGAGCTGATGACAAGGAAGAGTAGGTTGAAGGCTTTGCAAAGAGCCCAGGAGAAGCACTGCACCACACCTAATAGGAACATCTTGAGAATTCTAAGAAAAGCACTTCTAGGAGCTGAGTAAGCCCTTTGCCTTGTGTTCCCTTTCAGTTGGAGCCCACTTTCCCCTAGACTCTGTAAATACGAGTAAGAGAATGTGTCAAAGATTTAGGGGGAGATGTTTTGTACCAGCTATGTATGCCCTTATAATAAATACCCGTTTTTAAAGACTGGCTGACTGACTGATATCAACTGATAATCATGGGAAAAAGCACTCTGGTGGGGGCAGATCCCTCCTCTCCCCTTCAACCTCTTAGGAATAACCCCAGAATCCTGAGGGGACATGGAGCTATCAGATGTAGTAGCCATCTAGAGACCTTACCTGCCAATGAGGCAACCTGAAAGTGAAAAAAGGGGAGAAGGAAGGACAGGAATTAAAGACAAACAATGAGGCTTAGTGGATATAGATCTTCTTGACTTCTGAAAAATCCTCAGATGAATTGTCTTGGCTGAGGAAACTTAGTCATGCCCTGGGTTTGAGTTTTCACTGACTGTCCCCCACGTTTGGAATCCCCCACCCCCATCCCTGACTTCTTTCAAGACTCAGCTCAAAGTTACCTTCTCTCCCCCTGCCCTCCCAGTTTCTTTCCTTGGAGATTATCCTATTTATTCTACATACCTCCATACTTCCATACTCATACATACATATGCTTATCTTGTATGTACATGATCCTTTGCAGTTTGCTTCCCCTATAAGAATGTGAGCTCCTCTAAGGCACCAGAGATGCTGATTTTGCTTTTTTTTTTTTAATGCCTCCAGTATTTTGAGGCACCTGACACATTAAAAGCACTTAATAAAAGCTTGTTCATTGACTAACGGTCCCCAAGCAGACACAGTGGTCAGTGGTTCCAGAGATGGTACCAGGACCCAATGGGGAGACTGGAAGTCCCCTGCCGGAGCTGCTGGACACCTAGACTCCAAACCCCCGAATGCTCCAGTAACTTGGGTACTGAACTGGCCTTCTATTTTAGAGAAGACCCACAGGGTCTGTCTTAAAGTTCCCTCAGGCAATCCCAGTTCACCCAAGGATTTTTCACACTTAATCACTGTAAAGTGTCTGGTTGAACAAACGTCGTTCTCACTTCATTGAGGTATGGGGCATCTTCTTCACAATTTTAAGGAGGTGAGTTGACTCCCCGCTTACAAGGGCGACGTGTTCTGCCTCCATAATATGGGCCTCACAAGCACTCTAGGTAGGTAATACAGGTATCATTGTCCCCATTTTACAGATGAGGAAATGTAGACTCCAGGAGGCCAAAGCGCTTTACGTGCTCGTCAGCACGCACTTGGAGTCAGAGCAGGACCTGCGGAGCCCCGCTCTCCCTGGCTGCAAGGCCAGCACGCCAAACCTACGTCGCCCCCCGACCCCACCCCAAGTGGGGCTGGGGGTGCACCCAAGGACCCCCACGACCCTGACCGCTCTCTGAGCCCCCTCCCCTCGGTGCCGGACCCAGAGGTGGGGCCGCTGCTCCCCGCAGCCGAAGGGGGCGTGGCGTGGCTGCGGCAGTTGGAAGGGGCTGGACAGCGGACGCGGCTCTCTCCGGGGCGGCCGCAGGAGGGGCTGCCGAGCGCAGCGCGGGGCACGGCAGGCGGGCAGAGGCGGACGGAGCCGGGCACGGCAGGCGGGCAGAGGCGGGGACGGAGCCGGGCACGGCAGGCGGGCAGAGGAGGACCGAGCCGGGCAGAGGCGAGCAGGGCAGGCGGGGACGGAGCCGGGCACGGCAGGCGGGCAGAGGCGAGCAGGGCAGGCGGGGACGGTGTCGGGCCGGGCCGGGCCGCAGTGGACTGGGATCGCAGGGAGCAGGGCGCGCAGCCCGCAGCAGCCAGAGCCGAGCCCGCAGGTGAGCAGCGGGCTGCCCCCGCAGCTGCTCCCGGAGCCCCGCTCCCCGCTGGCACGGACCGAGGGCGCCGGGGAGGGGGCTCGCCGAGGCGGGAGGAGGCGACAAGGACGGAAAGTTGGCTCCACCACCGCGGCCGTTTGGGGCCAACTTCCCGGGGAGCCAGGGCTGGCGGGCGCTGTGCCGGGGCTTGGGCTGGGGACCCCGGAGCGCCCTGTCCCCTCATTTCCTCCTCCGGGGGCGGAGTAAGGGGACTGAGCTCGCGGGGGGTGGGGGGCGTAGTGGGGGACCATGACTTCCCTAGCCTCGGTTCCCCTCCCGCTCCCCCAAGCCTCTGGACACTGTGCCAGCTGTGCCAGTGACTGTGATGAGCTCCTCTGGCTCCGTGGGTTCGCTGGTCTTGAGCATTCCCCCCTTCCCCTCACTTTGGTCTCCCCTCTGTAGAAGACCCCCTTTCCCAATGTCTCCATGTGCTCCACCTCATACCCTCCCTATTCCACCAAAACAAAACTTCCAAGGCTTAATAGACTTCCTTGTGAAGGGTTTTACTGTAAAAGTGAGAGTCATTCTGGTGGAATGAGAAAAACCAAACCAAACCAAAAACAGTGTCTCTGGGGTCACAGGACCCGGGTTCAAATGCTGACTCAGTAGTTAACCATGTGACTTTGGGCAGATCATTGAACTCTGGGACTAAGTTTCCAAATCTATAAAAAGTTAAGGGAGTTGGACTAGATAATGTCTTAAGGTCTCAAACCCTAGATCTAGGATCCAGTTTTGATGGAAAGAAAGATGGTTTTGGACTCTACCTGTATAGTACCTTGGTTCTTTGTTCTCTCATTTGGAAAATAAGGGGGTGGGAGATGAGTTTCTGAAGGACTTTTCCTGAATTTCAGGTGTCGGTCATACATATATACATATAATGTATGAGAGCTTCTGGGAGTACAATATACCTCTGTTAGGTATATTATCTTGGGGATTCCTTTGGTACATAGGTCCCTTTCAACTCTTAAATTCTGTGATGCCTTGAGTTGAGAGATCTGAGTTCTAATCATGACCCACCTGGAATGACCTTGAACCTTCCTTAGGTAGGCACTTTACAGATATTATTCCTATTTAATCCTGACCTTAACTCTGGGTGGTAGGGGCTATTATTATGTACATTTGACAGATAAGGAAACTGAGGCAAACAATGACTTGGCCAGAGTTACGCAGCTGGGAAATGTTAAAAGGTAGAACTTGAATCAGGTCTTCTTGACTCCAGGCCCAGCACTCTATCCAAAGCTTCCCTTTCTTTTTCTGCTGAGTAAACCTGAGTAAAGTGCATTCGTAGCCTTCTCCCTTTGCCTGAGGCATATTAACTTTATAGATCAGAGGTCCCACCATATTTATTTCATCCTCTTGCAGTGATACCTTATAAATATGCCCTTCCCAGCTCTCAAAGTTTCAAACATTGGTATCTGAGCAGTATCTACTACCCGGGTCTTCTCTTTTCCCTTTGACTGTCCTGGTAAGCTTTGTTAGGTCCCCATAGGTTTCTCCCTGGAAACTCTCCCTGGTGTTTCCTGACAACACTCCCAGGCCCCAGGGACTTTTCTGGGTAAGCACAGCCTGGAGGCCCCAGGCTAGAAAGGCAATAAAAGTTTCTTATCAGATAGAAATGTGGATATACCAGTCCATCCTGGGACAAATGGAGAAAGCCTGTGAAACTGTCAGCATGAGTTTTGGATCTGAAATGACAGCCAGAGCCTGCCCCATGGTGCTTGTATTTTTGGAGAGATTCTGGACACTGCAGTGTGATAAACCACCCTTAGATGTCATTTTCCAAGTTTGAAAAGTGGTGCTTTTTGTGTATTCTGTAACCTGCCTGTAGGTTCTAGGGTCTAAAGAGCACTAGCTAGTTTCTGTTTGGCCTGGCAGTTGGGGACTGTTGACAACAGACATTTGCGAGGAAGACTGGGAGCTGGGTGTCCTTCCTTGTCATCTGGACAAGTTAGCTGGTGGCTGGTGGCAGAACTCACGTTGAGAAACCCTTCGTTGGTGTATTCCTCTGTGTGTAGAGTGGGTGGGTATTTCTGACTCTAGGAAGGAGATAGACTCTCATTTGCTCTGGGTTTCTTCAGCCTTTTGTATTTCCCTGCCCCTTCTACATTTACAGAAGTGGGTGGGGTTGTGGGCCAGGTATAATAGAAAAACTGGATTCCTTGGTATAAAGCATTCAGGGCTTTGGAGAGAACTAAGAGAAAAGCAGAATAGAGGAAACAATGCTTAAATTGGAACCACAGGACTTGGGTTTGAATTCTGCCTCATCTATTTACTACTTGTGTGACCTTGGACAATTACTTCCCCTTTGATGGGCTAGTTGCTTCAGCTGTCAGATAAGATTAGTTGCCTCAGTTGGACTAGAATAAGCTCTAAGCCTATCTAAAATCCTATCCACTTTTCAGATTGCGTTTTCTACTGGCTGCTGAGAGCCAGCTGCAGTCACCGAAAATTAGGATAAAAACCAGGATCAGATGAGATACTGTTTCCCAGGGCCCTGGCACACAGTAGGCATTACACAAATGCTTACTATTATTAATGACATGAGTACTTTCTTGTGGTAGATTCTTTGAAGGAGGAATAGTTTAAGATGTGAATCCCTGTGCTCAAAGCCTGTTCCTTCTTAGGGAGGAAAAAGATTATTATCACAGTATCTAGAAATAAATAGAAAAATTCACAAGACAGGTGGGATGGAATGCCACTGATACTTCTGATGATTGGGAAGAAAGCTTTGGAGAAATGAGAAATCATTGAGCCCTGAAAGGGATGGCAGACTTGCCCAGCCTTGAGGCAGCTTTCCTGTGTTACAGCAAGGTTCTCAGTCCTCCTTGAGCCTTGAGTTCCTTAAAAATATGGGATTCCTGTATGTGTAGAACCCATATAAGATTGTAGGCCATCCCGGGGGGAGAGGGGCATAAAATTGAAAATTTATAGATGTGATTGTTGAAAACTGAAAACAAATTAATTAAATTTTTTTAAAAAGAGGAAAAAAAAGAATATGGGATTCCCTTCTACTAGGCCCTAAAGAGATCCAGAGAAGGGCTTAGTAGGAGCTCCGAGTGAGGTCAAGTGGGAAATGATAACAATGTCATCTTTGTAGCCAGGGTTTTGTTAAATCCTCAAAACTCTCCTGTGAGGCAGGTCCTAATGGTATTGGCATCCTTATTTTACAGATGAGGAGACAGGAGAAGGGCTTTGCCCATGGCCACGTAGCTGATAAGTGTGGTAGGGTAGGTCTTGGATCCCAGCTTATCTCCTAACTCCAAGTCTCTAGACTTCACCCAAAAGCCTGTGCCTGTCAGCACACCCCTCCCTGCTAGAAGATCACCAGCTCGAGCCTTGGTATCCATTGGAAGGGCTCATTTCCTTCTTGATTGTCCCCATTCCTGCCATGCTGGTAAACCTCGAATGGTGGATTCCCTTCCATGCAGGAAGGGGGCAGAGTTTTTTTTCAGGATGTAGTCCTAGAAAGCCGGCCCATGACATTCCTATGGCAAAGACACTGGAGCCACCTGTCCCAGACAGTGGCTTCAGCGTAGAGGGTGAGGCCAGCACCAAGAGTTCTGGTCCTTCTGGCTGCCAACAAAATCTAGTGCCTATTGGTCAACTTGCTGGGAGGAGTTGGAGCTGGCAGGAACGTTAGCCAGTCACTTGAGGAAAAGGCCTCAAAAGAAATTCCCTTAAAAAAACACAAAACATTTTATTCTGAACTTAACAAAAATTGGTCATTTCCAGGTACAGATAACAGAACTGAAAAGGAGGATTGTATCAGAGATGACAAATGCCTATTAATTTACTTCTTGGCTTCCAGCAGCTGGGCCAAGCAGGGCCTTGCCCATGCTTAATAAATACGTGTTGAATGGAAACACATTCTGGACCCCACCCTCCCTCATTTTTACAGATGTGGAAATCAAGGCCCAGAAAAGAAAGGTGACTTCCCCAAGCTCATCCAGTCAGTTGCATGCCTCCCAGTACCACTGGGGCAGCTAGGTGGTGCAGTGGATAGAGCACCAATGCAGGAGGACCTGAGTTCAAATCTCACCTCAGACACTTGACACTCACTAGCTGTGTGACCTTGGGCAAGTCACTTAACCCCAATTGCCTCATTCTGGGTCATCTCCAGTCATTCTGATGAATATCTGGTCACTGGATTCAGATGACTCTGGAGGAGAAGTGAGGCTGGTGAACTGCACAGCCCTCCCTCACTCAAAACAAAGTCAAGTGCAAGTCACGTCATTGTTTCTCTGATGGCATGGTCTTCTGCAGCAAAGAACGAATACACACCCAGTACCATGGTACACTTTCTGCTGTTGGGACTTGGGTGGCTTGTAACAGAACTGCAGGGGGAATTTTCTTCAAACCTATTCCCATCCTCCCATTCTCTCCCCCTTCCCCCCTTTACTCCTCCAGGGCCAGGTGGGAGGGGAACAGTTTCAATAGTTTCCTCCCTTCCATAGGAAGTTGCTCCCAGGGAGGGTGGGTGGTTCTGATTTAATCTGGAAAGATCAGTGTCCTCGATTTCTTTCTGAGCTGGTCAGTTTGGAAGAAGTAAGGTCCCTGCCCACCTGCCTCCCCACCAGGCCAGGGAGATGTTTGTATGGGGTGGGCTGGATTTAATCTTTAATGACAGCTGCTTGGCCCTGGCGTCCCCTCCTGGCAGGACTGGAGGGTCTGAGGGAGGAGGGACTGGAAATGAAATCATAAACACAGGAGAGAAGCTTCTTGCCTCTCTGCGTTCTCTTTTCTACACCCCCCACCCTAATGACAATGTTAAAAAAAAGTTCAGCTGACCATCCTACCTGATGTCTCACACAGGAATATAGGAGGTAGATGACTTCTTGACTCAGTCCTCAGGCCTACAGCCCCTGGGTTTTTTTTCCTTCCTACTGTGGTCTCCCTACTGAGCACTGACTCACTACCTACCAAAGGGAGTGAGCTGGTTTTTGAGAAGTAAAAGGTAGGGCAGTGTTGGGGATGGAGTGGGAAAAAACTTAAAATAAGTGTCTGACAGCTGATTCAAAGAATTTGGCTTTGAATCCAGCTCCTGATGCTTCCTGCCATTGTGACTGTGGGCAAGTCATTTAGCTTCTCTGGGCTTCCTTAGTCAAATTGAGGATGAGGTGAATTAGATGACCTTTAAGGTTCCCTCCAGCTCAAAATCTATGATTCCAATGAAAGAGATCTGGAGAAACAAGCAGATTTCTCATTCCTGGGGACCAGTTATGGCAAGGGTTGTGGTGGTGGTGGTGTTGATGGTGGTGATGATGATGGTGGTGGTGATGGTGGTGGTGATACAGGTTGGGGTTGCTGGGAACCCCAAAATGTCAGTACAGGGCTGAGTCTACCTGGAATGAATTCATGCATTCTAACCTTATTTTGGTCCAGAAGCAGTTTATTGTAACTCCAATGGAAGAGGGCAGAGTTCCCCAATGAATCTGCAACTTAATGGGCAATGAGAGAATCTAGGTGGGATTAAGGAGTATTAAGTGTGAGGTGAGCCTAGAGGACCATGAAAAGACTGTCAAACAGGCTAATGAGGTGATCTAGGTGGGCAGGGGTGGACCAGTTGCCTTGGGCAGAGGCACCAGTGGTCTGGGCTGCTGAAATGTATGGGAAAATTCAGGGACTGGATTGTTTTTGAAGAAGTGATCTTTTCCTTTTAGGGGCCCAGATCCCATCAACCTGTCAGTGCTGCAGTGGTGGTAACAATGGTGGTGATGGTCATGATGGCGGTTAGATTTAACATGAGGCTTTGCCTTTGCTCGTCCCTTGTCTCTCCTGCTCCCCATCCCCATTCCAGTCAGTCCTAATCCTGTTCCTCCTCAAGACTCACCTCTTAACACCAAGCATTCTCTGTTTTCTGCAGCCTTATGGAGATTTCTTCCTTCATTGAATGACTAAACATAACAATTATTTATGTAGCCCAGCATCTGGCAAGATAGACTGTCTTCTCTAACTGTTAGGCAGCCAGTCCTGGGGATATAAGTCAACCCATCCCTGCCTGACCAGACTGTAAGGTTCTGGAAAGCAGTAACTGTGTTTTCTATTTCTTCTACATCTCCACAGTTTTTGGAGGGTGAGCCAGAAGCTGTCATGAATGTGAGGCAATTCAACTTAACAGACAATTGATTCTTCATTACTATGTCTAGGTACCTTACTGGGTAGTAGCCTTTACTAGGTCTAGGATCTTGGTATTCTTGACCTTTCTTTGTGTCCTGGACCCCTTGGGCAGTCTGGTGAAACCTGTGGACCCCTACTCAGAATCATGTTTCTAAAGGTATAAAATAAAATGCCTAGGATTACAAAGGAAGCCAATTATTTTAAAATGTAGTCATTGAAGTACATGTGTGCATGTGTGTATGTATGTGTGTGTAGTTTAAAAAAAAAATAAAGCCAAGTTCATGGAACTCAGGTTAAGAACCTCTCTGTCTTAGGTCTATGCCAATCCCCTTACTTTATAACTAAGAAAACTGAGGTCCAGAGAGATAATTTCCCCAAGGTCATGGAGTTGTTAAGCGATAGAACTGCGATGTGAACAAACCCAGGTCCTCTGTCTCCCAAGTCCATTGATGTTCCACTGAACTAAACTCCCCCTATATTTCCTCTACCTCCTCTGTGCCAGGCACCTGCATTGTGCTGGGGATATGTGGCTATCAGGTGAAATGGTCTCTGTCCTCAAGGGACTTAATTCTACTGGAGGTCCGGCATGAAAACAAATCAAGTCACAAAGCATTTATTGAATGCCTACTGTGTTCCAGGCACCATGCTAAGCACTGGGGACAGAAAGAAAGGCAAAACTAGCCCTGTCCTCAAGAAGCTTAACATTGGAATGGGGAGGCAGACAGGATGAACTGGAGACAATATCGAAGAGAAGGCAGCAGCATTAGGAGAATCTGGAATAACTTCTTACAGAACAAAATATGGTATCTACACATGAATATAAATATATGAATATAGAACATGTGTATAGAGCTTTGTCGGGAGAAGTAATTCTGCTCTGTGTTCTTGAGGGAGGCAGGTCATGTGATCATTAATCTTTATCCACTTGAGGAGAGAACCTTAGTACTTCCTCCAAACTGGAGGCCAGCAAAAGGCATTTGGGCCTTTGGTCAAAAAGATGACCCAGCAGTCCAGTCCTGCCCAGATGGTGCCTCTTCCTGGGGGCTTATGCCTTTGCCCCACTGGCCACTTAGGCTGATAGAGCTTTCTTTCCCAACCTGTCCTTCTGTCCCCAAGAGTTTGACTTTCTCAAGGTCACACAAAACTGAGATTCTCATCTAGGACCTTGAACTCCTGATCCTTTGCTTTTTCCATTGCATAAAACAGACCTTTTGAAAGATCTCATGACTCATTTTGGGTTTTGCAGCCTAGCTTAGCAAATTCTTAAGAGCTGGCCTTTGGGAGACCGTGATCTCTGCTAGTCTCTTTCTATGCTGCCCAGTCACCTAAGGACTGATCTGTATCCCTAGGGATGCATTGACTTACATTGCCAGGACTGACTGCCTAACAGACCTTGAATGGCTCCTGTCCTTGCCAGGAACTGGGGTCAAGAGGCTCTAGATCAAGTCCAAGTGGATTCCTACTTGTCCATTTGTAGACTTCCTTGGGTTGGCAGTTACCGCAAATCCTTTCTTACTTGGAACTTAGAAGCACGCAGGTACTATGGGCAGACTGGCCAGATTTTGGTGTTACTTGGTCTATTTTATATTCCCTTACAATTACACATTATTTTTGTCACAAACCACCATCCCATCCCACCCCTATAGAGAGTAGAAGATTTGAGACCAAATATTGTTGGCGGGGAACAGGTTATTTTTGTATTCTTAGTGTCAACTAAGTAATCAATTAAAAAGCATTTATTAAGTACCTACTATGTGTAGCTGGGGATATAAATACAAATAATTTGACAATACCAGATCCTTAATCAATGCTTGCTGAGTGAATGAATGAATGAATGAATGAGTGATCAGACATGGATCTGAATCCTGACTCTACCACTTGCTACTGGTATGACCATGGGCTAGCCAATCAGTTTTCAAGTGCCTAGCCCTGTGCTGGGCAATAACTCTAGAGGAGACAGACATAAAAGAAATTCCCTCCCTTAAGGATCTTACATTCTTTCACATATATCAGTAAGTACAAAATATTTTACAAACTAAACACCTGGGGAGGAGGAGGCACCGACAGGGGGAGATGGTATCAGTTAAGGCTTCAGGATGTGGTGCCTGAGCTCATCTTCGAAGTCACTTAATCTCTCTGGTCCTTGGTTTTCTTATCTGTCAAATGGAAGGAGAGAGTCAGCTCTGAAAATACATTCTTAGGAACTATTTTCTGTACTTGATTTTTCTGAAGAGGTGGCTGAAAATTGGCAGGGGTTGGACTGCAAAGAATGATTCCACAGAAGAATTTTCCAAAATCTGTCCTGGTGTCGGAACGTGCTCTGCATTTTCTCATGTCTGCAATCCTGAGTAATGAGAATAAATGATCAGAGGGGTGACCCTGAGCTCTAGACAAGACGCTCATTCATCAAAGAGGCTCTGTTATGTTCTCTAGACCTAAGCTGGAAAGGGAATGGATATGTTTTTATGGCAGGATGTATCAGCTGAAAAATCCTAGCCCTGGATGCCCAGTACCATGTTAGGCACTGAGAGGGGATGACAAGAGACAAAAGAGTCATTTAGCCAGCCCTCCAAGGACCTAATCCATCTCTTTGTAGACAGGGAATTTATATACAAAGTACTTAAGAGGGTGGTGCAAGACAGTGCATACTTAAGAGGAGAGAGGCACTGTGGGTTTATGACAAAGGAGTGAGGATCTTGGAGTCAGGGATGTGTTGAGTTCAAATACTCCCTTTGGTACTTGATATGTAACCTTGGGCAAGTCACTTTCATCATCATCTTCCTCCTCATTTTTGTTATTATCATGGTGGTTATCACCACCACCATCATTATTCTTATTTGTATTGTCATCATTGTCATTGTCATCATCCTCATCCAAAGATTTCTCCCCATGGAATTCTTTGGAATTCTCCCTTGAGTCTATCTGCAGGGCACTGAATCAACAATATCTTGGCTTTCAACCTCTCCCTGATAGCTGTTTAAAATTTTTTTTTGAACTTAGCAAACATCAGAAAGAATGAACATTTCCATCTATATAATAGAACAGGAAAAGAAGGTTGTACATGAAACTGCAGGTCTCTGTTCTTTCTAAGCACACCCTCTGTTCCATCTATCTTTTAAAGCTGTCTTGAGGATCTAATATTTGGAAGCAGGTCTTTCCCAGGGACTTGTTGGGATCTGCCGGAAAGTTTAACTTCTGTTTCAAGGTCCCAGTGTTTCATAGTATCAATTAGCAAAGCATGCAAGGATGGAAACAGACTCTGGGAGTATGAGGTATCTCTCTGTCTTGTCTTTCAATTATAATTGACCTTTAGCCCATCTTTTCCCTACTTCTCTTTGGATGCCATGGCACCATTAAAATTGCAGTGGCTCCTGAGTGTTTAATAACACTCCTTGCTGTCCTCCCCCAGTGCCTGCCAGGAGCCAACTAATGGGAGGACAGGTGAGTGGGAATAATTCTTTCTCAAGGGTGAAGGAAGATGGGGCAGGGAACAGTACAGTGGAGAGGAAAGGGCAGGAGGTGATAGGACTTCAGTTCCACTCATTCACTATCTCTCCACCATTAGGATATTACCCAGTACAGTAAGTCCCAGGTTGGCCTTTAAGGGCCTGAGAGAAGAAATACTAGGAGTGCTGGTAGCTAAAGGTTGTCAGGCCTGAGGGTAAAAGACCCTGGAGAAGAGAAGTGAGGAGGAGGATATACTTATGTTCATGCATTCCAAGACTTATCACATAGAACAAAATTCAATTCAATGATATTTAATGAGCTCTTACCACAGGGCAGGCATCTGCCACAGACTTCTGCTTAGTTCTAGAGGCTAGAACTAGGAACAATGGGTAGTAGTTAGGGAGGGCCAGATTTTGGCCTGATGTGAGAACGATCTAAGCTGTCCCCTAATGGGGACAATGGGCTGCCTTGGGAGGGAGAGTCACCTCTCTTGAGGTCTTCCATCAAATGTAGGATGACCAAGGAAGCTCTGGGTATGTGCAGAAGGGAGTCTGCATCATACTGTGGTACTATGGTACTGTGATCCCACAAGTCTTGTCGCAGTGGCTAGAGAGCAAATAAAGAGATCCAGAAGAGGATAACTTCTTATCGGCGCTTGTGGAGTATGTTGGTGATGGGAAATCTCCTCTTACCACTGCTGGTGTTTTCCACTAACACAGTTCAGGAACTGGACCGTCAAGGTTCAGACGTACACCAACCAAGCCAATTAATGCACTGTGTGTGTGTGTGTGTGTGTGTGTGTGTGTGTGTGTGTGTGTGTGTGTGTGTATATAAAATACATAGCTGTTGCCATGGGCAAGTTAATGTCACGGTGGCCAGACCAGGGACGACAGTGTTTGGAAATGCCATATGCCAAAGGCTGAAGAAACTTCAGTGTTCCCTTCACCCCAGAGGAACATGAGACAAGAAATAATACTCATGATGGAAATAATATAAAAGTGACAAGTCCTATTTCTGTATCATTCTAAAGTTTTATAACTTCAAAGGAATTCAGAGGTCATATCGTCTAACTCCTACTTTCTTTACCACTAACTGCGATGCCAAGATAGGCAGTATTATATTATTATCCCCACCAGTGAAGGTAAGGTGTCTTGTCCATCTCATAACTTTATATACTAGAGCCAAGATTTGAAGCTAAGTTCCCTGACCTCTAAATGAGTATTTTCTTTATTTTGTAGTAAATAGAGAGTGCTTGGCCCAGAGTCTGAAAGATCTGAATTGAAATGCCTCTTACACTTCCTTAATAGTTGTGTGACCCTAGGCAAGTTATTTAACCTCTCTCATGCCTCATTTATAGAATGGGGGATAATAAAAGCACCTGCCTCACAGCGTTATTGGAAGTATCAGATAAAACAATCTAGGCAAAGCATTTTGGAAACCAGAAAGTGCTATGCAAATGTTGACTAATAATATTATTGCTGTTATATTGCCAGGCTACAAAAGAGGAAGCAGGCAAATTAAGATCATGAGATCATCAATTGATCAATTGAGGGCTAGAGGGGGGACCTTGGAGGTCATATAGTTCAACCTCCTCTCTCATTTTACAAAATTGGGAAACCGAGACCCCATGAAGTGACCTATCCAAGGTCACTCAGGTACTAAGTAATGAAGTTAAGATTCAAACCTATGTTCTCTGACTCCAAATACAGCACTCTCTGCTCTGCATGACTAGAGGCTGGGGGAACCTTTTAGGATATTTTGGAAAGGGGCTCACTGGATTAGGGGATATCACCCCTGCTCTGATGTTAGCGTTGGGGGAAGACACTCATCTCTGCTCTTAGCCCCAGAACAAGCTGAGAGTATATTTTTACAGATGGCGGCCTATGGTAGCCATGTAGAAGGGTACAGTTAACACTAGACCCAGAACACCTGGGCAGAAGGCCCAGTTTTGCCGTTGAATTGTGTGACGTTGTGTAAATCCCCTCCCCCACTGTGCTTTCATCTCTTTATCTGCAGAGTTTCAGGGTTGACCTAAATCTTCCTTTCTGGTTTTAAAATTCCTATAACTAAATTGGTGTTAATGCCACTAAGTGCTGGAGCAGTTGGTACCCAGTGGTGTGTCTGGACACTGACCCAGAAGGCATCTGAGCATGGGGGGAGATCTGGTTCCCCAGTTGGGAATCCAGCCCTATTTGAGTATCAGGTGGGAAGCTGGGCGTGGCAGTTTGACCAGTTTTAGGCTGGCACTCTTCATTCTTTGACTTGGCAGGCAAGGCTGCTGACACTCAGGGAGCTGGGGTGGGGACTGCCTTCCTGTGAAATGCTCTGGGGAGTGAGAGCCACCCCAGGGAAACTTTGCCTGCTAGAATTAAATGTCTCCCATCTAGTGCCAAGCTGGTTTCTCCCAGTAGGGTAAAGAAGGCAGGTCTGCTCAGGATATAATAATAGAATAGGAAGCATAAACTGGTGGGGACTTTAGAATTGTAGAACGTTAGGGCTAGATATCACCTTCAGAATCAGCCAGGCCAAGCCCCTTAGAGTAATCCCAGTTCAGTTACTTACTAGATGTGTGATCTTGGGTAAGTCATTTAACCACCATATTTTGCATTTGTAAAATGAGAGATTTGGACCAAATAATCTTTGAAGTCACTTCTAGTTCTAAATCTATGATTCTGGGAACTCTTTTAGACTCATTTTCCCATTGGTAAAATGAAGTTCTTCTTTCTAAGATCTTACACAGTTCTAAAATTTATGACCAATGAAGCCTATTTACCTCTCTGAGACTCAGTTCCCCATGTGTAAAATGAGAAGGTTGAACTAGGTGACCTTCAAGGTCCGTTCTGATTCTAAGGAAACTGAGGCATAAAAAAAGAACTGTCTTCATAGACTCATCTATTTTTAAAATTAATTTTCATTTTAACTAAATAAGTATTTTTTCTTCTCTTCCTTTACCCACTGGAAAAAAAAAGGAAAAGAGAAAAACAAAACCCTTGTAGTCTGCAAAACAGATTCACACTTTGGTCATGTCCACAAATGTCTGCCTCATTCTGCTTCCTGCGTCTACCATATCTCCATCAGGAGGTGGGGAGCAGGAGGCTTCATTGTCTGTGTTCTGAAAGAGTCGCTGGTCATTATGTTGATGAGACTTTTAAAGGTTTTTTTCAAAGTTACTTGTCATCGCAATGTTTTTGTTAGCATATCATTTGTTCTCTTGGTTCTATTGACTTCACATCAGTTCATACAAGTCTTTCCAGACTTCTCCGACTGTCCCCCTCATCATTTCTTATAGTGCAGCAGTATGAGTTTAGCCTCAGTTGATGAGTACTAGCCACCCTTTTAGTTCCCATTTCTTTGCTCCCACAGAAAGAGCTGCTACAAATATTTTAGAACATATGGATCTTGTACAATTTCTTCTTTTCTTAAAAAAAAAAATCACCTTGGGGTGTCATTGGGTTAAGGGGGATGCACAGTTTAGTGACTTACTGGAGCATAGTTCCACCTCGCTTTCTGGAATGGCTAGACTAATTCACACTTCCACACTTCCCAGTTTCCCAACAACCCTTGCAACACTGGTCCTTATCCCTTTATTCTCAACTTTGCCAGTCAGATGAGTATGAGATGAAATCTCAGACTTGGGATTTTGTTTTGTTTTGTTTTTAGTAAAAGGCAAAAGATTGGTTCTGTTTGAAGAAAAACCATTGTTTTCAGGGTTCTTTAAATTTACATTTCTCTAATATTTTTTTTCATAAGACTATTGATAGCAGGAATTTCTTCCTTTGAGAATGCCAAAAGCTTACATAGGCTCTTAGAGGTCGTGGAGTCTGACCTTTGCATTTTACTGAGAAGGGAACTAAGGTTCAGAATGGGGGGAGTGAGTGGCCAGAGGTTGCAGTGGTTGTAAGTGATGAGCTGTGATTCGAACCCATCCCTGACTCCAAATCTCGTAGTCTTTCCATCAGGCTAGAAGACGACATCAAACAAAGAAACGAGACCTAGGCTGATTCCAGCTCTCCTTTCAGCCCAGTGCTGCTCCATTTGCCAATTACTCAATAAGCATTTATTCACCATCATGTGCCCAACACTGTGCTGTGTGAGAATACAAAGACACCTTCAAAGAGCTTACGTTCTACCAGAAGCATCACTAGGCCATGTTCAGAGAAATCTCATTCCCTGTAAATCTGCCTTGGTTCTGGCTCAGTCTGGCCAGTCCTGTGTTTGAGTAGGACATTAGAGTTTTCTCTGATTTAACGCTAAGGAATCTCCCCTCCAGGACAGGGGAGAGGTCCGTCAGCTGTGGCCAGAATGTAGTCAAGGAAACTCGATTCCCCTGGGCAAGAGAAGGCAAAAAAAATTCCAAGCCAAGATGGGCAGCTCTCTCACCTGTTTTAGGGACCAGGAAGCCACATGAGGTGCTGTCCCTTTGCTCGGTAACTTAAGCTCAGGTAAGTGGGTGGGGGAATCCATGGAATTTCATCTGTCACCTCCAGGCAGTGCCCTGGAAGCCTTGGATTGGGCTCTGATCAAGCTGGCTGCTTCCATATCTGTGTTCTGCTCCAAAGACCAAGCTACTCAGAGACTACACGTGTTGCTTCTCAGTGCTTAGCCATTTTCCTGATGGTCCACTGGTCAAGGCAATACAGAAGAAATTGAAATTTTAATTTAAATATGCTCCTCAGTTTACTGTGTGATGCTGAGGGAATCCCTTACCCTCTCTGTGTCCCACTTTTTTCATGGGAAAAGAAGAATGAACAAATCCAAGGAAGTAAGCCTGGTGTGTGGAATGCAGCCCTGAGTGGGAAGAGCCCCTGGACCAGGTAGCAGTCAAAAGACCTGATACAAATGTCAACCATTGCTATTTCTGCTATAACTCTCTGTGGCCCAGAAAAGACATTTAATTTCTGTCAGCCTTAGTTTCCTCAATTGTAAAATGAAGACAATAGTAGCATCTGCCTCCCAGAGTTATTTCAAGGATCAGATGAAATCACATTTGTAAAGTGCTTACTTAGCCCAGGACCTGGTCCTTAATAAATCTTTGTTTCTCCCAACTCTTACATTCTGTGTTCTAAGGGGCCTTCCAGGTCTGATACTCTATGTTACAAGCTCCTTCCCAGTTCTAACATTCTAGGTTCTTGGTTCTAAGGCCCCTTCTCATTTTGACATTCTGTGTTCTAAGGGCCTTTCTGTTCTGACATTCTATGTTCTAAGTTCCCTCCCAGCTCTGACATTCTAGGTTCTCAGTTCTAAAGCCCCTTCTAACTCTGATGTTCTATGTTCTAAGCTGCCTTCCAAGTCTGACACTCATTGTTCTAAAGTCTCTTCCAGCTCTGACATTCTAAGTTCTAAGAAGATTTTATGTTCTAAGGTCCCTCCTAGCTCTGACAGTCTATGTTCTGTGATCACTTCCAGCTATAATATTTTATGTTCTAAGGTACCTCCCACTTCTGACATTCTAAGTTCTAATAACATTCAATGTTGTAAGGTCATTTTCATCTCTGACATTCTATATTCTCCAATCATTTCCAGCTCTAGCATTTAATGTTCTAAAATCCCTTTCAGTTCTGATATCTTCCATTCTAAGATCCTCCCAGAGCTAACATTCTGTATCCTGTGAGTGCATGAATGTTTGTGGTACAGTTATCTCCATTATGAGTGAAATTATTTATGAATCAGTTCCCTTACTGGACTACCTTCCCCCTCTCAACTCTCAGATTCATTTATTCAGCCATCCAACAAATTTCTCTTAAGGGCCAAGAGTGTTCATTCACAAAGTCCATGTTTAATGCTGTATTTGAGTAAAAGCTGGAGGGCAGAGGCAGGGGACAGAATAGCAAGATTTAGATTATTTTTCCTGAGCATATGGAACTTAATTGCCAAGTAGGAAGATAAAGCACAGACACAGCTCTCGGTGATGTACAGATTCCTTGGAATAAGCAATGACTGACATGCTTTCATTTTGTGGCAGCAGTGTTCATGCATGTGTGCTCCCACTGACATTTGGCTGACTCAGAATATCTGATTTTGATCAGAGGCAACCAGAGTGAGCTGGTTTCCTTATCTTTACTCTTTCATTCAGTGTGGGTGCCGGTTTTCATGCCATGCACTTGTGTTTCATCACTCAGTTTTATTGTGTATTTAAAGATGGATATAACTCCAGAGAAATGTGGAAAAGTTCTAGCTTTTAGAGAGCATGTCTCAAAAATCATTAGAGACACTGTAGCAGCTGTTGGTGTGTGTGGCGGGGGGTGGGGTGCTTTTAGGATCATTCAAACACATATTGAAAAAAGATCAGTCACAGCAAAGCACAAAAGAAAGGTACAGTTGGGAAAAAACAAACAAAATCCCCAAGAAGCGACAAACTGTTGTTTTGAAACAGCCTGATTTTCCGAAAACAGGCAAAGATCTTCAGAGAGACATGGGCAGCTGGAAAGCTTATTACTGGTTCCATGACATTGTGGATAGGGTAGGCTTCTTGGAATCAGAAAAAGAGTGAGGAAGTCAATAATATAAACAGCTGCTAACCATTGTTATGAAGAAAAATATACTTCTCATGGGCGAGACAGTACAAAGAACCAAGTATTACAGATTGGGAAAAGGCAGTTTTATTGATGAAAGTCACTTTTCCATTTAAGGTTATATCAAAACTGTTAATCAGATGAAGTCTAAATGAAGCTGAAAGAACTGGACATCTTCACATGACTGTATTATATCAATCCCCCAAGATACTTTGAATATTCTTGACTTTCAATGGCTCTAGATATCTGGTTGCCATGGAGGGAATGAGGAACTCTGAAATATCTCTATCTCTACCTCTGTTTCTTTCTATCTCTATCTCCATTTCTATCTTTATTTATATCTATATCATATATACTATCTATCAATAGATAGATAAAGGATAGATAAATGATAGATGATGACAGAAAGACAGGCAGGTGATGGATAGACAGATGGATGGATGGATAGATAGGTGGATAGAAGAAAGGTAAACAGGAATATTTGGGTTATAGAAATTCTCAGAAATGGAGATGGTATACTACAATGCAACTTTATATTATGCCATTTGTAGATAAGAAGTATATCCAAGAGATGAAGGTAAACATGCTTTAGTGGCCTGGGAACTCATATTAGTTAAAGATCATTGGAATACCCATAGCCTATAATTAAAGCTAGCCTTGGAAAAATGGACTGTTCATCAAAGGTATCTTTCATTTCTGATGGGATAAAAGGATGTTTTCATAGGATCATAAATCTAGAGCCAGAAGGGACATCCAAAGTCATCTATTCCAACCACTTCAGTTTAGAACTGAGGAAAACAAGACCTAGGGAGATGAGATAATTAAGTGGTGGGGATAGGATTTGAACCCAGATCTCCTGAAGCCAAAACTAAGGGCACTCTCTACCACATGAAGAATTAAAGAACATGGGTTAAAATCTTGTGAGCTCAGTGTTAAATTTTGTAAAATATCTGATTGCAAGAAAAGAAGGACATAATGCATTTAAAAGCTTTCTTTTTAAATGATGTAAAAAGTTGTAAAGTTAATTGTATGTCATTAAATTGAAATGACTTGACCTTAGCTCAGTTAATTTGCCTACCATTATACTTTGCCTTCACCTGACTCTGAGGTTCATTCATTTAGTGAATAATCATTAATTATGTGCCTAGTGTATATAGGAACAGCATTTTGTGACAGTCTTTATGTGTGTAGGGAGTTGGTGGGAACTTAAGTGCCAGGTTTAGATAAAATATATTTCCTTACCTCATGGAAGTTATGACCGAGTAAGAAAAGAAAACCTCAACCCTGCTAAAGTGCACTTAGCCAAATTGGCTTATAAGTACATTAAAGTGGTGCCAAGCAAAGATCGCTGGGTCTGAGGGGGAGCTGTCCAGTCCTGGAGGTTATCTCCAGTCTAGGGGCAGTTTTCCATCAGAGCCCAATTGGATGACTCACTTTCAGACTTTCTCCCCAGACACCTTCCTATCCTCAGGGTCCTCTGTCCTGCCTCCTGACTGTGTGACTCCCTAGACTGGATCATTATGACAGGAAAGGCCCCAACAATCATGCCTTCAGTTTTCCAGCTCCCCTGCACATGTTCTCTTCTCCAGTGAGAATGTAAGCTCTTTCAGGGTAGGCACTGCTTTGTTTTCTTATGCGTATAACCTCAGCACTTACCATAGAACTGTCATTCAGTAAGCACTCAATAATGTTCTCTCTGTTTGTCTATCTTTGTGTGACCCTTAACAAGAAGGGTGATCAGTTGCTATGGTCCTTAGCACTTTGGAACGACAAGACACTGAGGACTTGGGTTCACATCCGTTGTCTGACATTTGCTACATGTGACATTAGACAACTCACTTAATTGCTCTATCTCATTTCCCTCACTAACATGTGAGTGTTGGATTATTGAGCCTTTAAAGTAACCCTGGGCAAATCACTTCACCATGTTTGCCTCACTTTTCTCATCTGTAAAGTGAGCTAGAGAAGGAAAATGGCAAGCCACTGCAGTATCTTTGCCAAGAAAACCCCAAATGGGGTCACAGAGAGTCAGACACAACTGAAATGACCAAACACCCCAACAACAGTCCCTTCTAGAACATGCTGTTCACTTTAAGATACAGAGTTGAAGGACTATTTTCTTCTTTCTTTTTGGGACATGACTAATACAGAAAATTTGTTTTGTATGAATATACGTATTTATAATAGGTTTTGATTTTTTTTCCTTTCCATTGAGTGGAGGAGAAAGAGAATTTAGAATTAAAAAACAAAGGAATGAAAAGGTCTCTGTGCTTTGAAACATAATAATAAAGTTCCTTCTAGCTCTGTGATCCTGTGATTTGAATCTTTTTCCTTTGGGTCCCATGCCGTATGCTCTAGTGCGAAGACTTTACAGTTTACAGCCTGTGAGATGGGTAATTATTGTAATAATGGCTTGTGTTTATTGTAGTGCTTTAAGGTTTACAAAGCACTTTATATCCATTTGTCTTTTTGATCCCTTAAACCAACCTTTTGAGACAGATCCTCTTTATTATTTCCATATTTCAGATGAGATGACTGTTACTTGTCCTGGGTCCCATGGCTGGAAAGCTGGTGACTGAGATGGGAATGACTGCAACTCATCATCATGATTTTAAGTCTAGCCCTCTATCCATTAAACTATGTTTTTTATTGTTTTACAATTGGAGAAACTGAGGCTTAGACCAGTTGAATGACTGTCATGAAATAACCAGGTTAGCAAATAGCAGAGTTAAAGTTTAAATCCAGGTCTTTGGACTCCCAAGTACATTGCTATTTGCACCGTATTCAATTCACCATAAATTAGGGAGGTAGGGAAGGAAATAACTGTAGGAGTCAGACTAGGAGCTAGATCTTGGATTTTATTGCTTATTGGAAGTCCTGGATGAGTAAACTTACCCCAACTATGAATATATCTGCAATTTTTGGTCTTTGGGATTTACCTGGGGGCATTGAGAGGCTATGTCTTTTCCAGGGCAGCACAGGGCAGGATTTGAGCCCGGGTCTTTTTGATTCAGAGGCAGGCTTTCTGCTACCCTAACTGTGAGGATCTAGGAGTATTTAGAGAGTTAACTTTGGCTAGAGAGCAGAGTTTAGCCTGGGTTAGATTAAAAAGTCTCGGCAGAATATCAGGCAGTAGAAGGATAATGGGTCTACTTGGCAATGAGACAGGTTGTTCTTGGGGGAAGTTTTGTGACTGGACCTTTCCTCCAGAATGTGATGGGACTGGGCCCAAATCCAGGTGGCTTCTCATCTTGGATCCCTGATGAACTGGTCCTTGTGCTATCTGCTATCTTCATTCTGTGGGGATAAGTTGCTGACATCTCCAAGCATGTCCCCTTCCAGCTGGAAGTGCTTTCCCCAGAGGTAACTCAATCCTATGGTATTCCAGAGTTTCTATGCTTCTAATGATGAGCAGAGACACTGCACAATAGGGTTGGGGATAACCCAAGCTCTTCCTGCCTGGTATATGTCCTTCTTGTGCCCTATCTTGGCAGGGGCATTTGGCCCAATCCAAGCAGCAGATGTTTTCAGTTTCTTGAACTGGATGTGCCTATTTTCCAAGAGAATAATAAAGCTCTCTGCCCAATTTCTCATCTGGGACTTGGATCTTGGAATGGAGCTGTCTTGGAATGTTCTGGGACTTAAAACTGGAAGGGACCTAGGAGTTCATCTGGTCCAGCCACCTTGATTTACGGATGACAAAACTAGAGCAAGTCACAGAGAACTAAAAGTAGAGCCTGTCAGTCAGCCAACAAGTGTGTCAGGCTGTATGCTAAGCACTGGGGATCCAAAGAAAGGCAAAAAAAAAAAACAGCAAAAAACTGATTGCCACTCTCAAAGAGCTTACATACTAATGGTTGAGACAATGTGCAGATAACTCTGCACATTCAAGATATATGCAGTGTAAATGGAAAGCAGTCTCCAAGGGAAGGCTTTATGTTTTTGAATGGGGGTAGACAAGGAATGACTCCTTCAGAAGAAGGTGAGATTTGAACTCAGTTTTCAAGGAAGCCAGGGATTATCCAGGAGATGGTGGCAAGGAGTATTCCAGATGTAGGAAATGAACCAGTGAAACAGCACGGTCAGGATGTTGTGTTTGAAGAACTGGACTACGGGGAGGTCAGTGCCTCTGGACTCAGAGGGGAGTGAAGTCAGGGAAGACTGGAAAGGTCAGAAGTGGTCAGGTTGGCAATGGACTTAAATGCCAAACAGTTTTTAATATTTGATCTTGGGGGCAATAGGGAACCACCAAGTTAGGGGGCGGGATGATCAAACCCATGCATTAGGAAGACCTCTTTGGCAACTGAGACACATGTAGTTTGGAGTGAGGAGAGAGTTGAGGCAGGGAGATGAGTTAAAAGGGTATTATAATACTCTAGGTAAGAGATAGTTAGGGTCCTTACTAGGGCTGTGGCTGTGGGAGTGGAGTAGAGACATTCAGCTTTCAAGTTTAGGTGACAAGAAGTAGAGTGGAGTTCCCAACAGTAATAGGAAGGTTAGAAAGATGAGAGAGTTTGAGGAGAAAGATAATGAACTCCATGTGGAATTTGTCGAGTTTGGGAAGCCTATCGGACATCCAACTGGGGATGTTAAAAGACAGTTGGCGATTTTGCGACTGGCACTCAGGAGAGTGACTAGGGCTGCATATATAAATCTAGAAATAGTCTACATCAAGGTGATAATTAAATCTACAAGACTGAGAAGAGGTTAGGTAGGTTAGTGTAGATGGGGAAAGGAAGAAGACATAAGACAGAGGCCACTGGGAGAGGCCATAGTTAATGGTCATGATTTAGATGAAGGTCTGGCGAGGTAGACTGAGCAATGATAGTGGTCAGCCTGGTAGGAGGCAACTGCATAAAAATTTAGAGAGGAGAGATCATTCAGAAGAGGGAAGTTCACTGAAGTAGAAGGTTTCTGACACCAACTACACCACCCTGCCTTACTGAAGGTGGAAGGGTGAGGGGAGCATGGGAGAGGAGGAGCTGCCTTCTTTTCTTTTCTCCCCCAATGACTTTGTCGTTGCTCCTTGGAAAAATCACTTTCTCTGGACTGGCTGGTTTTGTCTTTTCTTCTTGGGACCCAAAGACAAATGAGATGTTGGGAGTTTTACACTTTAAACAAGGCAAGAAGGCAGGGGTAGAAAGAACCTTGGATTGGTAATAAAGATCTGAGTTCAAATTCTGACTCCTCAGCTTGCTGCCTGACCCCTTAGCCTCAGTTGTCCTCATTTGTGTAGTGGGAATAATCAAGCCCACTGCCCTCATTCACCCTGTAGGAATTTTTGTTAGGGTCCAACAAGATAATGCAGAGGAAGCAAGCCCTATCTAAATAAATGTTATTGCTGATGACGAGGAGGAAGATGGAAGGATGGTCCGCCGAAGTACTTGTCACATTGAAGCTAGTGAAAGACCCAGAAAACTGGACCTTGGAAGGTGTTGAGCCCAAGGCCCTCATTCTATGGGAGAGGGGGTGGAGATCAGTTCTGAGTGGCCAGCTTTGAGCCTGGGAGCTGTGTAGGAATCTGAGCTAGAGAGAAGGGAATGGATGCTGGGGGACATCAGTGGTTTCCTGGGGTTTGAGAGATGGGAGGGGGAGACTGGAGAGAGCACTTGTGTAGCCTGTGAGCAAGGACCAAGCTCTGAAAGCAGCCCTCAGGTTGCCCCCTTCTTCCCCCCAACTCACATCAATAAAAGGAGGCTGGCTGGGCAGGAGCATGGAGATGGTGCCATTACCCCATCCCCCTCTCAGCACCTTTGTTCTGTGGGGTGGGGGCTCAGCTAGGGAGGAAGGATGGGAGCTGTCTCATGTTTTGTGGCTAGTCTGCTCCCAAAGAGGATGAAATTCATCCATCACAGCTCAGGATATGAATTAGCTTTAGGGGTACCTAGTCCAGCTCCCCTACTTTACATAAAGATGGAGAATCTGAGGTCCAGAGGCAGGCCAAAGGTCAGGCAGCCAAAGAGTGACATCCAGCTTTGGAACAGAAGACCACCTTCCTGGATGGGTCATTTCCTTTCTTAGTGTCAAGGTTAGTTCAGCTGTATAATAAGGCCAGACCAAATAATTCACTGAATTTGGATTCAGAAATGGAAGGCCCACTTCTGACGTTCAAGACCTGTGTGACTTTAGGAAAGTCGCTTTTGCTCTCTGAGCCTCAGTTTCCCCATTTGTAAAATGAAGGGGTTGGGCTCATGGCATGTGGGGTACCTTCCAGCTCTGAATTCACATGTTTATGATTTCCAAAGCCTCCCAGTCCTCCAGGTGGTCTATTTGTGGGTGTTGAAGGTCAGACAGTTGTTAGAGGACAAGATGCAGGGACTTGGCGGGGGGGGGGGGGGGGGGGAGTGGTGGCAAGGAAAGGAGGCTCACTTTCTTTTCCTCCAGAACATGTTTCTTCCATGGAAGGGTTTTTCTTCTTTGCTCAGTATTGCCTTAGTCTGAGGTTGTTCCTACCTGGTTAATTTGGTTGTACTGCCAGCTTTCCACCCTCACATTCTATCATCTGACTGAGTGAGAGTCTTGAATCCAGTTCCCTGAATTTCCTCTCGGCCTACCCTGCTTCCTTAGCCCTTAAGAATAGTCCTCAAATGTCTTCTCTCTTTTTTTCTGCCTATTCCCCCAAAGACTTCCCAAGCCAAAGCATTCTTTCCTAGGTTCAGGGAGGCCCTGAGGTTTTGGTTGGAGAAACAACGTTGTTCACCAGGCCCCAGACTTCTCAGCTTTTCTGGAGGAAATTCTGATGAGAGAAAAGGAAAGAAGGGAGACTTTGGGGGAGTTTCTATTGCCTGGTGGAATGAACCTTAACCAGGTTGCTCCCAAGTGGGAAACCAGCAGGCTCTTCCTCATTTGAGCAGGCTTGTTAAATCTGAGTTGTCAGCCTGGGAACCAAGGAGTTAAGTATTCCCCAGTCATTGGGTGCTGTTCAAGGCTGTAATCCCAGGCCTCTGTCTGCTCCAGGCAGTTTATTATGGAAATAAAACCTTTCCTTCACTACCCAGGGATGAAAGTACAATGCCATTAACCCCTTCCCACCTTGCTTGGGATAGAAGAGTGCTAGTCACTCTAAAACAGAAAACACACTTGGGGACTTTTTTCTCCCACGCTCATGAAAGAGCTAGGAATAACTACGCTCAGCAGGGGTCCTACGGGGCAGTGAGGTACCTGGCACTTATATGGTAGGTGCCATATAAGTGATTATTCCATGCCTTTCCCTTTCCTTTCTCTCAGACTCAGTTTCTTCATCTGAGGGTTTCTGACCCATAGAATCAGAGGGAGAAGTAGTTAGGGGAAGTGTTTTATTTTTCCTAGGAGCAGAAGGAATCTGTCTTGGACATGGAGTTTCCCCTTCTAGAACTGTTTCCCTATCTAGTCCCATGGGGGTGGGGAAAGGGAATTTTTTTCCATCTCTGTTCAAAATAGGAGAACTCTAGGGAATCTTTCCATTCTAAGCTTCAGTACTTGGAGTTTTTGTTTTTTTCTAGAAAGGCAGCTGGGTAAGGTAGACAGAGCCCTACATCTGGAAACTTGAGGCTTAGGTTCAAACCCAGCTCTTGGACTTACTTTTGAAGAGAAGCAAGAGAAAATCTCACTGACTCTGGACTCAGAGAACCTGTGTTCAAATACTGCTTCTGGTGCTTACTTACCTTGGGCCAGTCGTTTAATACCTGTGGGCCTTCGTTTCTTCATCTGCATAATGAGACGACTGTACTAGATGGACTCAGAACCCCTCTTCTGGCTCTAGGCCCACGATCCTCCTTGCTCTGACATTCAAGCTTCTATGTATTTTATTTGTGTGTCTCAACTGGGTCATAACTTCTTTGAGAACCAGACCACTATTTCAGAATTCTTCATAGGTTGGGCCTATTGTCAGTACTCATGGTTTATAATTGATCAGGGCCCCGTTAAAGGGTTTTTTTCTCCAGAGAACAATGGCCCTAGGTTAGACAGGATTGACAGTTCAGGAGAAAATACTAGGTAGGCCTCGAAAGGCAGAGAACTGAAGAGCCCTTTCTCCTTCCAGAGAGATGGATGGGAGAGTGTCTCTTTTTAGGAGCTGTCAAGAGCTCCCAGGCCCCCAATCTTAAAAAGACCCTTGGCATATGACCTACTTAGCTTCTCTGGCCATTTCCTCAGAGCCAATTATCATGAACTCTGATGACCCCAATTCCCATGTCAGCATTCTCTTCAAGTTCCTCTTTTCTTCTTCCTGATCATATTTGACACATAATTCAAAATCAGAAAGTATTTATTATGGACAAGCTCAGTGGGGAATATAATAGCCAAAACTGAACAGCCCCTACCTTCCAGGAATTGAGATTCTACTTGGCGGGGTTTAATGTTAGTTAAAGATCTTCTCCACTCATTAATAGACCTCACCTGGGACCCATTAAAGGGAACTTGATCAGGGGAGGCTTGTTCTGTAGGAGTGCCCACACATTTTGTTAATTAATGAAGCACAGGTTCATGAGGGTCGTGCCCTCCAACTCTGAAAAGTGTATTCATACTCTGATGTGAGGTTTTACTCTGGGGGCTTGGAAGAAGGTTCATATTCTAGATGAGACTCTTGGTAGTCATGCCCCACTGACTATGAAAGCCCAGATTTTGGTGGTTCTTTCTCTGGTAACTATGTATGTAATGGACAATTGAATCTGTCTGATGTATTGCTCATGGTCAGACAGTTAGAAGCCCTGTCTGTTTGGTCTTTATTTCTCTGCTTGTATTTTCTCTGTTGGTATATGTAATTAAAGTTGATTGTTGACTCCTCAAAAGCTGGGGTCCTTGTTGCAACAAGGGGACAGGAGGGAAGAGATAAGGAAAGCCTTCATTTCAGAAGTAGTACCCAAGCAGAATTCCAAGGCAGAGGAGAAGACAGTTAGGGAGCAATCTGTGTCATGGGAGGTATAATGTCAGCCATCAGTAAACATTTATTAAGCACCTACTAGGTGCCAGGCACTGTGCTAAGCATTGGGAATAGGAAGGAAGATAAAAGATAGTCCGTGCTCTCAAGAAGTTCAAGGTCTAGTGGGAGAGACAACATGCAAACAATCATGTACAATTAAGACATGTACAGGCTAGATGGGTAATCATCCGTGGAGGGAAGGCTTTAAAATTAAGAGGCATTGGGCTTCCTCTAGAAGGTGGGATTTTATCTGGAACTCGAAGGAAACCGGGGAAGCTTGTCATAGGTCAAGATGGAGTGTGGAGAGTGTTAGCAGAGGAATGTGTCATTAGCCTGGACAGAGAGGCTGGAACCAGACTGTGAAAACCTGACTTTTACCCATGTGAGGGAAGCAAATGGCATAGGCAGGTAGAATAGACAAAATTTTGCCAATGCTTAGAAGTCGGTAAGGAAGAGTGAAGAAGTAGCGATGGTTTCTTGGTAGCAGATCTGGGTAACTGGAAGGATGATGGTGCCATCAAGAGAAACTGACAAAGTGAAGAGGGTCAAATGTAGGGGGGAAAGATAATGGGTTCAGTTTGGGATGTGTTGAGTTTGAGATGCCTCTGGACAAGTAACTGGTGATATGGGACTGGAACTCAGGAGGAAGACTGGGGTTGGATATGTAGTTCTGGGAGTCATCTATATAGAGATCATCATTGAACCCATAGAAGATGGTGAGCTCACCACAGAGTATAGAGAAAGAAGAGGACCGAGGATAGAGCCGTGGGGTATAACTACCCATAGATCAAAATGAAAGCTGAGCAGGAGTGGCCTGAGAGGTAGGAGGAGAACCAGGCCTGGGCAGTATCATGAAAGCCTGGAGAGGAGAGAGTGTACCGGTGGCTAAGAGGGTCAGAAGTTCAGTCAAGAAGGATGAGGATGAAAAACAATCAGTTGGATTTAGCAGTGAAAGATCCATGTTAACCTTGTCTCAGCTGAGGCTGATTTGGAAACAAGGTTTACAAGGAGTTGAGAAATAAGTGGAAGTATCACAGCAGGAGTGAAGGAAGGTAGCTATTTCTGTGGGATTGACTGAGAGGGAGGATAGGGATAGCAGGGTCAAGGGAAGGTTTCTCTAAGCAAGTAGGGAATGCCCCCACTCCTTTGCAGAGGCTGGTGGATGGTGTCCACAAACTGTTACATTGATTGGTTTAAGGGAATTGAATTCATTGCTTTAATTGAATTTGTTTTTTCTTCTTCCTCTTTTTCTTCTTAAATACTCTGTTATAAGGGATAGCTTTTAGGGAGGGAGGAGAGGGAGTGATATAGGAGGAAAATAAGGTAATATAAAACAAAAGATAGCAATAAAAATCTGTTTTTAAAAAATAGAAGGAATTTGGGAGTGCTCGGCAGCAGGGAAGAAAGCAGTGGATGAAGAGAGATTAAAGATGGGGGGAGGCAAGAAAAGAGGTTGGATCAAGGAACAGATAAAGAGGCTTCCCTGGTCAGGAAAGTGGCCACCTCTTTCTCTGAGACTTGGTAAAAGGAGGAGAGAATTGGGGTTGATGTTGTAGGAGTTTGAGGTATACAGCCATGGAAAAAGGAATGTTCGAGACACATGATTTCTCTAATTTTTTAATAAGGTGGGAGGTGAGACTCTGCTGAGAGGTGTTGGAGGTGGATTGTTGGAGGTAGCTGGAGAAGAGAAGGTTTGGAACAGTTGCTTTGGGTGATTCTATAGTCAGGGAAAAGCAGTAGCTTTGGAGGGTGGAGATTGGACAACACAGATCTGTAGAGGACCAAGGCAGCTCAGTCTGCCTACTTCTTCCAGCAGGTTTGAGCACAGCATGTAAGTAGGAATAGAGAAGAAATCTGCCTGTGTTTGTCCTTCGTTTTCGAAGAAGACCTTGACATCAGAGAAACGATGACATGACTTGCACTTGACTTTGTTTCAAGTGAGGGAGGAATAGATTGAGGGGGACGACCCCTTGAAAGACAAGGAGCAGAGGACGGTGAAATGTTGAGTTGCTTCAGTTTAAGGGTAGGATTTTGAAGGGAGGAAAGTGGGAGCAGAGCAGGGAACACCATTCAGAGCTGGAAGGAATCTTGGAGGCCTTTGAGTTGAACCTCCTCATTTTGCAGATGGGGCAATGTAGAGACATAAGAAGTTATTCACTTGTCAAAGCTTACTGATGGAGGAAATGTTAGAAGAAGGATATGAATTCTGTAGGGAATTTGCAGGCTGCCTCTCACTGGGGTGATGGACAGGGAAAGCAACATTTGGGAGAAAAAAGGTTCCTGGGAAGTGAGGAAGATGGTGACATGGAAAGGTAAGAATCTTGTAGTCAAAGAGAAATGGATATTAGTTTTGGATCACAGAGGTTTAACAATTATAGGTAATGATTAAATCAAGGGTGTGGTTCTCTTGGGTTTGGCTGGGGTGGAGAAAAGCTCTTGGGAGTCGAGAAGGTTGTCGAACTGGGAGACCAAAATGCTTGAGGGCATATCAACAAGTACAGAGGAGAGGTTGGGTGGGAAAAGAAGACTGAGTCAGATGCTGACCACTTTGAAAAAAGGAGAGTGAATGACCTAGAGCCAATGGCAAGCAGGATTTAGACTGGGTGGTCTGGATGGAAGGTGTGAACCTCAAACGAGGGGAGGTTATTGATTGCTGGTGACTGAGGGAAGGTCTGGGAGTAGCTCCAAAGAGCAGAGGAGCAAGAAGGTCTCTGCCTTCTGGACTAGTATGTGTCAGAGTAGCGGATGAGAGAAGGTACATCCAGTACTGGAGAGGGTAGTCTAGGATTACATGTTGTCTTGGGAGGGCTGTCAGGATTCAAGGACATGGAGATTTAAGAAGGGAAATCTGTTTAAAATAGCACCAGCCTCAGTTATCCCGGGTCCCAGTTTGGAGGTAATGGCCAAATCATTATCTTTTATCACCTCTTCCCCAGGGTCTGTCTGAGGCAATATTACCTCATCAGAGTAATGAAGAGGTTGAGGAGGCGTAGGAACAGGAAAGGAAATGGAGAGGGTTTCTCAGGGTGTTATAGGGGGACATCCCAGGTGCTTTCTTAGAGTAGGCCAGTAGGGTCAGAGATTTAGAATTTCAGGGGACGTTGGGGCACATGATGAAATAGGTTTAAAGTCACATAGATTCAAAGTGGTAGAACTGAGATTTTTACCTAGACCCTTAGATTCCCCACTGAGTGTTCTTCCCACTGAGCCATGCATAGTCAGAGGCCATATAGCCCACCCCATAGCCAACAGGGATTCATCTTTATAACATTCCTAGCAAGTAATCACCCTACTCTTTGTTAGAAGCACTTCAATGAAGGGGCACCCACCATTTGAGTTTGGGGTACCTCAAGATGTTGGGAAGCATTTCCTTAAATTGAGTAGAAATCTGCACCTCTCAATTTCCACCCAGTTCTCCTTGTTCTGCCTCTTGGGGCCAGGCAGAGTCTAATACCTCCTCCTAGGACAGCTCTACAAAATCACTATCATGTGCTTGCTGGGTTACAGATTCATTACATTGTGAGAGTAGGAAGAGACTGGGGGTGGCACCTAGTGCCACCACTATCATACAGGAATCCCTGCTTCAAGGTACCTGCCAAGTGGCCATCCAATCTCTGCCTAGAGCTTTCTGAGGAGGGAATGGCCCATTACCTCTTTAAGGCCCCTCATTCCACTCTGGACAGCTCCTGACATCAAGCCTGAATATGCCTTTTTGCTGCTTCCTCTGTTGCTTCTAGTTCTGCCCTCTGGGGTCAAATAGACCAAGTTTAATCCTTCTTCCAATCCTTGAAGATGGCTATTTTATTCCACTCTGAACTTTCCCTCCCTATATTATTTAAACATTATTATTTTATAATAAATATTATTTAAATAGCAATTATTTCATATCAAATATTATTTAAAATGATTTCTAATTTCTAAAATGCATTCCCTTTTTTATAAAAATGAAAGCTTTAGCAGACTAGATGATCATTGTGCTTCCTTGGAACTCTAGCTCTCAGTGATCCTGTAAAATAATCCTTGCCCTACTTAGTTCCAAAGGTTATTGTGCAGATCCAATCAATTATGTATGTATATTGCTTTGTAAACCCCAAAGTCTCTATGTGTGGCCACTGTTGGCTACCTTAACCTTGTTGTCCCAGGACAAAAGAGGCCATTCAGCTCTGGTCCAGGAGAGAAAAGAGCAAAACTTTCATGATACCTTCCCACTGGCTCTTGACCAGGGACAGAGATCATTCTGGGAAGAAGGATGTTAACTACCTAGAAGAATGTTCTTATCTCCATAGTGATAAGAAACCAGTGACACAGAAAATTTAGCCCTTATTTCCTTTGATGTGTCTAGGTCTGGAGGTGAACTATCCTTAGAGTCATTTACCATAGAGGCATGGAGTTTATTGGCAGAAAGAACTTCAAGAATCCTCTGAGTTTATAACTGAGGAACCTGAAGTTGAGAAGATATCTAGTGGGGGCAGCTAGGTGGTGCAAGGTGCAGGTGCAGGCCCTGGAGTCAGAAAGATGTGAGTTCAAATCTGGCCTCAGACACTAACTGTGTTACCCTGGGCAAGTCACTTAACCCCATTACAAAAAGAAAAAGAGATACAGTGGGTTGCCCAAGGTCACACAAATACTCAAGACCTGAAATTCAAGTCCAATCCTTCTAACTCCAAATCCAAGTCTGCTGTTAGGAAGCCTCTTTTAATTTTTTTTAATCCTATGCCTCTCTTTTGCCCTATGTCCCCCAAGCAAGATTGCGAAATGGTAGGAGGCTTCTGTTGGTCCAAGATCAGAATGCCTCTGTAGGGCTGAACCACCTACATGGGCTGGCAGATAAAGTGGAAAGTTATGTCCTGTCATTCATCATCAAACACGTGAATGTATCAGGTTCCACTCCCTAGACATTTGCTTATTGTCCCTGGACCTGGGCTTCCTCCTAGGGATTTTTATTGGGTAGAGGTCATACAGGGTCGCATGGGGGTTTGTGGAAGACCCTGGCGGGGAGGCATCTCTGCCATATATTCTTCTTCTTTCTTCTGTCCTGAAACTTGCCTGGGACTTCTGGCAGGAAGGAAATGGAGCATGGTTCACTGATAAGAATCACGATGAACTTGTGGAGTTGAGGGTGTTTTTAAATTATTATTCAGGCTTTTTCATTTGTGTCTGACTCTTTGTGACATCATTTGGGGTTTTCTTGGCAAAGATCCTGGAGTGGTTGGCTATTTCCTTCTGCACCTCATTTTACAGATGAGGAAACTGAGGCAAACAGGGTTAAATGACTTGCCCAGGGTCACACCGCTGGTCAGTATCTGAGGCCAGATCTTACCTGTAAGACTTTAGCCAAGTCATTTAGCTTTGCTGGGTCCTAGTTTCCTCCTCTGTCACATGAAGGGATCAGACTGAATCATCTTCTCTGTTCTTTCTTATTCTTTTTCTGAGCCTGGCCTCCCAAGGCCAACTCCACCACACACATCGACCCTAGAGATCATGAAGTTCAGCTCTCCTGTTTTACGAAGGGACAAACTGAGGCCCAGAGGAAACAACAAGCAGCAGAGTCAGTCTGAGGCGGGTTCTTTGCCCTGCCCCTTCGTTGTCCCCCCAAATCCAGTCACTTTCTTTAATGCCCAGGGAGGGGCTGGGGAGCTGCTGGGCTGTGGCCTGTGGACTCTGAGCTGGCCTGGTCACGTGGGCCTCTGTTTGTGTGGGCCTCTTGACAGGTGACAGACTTCCTGCTGAATCTAAAGGGCCTCCCTTCCCCCTCCAGTGCCCTGACCCTTCTCCTTTGCCTTGTTTTCAGCCTTCTGGGTGGCTGTTTTGTTTTGTTTGGGTTAATCCATATTCACTTCCGGGACTAGAGGCACCCTCAAACTTCAGTTTAATCCAACAATCGTTTATTAAGAGTCTGCTTGTTACATTTATAAGCTCGGTTCTGGTGGCCTAAACCCAAACCAACCCAAAATCAGGCCCTGCCCTCAGGGCACTGGACTTAGTCATGAGGTTCAGTTGCTCAGTCTTATCTGGCTCTTGGAGGCTCCATTTGGGGTTTTCTTGGCAAAGATCCTGGAGTGGTTTGCCGTTTCCTTCTCTAGCTCATTTTATAGATGAGGAAACAGAGGCAATCAGGGTTAAGAGACTTACCCAGGGTCACACAGCTAGCAAGTGTCTGAGGTGGGATTTGAACTCAGGTTTTCCTAACTCCAGGCTAAGCTCTCTATCCACTCACTGCACCACCTAGCTGCTCTTGGATTCCATCTCTGAAGTAGCCTGGTTAATGTGAGCAGCCCTTGAGCAAGTCACTTTAACCTCACTCTGACTCAGTTTCCTTATCTGTAAAATAAAAAGTGTTGTATTCTGGCCTCCAAGATCTCTTGAATTGTAATCTATGACTTTGTAATTCCATGATATAAATAAATGCGATATGATTTGACCTGGGCAGATCACTTAATCCCGTTTGCCTCAGTTTCCTCATCTGTAAAATGAGCTAGAGAAGGAAATGGTAAAACACAAGAAAATTTCCAGAGGAGTCCCAGAGAGTTGGACATGACTGAACATTAACAGCAATGTATGATGTGAGGAGGAGGAGACCAATGCAGTGGGTGGAAAGCTAGCAAGAGGACCCAGTGTTTGTAGAACACCAGTCAAGTTGCTTAGTGTCTCCATGTCTGAGGCACCTCCCCGAGGCTCTAAGTTGTAGGAGCAAATGCTGAGAGAACTGGGAGAAGAGGTTTCCTACGCTGGTGAGATCATACTTCACCCCGATGATGTAAAGAGAGAGAATTTACACACCTTGGCAAAGACTTTCCATGGAAGGTGGTACTTGAGTTGGGCTTTGAAGGAATCTAGATTTTAAAAGACTGAGCTGAGGGAGGAGTGAATTCCAGGGATGGAGGATACCCTGGGTCATGCCACAGAGCAGGGAGATAGAAGATAGAGCTCAAAGAATGACACATCCACTACCCTGGGTCGAAAAGAAAGGGATGATCAGAGCTGGAAAATTGACAAAGCGCTCTGCCTGAAAATGACCTGTCTCCTCGTCTCTAAACTGAAAGGGTCAGCCTACATGGCTCTGCATCTGTTATACTGGGAACCTATGAGGGAAATAATAAAAGTGCTATGACCTCCATTTTACGGAAGAGGAAACTTTGACTGAGAGAAGACCGGCCCTTCTGAGGTCACATGGCTCGATGGGTTAGGGACAGGACTCAGGGCCAGTGTTTATTAGACTCCATCTGCCTATTGCCTTTGCCAAATGGTGTTGAGTACCGCTGATCTTTGTGAGCCGCATAGAACAAAGAAGTCTGTGACAGGAGTGACCTTTGTAGCTGTTTGGAGGAAAGGAGGAAAGGAATGAGGAAAGGGAAATATTTTTTCCAGGGCCAGCCTTTGGGGGGATGTGGATGTCTTTGTACCAGATGCCTCTCTTTGGTGACTTTCTGGACCATCTTGAAAATCTGAACACAGAAGTGGATGGAAATCCTTACCCTAATGCCTTCCTAACTTTGGACAAGCTACTTGCCTGGGCTTTATTTCCTTCATCTACAAAACGAGATGTTGGACTATGAGTAGCCCTAGATGTGAACTCAGAGTGCAGCTTTCAGATTCCAGCGTTGACAAGTCAGAAACTTCACTTTTCTGAGTATGAACCCCAATTTCCTTGTCAGTAAAATGGGGACAATGCTTTGACCCTATAGAGTTCTACCTTACAGAGTTATTGGAGGAAAAATATGTTGTCAACTTAAAGCATTTTAGAAATGAGCTTTTAAAAAATTATCTCTGTCCTAACTTTGGGCTGGCCTGGTAATATCCAGGGACCTTCCCTTGTCTTTGTAGCTATCAAGTACAGCCACCCTGCCTATGTGGCCCCTGAATCTCCAGCCTCTCAACCTTTCCTACGAGGTTTGGCTAAGGGTGGGACAGTCTTAAAGAGGTATAACTCGGCCCTCCCACCTCCTTGGATGTGGGGAGGGCAAGATGTTAGCTGGGAGAAAGCTTTATATCTCTCTACTTCCCTTATCCCCTACCTTTCCCCTAGGAATAAATGGACAGTTTCTATCCTAGAGAAATCTTTATCACAGTCTGTCTACTCTCCATTCTTCCTCCCCAGTAACTGTCTTCTTGTGGCTTCTCCCTTAATCAGAAAGCCAACTGCAGCCACATTGGCCAACCTCATGAGCATCACTTTGTTTTATCAAGAAAGTCTGAGGGGCCACACCCCACAGCCCTGTACAGTTCATTCCTGTTTAGAATGAATGCCATCCATGCTGAGATCCTGTGGCCAGGATCCTGTGGCCTGGGGTCCACTGTGAACATTAACCAAGCCAAGAGAGAGAGGAGTGAGCCAGGCATCATGGTTGCAGGGAAATGGAGTTTCATTTTCCATGCCCTGAGTAGTTTGGGCTTGTACTCTCAAAATAATCCTGTATGTGGTATCTCATCACTGGCTTACAGTGTTGTAATTGCACCTTGCCTTGTTGGCATTTCTCTTTCCCTAAAAGTTAATTGGCATATATTTTGCATTCGCTTACTCAGGTACTTACTTACTTACTTCCAGTAAGCTCTTTGAGGGCAGGCACCACCTATGTCTGTCTGTGGGTCTCTAGCCCCTAGCACAGAATCCGTCAGAGCACCTAGCTCTTTTCTGTGCAGCTCATGCTGTCATTCTCGATCTCATAAAATTATTTTCTACATACTTTGAATTACTTTATATCCAGTTTGAATTTACTTACTCATATGTTATATCCCATAGCATCCCCTCTTCAATAGGATATAAGCTTTCCGAGGACAGGTACTGGCCTTGCTTTTGTTTTTGTATTTCCAGACCTAGCGCAGTTGGTGGCACATAGGTGACTGGCACATAATTGGTCCTACATCAGTGACTCATTTCCCTCCCTTCCCTGCCTAGGTATCTAATGAATATTTGTCAGTTGACTTTATATATTGACAATTCCGGTGGAGATGTGAACCACCAGGGGGTCTGGCGCTAGAAAAGGGATCATGGCCGCCATGTTACTGAGCCAGTTTATTTGACACAGGTTCTCTGGCTCTCTCCTTTGCCTCTTTCTTTTCTACCTCCCCTCCCCATTTTTAGTTTTTGGGAGGAGGGAGGCACTTATTTTTTTTGGATAGATTTTATTTTTATTCATCCTACAACACCTCACCTCCATGTCATGTCTCCACACAAAGTACAAGCTGAAAAGCAGGAGAGGGATGGCAATCAGTAATGAGCACAGCCTCAAACCTTGGCGTTTTCTATTTGTTCAAAGAAAGGATGGCAGGAGCTTTATCTTTATTAAGTTAAACCAACATTGTCCATTGTTTTTATTGGCTGACTTTCTCTTGCCCTATGTCATTATTCTCGTCCAGGATGGTTGTCTTCAGCACTGGTTGACTGATCAGTCCTAGAGAGAAGAGAAAGTCACAGGCAAGGAGTCCAATAGATACAGACAGACTATTGGGAAATAATGTCTTCAGGGAAATCAGGCCAGGTAGGCAAGTGAAGACTGAAACCTAATATCACAGAGCAAGGGTTCTTAATTCTGTGTGTGTGTGTGTGTGTGTGTGTGTATATGTGTGTGTGTGCGCGCGTGTGCACTCATGTGTGATGATCTCCTTTGGCCATCCAGTGAAGTTTATGGACCTTTTCTTTGAATCATGTTGAATATTTTAAATTTAAATTAATTTTAGATTACTTTGAAAAATTAAATTAAAATTAAATTAAATATTTAAAATACATAGAAAGTTAAAATACAGAAAGAAAACATTATATTGAAATAGTGACTGGTGCTTAATTTTTTTTTAATGGAATCACACTGAGCTGCCAGTTAGGGTGTGATAGGGTAGAAAAATATTTGACTTAGAGAGAAGAGAGGCTCTGACAATTCCTACCTGTTTGTCCTTGAACAAGTCACTGAAGTTCTAGGCCTTAGTTCTGCCATGTGTAAAAGAAATGACAATTGCAATTCCACCCTCTGAAGTTTTAATAAGAGGTACCGTGATACCATAGAAAAGATGCTGGGTTTGTGAGTCATATTGGGATGCTGGCTGTTCCTCTTACAACCTTTGTGACATTGAGCAGGTGACTTGACCTCTTTGAGTCTCAGTTTCCCCAACTGCAAAATGATGGATCTTAACTCATTGGCCTCAGAGGTTCCTTCCAACTCTAAATCTGTGGAATATTCTGTGCAAACTTAAAAGCCCTGTAGAATTCACAGGGTCACAAATTAAAAGTTCAGGATCCTTGGGGCCACCAAATCCATTTTATAGAAGCAGAAATAGATGGAATAATTTGCCCAAGAAAATGGCAAAGTCAGGATTTGCACTCAGGTTATCTAACTTCAAACCTCCCACTTTCCCCACTGTATATGGTCATCAAGTCCGTGACCACCCTAATAGAAGACTTTGTGGCCAGCAATTGTTAGAAAATGGGTACTTGGTGACCATGTTTATCATTGAATTCTCTTCCCTTTACCTGCCTCAGTGGAGACATTCCCATTCACTTCATTCCACTGACCTAGAATGCCTCTCCCTTGTCTCCAGAATAGGCAGGGCCTCTACCTTGCAGGTTCCCTAGTCCCAGCACAAGAGCCCATGTTAACATTCTCTGTGGTTCAGACAGGCTTGTCTTCCTGGCCTGCTGAGGAGGAGCCCAGGTTTCTTTCACAGCTCAGTCTCTGTCTTGCTTTGGGGAGTTCACTAGTCAACTTGGTTGCCCATTTTGCACTACCCACCTCAATTTCCACAAAGCGTGGAGAATGATACTTGGCTCACTGGTGGCGTGAGATAGAAATGTCTGAACTTGTTGAGGAAAATGCATTAGACAAGCATGAATCATCTGTAACTCCTTTCTGATTCTGTCAGCATAGGGGAAGGTCTTTGCTTTGGGGCTGCCCTATGTCCTGCCCTAGTGATGAAAACTCTACCTACCCAAGGCCCTAGTTTCCATGGAGGTGGTGAGGCATGATGGAGAGAACACTAGCTATCAAGAGACATGACTCTGTCATTAGCCTTGGGAAAGGATTGCCAACCTCTAAAGGAAGGGAATTGTACTTAGCTTGTGCAGCCATAACTTTCTAGGGAAGTGACAGAACCTATACCTCCATCCAGGCACCTCTTACTGGCTTGTTGTGGAACTTACTGCTAGGAGAAACTTCAGACAATCCAGCCCAACAGCCCTCCCCCTTCCCCTTTTTATAGAAGAGAAACTGTGTCTCAGACAAAAGAAGGGGCTTGGTAGAGATAGAAAAGGGGAAAAGTTGGGATTGAATGCAAGATTCTAAATCTTCCTTCTTTATATATACGGCTCCATGGGGCAGCTAGGTGGTGCAGTGGATAGAGCACCAGCGCAGGAGTCAGGAGGACCTGAGTTCAAATCTCACCTCAGATACTTGACACTCACTAGCTATGTGACCTTGGGCAAGTCACTTAACCCCAATTGCCTCATCCTGGGTCATCTCTAGTCATCTTGATGAATATCTGCTCACTGGATTCAGATGGCTCTGGAGGAGAAGTGAGGTTGGTGACCTGCACAGCCCTCCCTACTCAAAACAAAGTCAAGTTATACCATCATTTCTCTGATGGCATGGTCTTCTTTGGCAATTAAGGACGAACACACACATACAGCTCCATGAAGCTGGTGAGAGGGAAGTCCAACCTTTGTTTCAGCCCAGGAATTACTCTAGATACTGAAAGAGAGGGGGTGGGCCCAGGGAATCCACTGAAGCATCAGGCTGACTCTTGAGGTTATTGAGGTGGAAGGTGGAGGCACCTCCTCCTCCTCCTGTTTTCACTCTCTTAGGCCAAAGGCTGTGGGTTCTTTCTGTTTCCTAGACTGACTCTTCATAATTAGTCATCATGAAACCAACCCTGGGCAAAACCCAGGCTTCCTGAGTACAGCAAAATCTATTTTAACTGAGACCTGAGGGTATTGTGAGATAGTGAGGACCGAATTTGGAGTGGGGTGGAAGGGCAAGGCAGTGTGTGAAAAGACCTTGCAATCCCAGGACCTAGGTTCAAAATATGCCTCTTTGACCTTGAGTAAGTCACTGAACTGCCATAGACCTCAGTTTCTTTACTTGTAGAATGAGAGGTTGGATCTAAATGTCTTCAACCAGTGGTGTCAAATTCAAATAAAAACAAATTCCTCCAGGTCACATCTTGACTTGTTCAGTCATGTCTGACTATTTAAATAGTGACCCTATGGATCGTAGCATACCATTACCATCCGTAGAATTTTTTTGGTGAGAATACTGGAGTGGTTTCTCATGGTCTTCTCCAGTTTATTTTACAAATAAGGAAACTGAAGCAAGCAAGGTTAAATGACTTGCCCAGGCTCATACTGCAAGTAAGTGTCTTGAGACTTCATGTGAACAAGTCTTCCTGATTTCAGGAATGGTGTTTTGTCTATTGTGCCACCTAGCTACATATTGACTTAGAAAACCACAAATTAACTTTATCTATGTTGTGTTGTATTTTTATTTATTTTGTTAAACATTTCCCAATTACATGTTTTGAACTGTCTCAGGTACCCTAGGGAGTTGGGCTTTGAGTGCTCTAAGGTCCTTTCCAACTCTGGCCTGTGTTTGAATCCTGTCACTGTCTGAAATAAATGCTCCTAGAGGGTCAGAATCTAGGATCTTTCATGGAGGCAAGGGAATTGCAATTGGGGCCACCACAAGGTACCAAAATACTGGAGTGCCCAAGATGTGCAGCACGGTTAAATATACTTCAACCTACAGAAGCCTTGGGTAGCTGCAGTGTGAGTTGTTTTCCATAACAACTGAAAGTCCCCAGAGAAGACTAGAGGGGGCTGGGGAGTGGTACTATCTGGTCGGAAAGGGGGCTCTTTTCTTTTTTTAACGGATTCCAGAGTTCTCCTTTTAACTGTTTTCAGTTGCCCTCAGGCAGTTGGCAGCTCTGGGATCAGGCAAGGTCAGTTCCTAGGCAGCTGCATTCAGCATCACTTCCTGGGTGACTTGGAGCATCTTTCCCTCTCTGAGCCTCATTTCCTCACCTGTAAAATGAAGGGATGGGACTAGTTATTAATTGTTAACCAATCACCTTACTTAATTTAATAATTAATTGGTATAATTTAAAATGATTTAATTTAATAATTAATTATTAATCAAGCACTTAATGCATCAGACACCATGTTAAGCACAGAGATACTAAGAAAGGTAAACATTGTTCCTGTCCTCAAGGAGCTTATATTCTAACAGGAAGAGACAATATTGTAAATAAATCAGACTCTTGTGCGATGTGAGCTGTATGAATGGAAGATAATCTCAGATGGCCTCTGAGGCTCTATGACTCAAGAACTGGAGACAAACTTGACTGAGAGGTGATAGGTCAGACTGGAAGTCCTCCACATAAGCCTAGAGGGCTGCTAAAGAAGTTAGCATTAGCATCAACTCTGTTCTAGTCCCAGTTCAGTGACCTTCCTTGGCCTGCCCAAGCGATCTCTCCTTTGGTCCTTTTCTGATCCAAATGGAGCACCTCCACACCTTCCTGTGTTCTTCCCATACTTGACCTCTTCTTGGTGGTCAGCATCTCCTGACCTCCTGCAGCCTTCTCCTTCCCAGGGAGGCAACGGTGGGAACAATGAGGGGAAGTTACAAAAAAGGCAGATTTCCACTGAAGGACATCTTTTTTTGTAATTATTTATCCAGGGGTGAGAGTGCTGGTAAATGTTTAACAACTGGCTCTCAGGAAAAACAAACAAGCAAATGTCCTTAGACTAGGCTTTTAAAGTTTATTCTGAATTATTCCATTTTCTCCTTCACTTTCCTACGTCTAGAAAATTGGCAAAACAATAATTCAACCCCTGATTTGTAGCATTTCCTTATTTCCTGAGGTGTAAAAGCTTACACTGAAAATTTAAGGATAGACTCTAGTACATGCCTGGAGTGATCCAGAAGTGGAATGGATGGCCTTGGAGGAGATAGATTCTCTCTCCCTTGACATCCTCTGTGGGGTTGTAGGATCATTTGAAGGACAATGAGCCAATCAATAGGCATTGATTAAGCACCTGCTGTGACCATGTGCTATGCACTGTTTTAGGGACTGAATTTACAAAAATCAGGTTGATTTGAATATCTTCAAGGAGCTCACATTATAATGGGCTACAAATATACATATATTTTGGGGGGAATTTTATTCATAATGGGGAAAACCAACACATATGTGCAATACACATGCATACATGTATAAACAAACACGTGTGCTTACAGATATGTGTTACACATCTGTACACATAAACATGTGCGTATAAATGTTTATACATATAAATATGTATGTACATTCATACCCATATGTATACAATGTATATATAAATGAACCTGTACAAATAAATATATGCCTATGTTTGTGCATGCACATATACATATATAAATATATATATATAGAAATAGAATACATGCCCACATACATATATGGATCTCGTTATATATGTGTGAGCTTATAATAAACACGAAATATAAATAAATTCATAGCAATTAAATACAAGGGAACTTAGAAGCACTGGCTGGTGAGGGGAGCAGGAAAGTTACAAGTAGATACTGATGCTTGAGCTGTATCTTGAAAGGAGAGAATGTCAAGGAGCTTAAGGTGAGGATGGATGGAGCTCATTCCTGGCACCAGGGGATGGCTGATGCAAAGCCACCAAGATGGGAGATGAAGCAGGCCAGTTGGGCTGGATCAGAGCGTGCTGGAGCGGGCATGGCATGCAACGGAAGACTTCAAAGACAGATCAGGGTGTTTTTACTTCATCCTGGAGGCACAGGAAGCCAGTGGAGTTGATTAAAGAGGGCAGGCTTAAGGCAAATTACTTGGCAGCATGGAAGGCGGGAAAGAGTGGGGACAGACTCAAAGCAGCCAAAGAGACCAACGAGGAAGTTATTGCCATGGTCCAAGGGACTGTGTGACCCTGGGCAAGTCACTTAACTTCTGAGTGTTCCCCAGATAACTCTCCAAGACCCCAGCTTGCAGAGCTGGGGCTGGTCTGCATTGGCAGAGGAAGGTTCCACTCTGGGAGCGGATAAAATAAACTTATCTAACTTATACACAGTACATATTGTGAACTATACAGTCATTAATGTAATTGCATCTTCGGGCTCTCTTAGGCTGCCCAGAGGGAGTTTAGGGTTGGGAAGATTAGGAAAGCTGACTTCTAATCCTGACCGTGCCACTTGGTGACCTTGGATAAAGCCTCAGTCTTTCTAGGCCTCAGTTTCCCTGTCTGTGATAAAGTGTTGCTGGGCAACTAGGTGGTGCTGTGGATAGAGCAGGAGTCAGGAATACCCAAGTTCAAACCAAGTCTCAGACATTTCCTAGCAGTGACCCTGGGCATGTCACCTAATCTGTGGGTCCCTCATGGCCCTCATCTCCCAGGATTGTGGTGGGGATCAGGCAGTGCTAGGCTGCTTTCAGCTCTAAGTTGTATAAACCTGCATGTTTTATGAATGAGGAAGTTACATGGTGTGGAGCACAGTACAACGTAGTAGAAAGGGCTAGATTTGGAACTGGAGGATCTGGGTCCAATCCTACCTCTGCTTTACCCTGCATGACTTTGGGTAAGTTATTTCCCTCGGTGGACCTCACTTTCCCCCTCTACAAAATGAGGTTGACTCAGATGATCTCTACAGCCCCTTCCAGAGTATGAGAACACCCTCCACCTTCCCCTCCTCCCCTCCAGCATATACAATAACCTGGTTCTGTTGCCAAGGTCACAGGGTCTCTTTTTGTTTGATGGAAAGTAACAGCAGCCCAAGTGGGAAACCACCCATTTCCTGCAGCAGATAGAAGGTTAAGAGACTGAGACACACTGGTAAACAGAGACACACTGGGCCTGGCCCTGCTTGGGGAGCTGGCGGGGTGAAAGGGAGGCGAAAGTGGGGCAAGCTCTGGGTTACTTACTCTTCGGAGTTTGAGGGTGCGGTGAGAGACAGCCCTGAATGGGGCTCTCCCTGTGGGCTCAGTCACCAGCCCTGGGATTCCCAAGCTGACCTCAGCACTCCACATGCCTGAGTACCATAAGTGGGGGTTCCAAGCCTTTTACTGCAGGAGTGCAGGACCAGGGTGGGTGATGAAAGGGGGTCCCAGGAGGGACACATTCCCTAGAATTCTTTCTCTTTTTTCTCTTCCTTCCAAGGAAGGGGAAGATAAACCACCACGGTGGGCCTGCTTATCCTGGTGCCCTGGGTCATGCCAAGCCTTGACAAGGGGGTGCAGGCTGGAGCCTGGGTCACTATTCTTTTCTCTCTCACAGCAGCAGACAGGTGTTTGGAAAGGAAATTGCTTCTGGTGCCCAGGCCATGGGCCAGGGCCCACATTCCCCTGCCTCTTCGCCTCCTCTCCCTCGCAGCTGTTCAGGGGGGACCAGGCCAGTTGTTCTGTGTCAGGGAGGCCAGCTGTTGGCTGCCACTATCCTTTCCGGTCCCCAGACACACCCCAGCTCTTGTGGTTTGGGTGACCTGCGATCCTTGGGAGGCAGTGAGGTATTAGTGAGAAAGCCCTGCCTGTGGTTCAACTCTGGTCTTCCTAACTGTGCTCCTGACCTTAGGCAAGTCTTGGTTCCTTCTCAGAAAAGAGGAGCTATTCATGCTTCACTCCTTACTCACAGGCTGCCAAAGGGCAAATATTTTGTCAGTTTTAAAGTTCACCGGATAATAGCTGGAAGGGACCTTATAGATTTTTGAATCCAACTTCCTCATTTTACAGACAAAGACTCAGGGCCTAGGGAGGTTAAGTCACTTGTTCAAGGTCATACAGCTAGTGAGTATCTGGGCCAGGAAACAGCCTTGGCCTTCCTGGCTCCAAGTCCAGGTCTCTATCCATCCACCGGATCACACTGGGGGAGGAATTAATATTTGCTAAGGACTTTCCCTTGCTTTATTATCCCCATTTTATAGATGAGGAAACTGAGGCTCAATCGTTACAGTGCCTTGGCCATGGTCCAAGTGTCTGAGATAAGATTTGAACTCATGTCTTAACTCTGAGTCTGCATTCCTTCTGTCTACTTCGCCACATTGCTGCCACCGCAGATGAGATGAGTTTGGCTGAGGGCTGGTGCCATCTGGAACTGTCCTTCAGCCATCCCTGGTGCAATGGACATCATCGGCCCCAATGTCTGGAGGCCCTGATGGACGAGAGTTTCCAGCAGTCCTGTGAGAACAGAGGGAAGGACCCGACATTCTGGGAGTGTCTCACATCTGCCTTCTCCTCTCCCCAGGGCCTGTCAGTGACCAAGGATGGGGTCCGGCTGCATCAAGGTCACCAAGTACTTTCTGTTCCTCTTCAACCTCCTTTTCTTTGTAAGTATGTCAAACACCCTCCATTTCCCTCCGATGGGGCACCTTCTCCCATCCTTGACGGCAGAAATCCCCCAGCTTTGGGGCAAAAGAAAACTTCATGCCAAGGACTGTTGAAAGTGGTGCCTTGTGGGAAAGGAGACAGTGTGAAGAGTGAAAGGGGAGGGGAGCGAAGAACACTGAAGTTGGGTTCAAACCCCGCCTGAATCCTGCTGCCAGTGTGGCTTTGAACAAGCCCTTCACCCTTCTGGTGTCCTTTTCCTGACTTGCCTCCTTTCAGGTTTTTACCCTCCTCTTCCCCCACTCCCGCCTCCTCTTTCTGCCTCAAATTTTCATGTTTCAATTTCAGTTCCTTTCCCCAGTGGGGAAAGTTCTACCTCATGCATGGACACCTCTGAGTCATTGCCATACCGGGCCTAAAGCGTGAGTAGGAGGGCTCTTTTTACACGGTTAGCCAAAACCCATGTACCCATTATGACAATGGAGTTCAGACACCCTCCAGGGAGGGTGGTGGCTCATCCAAGGGAGGACCTCACTCAAGAGCCTAGCTGGCATCTTTGGGGAAACGGAGGAAGATCTCCCTCATTCTCTGTCCTCTCACCCCCAAATGTGCCTCAGCCTTCACTGTGCCCTTAGTGGCCAGAGAGTCTGTCTACTAGAGCAGAAGTCCAGATGTGGGCCCTGTGGCACATCTGGATCTTGTTTTCCTGGGCTTGGGTTTTTCCCCTTTTCCGGACAGACAGTGAATACTCCTGAAGCTACCAGAATTCCATTGAACCGTAGTCATAGGGTGGTTTTTGATATCCCTGGGATAAATTTTTAAAGGACAATCTCTGGTGTTTGTGTGTAGAGAGGCGTTGCCCTTGCCCCTCTACACTATTGCTTTGTGTATGTGTAGTATACAGCAGGTGCATAATAAATGCTTATTGACGGGGGATACAAATACATAAGTGAAAAAGACCTTATTTTCAAGAAATTTTAATTCTGTTGATGTGACCATTCGACATGTTGACATAAGTAAATGCAAAATCTATACAAAATCCAACCCCATCTGTGTGTGTGTGTGTGTGTGTGTGAGAGAGAGAGAGAGAGTCAACAACTGGGGAGTCAGGAAAGGCCTCTAGAAGGAGGCTGCACCCTTAAGACCTGTGGATAGGAGTTAGTCCTTGGGTGACTGCTCCATATGCCCTGGGAAGGTGAGAGAGGCTTTGATATCATGGGAAGAAAGATAGGCCTGTCATGTGGTGCCAGGGTTGGCATCAGGGCACTTGGGTTTAAATCCCTGTTCTGATGTCTTCCACATGTATGACCTTGGATAAGTCACTTATCCTCAGAGTCTCTGGCTCCTTATTTGTGAAAATGAAAGGACTGGACTTCCCAGTCCTCAAGGTCCCTCCCAGCTCTTAATCTGCTATCCTGTGAACGTTGTTCATACATGCCTGGGCCTCTCCCAGTTGCCAAAGATTACTAATTATGCTGATTTCATGGTTGTTTCAGGGACTGGGAGAAGGGAGTGTTTGGTGGGAGTAGAGCAAGGGGAAAGGGAAAGGAGGGGGCCCCTGGCTATGTGGGAGATCATACCTAGGCTCTGGCTTGGCCTACAGAAGATACCCAGCCCCAGGGAGAGGCAGGGAAGGCTGTGTTTGTCTCCCACACAATCACACAATGGGTATGTCGGTACCCTGCCCTGTAGTAACCCAGCTCAGGCTCCCTCCCCAGGGCTAAGCTCTGGGCACTGTGCCCTCCTACCCGCCCTAGGACCAACCTTCTGGGCCCACAAAGACTTAGGCTGGAGCTGCTAGATGGGGAGGGAGAGGACAGAATGGCTCCAGTTCCTGAGCTAAAGGATTTTTCCACATTTTATATGGAGAAAAGAGGAGGAGGAGGAAGAGAGAGAAGGGAAAAAATCCCATCCTCTCTTCTTATATTTTCTCAGAGAGATGAAGGGTGCTGAGAAGGGGGCCAGCACTGTACAACTGGCATTGCCCGGTCAAGACTGGGATGGGGGCCTCTCCTGACTCTGGGCTCCAGGCAGCAAGCACTCAGCTTCCTGGCTGACTGCTCTGGCAGAGCTGGCTGCCTTAAAGGGCTAGCAGGCTGGCACTGAGCCCTGGACCTTGGCTTGGGGGTTCTGAGTCAGGGAGGGGCCCTGCCCTTTGGGCAGAGCAACATATGGTTGGATCCTAAGAGTGTGGGGTGGGAGGAGCCATGGTGAGGAATAATGATCACTGCTAGCATGCAGGTGGCACTTTGTAAAGTTTGCAAAACTTCTTTTTCTTACCTTGTTTTGTTTATATCCGGGACCCTTGCCCCTTGGCATACTCCTTCTCAGGAGAATGTTTTTAAACATTTTCATAAAATGAAATGCAAAGGATGGCAAAGAAAATCAATTCTGTTAAAATGAGATTATTAAAAGATACTATTTTAAAAGTTCACAGAGCCCAGGTTAAGAGTTCATGTTCCGCAGTACATGGTCCGGTGGCTCTCTAAGAAAAGATAGGGTTCGTTTTTGTTATATTTTGTCTTACTAACCTTCAGAAAGAATATTTATACTTAGAAAACATTACTGAAATGGTAGAGTCTAGCTCATCCATTCTTGCTTAGAAGGCAGGGTATATAATAAATGATGACTATCACAGCTGACTATTTCAAGTGTTTAGAATTTCAGTCCCCACAACAACTCTGTAAAGTAGGTGTTTTGATGATCCCTGTTTTACAGATGGGGAAATAGAGGCTGCACAAGATTAAGTGACTGGTCCAGAGTTACACAGATAGTAAATATCTGAAACAGGAGTACAACTCTGAGGGTTGCTAGGTGGCAGAGTGGATAGAGTGCTGAGCCTGGAGTCAAGAGTTCAAATCTACCCTCCAACACTTACCAGCTATGTGACCCTGGGCAAGTCATTTAGCCCTGTTTGCCTTAGTTTCCTCATATGTCAAATGACTTGGAGAAGGAAATGGCAAATCCAGTATCTTTGCCAAGAAAATCCCAAATGGGGTCACAGAGAGTCAGACATGACTGAAATGACTATGCAAGATTCAAACTCAAGTCGTTCTGTTTGCAGTCCAATACTCCATGTATAGTGCTACTTAACTGCCTCATCAATAATGTAGAAATAGGAGGTTTTGACAGCCAATTATGGGATACCAGACCTTCAATTGGAAAGGATCTTTGAAGCAGAGTACTGGCAGAAGTCTCAGGGATCATCCAGGTACCCCTCCCCCATTTTATAGAACAAGACTTTGGTGCCCAGAAAGGAGCAGTATCTTGGCCCAGCATGCACAGGGAGAGCTGAGATTTGAATCCTGGTCCTCTGCCTCAAGGCCAGTGTGCTTGCCATAGTGCCGCCATATTGGGAAGGTCCTGGTCTTTGATAGAAGGGGTGGTCAAACATTCTTCTTGCAAAGTGAGGGATCCCCTGGGTTTTGCCAAGGAGATTGGTCGGAGAGGGATCACTAATTGTAAATAAGTACTTGGGAAATAAAAAAGGTTCAGACTTAAAAGAAATGCAAATTAGATCAACTCCAATGTGGCCACTCACATCCATCAAATTGTCAAAATAGGGGAAAATGACCTTGTTCTAGGGAGCTACCTGGCAGTGCGCTATAAGAAGGAAGAAAATCATCTTGGCCTTATTAAAAGAATCCCATTACTGGAACAGAGAGGAATGTAGTGCAGAAAGTATGGTCAAGTCAATAATCATGTATTGAGAGATTACCAAATGCCAGGCCCTATGCTGAGGCCCTGGGCTACAAGTATGGGCAGAAAGAAAGACAGTCCCTCTCCTTAAGGAGCTTATATCTTAATGGTAGGAGCTTTGACAGTCATAGGATGATGGGACAATTCTCCTGAGAGTATTTTCAGAGGGAGGGAGCTATATGTATAAACATCTCTGGGCATCAATTTCCTCATCTGTACAATGAGGGGATTGGATGAGATGAGCTCTCAGACCTTTTCCAACTTGATGATCACAATCCCTATCAATCCTTGTGGAGCACAAGGAAAAGGGGGAAGTCCTCTTTGGTGCTGGCCTCTTGGGGAGCATCTCTGTGGCCCAAGAGATTAGACACGCCGAAGCCTAGAGTAGACTTTGGGTCCTTTCTTTCCTGTGGGCCTACATGGGCCTTGATTCTTCTGCTTATGTTCTCCATTCTCCCTCTCTCTCTCCCTCCCTCTCTCTCTCTCTCTCTCTCTCTCTCTCTCTCTCCCTCTCTCTCTCCCTCTCTCTCTCTCCCTCTCTCTCTCCCTCTCTCTCTCCATCTCTCTCTCTCTCTCTCCCCCTCTGTCCTCTCTCTCTTCCTCCTTTCCCCCCCACTCCCTCTGTGTCATTTGTCTCTGTCTCTCCCTCTCCTCTCTCTCTCTTTTTGTCTTTTCTCTCTGTTTCACCACTCTTTCTGTTTTCGAGATCCCCTGTAAGGAATGATCTGGTATCTGGTCTGCAAAGGAAGCATGGAGGCTCCTGTGGGAGGGTTGCTTGGGGAAGGAGAGAAGAAAAGAAGGAGAGGTGCTGAGTTGGTTGGTGAGGCCTCCCCTCATCCAAGTCCAGTTTCCTCCTGCCTCTGTTTGTGATGGAGAGTCAGGTGGCAATGGGTGCTCACTGTGCCTGGGAGGGGGAGGTCAAGGAGATGGTGTCTTCTGGGGCATGCCCAGGGAGCCAGCCCAGACTGAAGGCAGAACCTGGGATAGGACTGACATGGAGCCACGGCCAGCTCCATCTGGCAAGATCAGCCTCTTCCTCTGTTTTTCTCTCCCTACTCCTCACCTCCCTCAGTCTTGGAATCCTTTATCCCCGTAGTAAACTGTAAACTTCTCAGTTTGATACGCAGAGCTCTGTGCAACTTAACTTTGGGCTACCTTGTCCCACATTACCTCCCTCCATGAGCTCTCAGGTCCAGCCCAACCAGCCCACACTCCATCTTCCATCTTCCAGCACCTTATATGGTCTGTCTCCCATTCTTGGAAGCTCTCCTCCTTCAAAGACTCAGCTCCAACGTTACCCTCTGCAGAAGGCCTTGTCTGGTTCCACCAGTTACTAGTACTTTCTCAACCTCTCCAAGCCTATTTTCTATCTTTCTTGTATGTATTCTCTCTCTCTCTCTCTAACTCTGTTTCTGTCTGTCTCTGTCCCTCTCTTTCTCTCTTTCTCTCTATCTCTGTCTCCCTCTCTGTCTTTCTTCTGTCTCTCTCTCTCTTTCTCTATGTGTACACATACATATATACACATGTGTTTATGTGTATATATGTGTATATGTATGTGTTATTATACATTATATATGTCTATATGTAGTAACTAAACTTTATAACTCTCTTAATGCTTTGCATATAGTAAATACGAAGTAAATGACTAAGTATGATGCGATCATATTGTTCTAGTAAAGCCAAAGGAACAGAGCTGTCCCCCTGGGCCTTGTTCTCACTGCTGACCTTGGGGAGGGTCTCAAATTAGGAGCAGGTGGGACCTCAAAGGGGTCTGAATCTGAACCTTGAGACACAGAAGGACTTGCCCCCTCCCAATGTCCCCAGGCCTCCTAGTAAGCTCACTGGCTTGGCGTTGACTTGAGCCTGGACCCAGCCCTGGCTGACCTAGGGTAGGCTTGTTGAACCTGGAGGTACCCTTCCTGTTAGCTATTAAGTAGGCTGTTACCACACAGCAGGAGCTGCCTGGGAAGGTTGGCTGTTGGGGACATTTCCTGACCCCAGTCGCCCCAGCCATGGAGTCTGGAGCGTATGGGCTTAGCTTTTTCATAATTTTTTTTCTGCCCCCACCCCTTTTTGTGTTTGTCTCTGTATTTTTTGGGGGGAGAGGGGTGTTATCCTTCCTTGTTGTCTGTAGGAGCCACGGTGCCCATTTCCCTTTCATAATCTCACAAGTTCCTGCTAGAGACAATGTCCTGCAAAGTTTCAAGCCCCTGTCTGACCCAAAGCTCATCTGGTTCACACAGTTAGCATCTGGAGGTCTCACTTGGCCTGTCCCCAGATGGGAACTCTACTCAAACAAGAAGTCAAGTTTGTTATCTAACCCGGGTCCTTTTAAACCCTCCCACGTACTTCCTACCAATTGTATTGTGGAGGCACAGGGTGACCTCATCTCACACCCCCAACACCCCTTCTCTTTCCCCCCTTGATCTCTCTAATTGGAGATCCAAGTGTACTGCCCCACAGCTGGCGTCTACAAGAGCTCCCCTGATGACGCAGCATAGATATGTCAAAAAAGCATTAGATTTAGGGTTTGAGAACCAGAGTGGGAATCCCAGCTCTGCTGTCATGACCTGGAGTGAGTCCTCAGCTTCCCCCTCTCTAAATGAGGGGTTTGGAACACTACCTCAGGTGGCTCCCCATTCTGATGACTGTGACTCAGAGCGGATGACAGCATCAGCGTGCTAGTGACCTTGGACAGGTCCATTCCCTTTGATAAGCTTCAGAGCTTTCATCTGTGAAACATAAATAGATAGCATCTACCTCAACCACCTTCCCCAACGTTACTGGGAAGATCAGATAGGTTAATAGATACGACATACCTTGGAGAATAACTAATCACTGGACACTTCCCTAACCTTTGAGAGTGCCAAGTACTTTACAGAAATTGTCTCATTTGAACCTCACAAGCCTCAACAGCTCTGGGAGGCAGGGGCTATTTTTATTCCCATTTAATAGATGAGGAAACTGAGACTCAGCTCCATGTCACAGTGGATAGAGCACTGGGCCTGGAGTCTCGAAGATCTGAGTTCAAATCCAGCCTCAGGCACTTAAGAGTATGACCCTCCTGAGCAAGTCATTTGACCAGTTGGTTTTAGTTTTCTCAACTAAACTGAGTCCACCATCTTGCTTCTCCTGGGCTCTACATCTGGGATCTTAATTAATTAATTAAGATTTAATTAATTAATTCTTAAGTCTGAATATGGGGGAGAAGATCATTACCCAATCGACCCCCTTCCCTCAGCCCTCTCTAGGCCAGGAGAGTCCATTTGTTGGCCTTTGGGTCCTAATGTACATCAATTTGGCTCTCAAGGAATCAGTGTAGGTGAGTGTCAGGAAGGCTGACTCCTACTAAGACCTTTAATAGATTGTTGACCTTTTCTGGTCTCAGTTTCCTCATCCCCTTACAACAGGGGTAGTAGTAACATCTTTGCAGGCTGGTTTTGAATGAGATGATGTATGTAAAGAATTTCTTAAACCTTAAGAGGACTTGAGTTCAAATCCAGACTTTGCCACTTCCTCCGTGGAAAAGTCACTGAATTCTTTGGGCTTCAGTTTCCTCATCTATAAAAAGAAATGATTCAGTTAGATTGCTCCAAAGGTCACTTCCAAGCCCTAAAACCCCATGAGTCAGGTAAATGGTTAAATAAATGTGATCCTGGAAGAGAACTCAGAGGCCAGCAAGGTCAACCCTCTCACATTACAAGGGGAGGAAACAGCTTTTCTTCTCATTGCAGCCATTATTATCCAGAAGAACGGATGGAGGGTGGGTCTTCAAGTACCAGGTTCAAATCCCAACTCTGACACATTATAGCCTCTTAGCACCCACACAACTCTCTGGGTCTATATGTCACTGAGTGGTTGTTGATCTGCCATGGCAAAAGGCATTTCCTGACTGGGAGTTCTCTTCCCTGAAGTTACAAGTTTGAGACTGCCTTCCCTCCAAAAAAATGTGTGTGCATACCATTATTGATGTTTAATATTACATAATATATGTACATATGTATACATGTATATATGTGTGTATATAATATTGGTGTTTAATTTTATATATGTGTGCAAATGTGTATGTACACATACACATATACATATACACACAATATACATATATGCATATAAATGTGTGCATACATACAAGCACACCTCAGAGATATTGTGCCTGGTTCCAAACCATCCCAATAAAATGAATTGCAATAAAACAAGTCACAATTCTTCTGTTTCCCAGTGCATATAAAAGTTATGTTTACACTAGACAAAAGTCCATTATGTGTATGAGAGTATTATATCTTAAAAAAACGTACAGGCTTTAATTAAAAGTATTTTATTGTTAAAAAGTGCTCCCCATCATCCGAGCCTTCGTCGTTGTGCTCGTCTTGCCTCCATGATGCTGACTGCTCAGGGTGGGGCAGCTGAAGGTCGGGTGGCTGAGGCAGTTTCTTAAAATAAGACAGCAATCAAGTTTGTCCCATCATTTGACTCTTCCTCTCACTTGAATACTGAGAGGCCATTGGAGGGTTATTAACTGGCCTAATTCTTGTGACTCGGGGAATAACAGGGAGGGATGGAGTCTGGCAATGGACAGTGAGAGCACGCATATTAATCAATTAAGTTTACTCTCTTACCTGGGAGTGATCCGTGACCCCCCACAACAGTTATGGTAGGATCACGGATCACAAGTCACCATTGCTGATATAATAATGACAAAGTCTCAAATATTGGGAAAAAGCATGATAAAAAAGGCCGTGTGTGTGTGTGTGTGTGTGTGTGTGTGTGTGTGTGTGTGTGTGTGTAAATTGTGGGGTTTGATATTACATATACATACACACACATATGCTTGGACATATGCATATCTACATGTGTGTGCATCATAGATCGAGTTTCCAGTCACATACATTGATCCAGAGGAAGCGCATGCTCCCGCTGTTGCAGGACACTGCCTCCCCTCACGCCCTGACTCAGCGCTAATCTTGTTCTAGATCTTGGGAGCCGTGATTCTCGGGTTTGGAATCTGGATCCTGGCCGACAGAAACAGCTTCATCTCTATTCTCCGTGAGTTTCCCCTGGGCTTGCCCTGCCCTGCTTGGCTGGGTTAAGGGGGGGCCCTGGGACCGAGGGAAGGAGATGCCTGAGGCCCCTAATCATCATGGGCCAGCCTCCTTCCTCTGGGAAGTGAGCAGGAGGAAAGGATGGGGGTTGGAGGCTCAGCTGGCCCAGGTCCTTCCTCCAACTTTTGGGTCCAAAATGTTGGATGTGTATGAAGTCCATTACTGTGAATGCTTTGAGTCCTCCCCGATCCCCGGAGGCTTGGCAAGCACTGGACGTGTGGCTAAGAGACAAGCCGTGGGGGTTTTTTCTTTTTGATAGAGCCAGCCCAGCCCTATGGGTGCAGTGCTCAGACTGGGCTGAGAGAGCACTGAACGTGAAGCCAGATCCCACCTCTGACAATAAATGCCTTAGACAAATCCCTTAGCCTCCTTGGGCGTTTTCTTCTTCCATCAGGTGATGACTTGGACAAGGTGATCTCTTAGTTTCCTTCCAGCTCTTAAACCTAGGGAGCCTATGAGTCAGAAAGACCTGAGTTCAAATCCTGCCTTTGTCACTTCCAGCTGTAGTATATTTGCCAAGGCACTTAACCCCCTCTTGTCTCAAGCAAATTCCAACGATTTATCTACTAAATCATAGATGGATTTCAGAAGACTTCCCATAAGAACAAAATCACAGATCCTTCTCGTGTTTGAGTGCTGGTATAGCACAGTCCTGAAAACACTGGAATAGGAGTGAGGAAACCTGAGTTCTGAGCTCAACTTGACTCCTAGCCTGCTGGGGGATCTTAGGAAAGTCATCTAAAGTTTTCTCCTTTGTAAAAGGAATAGAATGCTTTCTACTCTTTCCATGTTCGAGCAATGTTTCTTGTCTATTTGTGTGCCCATCATGATGAATGTGGGACACAGTTCATGGGTAGGAATATAGTAGGTTTTTGACTTTTTGATGTAGGTCTGATTTCACTTCCACTGCAGAAACTCTCCACTGGTGCAGTTTGGAAACTCATCTGTAATCAGTCGATCAAGAGAGGCCTGTTTAGGGCACTGTCCTTGGTACGGACACTGAGACTCCAAAAGTTAAGTGATGGGCACATGAACCCCCCTGGTCTTCCTGCCTCCAGAGCCTGCCCTCCTTATCTGCTACATTAGGATACCCCAGGCAGAGTAAGCCTGGCAAGTATCTAAGTCTGACTTCTTTTTTAAATAGTAGATTTTATTGGTATCATTTATGTTCCAATCTCTTAGGTTTTCCCCAGATTCCTTCTCATCTCTTCTCCCAGAAAGCCATCCCTTAGAACAAAGAATCTCTGAATTTTTAAGGTCACTGAACCCAGGGTATTTTAAATACATAATTATTTGAAAGAGCAGAGTGGCTTTTTCAGGAGAAAAGCAGTGAACTGGAAGACCGAATCCTGTCTCTGACACTAACTTACTACATGGCCTTAGGGCAAGTCTTGTCACCATTCTGGGCCCCAGTTTCTTTATCTGTAAAAATGAGTAATTTAGACGAAAACCTATCAGTTTCCAACCACCTTCTGACCGTCTCCACTTGGAATTCTCCAGGAGCAACTCAACCCATTGTGTCCAAAATTAAATTCCCATCCCTTCCTCCACTTTTCATTCCCAGCCTCCCTAATTCCACTGATGAGGCCACCATCCTCTCTGTCACCAAGACTGAAGCCCCTGGAGCCACCTTTGGCTCTTCCCTCTTTCTCACTGTCTCTACCCGATCCATTCTCAATGCCATCACTTTCCCCCTCTCAAATCCGTCTTTTCTCCACTTACACAAATATTTCTTTTGTCTATATGGACATCCTAAATGAAATCCTGCACTCAGTCTTCTTTTCTCCAATTCTTCCTGCACAGCTACCCAGATCTTATTCCAGACAAACAGTTCAGGACAAGTTGCTGTTCTATCCAAAAACCTTCAAGGGCTACCAGTCGCCTATGGGCTAAAATCTGAATCCTCAGTTCTCTATTTCCAGTCTCATTCCTCATGATTCTCCTCGATGTCCTCTATATTCCAGACAAATTGAACTGTTGGTTGTTCATAGATCTTGCCTAGCCATCTCTGCCTCAGTGCACTTGTGAAGGTGGTCCATCCCTTTGCTTGAAAGCATCCTATGACGGGGACCGCATGACCTCTCAAGGCAACTCATCCTATTTTTGGACAGCTCTCATCGTGAGCATGTTTTTCCTGACACTCAGCCCAAATGTGCCTCTTTGCTTCATTTCCCTCTTGCCTCTAATCCTGTCCTCTGTGAGTATTCAATAGGATTATTATTCAAGTATGTGAATACTGCCACTGTGACCACTGTGACCTCTTCTCTTCTTACCCAGGCGGAACATCCTGAGTTCCTTCAGCTGTTCCTCATTTCGCGGGGATGGCTGGTCAGAGAATGACTAGTGCTGGAAGGGACCTTGGAAGGCATCTTTCCAACTTTCTCATTGTACACTCAAGGAAAATAAGGCCCAGGAAAGTTAAATGACTTTCAAAGATCAAAAGAATATTCAGTTTCAGAGGCAAGATTTGAAATCAGGGGCCTGGCTCTAGAACCAGTGCCCTTCCCAAGGGTCCATGGCCCACTTCCCCTGGACAGAGGCAGGACTTCACATAATCTTCGGCATCTGGATGCAGACTCTGTTCTCGATCCCAGGCCTTAGCACCCCGTCCCCCCCCCCCCCCCTCAGGTCATAGAAGGTTGTGGTTCTACTTCTCTCCTACCCCAACAGCTGCAGGAAAGGTTCAGGCCAGGGAAGCGCTGACAGCTGTTGTATTTGCATAACGTGAAAGCCCCACTGAACCTGGGGTGGGGAGTAGCCCACACCTGTCACCGCATCTCCTCCTGAGAGAGCAGACTGGGAAGCAGGGTCATCCTCTGCCAGCTGCCCCAATTCTCCCCTGGGAGGAGGCTGGCCCCATTCTGGTCAAGCCCAAGCTTCTCAAGGCTTAGCAGTCTCCTTCCGGGGGGGGTTGGGGAGGGACAGAGATTTCCTGTTTCAGCCTAGGATCCCTCTCACGCAGCTGTGTTCTCCTGGTCTCCTCCACCCCTCCAGTAACCTGAGCGTCCTTGCAAGGGACTCTCCTACTTGGGGCCCGCTGTGGTGAAAGGTGGCAGGAGAATACAGAACTCCCTGGTCTTGGCCCCTAGCCTGTGCTTCTCAGGCATTGGTCCACCAGAGGAGGTCCAATGAGCCCTCCCATGTTCCTGTCTCTGAGCTCATGTTCCAGTGGGCTCAGCTGACTCTCTGGGGCTGGGACACTCCTCACTGCCTTTTTGGACCCCTTTTGCCTTTCAAATTTTTTTTATACCTTACTCCCGGCTACTGGTCCAGGAACAGTACCCTCTATCACCTCCCTCTGGACATTTTCCTCCAGCTGTCCCTGGTGCCTGGAATGCTCTCCCTTCTCCACTCCCACTGCTGACCTCCCCAGCTTCCTTTAAACCTGTTCTTCTATAGGAAACCTGCCCTAACCCTTCTTAATCCTATTGTTTTCTTTTCTTTCTTTTATTTCCTTTTTATCCTTTGCTTTGCATATATTTGTTTTATACATTTTTGCTTTGTATATATTTGCTTGCATGTTGTCTCTAAGCTCCTTGAAGGCAGGGACTGTCTTCTGCCTCCTTTGGTATCCCCAGGACTTAATATGGTGCTTAATAGGCACTTTATGGTTTTTGATTAGAGGGTTAAATACTGATCAAAGTTCCAGTCAGCTCATCGATTACTAGCCATACGACGCTGAGCGACTCATCTAGAGCCTTAGACTATCAGATCTGGATGGTGACTCTGAGGGGACCTAATAATGGTAAGAACTGACATTTATAGTCACTTATATTAAAATGAATACTGTTAGGGTTTGCAGAGCACTGGACACATGGTTTTCACTTAATCCTTACAACAATCCTGGGAGGTAGGTATTTTTATCCCCATTTCACAGATGAGGAAACTAAGGCAAACAGAGGTTAAGTGACTTGCCCAGGGTCACACAGCTAGTAAGTGTCTGAGGTCACACTGCACACAGGTCTTTGTAATCCTAAACTTGGTCCTCTGTCCACCCAGTCAACTAATTCTCTGCTTAAGTCCCTTAATGAGAATCCTTGTATAGTATGTCCTCACAAGTGGGCTTTGCTTGAATAGTTCTCATGACAGAGGGCTCGCTATCTTTAAAGCAGTTTGACCCACTTTTGGAAAGCTTTCATATTTATTGGAAGTTTTTTCCCAAGGATAGGGGCATTGCCCGTCCTCTGGCTGCACAGTGGATCTGGTTTTTCACATCCATTGCCATCTGTAGTGCCCCTGCGCCCTCCAAGGACCCCTGTGCCTTGGTGCCTTTCCTGCTGCTGCATTCTCCAGGGAATAGTCTCTCTCTCTCTCTCAGTTAAGAGCCTGAGCTCTGGGAAAGCAGGAAGAGCTCTTGTTTTGCTTTGTATCCCCAATGCCAAACACAGAGCTTGGCCTACAGTAAGGGCTTAAAAGCATTTAACTTTTCCATTCTGTTTTTACATTAAGCTAAAATCTTTCTCTATGAAACACCCGCTCCATTACTGCTGCTTCTGCCTGGTGGGTCTGAGCAGAAAAGTCCAGCTGTTCTTCTATAGAGCAGACCTGCAGAGACTTGAAAACTGCTACTGAGGGGTGTGTGTGTGTGTGTGTGTGTGTGTGTTCAGAATTATGTCCTCTTAGGCTAAAGCTGTCCATCTGCTTTAACTGATGCTCTTATAGCAGGGTCTCTTCATAGGCTCCAGCTTTAAGCACCAACTCTGTGAAAGCACCAGGGGGTACAAAGAGGAAAATGAAATAGCCCCAAGCCTCCAACGAATTTTCTTTCTCCTAGAAGGATGGGCACAGCCCCAACTTGAGAGCTGGTCAGGTTCTGAGTGAGTGATCATCTGGATGTCTTGGAGAGATGGGTGAAGTCACTTACAAAAGGCAGTCAGTGGCTGAGGCAGGATCTGAACTCAAGGCTTCTGGCTCCAAATCCAGCACTCTTTCAAGACAGCAAGCATTTACTGTGGGGCTGCTGAGCATTGGCGATCAAAGAAATATGAAAAGACAGTCCCCGTCCTCAAGGAGTGTGTGCACTGGAATGAGGCAGGCAACATGAGAGCAACTTGGTGGTTACCAGATCCATGCAGAATGCTTGAAAAGTAGTCTGAGAGGATAAGACATCAGCAGCTGGGGGACCAGCAGAGGCCTCCTGAAATGGAGCTGGGTCTTGAAAACTAAGAAAGGGAGCGTTATGAGTGTTGTGACAGCCTGTGCTGAACGCTTTGTAAATATTACCTCATTGACCTTCATAATAACCCTGGTGCTATTATTACCCTTATTTTACAGTTGAGGAAACTGAGGCAGACAGCGGTTAAGTGACTTATCCAGAGTCACCAGCTTTGGATGAAGATGCTATTACAATCCTCATTTTTCAGCTGAGGAAGGCAGGGGTTCAGTGGTTTGCCCAGGGTCACAGAGCTAGTGTCTGAGGCCAGATTTCAGCTTGGGCTCTTCCTGACACTAGACCCAGTACTCTACCCACTGTACCATCTAGCTGCCTCTAATACAAAGCAGGGGATGGAGAATCAAGTTTGGGGAGAGGCAAGTAGGTCAGTGTTGCTGAAACATCAATTACATAGAGGAGAATAGGACATAAAACAACTGGAGGAGGGGAAGGGACCCAGTAATGAAGAGCTTTAAATGTCAGGCACTCCTAGGGTTAATAGGGAGTCACTGGACTTGTGGGTAGGTGGGGGAGGGAAAGAGCCATGGTCACCCCTTTATGGCAGCAAAATCCCAGTTCTGCCACTGACTGTCTTGTGCAAGTGACTTCAGCATCCATTGGGTTCTTCTCATCTGTTGGGATAGAGGGAGGGATAAGAGAGAAGAGAGACCTGAGGAAAGGAGACCAACCAGAGCCCAGTGCGATAGTTCAGGTGTGACTCGGTGAGCTGCTTCTGAAGGACCCTAAGTCCCATCCAAGGCCTTTCCCCTGGGGATTCCTGAGAATTATTCTTTGGGCATGTCTGTAGAGAACAAGGAGATCAGTGGTTTCTTGCAATGAGTCTTTCCCAGTCAGTAAACCCTAACTCACTCTAGAATATAGTAACTGGGGTTTTTTCTTTTTAAAAACAATTTTAAATAGACTTTGTTGGTATTAATTATCTTTGCATCATTTTGGTTTCTCCCATGCATCACTCTCCTTCTCCCTTCCCTAGATCCATACCTTTAAACAATATGATGTTTTCAAAGACGAGTAATTGAGTCTGACAACATTCCATCTGCTGAAGGCTGAGGTGACCAGTTTGTGTCTCCTATGTACATTTCCTCTTCTGGTTTGCCTCTCCCCTTCCTGAGCTGCCCATTTGGGATGGGAAAGCCTGTCATCATCAGTGATGTCACTAAGGTCTTTCATCTGGTCCTTGTACCTACTAATTAACCCTTCACCTAGGGCAAAAGATTTAAAGCATCAAAAGACTCTTCTCCCATGACCTACAAACAGGGAAAGTGAGGCATATCTGTTCAGCTTCCTGTCTCCTCACAGTATCTCTAGCCTCTTTCATTTGATGAGCTCTGCATCTCAAACAAGTACTTACCTCATGAATCTTCCCTGGGAGCCATGTGGGTGGCAGACAAGCAGCTTGCCATCCCCTGCTAAACAGACTGGCCTGGGGCAGAGTTGATGAGTGAATATAGAGAAGCATCTTCATTGTGGGGTGGGCAGACTGGAGCTAGCTTTTTCGGGCCCCCAACGGGGACTGGCTCCATTCCAGATTGGGGGAAACTTAGTGATGGCATCATTTGCCCCAAGAGTGTCCTGTGACTATACAAGCATTCTTGGGGCAGTTGGCCAAGAGGAGCCCTCTCCCTCACCTCCCTCATCATCAGTTGCCAAGTCCTGCTGATTCCATCTCTAAACTAGCTCTCAGACTCATCCCTCCTCTCCATTCCCACTGGAACTATTGGAGTACAAGCCCATGACCAATTACAAATACATTCTTTCATCCTCCCCTTCTTTCTTAGAAGTAAATAGGTTTCACAGTAGATAAGGGCACTGGACCTGAAGTAGGAAAGACTTAAATGCAAATATGACCCCAGACATTTACTAGCTGTGTGACCCTGAGTAAGTCACTTGAACCTCAATCTGCCTCAGTTTCCTCATCTGTAAAATAGGGATTATAATGGCACCTACCTCCCAGGGTTGTTGTGAGCACCAAGTGAGATAACATTTGTAAAGTTCTTCACAAATTTGAAAGTGATATATAGATGCTAGCAGTTATTGTGATCATTACATCCAGGTCAAAATCCGCAGTGGTTCCCTGTCAGCTTCAGAATAAAGTTCAGACTTTCCTGCCTGATATTCAAAACCCTCAACAGCCTGAGGAGCCTCCCTATCTTTCTGATCTTAACTCATAGTATTCCCCTCTCTGGTCCAGCTAAATTGGTCTGTGGAACATGTACTTCCCTCTCCATCCTTGATGTCTCAGCTCATGCTGTTTCCTGTGCCCTCTCTCCCTCCCTTCCTGCCCCAGTCTATTAAGTTTCTACCCCTCTTATAGATTCCACTTAGATGTCACCTGCTGCTGAAAGCTTTCCCTAACTTCACCCCACCCCCCAAATACAAACATGACTTTCCCTACTGATCTCATGTCCTTCTTTGTCTTGGATTTTTCTGCATCTTTTAATCATGTTCTAAAACATTGGTGTCTTATTTCCTTGAGTGGAAAAAGTCCTGTACTCAGAGTCTGAAATCCTGGGTTCAAATGATCCTTATGGTCCTTTGAGGGCATTGCCCAGTGCCCAGCACAGGGCTCTGCCCACAATTGTTGCTTAATACACCTGCCTTGTTGTTCTTCCATCAAGAACTCAATCAACAAGCATTTATTATATGCTTACTGTTTGCCAGGACCTGGAGGTTACAGAGAAACCTGGAGATAAGGAAGGCAAAAACCAATCCCTGTCCCCAAGGCACTTATAGTCCAGTGCGAGAAATAACATGCAGAACAGATAGAAGTTGCCTTTAGAAGGGAAGGCATCATCATCTGGGGAGGTGTGAAGGGCATGGGAATGGCCTCTTGAAGATGATGGAATTTGAGTAGAGTCTTCAAGGATGCCAGGGAAACTTGAGAGGTGAGGTGGAGGAGAGAGAACATTCTAGGAGTAGGGGACTGTCACTGATGTTGGATGGGCAGGAGATAAAAGTTTCTAAGTGTAAAACCCATAGAATAGCCAACAAATGCCCCTTCCCCAACTAATTAATCAAAGCAACTGACTGTGGCAGGAAAAGCCAGCTTTTAAAGAAATAAATGAAGCATAAGTTCTGTCCAATGGCGGAATGGACTGCCTCCCAAAATGTTGATTTCAATCAAAATCTAGCTCACCACTTATTTGGAATGTTGTGGATGAAATCACTGGTCATGAATAAGTTGACCTAGATGCTATAGGAGGTCCTGTCTAGTGCTCAGGTTCTATATTCCTGACTCCCCAACCCATTGTCCTTTCTACTATAGTACCTGTCCATTTTAATTATTTAATCCATGGTTTCACTGGGGTAGGAAATTCCCCAGTGAGGAAACTCCCTCCTCCCATTCAGACAGACAACTATTTTGTAATTTGGCATCTTAATTGTCAAGGCCACTGAAAAGGGAAAGGACTTGGCCAGTGTCATACAGTGAGGATGCATCAGAGGTGAGACTTAGACCCAGGTCTTCCTGACTTTGAGGCCAGCTCTCTATCCACTAGGTCAGTTTGCCTTTCATTGTTTTCACCAGGACCATGGAATCTCAGAAATGATGGGTCCTGACCACCCTATGAAGTTGGGAGACTTGGAGTCAACTACTATCTTAGTTATTGTACTCTTGGGCAAATCACTTTGATTGATGGACTGTTTCAGTCTATAATCATCTATTAAGTACCCATACTATGTTCCAGGTTCTTCATCCAAGTCTCAATTTCCTCCCCTGTGAACTGGAGATAAGAATCCTTGACATGCTATCCTGCAGGATTGCAAAGATCAAACATACTAACATCCATATAGGGGCCATGTTGGCCATGAAGAGTACTCAGTCTGCAAGTGAAAGTATTTGATTTTTCATATAGGTCTTTTCTCTGGTCCTCATTTCTTGATTCTGGAGTAACTTGTGTTTAGGGGAAAACAGGGGAAGAAATAATCATATCTTCTTCTTCTTTCCTCAGAGACTTCAACCAACCTGAAGATTGGGGCATATGTCTTCATCGGGGTTGGGGCCGTGACCATGATCATGGGCTTCCTGGGTTGTATTGGAGCAGTCAATGAAATTCGGTGCCTCTTGGGGCTGGTGAGTGAAGACCCTAATGAAGACCCTTCCCCTGTAAGCTTAGATGTCCATCTTGTCTTCCTGCTTTGTCTTCTATCACATCGCAATATGGAGGGTCTGGATGCTGATATTAGCAGGACTAGCCCTTGTCCATTGTCTTGTGCTCAGTGCTCACCCCTATGAAAGAGACTCCTTGTGCATTTAGGCTGACTTGTCTCATGAGAACTAGTGGTCTCATCAATGGTATGGTTAGGCCAGCCCTGTTGTTGTGAACCTAACTTCCCCTGGCTTTAGTTTCCCACTTGTAAAGTGAAGAGGAGGTTCCTTCTAGCCCAAGCTCTTCATATAGATGCTATATACTATGACTTTGATGTGTTAACTGGGGTATCCTTTGTTGATCTCCCACATCTCACATTCATTACTTTACCTTTCCAGTACTTTACTGTCCTCCTTCTGATCCTTGTGGCCCAGGTGACAGCTGGAGTCCTTGTCTATGTCCATTCAGATGAGGTAAGTAGTCTTTTACTGACTAGAATGATGGACCTTCCTGAGGGTGAGCAGGAACAGTCAGTGGCCAAGCCAACAATGGCCGTTTTCCTTCCATTCCTCAGGGGAAGGATCTCAACAATGTTGACAATTGGAATTGTCTATTCGAATCTCAACAAACTTTTTGGTCTCAGAATCCCTTTAAACTTTTTAAATCATTGAGAACCCTTCCTCCCGAGAGCTTTTGTTTATATGGGTAATAACTAACAATAGTTACTATATTAGAATTTAATATATCTTAGTGTTATAAAATTGTTTTGACTTCATGAACCCCTTAAAAGAGTCTTGGAGATTCCCATGACCCCTTGGAACATACTTTGAGAATTGTTGTCTAAAGACTCTACCCATAGCCAAATCAGTTATAGAATGTTGGAGCTGGATAGGATCTTGTCTCTGGTATAGGAGAAAGCACAGTATATTTTGAATGAGTGTTCACTTGGATTTGAAACTGGTTATGACCTTGAAGGGCAATGGACCTTAGTTTCCCTTTTATAAAATGAGGGGCTTGGATTAGATGTGACTGATGCTCCTTCCAGCCAAAGATCTGTTCTTTTAACTACATCATTGTAGGCTGCTGTTTGGTCCTAGGTTCAACTCAACCATCACTGTTCTTATCTGTGTTCCTGCCCAGAGATCAGTCAGTGATAGTTTTATCAATCCTATCGGGGTGATAAAAGCATCTATCCAAACAGGCATATCAGGTGGTCAGAGGAACCAGACACTGAGAATGTAAAGAAAGAGCATGGGATTGGGCATTAGGAGGCCTGAATTCACCCATAACATCTGCTACCAACTAGTTGTGCACCTCTGGACAAGTTACAACCTCTCTGGGCTTCAGTTCCTCAACTGAGCTATAAAATGAAGGGATTGGGCTGGATGAACTCTAAGGTCTCTCCCAACTCTAACACTTTATGTTCTGAGATTTCTCCCAACCCTGGAAGGAGATCCCTTCCCATTCTGACATTTTCAGAACTCCTCTCACTCTAATATTCTATGTTCTAAGGCCTCTTCTAGCTCTGACATACTATACTCCAAAGTTCCAAATTTCTTCCATCTCTCATATTTTATGAGTCTGTCCTTCATCCCAATGTACATGGAAGTAGTAGATGACCTAGAACCTAAAGTCTCTAGACTCATGAAACAAACATGACTTCAGCTAGCCTAAACTGCCTCATCTAGGCCATCCCACTTCACTAAATCACAAAATTCTGGAGCTAGAAGGGATCTCCAACCCACACCTGAAGAAGAGTCACCTCCCCAACTTAACTCGAAAGTGATCAACTTCTAACTGAAGATGTCCAGTGAGGAAGAAACACTTGGTACCAAGGTAGTCTGATTTCACTAAGGGATCACAGTATTAATTAGGAAGTTTTTCTTGATATCAAGTCTACGTGTGCCACAATTGCTTCTACTTCTGCCCTCTGGGTGAACCAGACCAGTCGAATTTCTTCTTCAAGTGTTTGAAGACACCTTTCATAGACTTCTCTATGAAGAAGAGAAGTCTGGGGCACCAATCTATCACCCAAGACTTCTCACCCTCACTCTTACTTTCCTCAACCTCTCCTCATGTGGCATGCTCTTGGAGAAATTCATCATTCTAGCTGCCTGCCATCTTATCTGTGTCCTTCCTAAAGTGTGGGACCCTGAAGTGCCCACAAGGAGTGATTCTCCTCATGCCCTGGTCAACTCATTAGACAATAGTTTGGTTTTTCCTTCTTCCCCTCTTAGAGGACAGAAAGAAAACAAGATGTCGCCTCCTTCCCCTCCTATTGATGCCACGAGTTTCTAGTGATGTTGCTTTATCTGAGAAGGAACAATTTAATTTTTTTTCTCCTCCAACCCATCCTAATTTCCCCATGGAAGAACAAACACCTCTGTTACTCTCTTTGTCCCAATGGTCAGCTTGATTCAAGAATTGGGACAAATTCAAGGCTGGTTAAGGTTTTCTGAAAGGAAGACAAAGGAGATGTCTTGTGACCCCTTCCCTCCTTCCTGCTCCTCTGCTGCTCTCTTTGATCCAGGACAGCACCTCAGTGGCATCCATGATTTCTTATGCTCTGTCTTTCATCCCATATATCATAATCTATTGGCCTGGTGTTGTGGTTTCTACATTTGCAACATATCTCATGTACATTGGCTTTTCTCTACTCCTACACCCCAAGTCCAGACTTTTATCACCTCTTTCCTGGATGATTGCAGGAGTCTTCAGGTTGGTCTCTGCCTGCTTCTATCCACTGTCTACTCAACTGCCCAAGTGATCTTCCTGAAACTCAGTTCTGACCATGTCAGCCCTTCCCATTCAATCAGCTGTACTGGCTTCCTGTTCCCTCTAGGATAAAATATAAAATCCTCTTTTGTAACCCTTTATAAATCTTGATTCTTTCTATCTTTCCAGGCTACTTGCACCTAATTTCCCCCTCCATACTCTGACCCAGTGACAACAGCCTCCTGACGCCCCAAAACACTTCACCTCCAGACTCCATCCACTTTCCCTGGAACTGGAATTTCCACTATAACTGGAATTCTGTTCCTCCTCATCCTCACCTCTTACTCAGCTCCACTGACTTCCTTCAACTCAGACCAAATCCGCCCCCCTCCTATGAGAAATCTTTTCTGATCCCCCTCAAAGACTGCCTCCCATTTGTCCTGAAGTTATCTTCTATGTATGATTTCCCCCCCACCAGAATGTGACCTCCTTGAAGGGAGGGGCTGGGTTTTTTGGGGTTTTTCTGTATCCTTAGTACTTGGCACAATGACTGATTGTTGCTCTTTGGGAATAGGTCCCTGCCTGCCAGTTCCCATGCTACTATCTGGAAGAGTCCAGACTGGGATACAGGAGGAAAGAAACTCATCAGTGTCTTGTTTCCCCAACTGTTCCCAGTTGCCTTTGTTGGAATGGTCCAGTCACCCTAGGAGGAGGGCCGAGCATGGGAACTGAGTCCCTTCCAAGAGGGGAGGGTGCATGGGGTGTTGGCTGACTGCAGGTCGCCCAGGCTCCAGCTTAGACTGGGCTCTGGTCCAGCCTCTAAATCCCCTAAAGACTCTTTCCATTCCTCTTTTGTACATCCATCTCTTTTCCTCCATGCAGTGGAAAATAGGAGGAGTCTCTGGGAATGGGGTCAGGAAATTTGGTGGTCGGAAAGAATCTGAGTTGAAGCAAAGCCCGGTAAAGAAAAGGGTAGGAAGATGCTCTCAGCCTGGCCTCTGCCAGGGCTCAGGCCCACGCATGGCTGCCAAAGGGCAGAGAAAGCCCCAGAGTTGGGTGAGTGGCTGAGGTCAGGGGAAGGGTAGGTAGAGGGAGAAATGATGGGCCTTCTTTCCATAAGTCTCCTCTTTCTTGTGGGAGCTACTTTGTCTCACTTTCTAGATAGAAAGAGAAGAAAAAACTGCATTGTCCGATGAAAAAACAAAACCAAAAATCCCCTGCAAAACAGTGGCGTTGAAGTCAGGGGTCCTCGGCTTGAGTCTATCCTTGACTCCCTCACTTCTTGGCCCTCAGTTTCCTCATCTGTAAACTGAGTTGGATTAACTGGCCCTAAAGTCCCTTCCTTCTCTAACTCTTATGAACCCATGACCCAGGGAAAGTCAGTTTAAATCTCTTTGGGCCTCAATTTCCCCATCTGTAAAATGAGGGGTTTGGATTTACTACCTGTGTGACACAGAGCAAGTCATTTCATCCCCCCAGGACTCAGTTTCCCCATCTGTAAAATGCAGGCATTGGTCTCTAGATGACCTCTGAGTCCTTTTCCAGCTCTAAATCTCTGATCCCATGAGCCGAAGACCTTGCTCTAGCCTCTGGAATTACTCTGGACTTCCTTGCATCAAAGAGAACCAGGGTCCTGCTCAGTGGGGATGCCATTACCCTGTAATTCACTTTCTTGTCCCTCTCCATTAAAATCAAACCAAAACACAAAAAGCCCCGCTACACACACACACACACACACACACACACACACACACACACACACACACCTCAAACACAAAAAGCCCCACTACACACACACACACACACACACACACACACCCCTCATAATACCATAGGTGGTGAAACAGATTTTCTCTTGTATAAAGCAGCCCTCTGTGGGAGTCTCAGTGGAAAGTCTGTCACCTCTGACCCCCACCCCCACCCTCAGCTCAGGTTTCTGCATCAGCACTGCTAGGGAGTGGGGGGGCGGTTGGAGGTTGTGGGGGGGAACAGTGAGAGTGAACAGAAGGAAGAAGCGGGGTCTTTTCTGTTCCCCTTTGTGGTGAGAGAAGGAAACTGCGGGCTGAGACCAGAGAATAACAATAGCCCATTTGGGTAGCAGGCCTGGGAGGCTGCTTGTGCCGGTCTTATTCACTTCCTTTACATCTAAGGAAACTGAAGTTCAGAGAAGCGCTCAGTTACCCATCGTCCCAGAGCTAGTAGGTATTGTGGGCAAAATTTGAACTTGGGTCTCTCAATCCAAACCCAAAGTGTTTTCCTCTATGCCATGTGTATGACTTTGACATCTGGGATAGAATCGAGTGTGTGTGTGCGCGCGCATGCATGTGTGTGCACGCATAGGGGCAAATGTCAGCAGGGCAAGGAGAGTCCTTTTCTTAATGCTTTGAATAGGACAGAATCTTTGCTCTCAATCAATCAAACAAGTAGTAAGCACCTACTGTGTGCCATCCACTAGGTCATGAAAATACAAAGACAAAAGTGAGCCATTCCCTGACCTCGATTTCTGGGGGAAACAGCAGCTCCCCTATATGGAATGTAAACTCGAGTTCAGGGAAATAAACAAAGAAATATATAAATGTACACACCCACACATGTACGTATATATGTGGGTATGCATATACGCATATATATGTACAGAATGTATAGTTGGTCAACAATTAAGTGCTTACTGTGTGCCAGGCACTGTGCCAAATGCTGTAGATACAAAGAAAGAAGACATGGTTCTTGCCTTCAAGGAGGTTAGTCTAATGGGTAGAGGTTGGGTGGGAAGGATGATGCATGGTGGACGATTCACATCTGAGACTTGTAAAGGTCCTCTTGGAAGGTGATCACAACGGGGAGGGGCCGCCTCCCAAAGGTGCGATTTGAGGAGAGTCTTGAAGGAAGTTTTGGAAGTTTAGGGAGGGAGGGTTCCAGAGGCTGGGGAGATCAGAAATGCCTCCTCCAGCAGGTGAGCAGTGAAGGAGACCAGTGATTCTGAGAGGTGGAGCTGGGGACAGACATAGGGACGGCCAATGCGGACACAGAGATGGCAAGCAGAGCATCGTGGGGGCTGGATGATAGAGCACATGGAGGGGAGAGAGACCATCAAGGGAAAAAGGAGCTTATAGTCTTATGCGTGAGCTAAGCTATATCCCTAAATGAACCAATACTGTAGCAGTAGGTATACGGTGTGGTATACGGACCAAGTTGTAGTTCAGGAGTCAGGGAGACCTGGGTTCAAATCCTGGCTCTGCTACTTTAAAGCTATTTAACTGTATGCAACTCCTGAGCTCCTCATCTGTGAAATGGAAATAACACCATTTACACTAGCTCCTTCACAGGGGTTGTTGAACCACCAATAGCACAGGAATGTGGAAGAGGAAGAAGGAGAAGGAGAAAGAGCTTGAGGAAGAGGAGGGGAATTTCTTTCTCTTTTTTTAGAGCCAGCTAGGTGACAGCATGGATGGCATGCTGGATCTGCAGCGAGGAGCACGAGTTCAAATCCAGACCCAGATACTGCTGCGTGACCCTCGACAAGGCACTTAAGCCCCATGCGCTCCAGTGTCCTCATCTATAAAATGGGGATGATAACAATAGAATCTATCACCAGTGGTTTTTGTGAGGATAAAATGGAATCATATTTGTAAAGTGCTTTGCAAACCTTAAAGCCCCCCCTAAGTGCTAGTCTATTATTATAGCTACTGAGTGCTTTTAGAGGGCAGAGGAGGGAGGAGTCTCTGTGAGTTAGACTGGGTCGGTCAGTGAAGGTCATAGCAAGGTAGAGGTAGCGTTGGGCCCTGGTTGAGACATCTCTTCTCACTGCATGGATAGAGCCAGGGGGTCCCTTCAGTTTGCTTACGTACCTTCTCAGCCCTCTCGTACTGCAGTACTCCTACCTATGTATGGTCCCCTTGCTTACTGCCTGGTTTCCTGGGGAGCCTGACAGGCCCAGTTTGGCCAGTGGTGGTGGCAGAGAGGCTTCACCACCCCCCCTCCCCTCCTGTAGCCCAAGGCTGCTCCACTACAACCTCCTGTGTTGTTTCTGGTTCTCTGGGGATGTGAAATGAGGAAGCCGAGGTCCACCCTGTGCTCATACCTGGGATATAAATAGAGAACAGAATCCAGAATATCAGGGTTAAAGGCCTGAAAGGCATTTAGACTATGGGAGGGAAGGGTGAACAGAAAAGGTAGGAAGAATGCCCATTGCTGGGGAGAGGCACCCTACTATGTGCCAGCCAGAGGGGGTAAATAGCAGGCCTGGAATCAGGAGGAGCTGCATCCAAGTCCTGCCTCTGACAAGCGCTAAGTGACCCTGGGAGGTGGTTCATTCTCTAAAACTGAGCTTGAGCAGGTGCTGATTCCCATTGGCAGGGGAGTTTCCTCATTGGAGGAGATCCTTACATCAGTGAGTGAGGTACTAGGCTAACTGCCCGGGATAGAAAGACAAAATGAAATGATCGTGTCCTCAAGGGCCTTGCATATTACCGGGATGGAGAGCTTAAACAAAGATAAGGAAATACAAATGAATTTTAGTGCAATAGGACAGTAACAACAGGGGAAGGGGGAGACTCTAATGCAGGAAGATTCATGGAACTGGAAAGGAGTAGGGAGTCTGAGAGTCTGGGAGGCAGGTGAAGGCCGAGGGAGCTGTCCACCCTTGTCCAGACCCCAGGAATGAAAGAAAGGCTGACTTGAACTGATCCACTCTCTCTGTGGCTGCTTCCTCTTAAAAAAGTGGGAGTGGGCTGAACCTGGGTGAGGGGCCCCCAGTTTATTGGGCTCCACTTTATCAGGGTCTAATATGACCATGAGAAAGAAAAGCAGAAATCTTTCAGTACCTGCTTCCAGAACCAGAAAGTGTAGATACTTTTTCTGTGTAGGCCCCTGAAAATCTCCCAGCCAGGAACCTCAGCTTCTCCTCTTGCCCCCTTGTGTTTCTCAAGAAGGAAAGGGACCCATGGAGTTGTTCTGCATCCTCCCAGTTTCGACTCTGAAGAAGGAGAGCAGACCAGGTACTCACTCAGAGGAGCGCTCAGACAGGAGGGGCACCAAAACACCGGGGGAAGCCTGCTTTCTTGCAAAGCTGTAACTCTGGAGATGCTGACCTCCCTTCTTCCCTCCCTCCCTGCAGTTTGCTTCTCAATGACACCCATTTGCATATAGGTCTGTTGCTCTTTACATGGAAACATTCCTGAAAAGCTGCATATAAGTCTGGTCCTACTTTAAATGTGATTGGAGAGCTCCCTCAGTTGAGTTCTTTTGGGAGGAAAATATTCACCCTCTGATTTATCATTTTAAAAAAGTAGTATTTTCATTAATCAGGTTTGCTAAAAAAAAAAAAATGTCATTGGGGTAGCACTGAGGAAATCAGTCAGTCCTCTTTGCATAGCTTACTGTTTTTCATCCAGGCCTGTGATTTCCTTGATATGGGGAACTCCCAGTGTGGAAACTCCCTCCATGGTATCAAATGGGAAACTCATCAGATGTCCTAGAGAACGTTCTCCTAGAACATTGAAAAAATTAAATGAATTGTCCATGATGACCTAACCCCAGAGTATCACACAGCTGTAACCAGCAGGATGGGGAAGAAGAGATGGTACAGTCACAATTTCTGTGTGAAGATGAGTTAAAGGCATTGGAGATGTTAAGCCTGAAGAAGAGAAAATGTAAAAAGGAGATGATAACCATGTTGGAAAAGTCCTGGTGTGAAAGAGGGCTTAGCTTTGGTCTGCTTGGCCCCTGACGGCAGAACCGGGTGCGGTGGGTACGGTAGAGGGAGGCAGGAAACACTTGTCAACAATTAGAGAAGAGATGGGCTCCCCTGGGAGCTGGCAGCTTTTCCTTTCCTGAAACTCTTCAAAGAGGCTGGATGAGTGCCTCTCAGGTACATTAGAGAAAGAACTCTGGGAGCTCCAGAGGGATCGGACTAGAAGGCTCCTGGAGCTTCTTCAAACTCTAGATACCCTTTAATTCTGATGTTCTAGATTAAATTCTCTTTCTATCCCCGATATGGGCATAGAGGGGGACCCAACCCTAATTCCATGGTTCTAAAATTCCATTTGTGTGACTTGTCCCCTCATGTCAATGCTATTGTCAGTCCTTTCATGTAGATAGGAGAGTTTTGGAGCAGCGCTGTATGATGCCCAAGCGGGGAAGGCCATTCTGAGTGAGAGTCTGAGGAAAGATTTCCTGGGAGAGGAGATAATTCATCGTTTGTTGGGAAGGGATGTCTCCTCTGACCTGGTGATGGTTTGTCAGTGTCCATTTGGAAGGGAAGGGGCCACCTCTTTATAGCAGTGACATTTCTTCCCTCTATAGCTGAAAGTCTCCTGTGATGTCTGCTACAGTTCCCACCATGAGCATTTGGGGAGGAAGAGACTTGAAGCAAGGCCTGCATTTCAGCTGATCTGACTCTCATGTCTCCTTGCCCCATCTCTCTAGGTGAAGGAGGAGATGAGCACCATTGTGAACGAACTGATTGAAACCTACGATCCTAATAACCCCGAACAGCAAGTTATTCAGGATGCCTGGGATTATGTACAGTCACAGGTACAGTGTTAGGGGAGATGGACAAAGGACCAGGGCATCTGAACTTCAGGTGCCATCTGGGCCTCTTTGATGGAGGGAACTCGGTCGTGGATGACTTGCTGTCTTGAGCCTGGGGGCAGCAGGAGATTGCCCTGGCTTCAGCAAGGGTGTCCTGTCCCTCATCTTCAGTCAACCTGGGCTGAGGAATAGCAAATGCCAGGGCAAGTCTTAAGGAAATGCATGAAATACCTTGGGTCTTGGTGGGCACTGTTGGGACCCTGTGTACTTCCCATGTGAGTCTGCGTGCCAGCATGGGAACATAAGGTCCCATGGACTCTCCTCTTAAAAAGGAGGCAAAGACTGGAAGGAAAAGAGACATGAGGTGAGACAAGGGCTCAGGTCCAGCTGCAGAATGAAACATGTGATGTTGGGGTTTCCTAGAGTGGAAGCTGGGTTTGGTAGCTGGATGGTGAAGATCCAATTCAGTCACTGTGTGACCCTGGCCAAGTCACTTAACCTGTCTGCCTCAGTTTCCTCAGCTGAAAAATGGGAGTAATGACAGCAGCTACTCCACAGGGTTGCTGTGAGAATCAACTGAAATTATATTTATAAAGTACCTTGCGAAACTTAAGGTTTTTGAGAAATTAAAATTCCTCCTACACTGGTCCTGCCACTCATCCTCTGCGTGGCTGTGGACAAATCACTCTCTCTCTCCTATTAAAATAGTGGCATTAGGTTATAGGAACTCTAAGGTTGAGCTTTAAATGTCTGATTTGGGGATTATCTCTGATTAGAGTTTGGTGCTTCGGAGAATATTGAAGTCAGAGGATCTGGATTTGAATTCTGGCTCCCCTCTCTGTGAGACTTTGATCACAGAGCCAGAGCTAGAAGGGACCTCAGAGGCTGTCTGGACATACTCCCCCCTCGCTTGACACATGTGAAACTAAGGCCCTTCTTTATCCTATAGATGGGGAAACTAAGACCCTCTCATCTTACTGATGAGGAAACTAAGGCCACCTTTATCCTATAGATAAGAAACTCTTATAGATGAGAAAACTGAGGCCCCCCTCAGAGGAGGAACCCTAAGGGCAGGAAATTTAGCAACTTGTCCCGGGCTACATAGGCAGTGAATGCCTGGGGTAGGCATTGACCCCTGCCATCAATGGATTTTTCCATTGTGCCTCATTTTGTCTCTGGGCCTCAGTTTTCTCATCTAAAATGAGAAGTTTGGCTTAAATGATCTCTCAGTTCCCTCCCAGCTCTAAATCTGGAGACAGGCTGCTGTGGATTCCTTCTGTGGCTTTGGGGAAATCTGGGAGCCTGGACCGCATTGAATAGCTTTAGGGCACCCCCTGCTGGCTCCATGAGCTAATACATGCACCTCAAATGAATATTGGAATGAATGTCTGAAAGAATTCTGTAGCTGACTGATCTTAGGGAACATGTAGTCCAGTCCCCTTATTTTTACACATGATGAAACTGATGCCCAGAGCAGGAATGTCCAAGGTCACCCAGTGAATTAGCAGTAAACCAGTTCACAGGAGCTAGTTGTCTCTTGAACCTGACTTAGAAACCCAGATTTGTAAAGGGCCAGGGAGTTCATCCCTTACAGGAAACACAAATCCCCTCTACTACACAGAGCATCCTTGAAAAGTGATTATGCAACTTTTGCCCAGAATCTTCAAGTGATGGGGAGCTCACTACCACCTGAAGCAGACATTTAGGGAGAGCACAGGATTTGAGAATGGTAGAAATGATATGTGAGTTTTCAGAGTGCTCGTTTGATCCTCACAGTGACCGTGTGTGTGTGTGTGTGTGTGTGTGTGTGTGTGTGTGTGTGTGTGGTCATTATCCCTATTTTAGAGATGAGGAGACCGAGGTTCAGAGAAATTTCTTCACTTGTACGTGTCAATAAGGATCAAGTCCAATTAAGTCTAGCCTACAATCTGTTCCCCTTGGCTTCCCAAAAAGCTGTGTGTAAATAGAATAAATCAGCACTATCATGGCTGACACAGTCATCTGCATTAATTTCCCTTCTACACCAATCACCAGACTCTTTGATTTCCTTCCCTGGTCATCTTGCATTTTCTTCCCAAATACAAATATAAGGTCGTTGAGAGAAAGGACTCTTTTCCTTGGTACTTGGCACGTAGTAAGTGCTTAACAAGTGATTTTTCATCAGTTCATCCATTCCCTCATTTATTTAATTCATTCATTCCTTCACTTATTTCATTCGTTCACTCATTTTATTCATTTGTTCATTCATCCCTTACTTCATTCATTCAAAGGTATGAGAGGACCTTGAAGTATAAGGAAATTTATATCTTAATCCTGTCAAGGCAATAATGAAACCTTAATTTATATTTTTAAGAATCAACCTTAAGTTCAGATACCAGGTTTACTTTCAATCTAAGTGTGCCAATTACATACAATTCCTTTAAAAGAAGAGATGACGACAAAGAAGGGATAATAACAACTTATTATTCTTTTGTCCTTTAAATAACTTTTCTTCCAACTGTTTTAGTGGCAAATAGAAATCATCTGTACGTATTATGATAAGTTAGTGATTGAGAAAACATTTCTTAGTGCTTGCTGTAGGCCAGGCATCCTGCCCACAAGCCGCTGGGGTAGTTAGCCCTGCTGGCCTCTCTGAAAGTGTCAGAGTTTAGGCAGAAGTCTCTTGCCTTTGCTCCCTGTTTATAAGGCCTGGCCTTCTTCATGACCAGGGGTTCTTTCCAGTGTGGGAAATCCTCCCTTCCAGGGAAACTGGCTGCAGTTCTCCTGATGAAGGAAAGGAGACAGAGTAAGGGTTCCTGGGTGCTCACTCTTTGGTTCAGAGCAAACTGCAGAATCTCAGGGTTACAGCCTTAGGGGTCATCTAGTGAGGCAGTGTTATATAATTGAGAAAGAACTGGAATTAGGACCAGGGAGCTGGACTTCTCTCCTGGCTCTGTTACTACTGTTTTGCTGGGCCTCAGTTTCCTTACCTGTAAAATGAAGGAGCCGGATTAGATCACGTCTGGGCTCCCTTCCCTCTCTAGATTTTATGACTCATCTGACAGTACCCCTAAGCTGCAAAGGCACCCTGTCCCCATGGAGTCCTCAAGGGTTGGCAAAGGTGCTGCCCACAGCTCTCATTGGTTATGGAACCAACCTCCAAAATGAAATGAGTCATCATGGCATCAGTCCCTGGGGACTGTGTTTCCCTCTAGCCAGAGACATGTCCATAGCTCCTCACTGGAGTGGGTGGAGTTGTTAGGAAACTCCTCCTCTTCCCTGGGAGAGGACTCCCCTTCCCCCAGAGAATGTGGCTGATGTGGTCCTGACTCTGTCTTTGATGTTTGACATCATACTCACAGAAACATAGAATGGTGGGACTGGAAGGAAGGGCCTGTAGAGAGGAGCGTGTCCGAGCGGGAAGGGACCTTAGAACCAGGAATGTCTGAGCTGGGAGGGAGCTTAGAACAGGGAATGTCAGAGCTGGGAGGGAGCTTAGAACTGGGAATGTCAGAGCTGGGAGGGAGCTTAGAACAGGGAATGTCAGAACTAGAAAGGGATTGAGAGCAGAGGATGTCAGACATAGAAGGCATCTTAGAACAGTGTCATAGCTGAGAGATACCTTAAAGCAGAATTTCAGAACTGGGAAAGGCCTGTCAGAAGTAGAAGAGACCCTAGAATTAGAGCTCAGAGGGACAGGAGAACACGATGTCAGAGTTTGGAGGGACAGGAGAACGTAACATCAGAGCCAAGAAGGATCTTAGAGCAGAGAACCTCAGAATTAGAGTGGAGATTGTGAACTGGAGGGGCTACGTGCCTGGCCCAAGGTCACACAGGTTGTACATTGCAGAACTAACCTCCAGTGCAGAGCCCTGGCCTCACCATGTTCCTTCTTTGCATGTGTTGGTGACAGGTGAAATGCTGTGGCTGGACCAGCTACCTTAACTGGACAGCTAACGTCGACCTCATGAACAGGACGATGATCACCTACCCTTGTTCCTGTGGCAACGAGTCATCCCCTGATGTGGAGGAGGAGGATTTGATCAGAAGCGGCTTCTGCATGCTCTCCAATGCTACCCAGATCAATGATCCTGGGAAATGGCCTGTTTACTCGAAGGTGGGTACGGTGTTTGAGGGTGGAGCCCTGGCGGCCGCCCCTCTGCCCTCGTTCCGTGCCCAATCTCATTCCCCAAAGGGTGGGAGGGATTGAACTTTTCCAGTGTGATGGGGCTTCTCCCCTTCCTCTTCCTCATCCACTGTGATGTGGCTGTATTTTCATCATGCAGGGTTGCATGGACAGAGTTCAGAAGTGGCTACAGGATAATCTTGGCATCATTCTCGGAGCCTGCATTGGAGTGGCTGTCATTGAGGTTCGTTTCTCATGCCCTGTCCTCCTTCAGGGATGCCCACTTGAGAGAATGTAATGGGTGGCAGAAGAAGGAGGTGGAGGTGGGATTCATGCAATCACTCTTCTCTGGTGTGGCCCAGGGGAAAGAACACTGACTTTGGTGTTGCAGGTCACAAGACCTGTTCCTACCTGTGTCACCTCCACCAAGCCCCTTCCTTTCTCTGTGGGGATGGGACAAATGGCCTCTATGGCCTCTTTGGAGTCTCTGACCCTCAAATCCTCCCTTTTGCCACCGTGGTCTGTGAGCTGTCTGCATTCACCCAGTGTCTCTGTTCTTGCCGTCCTTGGCTGTTCTGACCCTGGCCCATTCCTGGAATTCCTGACTCATTCCCACATTCCTGCTTGGCACAGATTCTGGAGCTCACTCCTCCATGAAAAGCATGTGGCAGCAATAGGGGAAAGAATTTTGGGTCAGAGGACCAGGGTTCAGATCCCAGTTTTCCTGTTGATTAGCTGTGTGACCTTGGGCAAATCCTTATTCCTCTCTGGGCTCCATTTTCTCCTCTGTAAAATGAATGGACAGCAGACTAAAGCCCCTTCTAACTTGAATTCCTACACTGTCCCCACTCCCACCACACATAGGCCCTTAATCAGCCAGTGCAGACATTCTAAATTCATCTTGGGATAAGGTCCTGGTAGATAGCTGTGATGGGAAAGTCTCCTATGGCATGTCTGGGAAGAGCTCCTGATTGATAGTCAGAAACCCTGAGGTCACATCCAGCTTTGTCACTAATGAATCTAATAATGGCCTTAGGAAAGTCTCTGTGAGCCTCAGTTTCCTCCTCTGTGAATTCTGGGATAATAAACCCAGCCCTGCCCTGTCTCTCATATTCAGTGGGATGGTACTGATGGTAAGAAGTCAGTATGGAGGATAGGATGCAACCAGGAATTTGAATCAAATTCTGACCCTTAGACCAAAACCAAGTTGACTGACACAAACACATTAAAAAAAAGAAACTTAATAAAATTCCATTTCTCCCTCCAAAGCAATTTTGAATTAGAGCACTTTAAATTAGAATGAAATTTATGACATCTTTCTAACGTTCAGTTGGATTTCCCTGTTGATTCTCCCCTGGCTCACCATGCCAGGGAGGTGCCCCCTCCCCCCACCCCATGCCAAGGAGGTGGCCCCCCTCCCCCCAGGCTTTCTGAGGCTGCCCCAGAGGAGAGTAAGCTCCCAGCCAGTCAGGAAAGCTTCAGGAATTGGGCTGGTAATGGTGAGGACCAGTCTAGCTACATTCTGAAGACTCACCAGTCTGCCCACAGGGGGAAGATTTCTGACTGAATTCCTGGAGAAGAGAGCCTGGTTTTTATCATTGTTTGAATCCCAAATGCTTAGCCCAATGCCAGGCACATAGTAGGTGTTTATTCACTGATTGACGAAATTTTTGAAACCTAGAAACTCCTAATTCAATTCCAAGGATCATGGGATCTTAGATCTGGAACTGGGAAAGACTTGAGGTCATTGAATCCAAGCCCCTTATTTTACAGATGAGAAAACTGATGCCCAGGTGAAATGACTTGCTTAAGGTCCTGCGGCTTGGTAGAAAGTGTCACTAGCAGGGTTCAAAGCCAGGTCCTTTGAATCCAGATCCCCTTGCCAGATACTTGAGTCTAAGCAGGGCACACACACCCTACCCCCCAAAAGAAAAGTTAAGCTGTCAGGGGGTTGCCATCTGTGTGGGTGAAGACCACAGATCCTTGCAGTTTTAAGGATGAACTGGAGCCACTTCCCCTTCTAAGCCAATATTTGAATGGATTTGAGTCCTGGAGGTGCTGAGATCTCCCCATGTGGTCTGACCTTGTGCTTCTGTTTCTCCAGCTCCTGGGGATGGTACTGTCCATCTGCCTGTGCCAGCATGTTCACTCAGAAGAGTACAGCAAAGTCCCCAAGTACTGAGGTGGCCCTGACTGCCTCCTACCCCACCCTCCTGCTGTGCAGGGATCTGGACATTCTTGCTTTCTTGGGAGCCCCCGCAGCTCCCAGCAAATCATATCCCATTCTCCTCCCTCGTTTGGTCTTCCCCCAAGTCTGGAGGTTCCAGACCCTAGTCTTCTCCCTTTGTCTGGGACCCTTGGGCCCCCTGGCCTGATCCTTTCCTGTTCGGTCTGTTTTCAGAACTCTTAGACGAGCGCTTAGAAAGGTTTTGTCTTCCTGTTCTGGACAGAGATGAAGAGTCTACTTGCATCTTTTATCCCTCTGCCCCCTTTGACCCTCAGCTCTGTCCTTTCCCATGTCCCCTTTCTCCCTTACTGCCTTTCAGGGTTTTCTTATTGATTCAAAGGAATGATTTCCTTCGCACTCCTAACCAGCCACAGTTTGGCATGGGCTCTTCAGAAGAATGGGCAGCCCTTTCTCCTTTCTGCAGGCTAGATTAGAGTCTTTTCTTCCCTGGGGGGACCATAAAATATAACTTGTGTCTAGGGGCTTCCAAAGAGCCATCTCCAGCTATCTCAGGTGTGACTCTTGGAAGGATGGGCCGACTTTTCTCCAATATGACTCTATTGTTAAGTTCCTTCCTGGAGACCCAGGTTACCACCTGACACCACCTGAGTGTCCCCATTGTGCTAACTCAGCTGGAAGATGTGCCATTGGCCAAGACCCAGTAGAAATCTAATGGGAGTCCCAGCTGTGTGATCAGAGCTAGGCCTTGGCAGCCAAAAAGGGTAACAGGTCTCACCAACCTAGCATCCCAACCACAAGAATTAGGAGGGAGAGGGGCCTGGCTTCAGGGAGAAATCTGCATTTCTTATATGGTCTTCAAATGCTACTATTTAGGGGGCTCCTGGGAAGACAGCAATGACTGGCTATGAGCATATACATATGTGTATGTGTGTATGGGGAAAGGGATGATGGGAGGGAGGGCAGGGAGGGACCTGGATCCCCAAAGTAGTATGGAAACAAAATTAGCCTGAAGTTTCTATAAGTAGTAGCTTCCTGGGGAAGCAGGAAATAAATTGGCTTACTTCTCTAAGAAGGTAGGTCCCTTTTTCAGGGGACAGCTTCCCAGAGAGGAGGCCCAGTGCCTTGGGGTGGAGGTAGGGGTGAAGTTCCGCCTGTACAGACCTGAGAAACTCGGAACTAGAAAAAGGTAGAGTGTTCAGAAATAAAGGGATTTGTAACAAATCTGATCTCAGTGGCAATGTTGTGGCATGCCCTGGAGCTTGGTCTCTAGTTTTGGGTGATCCTGGAGGGTCATTGGAATCGGGTGGAATGAAGGAGCTTCCTTGAAGCTAGGAGATTTCTTGGAGAAATGCCATTCAACTATAACATGCCAGCTTCTACCTGGGAAATGTGGAGCATGATGGAGGATCCGTCCAATGGTGTAAGTCCTAGAATTCCTTTGGCTCAGAATCAGTGGGGGTCAGGAATGTAAGATCAGGGCTGGCCCTAGGCAGCCAAAAGGCTTGTCCATGTGAAGCTGCTGAAAGACAAGTAAGATGAGAGGCAAATCTGGAGAGCCACCTGGCAAGGTCCCTGTAGCTTGACACAAAGGACTAGAGAGAGTCTAGAGAACCAGGCTCACTTCAGAGACACTCACTATCTTTGTCGTTTTGTAAGTCACTCACCACCTCACCTCACAATGAGCCATTTTCTCCTTAGTCACAGAAGGATTTGGGTCTAATTTCTTTAGGTCTCTCTCTTCTATCTCAAACACTCTTATGATTCTGCTACAGGTAGAAGATACTGTTTGGGGTTAGAAAGTGGGTAAGATTTGAAATGGAAAAGCTAACACCAGTGGCGAGAGCCTGGCTGAACTAGCGTTAGGCTCCCTTGGATGGCTGACTTTTGTCAGAGTTGTAGGGTTGTCTCTGTGTTGTTTATGGACCATTAGGCAACTGCTTTTGGATCTCCCCTGAAACATGACAATTCTGTCTCATACATTGTTCAGAAAATCCTTGGAAAGAGTATTCTTCTCTACTACTCAGAAGAAGAGAGCAAGTAACTCTCCTCTACCCAGATTCCAACTGTCACAGTACCAAATGGGAGTCCACTGGACTCCTAGACGGGAAGATGCCTCAGGCAATGTGTGATCCAGCCTATACCAGAGCAGGGAGTGCCCTCAGCAATAGCCCAAGGCAGTTGTACAGTGAAAAGCGGGGCAGACTCGAAGACTGACACCTAACACCACCACTTACTACTTGGGTGACCTTGGAAGCTGCTAGGTGGTGCACTGGACCTGGAGTCAAGCAGAGCAGAGTTTAAATCCAGCCTTAGACACTAGCTGTGTGACCCTGGGCAAGTCACTCTCTTCCCTAGTTTCCTTGGCTCTAAAATGGGGTTAATAATAGCACCTAGCTCCCATGGTTATTGTGAGGATAGAATGAGATAATTTTTGTAAAGTGGTTTGTAAGCCTTAAAGCACTATATAAATTCTAGTTATTATTAATAATGATTTATTATTTTATTATCCTTTGGCTTTAGTTTCTTCATCTGTAAAATAAGGGACTTGGTCTTACTGACCACTAAGGTCTTTTCTAGCTCCAGATCCTATGGCCCCCAACAACCAGAGGGGATTCTTGTTGAGAACAGTTACACTGGATGTATCCTAGGATCCCTCCCAGTCTTGATTTCCTCATCCATAAAATGGTGACAGTAATCTCTGTGCTGTTTACCTCACAAATGTTGTTCTGAAAAAAGCACTTAGTAAAATTCAGAGAAGGGGTTGAGAAAACTCACTGCCCTCTCTCCCTTGCAGAGGGGGAGATGGATGGGCAAACATTTCTTACCCTGTAAAACTCAGCTGATCGGTGGGTTCATCTTGCTGACCTACTTGCTCCCTGTCATTATCTTTGGAGGATGGCTCTCTGTGTAGGGGAAGATGAGGGATATACAGGGCATCCTAAAAGTCTTAGCGCATTTTGAAGACATTAGACCAACCTCTATCTGGAAATGAAGGTGCTCTAAGAACAGAAGAAAAGAATAATTTTTTTTTTCCTCAAGAAACGTGATCTTACAACGGTGTTAAAATTGCAATAGCTCCTTCTGCTCGGCTCAGCCATGAGATGACTGGGCTCCTAATGGATCAGGGCGGGCATGGAAGGTGGAGTAGGCTTGGGGACTAAGCAAAGGTTGACAGGAGAAATGATGGTGGTTGGGGGAGAGGGGAGAAATTTATTTGGCAATGCATATAGCTGCAAAATAAACTGGAACCAAGGCTCTCGGTAGCCAAGGACCCAGAGGCTTGGTTTCTCACAGTTAATATACAGTTTGGAGGGATTGAAAAACAGGAAATACAGGCTTATAGGGATTGAGACATCTGGTCTCATTGGAGGTTGGGAGACCTTGAAGTTAGAGGGAGAGAGGCTAGTTTTGTGACATTCCCATAAGCTTAAGATCAGGTGACTTACAGGCGGCTGAAACTTAGTTTCACAAAATGGTGGATGGAAGCATAACAGAGTTACTCATGCTGATTTTGAATGTAACATGAGGGGAGAGTAGCAAGCAGGTCAGGGGAGAAGAGGATGAAGCTGGACATATCACTACACACACTCCTTCAGTCTGGTATAATGGAAAGAGCACTGGATTTGGGATTCAGGGAAGTCTGGGTTCTAGCTCTAGCTATGTGTCACCTTGGGTGAGTCTCTTCTCTCTCTGGACAGCATCTGTAAAATGAGAGGGTCAGCTAGATGATCTCTTAGATCTCAAACTATAGGATCCTATTCTCATTTTAAAGGAATGGGAATATTCCAGTTTGACATTCTGTCAGCTCCCAGGACATACTTGAGCCAGTGGAATTGGGTACATTGGGTTCTTAGATACTCCTATCCCTGGTTTGTGCCTGGACTAAGTTCTGTGCTTCACTCTCTCCACTCTCTCCACTCTAACCAGGGGAAAAACCAACAAAATTGACCTGTGACTTCACTTGACAAATGGATTTAGACAGGAAAGGGGATCTATCTCGCCTGGGTGCATCCCTCACCACTTGGAGCTCCCTAGACTTTGAGGGGGAGTGAAATGGGGTAGGCTTCTCTCTGCTTCATAGACTGATCTCATGCCTTGGATCTCTGCCTGGGACTAGCCTGGCTGGACTGCAAAGGAACAGAGCCAGGAAATAAAAAACCCTCCTCCCCAGGAAGACTTCCAACAAACATATTTTCTTCACAGCCAGAGAGGAGTATGTGCTGGCTTCCAGAGAGTATCCTCTGAATTATTCAGGATCTGCATCTACCTCCAACTCCTTTCATTACAGGAAGGAACGGTCTTCCCTCTTGATCCTAAGGAGATGGGGTTTTTGAGGGTTGGGATGAGAGTACAGTAGGAACCTTCATTCACCACTTTAAGCCCTTACTTAGTCAAGTCAGATATAGACAAGCCCACTCTATTACTGAGGTCTGGAGGAGGCAGCAGAGTGCCCAGCATGTACGAGATCTAGCTTTGAGTTTTAGTTCTACGGCTTACTAGCTATGTGGCCTTATAAAGGGCAGCTAGGAGACCAAGTGTATAAAGTACTGGGCCTGGAGTTAGGAAGACTCATTTCCCTGAGTTCCAATCCACTCTCTGACTTTATTAGCTATGTCAGCAAATCACTTAACCCTGTTTGCCTCAGTTTTCTCATCTGTTAAATGATCTGGAGAAGAAAATGACAAACTACACTAGTATCTCTGCCAAGAAAACCCCAAATAGGGTCATGAAGAGTCCAACACAACTGAAGAATGATTGAACAACCGATCTTACAGAAACTTTCGTCTCTGGGCCTTTTAGCTTCTTCATCTGGAAATGGGGGTAAGAATGCTTTCACTGCCTCCCTCAAAGGGTTGGAAAGTATGTGCTTTGTAAAACCTGAGGAAGTAATCTTAACAGTAATCACCACTGCTATGCCCAGAGTGCTGGACACTTTACCCATTCCCTTTCCTCTGAGTGACTGATTTGCTCTAGATTCACACACACACACACACACACACACACACACACACACACACACTCTCTCTCTCTCTCTCTCTCTCTCTCTCTCTCTCTCTCTCTCTCTCTCTCTCTCACTCACTGTTTAGGTTTAGTTCTGGGGAAGCTCATCTTCTAGTAAGAGTTGTGAGTCTCCTTTTTCTCAAATTCTGACTTATTATGTCCATACCCTGGTGTCCCAGGATGATTAAAACTCAGATATTGGCTCATGTCTAGGATTTCACAATGTGAATCAGATATGGGACAGGCATTTGTTTCCTTCACAAAAAGGAAGGGATAAACACAAAACACAGAACAGATCAACTTAAACCAGATTGAAAATAAACCTAAGCAAACAGAAGCTCCCATTATACTCTGTCAAGATGTCGCCATTTCAGCTTTATCTGAACAGAAAAGATTTTTAAAGACTGTCTCAGCAGGTATTTTCCATTTCACCCCTGCTCTGCACTGCCCTCCTCACAGTAGATGTCTTCTCACAAGCTCTGCTAGAGTATGACTTCATCTTTTTGGTGGTAGACATATGCTCCAAGATCACTAGTTGCCAGTAAGCTCTGACCAAAGAGCCCAGAATCATGGAACATGTGGAACTCACAAGTAGTCTCCAGACATGGACGTGTTCTCTGGGGTTGGTTGCTAAGATCAAGAAAGAATCAACACATTAGAGAGTCCCAAACTCAGGATTCTTCTGGTCAGCTGCTGGTAACAACCCTTGTTATTTAAATAGTTTGGCTGTTAGGGCCTAGGCTAGTGAAGCCAACGTCAGAGTTTGATTGCCATCATTTGTCTCTCCTCCCCTTTCCCCACATATGCTTTTGAGAGAAACTGGATCACCTGGATAACAAGATGTGATTCCATGTCATTCTTAGAATGGAACTGGGGATGCTTTGCCAAAAGAGTGGATGGGAGCGTATTATAGCTATTTTCTAGCGTTTGAAGGGATGTCAAGAAAAGAGAAATTAGATTTGTTCTACCTGGATCCAAAGGGAGGAACCAGGAGCAATGGCTGGAAGCTTTAGAAAGTCGGATTAGCCTGAGAGGTCCCCAGTCTACAATGGTTGATGTGGGCCATAATGGAGGTCTGGGGAGAAGCGGGGGGGTAATAGCCAAACATTAAGCATCTGATGTGATAGCCTATGGGTACAAAAAGAAGCAGAAGACATTTCTTAACTTCAAGGAACTCACAATCTAATGAGGGAAACAATGAGCACAAATATGTACAAACAAACTATACAAGAGAAAGTTAAATTAAGAGTAAATTTTTTTTTAAAGTACTGTGCTAAAAAAAGAAGGCACTAGAATTAAGAGAGACTGGGAAAGTCTTTCCACAGAAGATGGGAGTTTAAGTGGTAAACAAAAGAAACCAGGGAAGCCAGTAGCTAGCGATAAGGAGGCAGAGCATGCCAAACATAGAGAATGACCTAAAAAAAATGCCTGCAGTCAAGACATGGAGTGTGTTGTTTGTGGAACGGCAAGGATGGTACTTTCACTGGATCAAAGAGCATATGATGTAAGTAAGGTGTGAGAAGACTGGAAAGGTAGGAAAGAGGTTATGAAGGGCTTTGAATTGCCAGAGGGACTCAGACTTGATGCAAAGGTGATAGGAAGCCAATGGAACTTTTTGAGTAGGGGGTGGTGATATGGTCAAATCTATGCTTTTAGGACATCAGAATGAGAAGAGACTTGAACTGGTAGAACCTCCCTGCAGCTGATTGCAAGAGTCCAGGGGAAAAAGGGGTGAGGGTAGGGGCAGGGGCAGAGGAGGAAAAAGGACCAGTTCCAGAGATGCTTCAAAGATGAAATGGACCCAGAGATGCTTCAAAGATGAAATGGACATGCCTTGGTCACAGCTTAGATATGGGGAGTGAGAGATAGTGAGAAATCCAGGATTCCTAGGTTTCGAGCCTGAGGGACTGGAAGGATGATGTAATAGGGCTGGTAGGATTTGGGGGAAATATAATGAGTTCTGTTTTGGACATAATGAGTTTAAGTGGTCTACTGGACCTCCAGTTCAAGATGTCTGAAAGGCAGAAGGTTGAAGGTCAGCAAAGATTAGACTAGGTAGATGTGAGAAACGCCAGCAGAGAGATAATTAAATCCATGGGAACTAATGAGATCATTAAGTGAAGTAATGTAACACTCATTTCTTCTATTTGGAGTTTCATATTCTCTCTCACCCTCCAGTCCCTCTCCCACATTGAGAAGGCAAGCAATATGTTACACATGTGAAGTCATGCAAAACATTTCCACGTTAACCATGATGCAAAACAAAGGCAGGAAAAATAAAGTGGAAAACATATGCTTCCATCTGACCTCAGGTTCATCAGTTCTCTCTCTGGAGGTGGCAAGCATATTTTAATCATGGCTCCTTTGGAATTATCTTGGATTTTGGAGTTCTTGAACATCGAGATGGTTGCTTGCTGGGTGACTGCAAGATCATTATGGATACAGCCATCTTTGTGTGTGGCTGAGGAAGCAAATCCAGACAAGGGAGGAGGTTGAAGAACTGAGTGGTTAGTGTATTTGAGGGAGAGGATATGTCTATTGAAGTCTCCTGGTATGGGGGCAGGAGTTGGGGGAGGAGAGAAAGATGGTGACTATGTACCAGACTTAAAGAGGAAGGAATGGGACTGGCCAGGAAGTTTATAGCTACCAAGATTTTGATTGGATGGTTGAGATAAACCATGTGAATCTCAAAAATACCTATCAGGATTGTTGTACAGGGGATTCTTATTCAGGTTCAAATTGAACCAGATGGTTTTTGAGGTCCCTTCTGTCCCTAGGATTCTAGGATTTGCCCTATGCCACCAAAGCCACACTATTGATCCTGGATGGCCAGCCACATCTTGACTTTTTCCTGTTGGTTGCAAGAGATTGATTGTGGGAAAATATGGATGGATCCATCAAAACCTCTCTCTTTTCCTGGAAAAGCTCAACATGGAGCCTGATTAGAGAGGAAGTGTGATGTGGGCATGGATTTCAGTCCTGCCTGCTACCTTTATTAGATACATGGGTGTGGGCAAGTCACTTTGTGTCTCTGACTTTAGTTTCTTACTCTGTAAAATGGTGAATATAATACAAACTTCTTGGCATTGTTCTGAGGATCAAGTAATACCCCAAGGGTTGTGAATACAGGATCATAGGACTTAGAGTTGAAAAGGATCAAAGAATTGATCTCTTCCAACCTCAGTAATTCATTTCAGTGATGGAGAAGCTAAGGTCAAGAGAGAAGAACTCATTTGCCCAAGGCTTCCTATTTAGAAAGTGAATGAGCTCAGATGTGAATCCTGGTCTTTGGATTCTGAGTCCTGTGTTCATTCCCCTATAACAGAATCACAGAATTTCAGAGTTGGAAAGGACTTCAAATAGCCATCTAGCTCACCCCAATTGATGAGTGGTCATTCATGTTTGTCAAAAGGTTCAATGAGGGAGGGCCCTCTACCCCTCAATTCTCTCCATTCTACTTTTGGAGACCTCTATTTCTTGGGGAGTTTTTCATTATATCAAGCTAAAATTCATCCCTTTGCAATTTCTACTCCTTACTCCTAATTCTGTTTCTGGATCCAAATGGAATAAATTTAATCCCTCTCCAAGCTTTTGGCATTTGAAGACAATTATTGTGCTTTCTGCCTTTCTCCCATAACCCCTAAGCCTTCTCCAGGCTCAACCTCCCTAGTCTCTTCATTTTGAAATGGCTTCCTATGAACTAAAGACCCTTTCCCATTCTGGCCTTCCTCCTCTGAACACTCTCTAGCTTGTCAGTGTTCTGTCTGTGACATTCAGAAATGAACACTGTGTGCTACATGGATTCTGACTAGGTCAGAGTGCAGAGGTCCTATCACTACCTTATTTTTGGATGCTGCATTACTTTTAATGCAGCCAGCCTTTAATAGGCTTTACCCCTTTCAATTATGGGCAGTAGAGTAGTAATATTATGATTCAGGCAGGTACTAAGCCATCCTATGCTTATTCTACAGATGAACTTGCAAGTTGTGTTCTGTCTCAAGATTCTAGAACTGTGTTGTTCTGCCATAAATGCTTAGACATCCCCAAAGGTACACTGTTTGAGCTACTTAATGCCCAAGTGGCTGAAAGAAATACTAATCCTAGAGTGGTGGGAAAGCACTGGATTTGAAGTTGGAAGACTGGAGCTTGAAATCTGACCCAAAGACATATACAATACATATGTATATATATCTGGCCCTCAGTTGGCTCATCTGCAAAATGGAGATAATACTTGCATTATTTACTAAGGATCCAGAATCTAGAGTTAGGAGAAACTTTGGAGGCCAATCATCTCATTTTCCAGATAGGGAAACTCAGAGCCAGGGAGATTAAATGAATTACTCAATACCAAATAAGTAGTAAACATCCACACCAGGGATTTGAACCAAAGCTCTCAGATTCTAGGGAAAACATTCTTCTTGCTGTACCATTCATCATGAAAATATTTTGAGGAAAACACTTTGTAACCTTTTAGGTATTAGAGACATGAACTAGGATGGATAGTTTAGCAGCATGGTGATTAGAGTACTGGACCTGGAGTTGAGGAGACCCGAGTTGGAATCTGACCTCAGACATCTACTATGGGTATGATCCTATAACCTCTGTCTCAAGTCTCCTCATCTGTGAAATAGGAATATTAATAGCCCTACCTCCCATGGTTTTTAGGAGTATCAAATGATGTAAATATGCTATGTAAGTGTTACTTACAATAATTATTCTTGTTATTGAAATAATAATATTATATGGTGTTCACATTCCAGGCCGGTAAATATATAGAGGGCGCTAGGATAAGGGGAGAAGATAGACCTGGGCTTAGGCCACACTGTCTTTTCTCAGTTCAATCCAGGCCTGCCCCCTGCTTTCACACAACTTCTTTTGGGTCCAGTTATAGCCCTGGGGTCCAGCTCCATAGGTGCCACAAGTGGTTCATTATAGTCTCCCCACCCTGAGTCCAGCACCTAGGGTCACACACCTGATTGGCCCTCTCTTCTCTTCACCACTGAGAGAGGGCAAGCATGTCTCTTGATTCCAGATAGCTATGGACCCCCGCAGCCAAGTGTGTCCTCCACTGAAATCTCTCATCCCTGGAGCCAGGAGGGAGAGGTCAGGTTGGCGCACAGAAGGCTGAGTCACAGGTGGAAGGGGCTCATAACTGATATCAGCCACACTTCCTCTCCTCTCCAGGATGAAAGACAGGCAGGTAACCTAGTTCCCAGGCAACCACTGCTATCCAGACCCAGAAGAGACTGGTCACCTGATGGGGAGGAGGAAACAAAGGTCAGGACCAAGGGAGTAGAGAGAGGGGCTGCCACTGGCTTCCTTCCCCAGGGCAGCCCTGGTCAGAGGGCAGCTCCCTCCCTGGCCCAGCTCCCCGTCCCATCCAGCCCCAAAGAAGCTCCCCCACCACCATCCCTGTTCCTATCTCACACCGGACAATGGACTGAGCATCCACAAGATTATAGGACTTAGATCAAATACGGACAGCCAAGATAAGTTCCATAGCAACTGTCTTAACCAACATTAAAGAGGCATTATCATCTGCTTTGCTGTTATAACCCAAAGACCAGGAGATTATTTTTATCTGACTTACCCTGTAGTCATCCATATGTGCTCCCCTCTTCAATTAGAGCATGAGCTCCTTGAGAGCAGGGATTGACCTGCTTTTCTATTTGTATCCTCAATGGTTAGCACAGTGCTAGGCACATAATAAGCCCTTAGTACATGTTTCCTTCATTCATTCATTTGAACAACTGCCCACTCTAAGCAGAAAAAAAATCCAGGGATTGCAGACCTGGAGTACATACAAAGATACAAGTCATTCTACGACTGACCAAATGTTTGGCTATTTCCCAGCCTGGCCTAGTCACGAGCGCATGGCAGTTAAAGCAAACGTTCTTCCCAGACTTGGCCCTGGGTTTGGGTCTTTTCCTTCTGTGATCCTTCTTTCCTGATCTTAGGCGAATGAGTTTCTCTCTTGAGATAAACATGTCCAGGTTTGGAAGAGACCTGGTGAGTCAGAGAGGTCTGGGGGTCCAGGATCCTTGCTCAGAGCTGACCTGCTCTAAAAGGAGGCATTCCTGCTAACTACACAAGCACCCTTAGAGAAGATGGAAAGATTTTGAACCAGAGAATGGGCACAAAACTGGAAGAGGAGGGATAGAACTTGTTTGGAACCATGAAGAACCAAAATGAAATATAGCAAAGACTGTTGAGTAGAGTGTCAACTAAAGACATCCTTCTCTGAGCTTCAGTTTCCTCAGGTGTATGATGAAGGGGGTTGACTAGGTGATGTCTATACTTTCTTTTGACCCTACGAGTCTCTAGACTCACCTTTTCTGTGCTTGAAATAAGGTTATTAGGTACACATTCACCCTACTTCCTGCCAAATGCTTCTTTTCTCTGAAAGTGCCCAGTTCCCACAGCTACAGAGTTCCAATCTAGGTCCTGGGGAAGCCACTGGAGCAAGATAGGTGTTTCCTCTAACCTCTTGGTCACCCCCACACTTGTCTGAGGACCTCTGAGTCCATCTTATGGTCCCATTGGACTTCCTTTGTGCTGCTCTCCCATTCCTCTCTCCCCACCTAGGACCCTGTTCACAGAACAGCACCTTGAAGAAAGCAACATTACTTCTCCCATTTTAGTCTTAACTGTTGGTATTATTTTCTCAGTATCCCCTTCCCCTGCCCCCCAAATACTGTAACATATGAACTGAAGTCCTGCTGACCTACTGTGGTTCTTGGAACTGTATTCTCTCCTTTGGGTAAAGATATTGTCTCCAGAAAGTCCTTGATAGAATGCACATACCCAGGAGGGGTGATAGATGACTGAATCACAGAATGGTAAAGGATGAAAATCCCTAAAGACCTTCTAATCCACCCCCAAGTCCTCATTTTACATTTGGTAATCTGAAGAGTAAAGAAGGAAAATGAGCTACTCACAGTCCCGAAGATCCTAAATTCCGCAGATCAGAGATGTAGACCAGGAAGTTCAGGCAGCTAGATAGCACAAAACATAGAATGTTGGGCTGGAAGCACTGAGTTCAAATCACATTTTAGACCTCAATTTCCTCCTCTGAACAGTAGGGATACTAAAGCACCTACCTCCCAAGGTTATTGTAAGAATAAAATGAGATCATATTTTTAAATTTGTAAAAAACCTGCTTTGTAAACCCCAAGTGCTATCTGAAAGCTATAATATTATGTTTGTTATAATAGTATTATTATAGTTGGTATAATAGTATAATATAATGGCTGTAATGGTATAATGTAATTGGTATAATTTTATAACAGTGTTTTGCTATTGCAATTGATATGATATTAATTAATAATTATTAAAATCCTGCTTCAGACTAATTAGCTGGGTGATCCAAGGCAAGTCAGCCTCAGTTTCCTCATTTGCAAAATGAGGAAATGATATTAGACTGAACCTGAGATCCATTCCGTGTCTACACTGATGATCCTGTGACTAGCTTTCTGAGATTCCTTTCTGAAGAGAGATCCAAGGTGCAGCGTCACAGAGATTCTAGCGGACTTTTTAGTCTGCGGCAGCTCCGCGTTAGGTCCTGTTTAAGCTGCACAAAGCACAAGTAAGAATGGACACAAAGCAGAATGGGAAGGACATGTGACCCACTCATCCCCAGTGAGTACTGCAGCAGGCCAGGTGGGATAAGAAAACTGCAGAGAAGTCATTTTACTCTCAGCTAGAGGTTTAACTAGGGTAAAGAAATCAGCATTTGTTCCAGGGCATCAAATTCAGAGGGTACTGATAACATTTGCAGTCCCTCAGCAATACAAAAACAATAGACTGGTGAAGTTTCCAAGAATAATTAGCTAGAATAGAACATTACCAGGTAGCAGTGTGAGGTAAGCTTTTACGTCTGCCCCACTGCGCTCCACCCCCCACCCAATGATGTCTCTCCTTTCCTCAAGTGAGGAGGTGCTCCCAGCTGCTTGCTCTGGGTGCTATCGGGGGTCCCTGTCTTCAACACAAAAGATTCCTAGTTACAGCCTGCTTCTTGTGTGGCCTCCATGAAGGGAAATAGGCCCAGAAGAAGGGAAGCCGAGGTGCCAAACCCTTTGTCCTTGTCTGTGAAGCTCTCTGCATTACTGCTGCGTCCCACGTAAGCACTGCCTGGCTGAACTCTGTGAGCCGACGGGCAAGAAAAGTGACTGTCAGGAGCTCCAGGGCAAGGCGAAGAGAAACCATGCCTGGCAAGGGCTTCATTCAGTGGGATTCGTCCTTGACTTTGTTCAACAATTCTCTCTGGTTTTCTACAGCTTAGTAGCTTTACCTGGGGGACCATAGGCTGGTCCTTAGTTTCTTCCTCCGTAAAATGGGATGATGATGCTTGAACTACCCACCTCAGAGAGTTGTTTGAAGGAAAGTGCTTTGTAGGTCTTAACAGACTCTCTCCCTCCCTCTCCCTCTCCCTTTTCCTCTCCCTTTTCCTCTCCCTCTCTCTCTCTCTCTCTCTCTTCCTCTCCCCCCCTCTTTCTTCTCTTTGTCTCTCTGTCACCCTCTTTCTCTCTTCCTCCCTCCTTCCCTCCCTCTCTCTCACCCCCATCTCTCTCTCTGGCTCTATCTCTTTCTCTCCATGTATATATTTCAATTGTTCTGAAAAGACCCCCAAACTTATGGACCCAGCAAAGATGCCCAATACACATATTCACACAGAAATACACATCCTAGGCATAGACTGAGAGATACTCGAAGGCTTGAAGGTTTCTGGTCTGTCCCCTCTGCTATCCCATATCCTGAGGAAGGAAGCATTAGAAGAAAACACAGGAAATGGGACAAATAGGAAAAGAATTAGAATAATTCATCACTCAGATTCTCTTTTCCTCCCACATTGACCAGACTTCCCATCTCCCAAAATGGGGTCTCAGCTCTGGCTCGCAGTGATTCCTGCCCCAGTAGCAAATATGACTCAAAGCAAAGCAACACGTTTTTGCCCTATATTAATCAGCATATGGGGGGTGAGGGAAGGGGGAGGGGTAAGAGCAGACTCCACACCAAAAAGAAGATATGGTCTCTCTTCTCAAGTACTGGTCCCCTTTGGGAACCATGATACACACGTGTGAAATGTTTAATAACATTACAAGACTAGCCAGCGAAAGGCATGTCCAAACTCTGTCCCTAAGTAGCCTTGTGACTTTGGAGAAGTCCATCCCCTTCTGGACTTCAATTCCCTGAAACTGGTTGAACTGTCTCTTTAAGGTTCATTCCTCCTTCAATATTCTATGGTCTCAGGTCTCTCCAGCTCTGATATTCTGTGTTCTAAATTGTAAGGTCTTTTTTGTCTCTGACATTCTATGTTCCATGTTCTAAGGTCTCTTCTGGTTTTGATGTGCCATGTGCTACGTTCTAAGGTCCTTTCTGGCTTTGGCATCCTATGTTCTAAGGCTCTTCTCAGTTCTGATGGTTTTCATTTCTATGAAATGTGCCTTTGCCAAAGAAGTTTCATGCACTTCTCTTGTCTTGGTCATTCCTGCAGTGCTCTCCTCCCCTCTTTTCCCTTATCGTTTCCTTGTCTTCAAGCTTCTTTCCAGACCCAGTGGCCCTTGGGCGTCCATGAGAATTGGCCTGCAGCAGACCACAGGACAACAGGTTGACTCTTTGATTGGAACCTGCAGTCAGTCATTGGTCAGAAGGATCTGGAGTTCACTGTTCTGAGTTGTGGTCTCATTGATCTAATAGAGATACTTACAATCAGTCTGGAAGGAAAAGACAGGGGCTCAAGTCCATGGAAGTTTTCATACTGGAAGCAGCTGCAGTTACTGGACTCCGTCTTCCCCCCACTCATACCTCTTTCTTGGAGTACAGGGGGGATTCCTCTTGACCCCAAAATGCAATGGAATTGGGTGGAGAGAAGGCTTAAATATCCTGATCCCAAACCAAGCATTCACTTTACCTTGCTTTGTGACAGGGGCCCCTGTGACTGTCAGCATGGTGAAGCCTTAGGATCTTCTCCCAGGACATGGTTTTTAATACATAAAATAACACATGATGGATTACCAAGGAAATCACTTATATTGAAATGAACATATATATTTTTTCTTATTCAAGTTCCCAGACTCCCTGACATCTGTCCACAGACCCCGGGTTAAGAATCCCTGCCTTAGACAGAGGGAACTAATGACTAAGAAAATACATTTAGGTAGGAATCTAGGCTAACTCCACATGAACTTATGCTTAACCACCTTGTGTATGTTCAACATATATTAACCATGAATTCATGACATAGCTATCACCTTGTCTTATTCCCCCATTTTACAGATAAGGAGATTGAGTCTCCAAGGGGGTGACAGCAGAATCACACAGCTTCAGAGAAGGAAGGGACTTCAGGAGAATCTAATCCCATTCCTAACTGAACAAGAAATCCCTCTGTAACTTAGCCAACAAATGATAATCCAGTAATGGAGAATCTCCAGTGTTCTGAAGAACTGATCGATCCACAATTATCCATTCACCATTTACTACGTACCAGGCAGCTCGGTGGCGCAGTAGAGAGCCTGGCCTGGAGTTAGGAAGATCTGAGTTCAAATCTGAACTCAGTAACTCACTAGCTGTGTGACCCTGGGCAAGTCCCTTAACCCTGTTTGCCTCAGTTTCCTCATATGTAAAGTGAACTGGAGAAGGAAATGGCAAATCACACCAGTGTCTTTGCTAAGAAAACCTCAAATGGGGTCACAGAGTTAGACTTGGCTAACGATAACGTATACCAGGCATTGAGTCCCTGACCTTAAGGTGAAGAATCCCTGATCTGGAAGTTATGACTCACTTTTTGAGTAGTTCTAATTGTCAGCAAGTTTTCCTTAAATCAAGAGGCCACACAATCCTAGGATTGAAGTGAGCTCAGAAGCCACTCAGTCCAGCCCCTCATTTTACAGGTGAGGAAACTGAGGCTTTTAGGGATTGAGTAATGGAGTCAGAATTTGAGACCCAATGCTCATATCATTACTCCAGATTGTTTTCTTTAGGGTTGTGAAGGTGCGTCTTTGTTGTATCACTGAGGAAAAAGCTTTGATTAAACCCAGTTTGTGTGTGTGTGTGTGTGTGTGTGTGTGTGTGTGTGTATGGGGGGTTAGAGTGGGGGAGAGGGGGATGTGAATGGAAACGAAAGGACTCCAGTCCAGGGGAAGTCTGCTTCCAGTACTGGGAGGGAAAACAGTAGAGGAAGCAATGCCTGAGGCCAGATGACTGGGCTGGGGAAAAACCACTTTTACAGCTGCTACCCCTTGCTTCCTGAGGTCATATCCCCAGCACCTGCCTCCTCATCCAGAAAAGTGTGAACGAACAAGCCAAACCTCCAGCTCTGCCTCTGCTGCCTTTAATGGGGGACCCCGGGGAAGGCTGTTTCCTCTCTGGCTGCAGGAGGCTGGACGGGGCAGGCAGCAACAGCTGGAGGGAGAGAGGGAGTGTGGGGACCTGGAAATTGATGGACGGAAACTCATGCTAACAGAGGCCCACACTTTGGGGAAGGGGGTGTTAAAGGTTCGCTGTCCAGTCTTTCCACCTTCCATAAGAGGGGGTGGGGATGATGAACAGCTCAGAGGTTTAATTCAAGAAGGAAAACCTGGGCCAGGCTATATAAGCAGGAGGAGAGACTGGAGGGAAGAGAAAAGAAAGAGCATTTATAGAGTGCCTACTACATGCCATATATTACACTAAGTCCTTTACAAATATTATCTCATTTTCCTCACAACAACTAGGAGGTGCTATTATTATCACCATTTTACACATGAGGAAACTGAGGTTAAGTGACTTGTCCAGGGTCACAAAGCCACAAGCATCTGAAGGAGGATTAGAACTCATGTCTTTCTGACTCAAGAACACTAGCCATTGCATCACCCAGACTAGGAGTCACTTAAGAGTGCATGTGACCAGTTTTTGGACCCTGCGTTCCCACTGGTGTCATAACTAGGATTTTTTTTTTTCACACAGATAAAAGCAGTTGAGGGTGTGGGGCTGGCCCCAGTTTCCATTCCATTCAGGTCAATTCAACAGGAATTTATTGAGTGATTACAAGATACCAGGCACTGTGCTAGGGTTAGAAATACAAAGATTGAAAAAGGAAGCTGTCCCTGCCTTCAAGGGGCTTACATTCTACCAGAATGGCCAGCTGCACTCTATCAGAAAGGCGGGGAGTCTGACACTAAGTGTCTCCTAGTGGGGTTATGAGGTGGGGGATTCAAGGACACTTTAGACAGTAGTTGTGGAGGAGGAGGTGAAATATGCTGAGGTATGGGAAGAGATCCTCTCCCCCACCCTGAGAGGAAGCTTGGCTGTCTTGGTACAAAGCCCCATCGACCCCGCACCAGCCATAGCTCTGGTCTACACCCTTGTAAGGACACGTCCATGTGCCACGGGCTGCCTTGAATGTTCCTCCAAAGTCACTCTTGATCTTGCTTCCAAAGGGCCTGCAGGCTGGTCCCAGCTTCAGGACAAGGCTCCCAGTCACTGGCCTTGCCAAGGCAGACAATTCCTTCTGACTATCTGGGCAAAGGCAGGGCAGCCAATGTGGTCCTCCCCTGAATGCCCTCCATTTTAATTCCTTTCCTCTGCTCAGCCTACTAAGTGGCAGGTACCCTGGGCATAATCATAAAAAATGGAAGATAGCCTGCATCCTCAAGAAGCTTACCTTCTAATAGGGTGAGACAACACACATAGGGCAAAATTAGCCAGAGAGGGGCTTTTCTTTTAGAAGTCACACTCAGATGGAGAAGGAGGGCCATGAATCCACACAAAAGTATCCCTGCAGCCACACACTGACTTGGAAAACCACATATCCTTATCCTCCATTGAATTCATTTAATATTTCCCAGTTATATTGTGATCTCATTTTGGCATACTTCAGAGGGCTGACACGGTTTGATACCTCTGCTCTGGGGTGGATGGAATGAGAATCAGCCTCACTTTACAGATGAGGGATCCGGTACTCCAAGCAGAGATGTGACTTTCTCAAGAGGGCACCGAGAGTCAGTGACATGAGCTGCTGGTCTTCAGCCTCCCAGCCCGACGCTCTTTGCCCCATTTCCCAGCTCAGACATGGGTGAGATCATCGCCTCCTTGAAGTCTGAGGGCTTCCATTCATCACTGCTACACCCTTCATCACTGTGTCACTGCTAAATGGCCAGAACAACAGTTTTTAGCAAGAGTGAGAGAGAACGTTTCTCTTCTTCCAAGGCGTAAGAGAGATCACGTCTCCAGAATGAGGGAGGTCATTGCCTCACTGTCCTTGGTCCTGGTCCTGGTCAATCTGAAGGAGTGAACTTCACTCTGGGCACTGCCTTTTAGCAAGAGTCTGGACAAATAGGAAATCATCCAAGGAGGGTGGCAAAGGGGAACCAGGCTGGCAAAGGACTCCTGCACTCATGTCCACGAGGATCAGGTGAATGAGCTGAGGACGCTCAGCCAAGACAAGAATTCCAGAGCTGTCTTCAAGGATTTGAAAGATTATCAGAAAAGAAGGATTAAATGTGTCCTGCCCCAGAGAATAGAATTAGGTAGAAGCTTATAGAGAGCCAGAATTCAGCTAGATACAAGGGGGTGGAGAATGTGCAAACCCCTGATTTTATCCATATGGGGAACTCCCAAAATGAGAACTTCCTTCACTAATAGATGGGCAGCCTGTTTTTAATTTAGTCTTAGAGGGCAGCCTGGGGAAATCGAGGTTGTCAGACAATAAATGTTTATTAAGTCCCTACTGTGTGCAAACACTGTGCTAAGCACTGGGGATATGAAGAAAGGTAAAAAATAGTCCCTGTTCTCAGAGTTCACAGTTGCAGATAACTGTGTACAAACAAACTATAGACAGGAAAACATGGGAAGAAATACACTAGAATTAAGACTGGATAGGAAAGTCTTCCAGAAGAAAGGGAGATTTTAGCGCTCATTAGGTGAGTGTTTTACAAATATTTTATAATTTTACAAATATTATCTCATTTGATCCTTGCAACAACCCTGTATTTATTATCCCCATTTTATAGGTGAGGAAACTGAGGCAGACAGAGGATAAGGACTTGACTAGAGTCACACAGCTAGTATATATCTGAGCATGTATCCATGTCTTTTTTGCCCTCACTCCAATCTGCCAGCCCCTTTATCCATTCCTAATTCTCACCCATTAAACAGGGATCTAAGAATAGGATATGATGTCTCCAGGTATGGGGAATTCCCTCACACTAGAACTTTTACAAGAAAGGATGTCATCCTGAGGAGTGGTGAAGAGGACTCTTGTTTAACTCTGACAGAGCAGACTATATAAATGGACCCTCACCTTCCTCTTTCATTCCTAGTTCTGTGACTGCAGTTTAGAACCTGTCTGTAGGACGTGTGGAGAGTATATTTTGCCACTAGATGGAGCTGTAAGCTGGGTTCATGCATTCTCTTTAAAGCAAATGGGTACAAATAATTTACATTATGTGAGGGTAAATTGTAGTCTTGGGTTCCAGCCCTTGGGTTCCACTGCACTGCTGGCTCTGGAAAGAGTTCTGGCCGGATTTCCAAATGCATGAAGATTTAAAATGGGCTCCCTGGTCACCCAGCCTGGGATAGAGAGCCAGGATCTAGCTCATTGTGCATCACTGGCTAAGGGGCAGGGCTGAAGTGGTGAGAAGGGAAGGGGCCTTGTACCCCAGCTCTGCTAATGGCCCACTTCACTGTATGACCTTGGGCAAGTTCTTGGACTTTACTGAGTCTCAGTTTCCCCATGTATAAGTAAAAATGACTATATCTCATCAAAAAAGTGTCCAAACAAGTAATGTTCAGAAAAATCCTTTCAAAAGTAACAGTGGATAGAGTACTGGAGTCCTAGAGTCCCTGGAGTCAGGAGGACCTGAGTTCAAATTCTACTTCAGACATTCACTAGCTGTGTGACCCTAGGTAAGTCATTATCCCAATCCTTCGAAAGTTAAAAAAAAAAGCAAGGTACTGTATAGATTTTCTGCCTATCAGAGAATGTTAGAACTGAAATCACACGGCACAGTGTGATGGGATCTGGGGTTAGAGTCAGAGGACCTGGGCTCAAATCCTGCTTCTGATACCCACTACCTATGTGGTTTATAGTAGTTTGGAAATTCTAGGGCACAGACTGATGATTACACTGTCTTCTCTGCCTCCCCAAATATTTTTTGTCATCAATAAGAGGTAAAGAATTCCTGCTTGATTACTCCCCCCACCCCACCCAGCAGGGGCCATTGACAAATGCTTTTGGAAACCTTCCCTGAGTGTCTAAGTATCTTTGTGGGGACCAGGGAAACTGGGCATCGAAGGGAGAGGAGGAAGCAGCCTGGGATAACCTCTACTCATCTGTAGACCCTCCTAGTCAGCTCCTGTGGCACTGAGCTACCGAGCAAAGCTTTCCAAGGCAATGGGCCAAGGAGGGAACAGAGAGGGACTCAGGGCTTGTGATGTATTCAAATACTCAGGGAATCTAAAACATGACCCTCTGCTCCATTGTAAGAGGGGCTCTCCAACAAAGCCACCTCCCCGCCCCTCCACTTAGCTGCTGGGAAGATGCCACCCAGGGTGACCAGAGAGCCAGCCCCTCCTCAGTCCCAACAGCCCCAAGACCACTGTCCCCAGCTGTTCACAAATGGGGAACCCAGTTAAAAGACACATATAGTCTCCTCTCCTGGGCACAGCTCACATGCAGCAAAACTGCCTGTTGCTTAATCTCCGAGGAAGGGAAGACATGGTCCTGTCTTCCTGCCAACAGTTGCTTACCGTTATTTGCGTTGAATAACCTCAGGCACTGGTCCAGAGGACAAATGCTGGAAGCAACCAATGGCAAGTGCCATTGATCCAGATAGGGCCGGCAAGGGCCAGATGAGCCCAGGATCATTGAACAAGAAGGATTGTGAAGCTGGAAGCACTGAGCTTCCCTTTCCTGGCCTGGAAGTACAAGCATTCCAAGGACCTTCCTAGTTATTTCTGTGCTCTGATAGAAATGGCTAGACCTTGGACTATACAATGGCCAAGCTGGGAGTAGCCTTCAAACATACAAAGTCAGAACCGGAAGTGATCTTAGAACAGACAATATGAAAACTCAAAAATATCAAATGGGTGGGGGGCTTATAAAATGAAAAATAGAAAAGTGGGGCAAGAAGGTACTTTGGAGGTCATCTGGTCCCAACTCCCTCATTTTACAGATAAGAGCACTGAGGCGCAGAAAGGGTTTCCTCAACACATTACATAACTATGTATGCCATCTTGTTTGACCTCAACGATCATCTTGCTAGATAAGGGATGCTAACATTATTTGCATATGGGGAAACTGAGACTTCAAACATTTAGTCATATTCATAAGCTAATACCCCAGATATGAGATTCAAACCCATATCAGTCAGCCCAACAATCTTCAAAGGTTCCTATATACACATATGTATGTGCACACATGCATACATGTATATATGCATGGTACATATATGTATATACATATACGTATATGCATAAGCATACACATATGCATATATAATTCAGGCACAGGCTGAGACATGAATTAGCCTGTGGACTACCTGGTCTTTTCCTGACCCAACGCTTGTGTGTTGAAAGGGAGAATGGAAGCCATGTGTTTCTGATGGCCCTGCATTGAGCTCATCCCTGTGTGTGCAGCAGGCGCTTTGGAGGGGATGCATCTTTTTGGAGGAGAAGTCTTTAGGAGTTTTTCTGCCTCCTCCTCTTCCTCTCATCTACCCCTCCTCACTTTACCTTGTTTTTAGAACATTTTTATGAGACTATTGACTCTAATTTCTTTCTCTTCTCCCTTGACAAACCACAGTTTTTGATTCTTTCAAAATCCACACCTCCTGCATGAATTTATAGTTACCAAATACAAGATGACTTCTGTTTACAGACCCCATTACCATTAAAGTGGCGGGGGGTGTACAGGGTTTGGCCCAATTATATATGTATAGCAGAGAAGGGATGTGGGGCTATTTGTCACAAATCTGATCTAATTTCTGTATAAACTTGAACAAATCACTTCCCTCAGTTTCCTCATCTGTAATATGAGCTTCTTTCCAGAAAGTTTTCTTTGCTCTAAGGTCATATTCAGTGTTGAGATTTTATGTTGTAAGGTTCCTCCAAGCTCTCAATTCAATGTTCTAAGGAACGTTCCAGCTCTGACATTCTGAATTCTATGTTCTAAGCGACTTTCTAGTTTGACATTCTATGCTATAATGTCCCTTCCAGTTCTGGCACTTTATGTTCTGTGCTCTGAGGGTCCTTCAGCTTTACTATGTTCAGTCAATTTTCAGTTGATCCAGCACCTACCCATCTGGGAGAAATATTTCATACCATTACCAGGATGCCCATGCTCTCATATGAAGACAGCGTTGTTATTCTCTCCTGGGCTCCACACGGCTTCACTTCTGACTCTCAGGACTTTCCCATCATGCCTTACACTGGGACCTCTCTTTCTCCCTTGGCTTTTATGTGTTGACTTTCTGAATTAGAATGGTATTGCTAGCCAGGTATACTATAAGCACTTAATAAATGTTTGTTGATGTGACTTGATTCCCCCTCTGTAAAGGAGTCATAGGAATCATTATTGCCCCCTCATACACACTGAGGAAAACATTAAGACTCACATGGCCGAGTTCATGTAAATGCATCAGAAAGATGATTGTCAAACCTGATACTCCCTCCCTGGAGTCCAGAGGTCCTCAGTGGCAGAGAGGTATGTGAAGGACAACAATATGTTCTCTTTATAAATCCATGAGTTAGGTTAGAATGCAATAGGAAGACCTCCAGAGGATATCCCAAGAGGGCTGCAGATGGGTTCAGAGGACCTGAGTTCAAATTCTGACTCGGCAAAATGGGATTTTTGTTGTTTTCTTTTCAGTTCAGTTTCCTCGACTCAGGCTAAGTCGAGAACATCCGAAGGCTCAGTTTCCTTTGAACCCTGGTAGTTCACAGCTGAGTTACATGGGTTGTGATGCCTTCTGGCTCTGAGTCTATTAGTTGAGAACTATATATATACTGGGAGGTTGGCATTTTGCTTTGGGGATTTCACTTACGAGAAGGACCTTTGGATTCCTTGGATGAGACTCTGAGTAACTGTTTATTAAGAGCTGCACCACCCCCCCTCGCCCCACCACCGGGGCCCCTACCTAGTACTCAGAGGTTGTTAGAGGTTGTTGGTGTCCTCCCATATGATAGTGAATGAAGGTGGTTGTACTAGTTTATTGGAAAGCTGGAGCTCTGTCTGTTGATCTTTGCGCAGTAATTTCTCTGTTTGGATTTTCTATACTCACTTCTTTATAACTGAAGTAAGATTATTACAAACTCCTTAAAAGTTCTTTTTCTTTAGCAAAGCAGATCAAAGAACTTGTGCTAGCAAACCCTCCTGGGTGTGCTAGGGGGCTTGCTGTTACACTGAGACTTACTACCCAGGTGCTCTTATACAAGTGTCTCCTCCTGAGGAGTCTGTTTCCTTACCCATCAAAAGGAACAAGTTGGCTAAATAATCTCCATGATAGAGTTCAGCTCCAAATTCCATGCTTGAGAGTCTATACTGCAGCTTCCATAAACCTTGTGATGATCAACACATTTGAGGAAAAAGAATGAAGCCTTTTTCATGGTGATAGCAGAGGCAGGTTCTTAGATAACGAATCTCGTAATCTGAAGTGGGAAGAGGACAGACCACAAGCAACCATTCCTGCAGAGAACTCTGACTCTTCCATCATTCCAATCCCTTCACCCAATAGACACAACTTAGCTGCTTCCTCTTTGCCCATCTGTCCTGGTCTGATATAAATAGAATAGGGCACTAGACTTGGGGTTAGGAAGACTTTCCAGCTGTGTGACCCTAGATAAGTCACTTAACTCTTCATCTGTACAATCAAGGGGTTAGACTAGATGGCTTCTCAGGTCCCTTTCAGTTCCAAATCTATGATCTTTTGACATCATTTAACCTCCTCTGGTTTCCGTATCTTTCTCACTTGACCTAATTAATACTCATGGTTCCTTCTAGCTCTTTTTTTTATTTAACTTTTTACATTCATTTTTCACAAAATTTTGGGTTCCAAATTTTCTCCCCTTTTATCCCCTCCCCCCACCAAGCATTCTAATTTTACCTATCACCAATCTGCCCTCTCTTCTATCATCCCTCCCTTCCCTTGTCCCCATCTTCTCTTTTGTCCTGTAGGGCCAGATGATATTCTATTCCCCATTACCTGTATTTCTTATTTCCTAGTAGCAACAACAATACTAAACAGTTGTTCCTAAAACTTTGAGTTCCAAATTCTCCCCATCCCTCCCTCCCCACCCATTCCCTTTGGGAAGGCAGGCAATTCAATATAGGCCATATCTGTGTAGTTTTGCAAGTGACTTTGATAATAGTCATGTTGTGTAAGACTAACTGTATTTCCCTCCATCCTATCCTGCCCCCCATTGCTTCTATTCTCTCTTTTGATACTGTCCCTCCTCAAGAGTGTTGACTTCAAATTGCTCCCTCCTCCCATTGCCCTCCCTACCATCATCCCCCGCCCCCTTGCTTATCTCCTTCTCCCCCACTTTCCTGTATTGTAAGATAGGTTTTCCTACCAAAATGAGTGTGCATTTTATTCCTTCCTTTAGTTGAATGTGATGAGGGTAAACTTCTTGTTTTTTTCTCAGCTCTCCTCTTTTTCCCTCCACTAAAAAGTCTCCTGCTTGCCTCTTGAATGAGAGATAATTTACTACATTCCATTTCACCCTCTTTCCTCCCACTACATTTCTCTCTCACCATTTACCTTAATTTCTTTTAAGATATGGTCCCATCCTATTCAATTCATTCTGTGCTCTCTGTCTCTGTATGTGCATGAATGTGTGTATGTGTGTGTGCATGCACACGGGTACATGTGTGTGTGTATGTGTGTGTGTGTATAGTCCCACCAACTACCCAGATACTGAAAAATTTTAAGAGTTACAAATATTGTCTTTCCATGTAGGAATGTAAACAGTTCACTTTTGGTAAGTCCCTTATGACTTTGCTGTTTACTTTTTCATGCTTCTTCTCATTCTTGTGTTTGAAAGTCCAATTTTCTTTTCAGCTCTGGTCTTTTCATCAAGAATGCTTGAAAGTCCTCTGTTTCATTGAAAGACCATATTTTCCCCTGAAGTATTATACTCAGTTTTGCTGGGTAGGTGATTCTTGGTTTGAGTCCTAGTTCCTTTGACTTCTGGAATATCCTATTCCACGCCCTTCGATCCCTTAATGTAGAAGCTGCTAGATCTTGTGTTATCCTGATTGTATTTCCACAGTACTGGAATTGTTCTTTCTAGCTGCTTGCAATATTTTCTCCTTGACCTGGAAATTCTGGAATTTGGCCACAATGTTCCTAGGAGTTTCTCTTTTTGGATCTCTTTCAGGCGGTGATCGATGGATTCTTTCAATACTTATTTTGCCCTCTGGTTGCAGAATATCAGGGCAGTTTTCCTCGATAATTTCATGGAAGATGATGTCTAGGCTCTTTTTTGATCATGGCTTGCAGGTAGTCCCATAATTTTTAAATTGTCTCTCCTGGATCTATTTTCCAGGTCAGTTGTTTTTCCAATGAGATATTTCACATTCTCTTCCATTTTTTCATTCTTTTGGTTTTGTTTGGTGATTTCTTGGTTTCTCATAAAGTCATTAGCCTCCATCTGTTCCATTCTAATTTTGAGAGAACTATTATCTTCAGTGAGCTTTTGAACCTCTTTTTCCATTTGGCTGATTCTGCTTTTGAAAGTGTTTTTCTCCTCATTGGCTTTTTGAACCTCTTTTGCCAATTGAGTTAGCCTATTTTTCAAGGTGTTATTTTCTTCAGCATTTTTTTGGGTCTCCTTTACCAAGATATTGACCTTTTTTTCATACTCTTCTTGCATCTCTCTCATTTCTCTTCCCAGTTTTTCCTCCACCTGTCTAACTTGATTTTCAAAATCCTTTTTGAGCTCTTCCATGGCCTGAGCCCACCGGACATCCACCTGGGATGTCTGGGATACAGAGGCCCTGACCGCCACGTCTTTCCCTGATGTTAAGAATAGTTCCTCGTCATCAGAATTGAAAGGTGGGAACATTTGCACCCCCTCAAAGTAGCTTTCTATAGTCTTATTTTTCTTCCCTTTTCTGGGCATTTTCCCAGCCAGTTACTTGACTTCTGAGATTCCTGTCCACCCCTGCCTAGATCTGCCCAGCTAGTGCTTGGGGTCTGAGATTCAAATGGGCTTTCTGCGGCAGGTGCGGCTGCTATTCAATGTGAGCTTAAGTTCTGATGCTTGGATGGGGGCAGGGCCACCTCCCAGGCTCAGCTCCCTCAGGGACTTTATGCAGAGACCTTCAGTAATGGGGCAGGTGGGGGCAGGGCCGTCCCCCAAGCTCAGTTCCCTCAGGGGGTTTATGCAGAGACCTTCAGTAATGACCTTGAACTTCTGCCTGCCTGCTTGGGGAGTCCTGGGCTGCTGCTGCCTCTGCTGCTGACTCTGCCACTCCCTCCACTGCTACCTCCTGAGGGGGCCTGAATCACAGAGACACCCCGCTCCCCTCTCAGCCAGCCTAGACGTCTCTCTCACTGACTTGTAGCGTCTATGGGCAGAGGGAACTTCGCTGCTGCTGGAGGTTCCATCCCTGAAGCCTGCTCGGATCTGCTCCTCTGAGGCCATGTGGCCAGGGCAGCACAGGGGTGGACTCCGCTTTCCTGGGTGCAATGGACCCCTGGGGACCACTCTCCAGGGCTCTCTGGAATGGAAATCTTTTCCACTGTGTTTCTGCGTGCCTTGCAGTGCTCCAGAATTCGTGGGGAGTTCTTCTTGCAGGAAATATATGGGCTGTGGGTTCGGAGCTAGCATACGTGAGTCTTTCTACTCCACCATCTTGGCTCCACCCCCCATTCTAGCTCTTGATGTAGGATCTCCTCATCCTGACTCTAAAGCCAGTTTCTACTTGATTTTCACTTTTGCTTTGCAAATACTTATCTGTGTATAAGCCATACCCTTTCCACCAACCCCAAGGATAAGCTCCCTGAGAGCAGTGATTCTATTTTTTTGCATGTATTTATATCAATGGGAACATTGCCTGACCCATAATAACTATTTAATAATTACTTGTTTGAATCTAACTGAATTATACTGAGTAGGGTGAGCTTTCTCTTATCAGAACATTGCACCGATCAGAGGGGACCTCTCTAGGGAGCAGTACTGGGACAAATTTCTCTTTGATTCCAACAATGTCCCCTTACTTTTTAGCCAGTGTTTCTAACCAAACATTGAATGATTAAGTAAGTGCCCAACTGCCAAGAGCAGCAGGCTGGCTGCTAGGGAGGTTGGCAGGGCCAGGGCTGGGAAGCCAACAGAAGCCAAGGAGAGATGCCAGATCAGCTTCTCACCTCCTCGCAAGGACAAGAAATAGAAGAGAAACAGTTCACATTGGACAAAAGGCAAGTGGCCACAGCCACTGAGCACGGCTGGCTAGTTCTGCTGGGGTATAATGGAAACTGAGCAGTCCTTTAGTAACAGTGCTGAGTGAGCATCCATTTGGGTTGGTATGATGGCCTAGGGGGGCATTCTCTCTGCCCACAAGTGCTATCAAGAGAAAGCTGTTGTCTACAGAAATGTTTTTTCCTGAAAAGAATAAGGAACGGCCAAGCTAGGGAGCCCTGGAACCAGCTCTATTTTCAAGATCCCCCCCACAAGAAGGTTCCATGTAATGTGGCGAGTGTGGGAGGAGGATGGGGGAAGGGCTTCATTATAAACGAGGAAACTGAGGAACAGAAGGAGTGAAGTTTTGGGGATTAGAATCCTGGGTCTTTAGAGGTGGAAATGATCTTAGACAACAGACTAAGCACCCTGAGGTGCTTAGAGCATCCTCATTTTTTATCTTTGTATCCCTCAGTGCCTACATAGAACAGCGTCTGGGCCTGGCTCAAAGATGAATGCCAAGGGGTTGTGAGGAACTCCACCAAGGATTAGCCATAAACAGTACAGAGGGAAAAGGGCTCTGTCCCAGGGTACCAGAGCAGATGGCATACATTTCCTCCCCATAACCTCATTTGTCAGCCCTCTGTGAGGACCTGAGCAAGCTCCCAGGCCCAAACTTAGGGTCCTGCTACCTCTCCCTGGCTCTTTCTCCCTGCCCCCAACCCCAAACAGGAGCAACGATTGAACTCTCTGCAGGCAATAGTGCCCTAGGCCACTGCCCTGCCTGCCAACCCCCCAACATTCAGCTGAATTTGCCTTGAGAGCCTTTGAAGCTGGTTATGGCTCTTCTGAGGACCCAAGTCTGACTGATAAATTTAACAAGTTGTTTATGGCTCTGACAGATTAAGTGACTTGTCTAGTTAGTCTTTGTCAACAGCAAGAACCTGGGTCATCATGACTCAAAATATAGCCCTTTGATGTTTTCTCTCACCCTCTACACATTAGGGGTTTAATAAAAATTTCTCCCACTTCATTGTATTTTTTTCCAATTACATGTAAGGATAGTTTTCAACATTCACTTATACAATTTTTAAGTTCCAAATTTTTTCTCCTCCCTCTCTCCTTTCCCTTCTCCCCAAGATGGCGAGCAATCTGATATAGGCTCTACATGTCCAATCATGGTTTATTAAATTTTTATTTTATTGAATTGAAAGTAAGGGCTAGGAGGGGACTTAGAACTGAGAATGTCAGAGCAGGAAGGGACCTTAGAAGAGAGAATGTCAGAGCTGGAACACATTTTTGAGTATGCAGTGCTAATAACTGGAAGGGAACTTAGAACAAAGTATGTTAGAGGTGGAGGAGACATTAGAGATTATTTAGTTCAATGTTCTTTATTTCTGGGGAAACTGAGGCCTAGAGATGGAAAGTGGAGTCCATAGAAAAGTGACTCTGGATTGGTCATAGGCTCAAACTGCTGGCTTTAGACTGAAAGGGACCTTAGAAAAGATGTAGTCATATTTTCATTTTGCAGATTAGCCAACAAAGAGTCAGAAGAGTTAAACTGCTTGCCCGAAGTCTATTTGTCTTGTCTCTCTCTCTCTGTCTCTCTCACACACACATATTCATGCACACACAAGCACACACATGTATGCACACATACATGCACACACAATGTATGCACATGTGTGCACACACATACATGCACGTGTACACACATGCACACACACACACAGCAATTAAGTGGACCAGTTGAGATTTGAACTCAAGTCCCTCAGCTCCAAATCACATACCATTTCCATTATACCACAATTGAAATGAATCGCCTTTTGGGGCCTCAGTTTCTTCATCTGTAAAATGAGGGAGTTTGCGTTAGGTGACCTCTAAGTCTTCTTCCAACTTGAAGAGTCTGCAGTTCCATGCTCCCGAGGCCCAGGTGAATGCTGCAGTACAAGGGGTAGTAGCTTGAGGTCAGGACTGTGGGTTTCCCATTCCCCTCCCACTGCCCTGGTCAGGATTTGGTGTATTCCAGTGCCAGATTCCCTGTGAGCCCCTTGAAGCTCTCAGTGCATCCTCCCTCTCTGGACCTTGGCCTTTTCTTGATGCTCCACTTCTTCGTGCCCAGGAACAAGACTGCCTTCCCCATATTAATAGCAATTTCATTGGATCTGCTGCCTCATAATTCTTTTCCTCTCCCTTCCTAAAGTGTGATCAGTGAGACCAGCCAAAACATTACTTCAGAGCAGAGTGGTATGATGTCATTATTGCTGGGGCTGAAGGTCATCACTGGCTGGAACATCTCAGGCAGACCCTCCCCCAGGCTCCCAGCCCCTCCCTAAGCGTCTGGGACTCGCCCTTCACTCTTGGCCACTCTCAGGAATATGAAGGGGTCAGAGTGGGACAGTGGGAGAAGGTGCCTGACCTGGGGTTGGGACTTGGGCCTTCCCACTGGCTCTCAATGTGGAGCTCTTTCCACCCTATCATGCTGCCACTCTAATTGGACATATCGTACTCTTCTGGTCCCTTCTGCCTATTGAGAAGGAACAAACCTTCCTCAGAGAATGGATGCTGGATCTTCAGAGAGGATCATCCGAGCCTCTGAGGCAATCTGTCTGTCAAAGCTGCTGAGGTAGACCAAGATCCATAGTCCAAGATCCAGAGATTCAGAGAAAGACAAAGAGTGATCCGTGCCAAAAAGGAGCATCCACATTCTTCCCTAATTGCTGCGGTATTCCTTGGCTTTCTGGGACAAAGCCTTTCCTACCCAACCTTCAAGCTCCACTCGATTCCTTCCTTATTTATGAAGCCTTTCCATTCCTTATGGACCACCCCAGGCCATAATGATCTTTCCTGCCACTAAAAGGATAAGATTGTTAACTCTAATTATGGCCTAACTTGGGTCATTCCCATCATTGCCATGATTATTATTAATCACAAGAGAGAGGAGTTCCCTATATCAATGAAATCACAGGTGCTAAAAAAATGGAATTATACTTTGGAGAACTTCAAGATGAAAGTTAGAGGGAGGATGAGGAAATGACAGTTCAGACTGGGGTACATCTGAGGAAGTGTGATTAGATTCGAACTCAGGTCTCCCTGACTCTAAGTTTGGTGCTCTATACTCTGCATCACCTAGAAGTTTGGTGGAAAGTATCAGAAGAAGCAGAGAAATCAAAGAGGCATAAATACCCAGACATAGGAAACTCAGGTGCAGATTCATAGAAAGGATGTCTTGGCTCTCCATCAGACTTGGGCCCTCCCTTCTCATTGTCACCTTGCAAAATCTCTGGTTTTCTTCAGCGTTCAGCTCAATGAAACTGACACCTTCCAGATGACACCTTTTCTGATTTTCCCTGACACTGGTGTTCCTTAAGATGTCGCCTTACTTTTATTTTATTTTAATTTTTTAATTTATTTTTTAATAAATTTATTTACTAAACTTTTTATATTCATTTTCACAAAATTTTGGGTTCCAAATTTTTTCCCCATTTGACCCCTCCCCCCCACCCCAATACACCAAGCATTCTAATTTCCCCTATGAGCAATCTGCCCTATCTTCTATCATCCCTCCCTTCCCTTGACCCTATCTTCTCTTTTGTCCTGTAGGGCCGGATAACTTTCTATTCCCCATTACCTGTATTTCTTATTTCCTAGTAGCAACAACAATACTCAACAGTTGCTCCTAAAAGTTTGAGTTCCAACTTCTCCTCATCCCTCCCTCCCCACCCATTCCCTTTGGGAAGACAGGCAATTCAATATAGGCCATATCTCTGTAGTTTTGCAAATGACTTTGATAATAGTCGTGTTGTGTAAGACTAACTATATTTCCCTCCATCCTATCCTGTCCCCCATTGCTTCTATTCTCTCTTTTGATCCTGTCCCTCCTCAAGAGTGTTGACTTCAAATTGCTCCCTCCTCCCATTACCCTCCCTTCCATCATCCCCCCCACCCTGCTTATCCCCTTCTCCCCCACTTTCCTGTATTGTAAGATAGGTTTACCTACCAAAATGAGTGTGCATTTTATTCCTTCCTTTAATCGAATGTGATGAGAGTAAACTTCATGGTTTTCTCTCAGCTCTCCTCTTTTCCCCCTACTAAAAAGTCTCCTGCTTGCCTCTTCTATGAGAGATAATTTGCCCCATTCCATTCCACCCTCTCTCCTCCCAATACATTTCTCTCTCACCACTTAACTTCATTTTTTTAAGATATGATCCCATCCTATTCAGTTCACTCTGTGCTCTCTGTCTCTATGTGTGTGTGCATGTGTGTATATGTGTGTGTGGGTGCATGTGTATGCGTGTGTGTGTGTGTGTGTGTGTGTGTGTGTGTAATCCTACCAACTACCCAGATACTGAAAAGTTTCAAGAGTTACAAATATTGTCTTTCCATGTAGGAATGTAAACAGTTCAACTTTGGTAAGTCCCTTATGACTTCTCTTTGAAGTTTACTTTTTCATGCTTCTTCTCATTCTTGTGTTTGAAAGTCAAATTTTCTTTTCAGCTCTGGTCTTTTCATCAAGAATGCTTGAAAGTTCTCTATTTCATTGAAAGGCCATATTTTCCCCTGAAGTATTATATTCAGCTTTGCTTGGTAGGTGATTCTTGGTTTTAGTCCTAGTTCCTTTGACTTCTGGAATATCCGATTCCACGCCCTTCGATCCCTTAATGTAGAAGCTGCTAGATCTTGTGTTATCCTGATTGTATTTCCACAATATTGGAATTGTTTCTTTCTAGCTGCTTGCAATATTTTCTCCTTGACCTGGGAATTTTGGAATTTGGCTACAATGTGCCTAGGAGTTTCTCTTTTTGGATCTCCTTCAGGTGGTGATTGATGGATTACTTCAATGCTTATTTTGCCCTCTGGATCAGGGCAGTTTTCCTTGATAATTTCATGGAAGATGATGTCTAGGCTCTTTTTTTGATCATGAGTTTCAGGTAGTCCCATAATTTTTAAATTGTCTCTCCTGGATCTATTTTCCAGGTCAGTTGTTTTTCCCATGAGATATTTCACATTCTCTTCCATTTTTTCATTCTTTTGGTTTTGTTTTGTGATTTCTTGGTTTCTCATAAAGTCATTAGCCTCCATCTGTTCCATTCCAATTTTGAGAGAACTATTCTCTTCAGTGAGCTTTTGAACCTCTTTTTCCATTTGGCTGATTCTGCTTTTGAAAGCATTCTTCTCCTCATTGGCTTTTTGAACCTCTTTTGCCAATTGAGTGAGCCTATTTTTCAAGGTGTTATTTTCTTCAGCATTTTTTTGGGTCTCCTTTACCAAGGTATTGATCTGTTTTTCATGCTTTTCTTGCATCTCTCTCATTTCTCTTCCCAGTTTTTCCTCCATCTGTCTAACTTGATTTTCAAAATCCTTTTTGAGCTCTTCCGTGGCCTGAGCCCATTGGATATCTCTTTCAGATGTTTGGGGTGCAGAGGCCTTGACTTCTATGTCTTTCCCTGATGGTAAGCATTGTTCCTCGTCATCAGAAATGAAAGGCGGGAACATCTGTTCCCCAAGAAAGTAACCTTCTATGGTCTTATTTTTTTTTCCCTTTTCTGGGCATTTTCCCAGCTAGTTACTTGACTTCTGAGATTCCTGTCCACCCCTGCCTAGATCTGCCCAGCTAGTGCTTGGGGTCTGAGATTCAAATGCTGCTCCCCAGCCTTGGTACTTTCAGTGGCGGGTGTGGCTGCTATTCAATGTGAGCTTAAGTTCTGGTGCTCAGGTGGGGGCAGGGCCGTCTCCCAGGCTCAGTTCCCTCAGGGGGTTTATGGGGAGACCTTCAACAATGGAACTCCTGTCTGCTTGGGGAGCCCAGGTCTACTGCTGTCCCTGCCTCTGCTGCTGCCTCCTGAGGGAGCCTTAGTTATGGAGACATCCCGCTCCCCTCTCGGCCAGCCCAGACGTCTCTCTCACTGACCTATAGCACCTGTGGGTGGAGGGACCTTTGTGGCTGCCGGAGATTCCAACCCTGAAGCCTGCTCAGATCTGCTCCTCTGGGGCCACGCGGCCAAGGCAGCACAGGGGTGGGCTCCGCTGTCCAGTGTGTGACAGACCTTTGGGGTCGGTTTTTCAGGGTTCTTTGGAATAGAAATCTCCTCCCCTTCGTTGCTGCGTGGGTTCTACTGCTCCAGAATTTGTGGGGAGTTCTTTTTACAGGAAATTTATGAGCTGTGGGTTCCAGAGATAGCATACATGAGTCTTTCTATTTCTCCATCTTGGCTCCTCCCCCGAGAGAACTATTTTCTTCAGTGAGCTTTTGAACCTCTTTTTCCATTTGGCTAATTCTGCTTTTGAAAGCATTCTTCTCCTCATTGGCTTTTTGAACCTCTTTTGCCAATTGAGTGAGCCTATTTTTCAAGGTGTTATTTTCTTCAGCATTTTTTGGGGTCTCCTTTAGCAAGGTATTGACCCATTTTCATGCTTTTCTTGCATCTCTCTCATTTCTCTTCCCAATTTTTCCTCCACCTGTCTAACTTGATTTTCAAAATCCTTTTTGAGCTCTTCCATGGCCTGAGCCCATTGGATATCTATTTCATGTTTGGGATACAGAGGCCTTGACTTCTATGTCTTTCCCTGATGGTAAGCATTGTTCTTCCTCATCAGAAAGGAAAGGAGGAAAATCTGTTCACCAAGAAAGTAGCCTTCTATGGTCTTATTTTTTTCCCCTTTGCGGGCATTTTCCCACCCAGTTATTTGACTTCTGAGATTCTTCTCCACCTCTGCCTCACTAATGTTTGGGGTCTGAGATTCAATTGCTGCTTCCCAGCCTGAGGGCTTTCAGTGGCAGGCGTGGCTGCTATTCAGTGTGAGAGATTAAATTCAGGTTCTCAGGTGGGGGCAGGGCCGCCTCCCAGGCTCAGTTCCCTTAGGGGGTTTTTGCAGAGAACCTTCAATAATGGACCCGAGCTCCTGTCCGCTCCAGGAGTCCCTGGCCGCTGTTTCCCCTGCTGCTTCCTCCCGAGGGGGCCTGAGTTATGGAGACACCCCGCTCCCCTGTCGGCCAGCCCAGAAGTCTCTCTCACTGACCTGCAGTGCCTGTGGGTGCAGGGACCTTTGTGGCCACCAAAGATTCTGTCCCTGAAGCTTGCTTGGATCTGCTCCTCTCTGTGCCATGGGGCCAAGGCAGGGCTGGGCTCCGTTCAGTGTCCAGTACGTGATGGCCCTTTGGTGGCGGTTTTTCAGGGTTCTCTGGAACAGAAATCTCCTCCACTCCATTGTTGTGTGGCTTCCACTGCTCCAGAACCCGTTGGGACTTCTTTTTATAGGTAATTTATGGGCTGTGGGTTCGGAGTTAGCATATCTGAATCTTTCTACTCCTCCATCTTGGCTCCTCCCCCTTGCCTTACTTTTAAATATATGTTGATACATTTAAATGTCATCTCCCCCATATAAGGTGTTAGTAACATTTTTGGAGGTCCAGTCTCTTTGGCTGTCCCTTTTTCAGAATAATGTGAAAATGCTTAAAACAAAATATATACCATTACAAAGAAAGCTCATGAAACTGAAATATTTACTATCAGTTATCTTATTAGTTATCAAGTTTTATCCAATAACCAATTTTATTAATGATCAAATGTATTAGTTCTCAATTTTTTAAAAAAAGAAGCGAAGTTTATGAACTCCAGGTTAACAAGCTTTGCCTCCATAGGATGTGAGCTCAAGGCTGTTTCTTTTTCTGTCTTTGTATTCTAAGACCTATAAAGTGCCTGGGATAGAGGAGATGTTTAAAAAATGCTTGACTAATTAATTGGTAGAAACACAGTTGGAAGGGACCCAGAAATCACTATTTCCAACTTATACTTGAATGAGAATTCCCTCTTAAAACCTCACTGTCCAATAGCCATCAAAGTCTTCCAGTGATTGAGAGTCCACTGTCCTCTGAGGCAGTCAGCACTCTCCATTTGGGGACACATCTTATTGTTAGCAGAGTTCTCCTTGTATTTTGGTTGTTCAGTTTTTTCCATCATAGTGGGCCCTTCATGATCCCATTTGGGGTTTTCTTGGCAAAGACACTGCAGTGGTTTGCAATTTCCTTCTCCTCATTTTACTGATGAGGGAACTGAGGCAAATCGTGTGAAGTGACTTGTCCAGGGTCACGCAGCTAGTGTCTGAGGCTGGATTTGAATTACAGGCCCAGTACTCTAAAGTGGCTTCTCTTTTCCTTGCATCCATTGTTCCTAGTTTTGCTTACTTGGCCCAATAAAAATTAATTCCTAATTCCCTTCCCATATGATAATTAATAACAATAGCTCCCATTTATATAGTGTTTACCATGTGCCAGGCCCTGTGTTAAGCACTTTAAAAATTATTTTGTTTTCTGTTGCTCGTAAGAATCGTGGGAGGTAAATGCTATTATTATCCACATTTTACAGATGAGGGAAACCGAGGCAGGCAGCAATTAAACTGACCTTCCCAGGGTCACACAACTAGTAAGCATCTGAAGCTGGATTTCAGCTCTGATCTTCCTGACTCCAGGCCTCGAGCTCTATCCTCTGTACCATCTTATTGTAACACTGATGCAGATTGTCTCCTTGCCTAGAAAGAACCTTCACGAGGACTGATCCTTGAGTATAAATTGGATAACTTACAACACTCCTCCTTCTTGTAACTAGGATATTCCCCCCTCAACCTGGAATAATGTAGCTCCAGCGTCCCCCCTCCCCATGATGTCCATCTGCCTCTGTTTCTGCGTCTGAATATTTCCACGTCTACGGACACAAAGCCTCTCCCAGAAGCCCCCATCAGGGGGACTTTTCCCTTCTTTCTACAGCAGTGCTCTTATACGTTTGAGGCTCAGGACCTCTTTGCACCCTTGAAAATGGTTGAGGGCTCCAGAGAATTTTTGCTTATCAGGGTTATGTTTATCACTAGTTACTATATTAGAAATTAAAATGTTCTAGTATTATTATGAAAAGTTTTGACTTTATAGACTCCCCCCAAAAGGGAAGGAAGGGGCAGGGGAAGGAATATACATTTTAACAGCACTTACTATGTGCCAGGCACTGTGCTTAGCACTTTACAAATATTACCTCATTTCACTCCCCTCCTCCCCAGTCCCTAGACTTCACTTTGAGAAGCTCTGCTCCAGAGGAACCCATTTTACAGGGCTTAGCCAGGCCTATTCTAGTCAGGGCCAGGAAATGAGGAGGATATGGTGATGTAAATGGCCCCCAAAACAGTAGCTATTTTCCTCCAGACTAAATTCTCCTCTGTCTGTCCCTGACAGTTAGGAGGTGCTCTTAGGTACTTCTGAGTCCCCTTGAAAGTCTGATCCATTCACACCTTTCCTCCCCCCACAAGATTTTGGGCTCACATGAATAGGTTTGATCTTGGGGGACTGATCCTAACAGCATGAGAAATTTCTACCCTAAGTTATTTCAGGAAAATTTCCTCTTCCTACAGTGATCCCACTGTGACTTATGTCAAGATTTCTCTCAAATATGGGTATGAGGAGAAACCCAGCAGTAAAAAAATGTCAGCTACTGAATAGCCTTTACTTACACCACCAAAAAAATCAGATCAAAAAACTATCCGGAGAGCATAAACAGACCCAGGAGGACACAATGACTCAGATAACCCCAGCGCCCAGTCCTACAAAAGGAAATTGTTTTTGAGACTGCTCTTGGGATTAAAATGTAGCTAGGTGGCTCAATAGATACAGTGCTGGACCTGGAGTCAGGAAGACCTGAGTTCAGATCTAGTGTCAGACACTTATTAACTGTGTGATCTTGGGCAAGTCACCTAATCTCTGCTCACCTAGGAGGCTGCTAGGTGGCTCAGTTGTTAGGTCCTGGAGTCTTCGACCTGGTCTCGGACACTTACTAGCTATGTGACCTTGGGTAAGTTACTTAAATCTCTTTCTGCCTTAATCCACTGGAGATGGAAATGACAAATCACTTTAGTATCTTTGCCAAGAAAACCCCGTGGACAGCATTGGTGGGCTACGATCCAGAGTGAGAATAAGTTAGACACAACTGAACAGCAGTAATCATTGAGACTGCCCTCTGGTACCTCAATGAGCCCCTCTTTCCCACAGGGTCCTACACAGTCCAGACTCACTCTGGAGAGTCAATATACTCTGGGGCACTACTGAAAAAGAAACAACAGAACCACCCCCTTTCTATTGGACTTACACCATCCAAGTTCCCCATTGATTTTGTCCCGCATCAAGTGTGCTACATCAAAAATTTCCTTTCTCTTCACATGATCTGATCCTTGAACTCTCAAACTTGGGCACTTGGGAAAGAGACAGTTTTTGAGCTTGGGCTGAGTGTCTGCCTCTATCTTGTACTTTTCCAAGAACTCTATTTTTGCTCCATCTGTTGCCTTATCTTGGGCCAGGGAAAGGCCACTTGCTTTTCTGCCAAGCTAAATGAATATAAGCACATGCCAGCCTCTGCCATGTGCTTCTGCAGCAGATCTCCATCATTCACTCCTGGAGGAAGGAAATTGTGCATGGGAATGGATTATATCCCACCTTCCAGAATTTGGATCTTCTCTGTTGCATACTAGTCTGAGAGTAAGAGAGAGATAGAGAAAGGGACCAAGACTGAGACAGAGATTGACAGAGAGATGAGGGGAGGGAGAGAGGGAAGGAGATAAAAGGAAGGGAAGAAGAAAGAGAGATGGGAACAGAAAGACATAGAGACAGAAAGACACAGAGAGAGAGGGAGAGAGATAGCGATAAAGAGAGAGAGAGAGAGAGAGAGAGAGAGAGAGAGAGAGAGAGAGAGAGAGAGAGAGAGAGAGAGAGAGAGATGAGGACAGAAGGACAGAGAGAGAGACAGAATTGGAGAGAGAGGGATGGGGAGGGAAAGAAATAGGGAGAGAGGGAGACAGAGACACAGAGACAGAGAGCTGATCTCACAACTCACTTTTATAGACCATGAAGGTGATTCCCCTCAGTCTTAATCAGCCATCCATCTTAAGAGATAGCCTCAAGGGATGAGGAACAATCTGTGTTCCTGGAATTACATCTTGGGCTTTCCTAACAGATAAGAAAGGCCCGCTTCCAAACTTTGACAGTCTATATCTCAGTCTTGGAGTTTTATGAGGCTTAGAGGGCCTTTGGTGATGCACTTAGTAATTGTCAGAGGTGGCATCTGTAGCCTGAACTTCCTGGTTTTAAGTTTGTTTCTCTGTCCATTATTCATTGTTGCTTGATATTGTCTAGCACAGGGTTTGTTGGACTGAGCCAATTTGGAGGGGAAGTCTGGCATCATAGTGGAAAGCCCACTGGATTTAGAATTAGGTCCTGGGTTCAAATGCCAACTCCTGCCATCTATGTGACCTTGATGGGAACTGCTTCAGCTTCCTGGCCTCATGCTTTACTTCATATGTAAAATCTGAGAAATTAAGCTGGTGATCTCTAAGATCTCTTCCCCATCTAAAGCCTGAGCTGAAGAGCTGACCAGCTCGGTGACCAAGCCCACCTAGCTCCAAGGCTGCTGGGATTATCAGATCCCAAGGACTCAGTTGGAGGGGAAACTCTCAAGCTTCTGGGGAGGGAAGTGCCACAGAGCTATTTACCACAGATATCAAGGGAGGTGGGTGAGGTGCTGAGCCAGCTGGGGATGTGCTGAGTGCAGGACTGGGAAGGAAAAGAGGAGGGGAAGTGTGACTGGCTGCTGGAACAGCTGTGATGAATCAGCAACTGCCTTCCCCCTCCTGCAGCCCCCACCGCAAGCCCCTCACTTCTCTTTTCTCCTCCTGAGCCTCCGCCACCAGCCCTACTCCATGGATGTGCTCTGGCCTAGGGGAGAGTGAGAGCTGTCAGTCCCTTTCTTGCCATGTGATTGTGGGTATATGGACAAAGGCAGGAGTCCTTAACATGGGATCCACAGACTCTCCCTCCTTCCAAATGATCTGTGGAAAGATTTCAAAGTGCCTGTGAGCTTAGAAGAGGAAAACATTTCTTTATTTCAATATAATTTCTTTCCTTTGGAATCTTATATATTTTATTTTATGCATTGAAAAAATATTGTGAAGCAGGAACCACAGACTTCACCTGACTCAAAGAGGTCCATGGCACCAAAAAAGGTGATGATTCCCTGCTCTCAGTGATTGGTGGTTAGTATATAAATCATTGAACGTTAGAGATACGTGGGACGGAGTGATAGATCTAAGTGTGGAAGGTGCTGGAGAGGTCATGTAGTTTGACCTCCTCTCTTTGCACAGAAAGATGACGTGGCTTATCTGAGAATTACAGGTGTCCAAGGGAAGTTGAAAAAGCAGAAAACAAACTGCCTGATGCCTCCAATTTCGGTACTCTTTCAGTTGCACTTAGGTACACCTGAGTGTTGGACTTGGGAAGTCCTGAGTTCAAAATACAGCTCAGATATTTGCTAGCTATCTGACCTTGGACAATTTACTTAACCTCTCTTTGCCTCATCTATAAAATGAGTATGACAGCATCTGTTTCACAGGGTTTTTGTGGGTTCAAAGAGAGATAATATTTGTAAAGTGCTTTCCAAGCCTTAAAGTTCTGGTTACTACTACTACTACTACTACTACTACTACTACTACTACTACTACTACTACTACTACCACCACTAGAACATGGTGTGTTGGTACAGGAAGAGATATTAGAACGCAGTTCATGGAATATTACAGTAGGATAAGATCTTAGAAAAATCCATCAAATCTTAGAAAGGCCCTTAGACAATAGTCAATAAACATTTTAAAACCCCTATTATGTGATATTATGCTAAGGTTAACAGAATATTAGAGGGAGGTGGGATCCAAGATATTAGAACAAGAATGGATCTTTGAACATCACTGAATGAATGCTATTTCCCAGAGGCCTTTGCTTTTTAAGAGGCTCACAAAGGGAGAGGGAAAGTCTAACCCCAAAGGAATGAACCTTAATGGCAAAATTTTCAGGCATCAGTTGACAGGTTAATGGAGAAGTTATTTTTTTTAACCTTGGGGGATGGGAATAAGGGGCTTTATCTACACTGTTGAAATCATAACCATAGACTCCATTGACAGATAAGGAGTTTAGATGTTGGAGCTTGCCATGCCAGGAGGTTGAAAGCACCTTAGAACATAAAATGTCAGAGATAGGATCTTAGAACATGGAATGTCAGAGATGGAAGGTACCTTAGAACATGGAATGTCAGAGATGGAAGAACCTTAAGTCATAGGACAAGGAATACTACAGTGGAGAGGTGCCTTCTAGTTTAACCCCACCTCATTGTACAGGTAGGGTCTAGTGACAGAAGGCTTGTTCAAGGTTATATTAACTTACTGTGAATGTCCAGGAGAAGAATCTGGATCTCATGACTCCGGGACCACTTATGTAAACTATGTGTACAGAATCAGTTTTCCAAAAAATCAGAAAATCACAAAATAAATGCATACTGGACAATTTTCTGGGACAATCTTCTATTGATGGTTCAGTTGTACAAAGTAGGACCCAACGCAAAACCTCTTCTGCACCCCTATTTTCATCCCCATCTCTCCAGACATAAAGAGCCATCTAAAGCCTTTAACCATCAGGTCCAGCTCCCAAATCTGCCCACCATCAACCACTAACCCCCAAACCAAGTAGCCTCCTCATCAGTTGCAGGCTGTGGATAGAGGGTCATTGGAGGACTAGTCAAGTATCCACAATCCCTGCCTCCCAGAGAAGTCAAGATGATGGACAATAGTGCCATGTTGCCATGCTTCAAGGAAAGTCATTTTTATGTATCATTCTCAGTATAGTTATGAACTCAATAACCCTATTACATGTATATGCCCATGGGGCTCAAGCAAGGGTGAAGAGAGTGGGAGCTAAAGAAGAGGGGGAGGTTTTGCTAAGCATGCATTTCTCAGAATCCAAAACAACAGATTCAAAGTGGAGCAAGATTCCAAAGGAAGAGAAGAAATGGTCAAGGCAAGCCAGTGGTCCCAGGAGCAAAGGGGAGAGCATCCAATCCAGCCCCCTCATCTAACAGGTAAGAGCCCTGACTCCCCTGCCCAACTTCGTCACCGAGTAACAATATTGAGAGCTTGTGTTTTTAAGTAGCTTTACTATTGCAAAGACCTTTACAGTATTCAAATGTTTTTATGGTACTTGTAGGGAAGAAGGATTAGACACTAGCCCTCTCCACCAAACCTGGCATGCACTCTCTCTACCTCTCAAAACCCAGCTCAAGAACCACTTTTTACAGAAGGATCTTTCTGATCTCTCCCCCTAACCCTGCTCCCACAGACAGTGCTTCCCCCACTCCTACATGTTGCCTTATATTTATTTTAAATCCACATATATTTACACATTGCTTTCCCTTATAGAATGTACACTTCTTGTTCCACTTTTTTTTCTGTGCATCCCTATTGGCTAGCACAGTCTCTAGCCCATAGTAGATGTTTAATAAATGGAAAACAATTGATTGGTTGATTAGTAGAGCAAAACTAGGAGGATGGTTGGGAAGGCATGCGGATGAAGAAATTAGCTCTTTAGAAGAATAGAATTTAAGCTCTCTCAGATCTTGTAATATGAGATTTTACTACATGAGAACTCCCTCATACTTAGAGCCATCCCCAAAATGTAAACTCTGTGTCACTCTGAAACTGTTATTTTTCATTTTTGTTCCTCCAGTTCCGCCCTGAACACAAAGCCAGTTTATCAAATCAGACTGTTTAATTGGGACTGCTCTCTCTGGAAGGTAATGAGCTCCCCACACATCACAGAATGACAGAAACTCGGAGGCTGTCTCCTCAAGAATGTCGTTTATAATATCCATCCATGTTTGAGTAAATGTTTAACACCAGACTTTCATGAGACACCCACTTTAAAGTTGAATCAACTTTATTTATATTTTCTCCATCACTTTCTTAAGTCTAGGCAATGCTCTCCAATTTCCTGGGTGTATCACACTGAAAACTTACCAGTTAGTTTTCTAGAGATGGTCTGAGCTGCCTCTAGTACATCAATAATGGTGGTTGATACCTTAGAATGTAGAATTATAGAAGATGAAGGATTCTTGGAAATGGTCACATGGAATGCTCCTCCAGTACAGGAGGGTGCTTGCTTAAGCTATGCTCTCTGAAATACCTTTCAAATTGGGAATTCTGGAATTATGTGACATTAAGTTTTTAAGCTAGTAAAAAGAGACCTGGGAAGCAGCCTCCAACAGATCATAGAGCTGGAAGATACCTTAGAAGGCATGAATATTTTACAGATGAGAAAACTGAGGCAGAGAGCAGTTAAGTGACTTGCCCAGGATTACACAGCTATGTCTGAGGTCTGATCTGAACCAATGTTTCCAAAGATAGTCTGGCTCTCTGGCCACCCTTGTAGTCCCATTCCGCATCCAAGCTGTCATCTAGCTTCTCTAGTAGAACCCAGCTAGGCTCACTTGGGCTCATAGGACGGTGAGAATTTTTGTTCGGTCATTTCAGTCATGTCCAACTCTTCTGTGACCTCATTTGGGGTTTTCTTGGCCAAGATACTGGAGTGGTTTGCTGTTTCCTTCTCCAGTTCATTTTATCGATGATAAAACTGAGGCAAACAGGGTTAGGTGACTTTCCCCGGGTCACACAGCTATCTGAGTGTCTGAGACCAAATTTGAACTCAGCAAGATGAGTCTTCCTTACTTCAAGTTGGGTGATCTGCCCACTGCATCCTATAGCTGCCCCATAGTCAGAATTAGCACTAAGTATATGACCACTCTAGGATTCAAACCCAGGCCTTTTGATTGGTATTCACAGTATTCTCTTTCCTCCTACATTTAACCCTCTGCAGACAGACACCACCTTGGCCATATAGTAGAAACCCTATCTCCATGAGATGAGGAGAGGTGATAGAGGGGGACCTAGCCTGGAGCTCTAGGTTCTCCCTTGGTAAAGAAAAGCTGGATTTCACCCAGTCTCTTGCTCAACTCAGGCTTTTCCTTTGTTCTGTCCTTTTAATGGGGCTTCTATCAGGTTACAATCAAGGTGGAAGAAATATATATCTGGGGAATCCCTGAAATAATCCACCAGAGAATGTTACAACTGTAAGGAATCTTCAGGGATGATACAGTCTAGCCTTTATAAATGGGAAACTGAGGCCCTGGGTATTGAGAAGCTTCATGGCATGGGGAAAAACTCAAGATTTAGAATTAGAAGACCTGGATTCAGATCCTGGCAGCTCCACCACTCTCTATCTGTCGGACCTTGGGTAAGTCACAAATCTCTCTGTGCCTCAGTTTCCTCATCTGTAAATTTAACTAGATATGGCTTCTAAGTTATCTTCCAGTTCTAAATATGATAATGATGATGATGATAATGATGATGATGATGATGATAACTGGAATTTACACAGCATATTTTCAAAGTGTTTTACATAAGTTATCTCCTTTGTGAGATAACTGTGCCACTGTGAGGCAGGTGCTATTACTATCCCCATTTTACAGATAAAGAGATTAAGTGACTCTCCCATAGTCACAAAGATAGAAAGGGTCTGAGGAAGGATTTGAACTCAGGTCTTCCCAATTCCAAGTCTAGTGTGCTATCCACCAGTCAACTTAACTGCCTCAATGTACTTTATATAAGGTCGCACTTCAGGTTAGTGATTGGGCCAAACTCAGAGCTTTCTCCATCATACGATTCTTTATAGAACATAGAAAGTCATTGATGGAAGGGGGCATAGTTCCTGGGTGAAGAGAGAGCACTGGATTTGAAATCAGATAGCCTGGGGTCGGATGCACACTCAACTGCTCACACTGAGCTCTCTCCCTCATGTCTAAAAGGAGGGAGCTTATCCTTAAGGTCCCTCCCAGCACTACATTCCCTGAGAGAGCCCAGCCTTGATCCTGCAAGATCAGGGGCCAGCTATGAGGGAAGCTCTGGGAATTTGGGACAGAGAGGAGTCCACTCCCCTTTTTTGAATTATGTATAAGGCTGCCATAAACGTTCCAGCCTTCCCTCTTGAGGGAGTCAGTGGAGGAGGAGGGAGAGTTTGTACCAGATACCTCCCCCTGCCTGCTTTCATCACCTCCTGTGGAAGGCAGAGGCAGGGGAGGGCTGGGGCCTCCAAGAGGGCCCTTTCTTGTGGTCATGGGAATAGGGGCAGGGTCAATGTATGAACTTGATAGTTCAGCCTCTTGAGAGAGCACAGGTCAAGACCCTCCCTTTAGCCTCCAGCCTTGTCAGATGGAACCATACCAGGACTGATTCTCAGCTTCCAATGTGGAGTATACTTAGGGGCCCCGGGGAAAAAGCAGAGGAATCTAAGTAAAAATCTAGCCCTCTCCCTTCTCCTCACTTTGTGTCTTTTGGCTCTGGGAACAGACATTGGTTTAAATAGGGATGGAAGCACATAGGCATCCTGGAAAGAGTTGGCCAACTCTATCACTCACTGTCTGTGTGACCCAAGATGAATTGCTTTCTCTCTCCAGGGCTCAGTTTCCTCATCTGTCATCAAGCCCTCTCCTTTAAACATATTGTCCCTCATAAGAGGCCATTCCTGAAGGTGTCAAACCGGCAGTAGAGGTCCAGCCAGCAGGATCAGCTGAGAGTGGCAGAGGCTCTGTTTTGTTATTGCCAGTGTAGTCTATACAACCAAAGAGGCTTCCATTCATCACATGGTCAACAGACCAGAACCAGTTACAGAATGTCTACACATGCTCCAAAGTCTCTCTTGAGACCCTTCCGCTACATGCTGTCAAGATTCTCCTGAAAGCAATTCCCTGGCCTTTTCTCAGTGGGAATATATTCCGTGAATGAGCTAGCCCACTGTGGTTTAATCATTCAGTTTTATGTCTGATTCTTCATGACCCCCTTACAGGGTTTGCTTAGCAAAGATACTGGAGTGGTTTGTCATTTCCCTTTTCCAGTGGTTTAAGGGAAACAGAGATGAAGTGACTTGCCCAGGGTCACACAGCTAGTAAGTATCTGAATCTGAATTTGAACTCAGATCTTCCTCACTCCAGGTCCAGAACTCTATCCACTGAGCCACCCAGCTGCTGGTCTTCTGTTACATATGTACATATTGTTTGTAAGCTTACTGGGGTGAGGGACTGTTTCACTTTGGTCTTTTTATTTCCAGCATCTAACACAGTGTCACAGAGACCTGATCGATGAAATTACGGAGCCCCAAAACAGTGAAGAATTATAAATAGAACAGAATCATTCATCAGGATCCAGCATGTACTGCCTTAAAGATTTTCCCTCATCATAGGAATGTCCCATGGTTACATGAAGATGACCCAAGTTTCTTTGAAAGATGGAACCACAGAGGTAAAGCTACCCTCATCAGACATAGTGTACATTAATCAATCAAGCAATTGTTTCAGTCTTGTCTGACTCTTTATGAGCCCATTTGGGGTTTTCTTGTCAAAGATACTGGAGTGATTTGCCATTTCCTTCTCCAGCTCATGTTCATAGATGAGGAAACTGAGGCAAACAGGGTTAGATGACTTACACAGCTAGAGTTACACAGCTAGGAAGTGTCTGAGGCTGGGTTTGAACTCAGCTCTCCTTGACTCTAGAAGAGCTCTATCCACTGTGCCACCTACTGCTCAGGAATCAATCATCGAACATTTATTAAGCACCTACTATGTGCCAGGTACCCTGCTAAGTGCTGAGGAGACAAAAAGAGGCAAAAGATAGTACCTGCCTTCAAGGAGTTTACAATCCACATGGGGATATTAGTGAATCAAGACAAATAGCAAATATTTTAACAAAGTGATTCCTTAAACCTGAACTCCCATTTGACTATAACCAGTCACAGAACAGATACACAGAGAGGACCTTCCACATTATCTAGCCCAGGATGTATGGAAACATTGGACTTGAAATAAAGAGGGCTGGCATTCAGCTGGGGCCAATTCTGTTCTCTTCCAAAGTCACTTATGGCAGAGTCCAAGGCTGGTGAAACATGAATTGCCCAGTGTGAGAGGAGACTGAGACAGCTGTAAGGCTTCGCCCTGGTCAGAAACCACATGCAAAAGGGAAGGAGTCAGAAAGTGAGCCATCAGGGAACATAAAGAAAAAAAAAGATTGAAATTACCTAAAGTAAGGTAAAGACCTTGAGACCAAGCAGATTAAGCCAATTGGGAAGATATTAAAAGATATGAAACGCAGAAGGGAAGATGGCCTCCAGATCACCTAAAGAGTTCTAAATGTCTAAAAATAAATATTGCAAGACAAAGGAAAATGAACCAATACCTGAAGAGGCAGGGAGATCCTGTGGATAACTGAAAGAAGAAGGATATTCTTGACTAATTAAAGAGAAAAATAATCAGAAATTATGGCCTACACATCAGAAATAGCTGGCAGAATAAAAACAAAAACAGAAAAGCTTGAATGCACAGTCCCAAATCTCACCAAAGAAACAAAAAAGAGAACTGTGGATTGAGAATGCAAAAAATATATCAATGAAGAACAATCTGGAAAGGGGTTAAAATAAAGCAGTGACGTTAAAAGAAAACATGGTCTTTATACAAGCAAACCTTGATGCTGAAGATAAGTGTAGATAATTTAAGAATTAAAGATCTCCAAAAGAAGACGATAAATAAAAACCCTAAATACCACGATGCAGGAAATAATACACAAAGGACCACAATGTCTGAACACAGAACTGTGAAAAGTGTCCAGCACAAGAATTCACAAATTGCCTCCAGTCAGCCAGCAAACATTTCTTAAGTGCCTTCTATGTGGCGGGCTCCATCTTGTGCCCAAGGCATACAAAGAATGGTAAAAATCTCTGTTCCCAAAGAGCTCACAATCTAGTGGGGGAGATAATAGGCAAATAACTATGTGCAAACAAGTTATCTCCAGGATAAATTGGGGATAATCAACAGAGGCAAGGTCCTGGGATTAAGGGGGACTGGGGAAGGTTTCCTATGGGAGATAGAACTATAATTATGACTTGAATGAAGCCAGAAAGCCAGGAGGTGGAGGAGATGAGGAAGGAAAGCACTCCATGAATGTGAAAATGCCTGGAATAGGGGAATAGAGCATCTTTGTTGTAGGAATAGCAAAGAGGCTGGAGTTACTGTACTGAAAATATGGTGGTCTATAGGATATAAAGAGATAGTGAAGATAGGAGAAAGCTAGGTAATGAAGGATTTGGGACACCAAGCAGAAGGATTTATATTTTATCCTGCAGGATCCAGTAGCCACTGGAGTTTATTAAGTTATGGGGGTGACATGGTCAGTCTTGGATTTCAGGGAAATTGTTTTTACAGTTCAGTGGACTGTGGACTGGAGCTGGTAGAGATTTGTAACAGACAAACTTACCAGCAGACTACTGCAATAGCCCAAGTGTGAGGTGATAACTTCAAGACACATAGGAGTTAAATTTAATCATTTCAATGACAAACAATAAATTGTATAGGTCACCAGAAGAAAGACTTTCAAATTTATAAAAGAAAAGAAATTCAAGTAACACTAGACTATTCTATATGCACCAGAAACTGTAAGAGAAGTTGGAACAATGTGTTCTAAAGAGAATAGGAGCTGGAAGTGTGGCCCGGGGTGACCCAGTCTCTAAATCTGAGCTTAACCATTAATGAAAACAGATGGATCTTCAATAAAAAGGGGTATTTGAAACATTCCTATAAAGGAAGCCAGACCTGATCTCATTTGTTTTGTAGCCATCCCAGACAACAGAAAATACAAGAAAGGTAAACAAATATAGCAATCAAAAAAGGCACAGGTAATGAAAGAAATTATTCCAGAAAAAAAATAAAAGGAGAATGACATCTATGAGGCTAAAAGTGTAGCAAGAAGGAGATTTCTTTCTGAAAGTATGTATGGAGACAAGGGAGAAAGCAGAAGTCAAATAGAGGAAATTCTGATGGAGGAACAGGACTGAAACATTATGGACTAAACCACACATCACCTGCCTACAGGTGAATACACTTTTTGAAGTATAGAATAAGAGGGCACATAAAAGGGGTAAAGAGAGAAAGAAAATTGAAGGGAATGTATGTTGTACCTGAATCAGGTAAATAGTTAATAATGAAAGGAAAACAACTCAGCAAAGCATCTCAGACAGAGAAAATCCTTCAAGAGAATGGTTAAAGGATATAAAGAGGGAAAAGGAAAGGGAGAACATTTCATTTCATTGGTGGAAGGGGGTCACATTGAAGAAAGATCCTAATGGGGGAGAGAGATTCTATAGTCAGAGGTGGGCATCTTACAAGGGTGCAATCAGCAAGGATTTTGTACTTAGATCACTCATCCTGCCTCAAGAGGAGATCCTAGGGGCAACTGGTACCCAGAAGAAAGGGAGGGAATGGGCCTAGAAATGGGGGGAGGGATATTATCATGGGAAAGGCAAAGGATAGTAAAGAAATGACTAATCAAGGACACAAGAAAATTGCAGTAGTGATATAATGTTTCTATCCTCTCTATCACCAGCAGGCAAGATCTATAAGGGAATAACATAGAAACTATTTAAAAGAAGGAATTCAAAATGGGTATTTTAGAAGCTTTAATTGCATAAAGAATACAAAGACTAAAGAGGGATTAAATAAGTCTAAGCATCATGAATCAGAGATAAAAGTCTCAAACAGACCAAAAAAGAGAGAAATAATGAGGGAAATACTTTTTTAGAAAAAGATGGGGGAATTGAAATAAATAAAAAACCAGCAAACTACCCAAGCTGAAGGAATATTATACTTGATTATTTAACTGAGAAGAAGAAAGAAAAAAGGAATTAATAAGTTAAGCAAAACTCCAGAATTAGGAAAAAGTTTAACAAAAAAGGAGAGAGGGTTTGAGGATGAGAAGAGAAGCTACTGGGAATGAGTCTTCCTTACAGTAAATTTAGCTAAAATAACTGATAAAATAAAATACTGTGTTTACAGAGGAAGAGAAAAAAATTGTAAAATTTGTAATTTGTAAAAAGAAGTATTAAAAATTAAATACAAATAGAAGGAAACATAAACATAAATGAAAACTTAAAATGTAAATGGATCAAATAATCCAATACAATGAAAAAGAGTGACAGATTAGCTGAAGAAAACAAAGCATACTAAGAAATAAGGGTGAGAATAAAGTATGTGTGTGTTCCATCTTCATGGCCATCAGAGAAATAATGACATGACTTGCATTTGACTTTGTTTTGAGTGAGGGACGGCTGTGCAGGTCACCAGCCTCACTTCCCCTCCAGAGCTATCTGAATCCAGTGACCAGATATTCATCAGGATGACTAGAGATGACCCAGGATGAGGCAGTTGGGGTTAACTGCCTTGCCCAAGGTCATGCAGCTAGTGAGTGTCAAGTGTCTGAGGTGAGATTTGAACTCAGGTCCTCCTGACTCCTGCACTGGTGCTCTATCCACTACACCACCTAGCTGCCCCAAGAATGAAGTATATTCTGCTCATGGAGGTGGGGAAAAATTGTGTGTGAAGCACAGTAAGGAGGTCCATTGGCTAAACTGTAGAGTTCACGAACAAAAGGAAGTATTATCTAATAAGCCTTGAAAGGTAAATTGGGATCAGGTCATGAAGGGCTTTTCAAACTAAAAGGGGGCAAGCCAGATGGCACATTGGATAGAGCAATGGCCCTGGAGTCAGGAGGACTGGGAGGAAGTGAGAGAAGGAAAGGAATCTGCTGAGGATGGGGGGCATTTGAAGAAGTTAAAAGGCATGCAACTGAGTGGGAAAGGAAGAGATAGCTAGCCTGGGTACCTTCCTTAAATGGAAGCCCCAGGGAGAGCTCTTCACTCCATCTTCCAATCAGTGGGGCCTTAAGGGCTGAGGGTGCTGTTGAGGTATGAGTTACTGAGATTATGCGATCTTGCAGGGAAAAAAATGTTCCTGGTTGGAGTACAGTGGAGAAGTCTGGAGTGTAGTCAGGTGGGAAATGGAGATTAGTGGATAGGCATAGCATTATAAATGACAAGTGCTGGAATCAGGGTGACCTAGGTTCAAGTCTCGTCTGAGGCATGGATTAGCTCGGTGACAGTGGCCAATCATGCAGCATTTCAGGCAATTCACTAAGACTTTTAAGTTAGACAGGTTAATGGTCTGAACCAGAGAAGGAGGGTTTTATATGAGAGTTCCCCGTCCGGATGAAATCATAGGTCCAAATGAATTGTAATGATTTATACTATATTAAACTACGATATCGTTATCATAACAACCATGTTTATAATGATCATCATTATAATAAAGCTATGATTGTAAAGAAAAGAAGAAAAGATAAAGCAGAAGGAATGAACCAGGAGGACTTGTGTCTTGCAGCATATGCAGAATCCACAATCCCCCCTTTTTCCCTATGACTTAGGAACATCATGCTAAGAAGATTTGGATTCTGAATGTCTCCCCCTTTCCTATAGAACCAGCAGCTTGGAGCAATATAAGCATTTGTGAAAAGGAGGGAGGGGGAAGGAGAGGGAGAGGAGTGGGTAAATGCCAGAGGCCATAAATATGAAGTCAGGAATTGAACGAGTGATAGGGAGAAGACCAGGAGTGAAGACCTCCATTCTATCTAGATATCCTTGTGAACATGCATTAGAACCTCCACAAAGGTCAAATGGAGAGAGCCAAGGCAGACCCATGGGACATCCACCCCAGATTTAGCCTGGGAAGGAGGGATTGTCTCTGACTTGGAGCAAACCTGGCATTTAGCACTCTCCTGAAGGGAACTTGGTCCCCTTTAGTTTGTTTATATGGATTTAGAACTCTTACTCCTGGATGTTTTCCACTATAATCCAGAAAGCTGTGATTCACACACACACACACACACACACACACACACACACACACACACAGTAATCCAGTTATCAGATGCAGGAGGCAAGCATGAAAAAAAATTTCCCAAACAAAAAAAAAGAACTTTGGATGGGCCAAATGTAGGGTAATTATCCAGCTCTCTAAGCTGAGAAAGCATCTGGACAGAATGAAATCCAAAAAACTAAAGAAAAAAGAAAGAGAGAAAAAGAAAGCCAGTCAGCTGGGATGGATGTGTATAACTTTGCAGAAGGGATAATTGAGTATCTATGGGTCTGAATGTAACTCTCCCTTCAGCCTCAAAAGATGCATATGACCAGGGCTGCTACAGCAAGAGGGGAGAGGGACTTGCAGATGTTCTCTTTGTCAATATTCAACTTTCCCAGTCACTAGGAATGGGCATTCTACACCCTCCTCTCCACCTTTTTTGGGGGCAAGGTTAATCTACAAGGAGAAGGGTCTTTGGGTTCAAATTCATCCTGCTGAACCTCCCGTCCGCTCCTGAGCTGGACTCCCTCCTCCCCCGCCCCTTCTCCTCATCCCTCTCGCCTCCTCCTCATGTCTGAGTGCCTTCCCTCCCAGTCTCAGCTGCTTGCAAAAAAAATGCAATCTCAGCAATTTCCCCATTTCTCCACATCCCTCCCTGTGCCCCCCCCCCATTCATGTGTTCGTCTTCCCGCTCTGCTGTCTGTAGACAACTTGTAATAACTGGGAACTGCAGTGAGTAAAAATTATAATCATAGAATGTTAATGCAGAAAGGGACCCAAAGGGCTACTTCAGTACAATGCCCTCATTTTGGAGCCAAGGAAACTGAGTCCTAGAAATGAAAGATTGCTCGCGTTTTTATAGCTAATAAGTGCCAGAGGCCAGACTTTGGCTTAGTTTTTTGACTCCCAAGTCCACTACTCTTCCCATGTGTAGTATCGTCTCTGAGGCAGGTCTTTGCTGCTTGGAGTTTCCTGGATGCTAACTTGCTATATGCCAAGCCAGTGCTTCCTTGAAGGGATTGGGCTCTGACCTTTCTGTGGTGATGTCCTTGATCCTAAACTGCCCTGGTAAGGAGGAAGATGGCAGATATTCACAGTCTCAGTAGTTAATACTGAGTAAATTAAACAAAGCCCTCAGCCTCTATTCCCAACACCCAATCTGGAATACTTATAAAGAGGAATTTCGAGATGTGGAGCTAGAAAAGTTTCATTGATGAAGCCAGAGAGGTAGTGGTATTGGGGTAAAAGCAGTTACCCAGGGGTAAATATAGCAAAAGAACCCACCCCCACCCCCACCCCCGCCGGGAGCCCAGAATCCCCTGGTCCACAGTGAGAGAGAATCCTAGCGTTGCCAAGAACTGTGGATATTAATCCTCCATTGATATATTATTGAGAGATAATAAGGTATAGATAGGGCAGCTAGGTGACACAGTGGATAGAACCAGACTCAGCTTCATGAGTTTAAATCCAGCCTCAGATACTTGATAGCTGTGTGCCTCTGGGAAAGTCACTTAACCCAGTTTGCCTCAGTTTCCTCATCTGCAAAATGAGCTGGAGAAGGAAATAGCACACCACTTAGTATCTTTGCCAAGAAAACCCCAAAATGTGTCACAAAGAGCCAAACATGACTGAAAACAAATAAGCTGAATGTGGTGTAGTGGAGAGAGTTCTAGATTTGGAATCAGAAGGCTCGAGTTCAAATCTCAGTTATACCTCCCAGTGTGACTTTGGGCAAAGTCACTTTACCTGTAGGAGTTTCAGATCCTGATCTCTAGAACCTCAAAGGTCTCTTCTAGCTTTAAGTCTCTCATCTTAATTATGACCCACAACCTCTTAAAATTGCATTTCCAGTTGGCCCAGTGACAACACAACCTCACCAGCAGGGGTCAGTGCGTGGCTGTGCTGGGGAGACAATCCTAGATCCGTGATGTATCAGAGCTGAAAGGGACCGTTGTGGGTATCTAACCCAGTCTTTCCATTGTAAGCATGAGGGGATTGAGAGTTGACTTCCACAAGTCCCCCAGCTAGGAAATATCCAACAAGCCCAGAGATCTTCTTAATGTCCTATGTTAACCTCTCTCCTAACAGGTGGGGTTTGAGTCCTCGTGCAATCATTGGCCCATCAATCATCATTTATTAAGCACCTACTCAGCACTGGGCTGTGCAAGGTGCTGGAGATAGAAACACCACAATGAAACATCTTTACCCTCAAAGAGCTCCTAGTCTATGAGCAATGGCCTGCCTGGGTCTGGCTCTTTTGCCATCACTTGTTCTTAGCAGCCCAGGGTATACGTTCTGTTTAGCAACAGGGCAGGAACAAAGGATACTGCTGACTGTCACATGGGACCCAGGCTTTGGCAGAGCAGCAGGAAGGGCTGTTGGCAGGAGAGGGGAGAAGTGGGGAATAAGGCCGGGGCAGCAGAAAACTTCAGAACGAACCAGTCAATGCTTTCTGGTGCTTTTGTGACAGACAAGATCTCAGCTTGCACAGCTAACTGCTACTCGGGCTTTCTCCCCACCTCTTGCCCATTAAGATACTTAATGGGCAGGCTCCCCGAGTTTCACAAAGACCCATCTGTGAGCCCAGCCTAGGCAACTCCCCCATCCCCCACTCTCCCCGCCCATAGCCCCCAGCCTCACAGGCCCGGCCCAGCCCCAGCTCTTTCACTTCCATTAAAACAAACATTCATTTAGTGAGATTTCCTCCAGGCCTGGCCCCAGCCCCCTGGCCCTCCCTCGTAAACTGCCTTCCCCTCCTCTGGATTTCCTCTTCAATGTCTCAGTCCTTTTATTTGGGGGGGTAGAGCGGGGAGGGAAGAAGAGGGAAAGCCAGCTGGGCTGTTCCAGCTGTTTCCCCATGTGAGCAGCTTTGGAAACAAGGTGACAACATGGGCTCTCCCCAGGCCTGACATGGGGGGATTATGTTTATAGTCTGACAAGTGGCTGAGGTTAGACACCCAGGCCTGCAGGGCCCCCACCTCCTCCCTCCCACAGCTTGGGGGATTTTCCCAGTGTCCAGTAATGCTTGTGGCAGATACCAGGGCCTCCAGTGTTTCCTGTCTTTTCTTTACTCTGTTTTTGTCTTTTCCCAGTGTGTGTGTGTGTGTATGTGTGTATGTATGTGTGTATGTGTGTGTATGTGTGTGTGTGTGTGTGTGTGTGTGTGTGTGTGTGTGTGTGTGTGTGCTGGGGATGGGGGAGAGAAGGAGAATAAGGCTCTGGGATGCTGGCTTCAGAGGTTCTAGAAGACAATTCTGAGAAGGTAGGGAAATAGAACAGACTTGGCCCTAGGAAGATCTCAATTCAAATCCTGCCTCCGATATTTACCAGCTGGGTTCACTCTGGGCAAGTCACTTATCAGTCACTCAGTAAACATTTGTTAAACACTATGTGCCAAACACTGTACCAAGTACTCACTCAAGATACAAAGAAAGGCGATTGGGGCCACATAGGAGTGCTATATGCCTCAGTTTCCACAGCTGTAAAATAAAGGATTTGCACTTGATGTCTCTAAGGAATGTCTCATATGTCTAAATCTAGGATTTGACCTCAAGATCATGGGCTGAGAGCTGGTATGGGTCTTAGATGTGAGATTCTCCTGTCCAGAGGGGTCCAGTGTGCAACAAACCAAAATACCTACAACACTCCCAAGTAAGACCTGGACCAGATTAAAATGTAATTGGGAAATACTTGATAAAATAAATAATGATACAATAAAACATAGATAATGCCACTACTTGGTTTTCTAAGCCAATGTGCTTCCCATATGGATCTTTATGCACATTTAGTGACCCCTTTTCTATTTGAATTGAACTCCCCTGCTGTCTTTTAACCTCTTCCTTTGACAGATATGGAAAGTGAAGCAAGTTAGACCAAGGTCATGCAGGAAGAGACTTGGTAGACTCGAGATAGGAACCTGGGTCCTCTGGACAATAAAATTCAGGATTGTTCCATTATCTTCTCCAAATCCTTCATTTTGCAGAAGCCATGGAAAAGGGAGAAGGGAGGGAGATGATCAACCTTTATAGAGCATCTACTACATGCTAAGTGCTGTACTAAGCATTTTCTAATATTATCTCAATTTAGCCTCATAAAAATCCTTTGAGGGTAGGTGCAATAGCATTCCATTTTATAGTTGAGGAAATAGAGGCAAACACAGGTTCAATGACTTGTCCAGGGTCACCTGGTCCCCACTGAGTCACTCACTGACTCTTGAAAAAGGAAGAAAGAAAACATCTTAATCAAGTTTATCCAGTGCCAGGATTCAAACCCAGGTTCTATGGTGTGGAGAGGACTTTAAGTAGCAGAATCTGACAACCTTGGAGCTGGATGGGACCTTAGAGGCCATCTGGTCCAACCCATCCCTGAAAGGAATCCCCACTATGAGATTCCTAGTTATCTTTCATCTGCTCTTTGACTACTGAAGAAGTTCATTTCACTTTGCTTTGCCAATAATGGTCAAGACATTTTTCTTGCTATCTGGTCTAAATTTGACCTTTTTATGCTCCTTGTCCTGGTCCTAGAACGCTATTCCCTCAGAGCACATACTCCAGTAGGTCCAAACAGCAGGAAAGGGATGGACTGTAAGCCTGGTATCCACAGATCAGCCTGGACAAGTCTAGGGAGTCTCTTTACCAGGTAGATTTTAGAGTGAAGAATTTTCCCACTGTAGCCACTCTCAAAGACCTCTGATTAAATCACAAAGAGGCCACTTGGTGTATCGGTAGAGGATGCATATCCTCGAAACATGAAGATAGTATGGAGTTAATCAGCCTGGGCAACAAAGACTCCACATTTCCATCCATGAGGGATCAAGAGGATGGGCTGCAATACAGATTTGGAAGGGAAGGAGTTAGAAATCCCCCCATTATTCTAGATAATCAGAAGTTGGGGTATCAGGGACAAAACTGTTCTTCCCTTCCTAACTTTGGTCAAAGAACCCTAAGAAGCGATTCTTTCCAAAACAAGAGCTTTTTACTTTTCACAATACAGCAAGCACTAGTCACAGGAGGATAAAGAGAGCATGAATAAGTGAAATCCACTGAGAGGAATAAAAGATATCATTTCCCAGAAGCTGGATCAAACAAGGAATGTTGGCCTCTGCTCTTTAATGATTCAAAGAATATTTATTAAAATAATAGAATATGAGAGCTGGAAGGCACCTAAGAACACTGAATGTCAGAGCTGGAAGCACCCTTAGAACATCCATGTGTTCAATAAATATTTATGAAGAACCTACAATGTGCCAGGTACTATGCCAAGAGCTGAGCATGCAAAAAAGGCAAAAGACAGTCCCTGCCTTCAAAGACCTTGTAATCTAATGGGGGAGACAAAATGCACACAAATAGGCCCAAAGGAAGGTATATACAGGATAAATAGGAAATAATTAACAGAGGGAAGGCACTGGAACTAAGAGGGTCTTGGGCTGGAAAGGAGCCTAGAACACAAGGTGTTAGAGTTGGGTCCTTGCAACTCAGATTCTGTAACTCTATGATTCTGGCTTCATTTTTCCCAACACACCACTCCCCTTCCCTTCCATTTTGCAGAAATGGAAACTGAGGCTCAGAGACTTGCACAAGGTCATCATATACAGTGAGAATTGGGCTTAGAAAACACGTCTCGGCTGTTTGCTTATAGTTTGTTGCGTTCATCACCCTAGCTTCCTTCTTTTCCTCCTTCTTGCATATACCAGATGCTTAATAAATGTTCATTTGTCTATTGTTCCAGACCCCTCCGCCCTCCAGTGAGCTACCTGCCATGACTAGATCCCCCGATGTGGTACAGAATCATCTTATTTGAAATGAATAGGCAGTGGCCAGGTAGGCGCACAGCATCACCTGGGGATGGAAAGAAAGGAACAGCCAGAATGAGTAGGATCCTAAAAACGAGAGCTAGCATTTATGAAGCACCTACAGTGTGCACTAAGAGCTCTACAAATATCTCATGTGGCCCCTGTGATGACCCTGGCAGTGAGCACTATTATTAGCCCCATTTTCCACTGAGAAAACTGAGACAAAGGTTAAGAGACTTGCCCAGAGTCATACGAATAGTACCTGAGGTCAGATGGGAAATCATTTTAAATAGCTCATTTAAATAATAATAGGTTATATTAGTGTTTATTATATAATACTCTATCAGTGCTCCACTTGCTATTAATTAAGTCTGATGGGGAATCGGCCTAAAACTTCCCCTCCTGGGGGTGATGGGAATCATAGAGGTTTTTCTGTACCCTTCCCCTAATGTGATACCCCTGTGCTAGAAATGTAGGAGGAAAAGGTACTAAGACCTGGGTGAATCAGTACCACAAGAGACAGTAAGGTCAGCATCAGGATAGTGAGACTCAAGTCCTGGTTCTGCAACTCAACTTTCTTATCTGTAACTTGGGCGTACTAATACCTGTACTGCTTTCCTCCCTAGTGCTGTTGGAAAGAAAGTATTGTTGTAAATGATAAGACTATACACAAAAGAGAGTTGATCTTATTATAGCAGTGGAAAGCAATTGGTACTTACACACACACACACACACACACACACACACACACACACACACACTCTGACAGCCACTTCCTCCCTCCTCTCCCTCCCTGCCTGCTTTCCCCTGGCTCCAGCTGAGTAATTCCCAACCAAGCGGCCCAGGCAGGAGCCAGATGTGTTTGTCTTTGACACGTAGGCCATGACAGATGCCAGAGACTCCACACACATTGTAGAGGACTGCCCAGTACTAGCTTCTGCTGCCCTGCTGCACATCATGTTGGGCATGAGACTGGCACCCACTTGCCAGTCTCCCCATCACCCACCAGATCCAGGCAAATCTCTACCCTTTCCCCCTGACCATTCCTCAAGGGTCTAACCCCTTACAGTCTGCCTGGACTCCCATACTGGTGATAGCTTAATGCTTCTTTTTCTGAGAAAGTTTGGGAGCTATCCAAAGAATCCTGTTATCAGACTTCCCAACCACCCCATCCTTAGACTGTCAGACATGGGAGGGACCTTAGAACATAGAATGTTAGAGTTAGGAGACTTTAGAATGATGAATATCAATGCTGGAAGGGCCCTTAAAATACAGCAGGTCGAAACTGAAGGGACCTCAGAATGCACACTGACAGAACTGGAGGGGACCCTAGAACATAGAACTTAATGTCAGAACTGAGAGGGTACCTCAAGTGTAACATGTAGAGTGCTAGAGTTAGGAGGGACCTTGGAACCTGGAACACTTGGTAGAAATCTTAGTACATGGGCTATTAGGGCTAAGGGGGACCTGAGAAGACAGATGTCAGAGCTCACTTCAGTGCTAGCATGTAGATTATAGGACAGGGCTCAACAGAAACTTAGAATATAGAACATGGAATGTGGGTGAGGGAAGGACCATTGATCTATTCTGAATTCTTCACACTGTGGACCCACAGAGAAGTTGGAGTCTTCATTCCAGTTTCCACAGCCCACTTCGTGCTAATCAGAAACACAGTCACAATTGAGAAGAACACCAATTCGGAGCTGGAAAGGGCCTTAAGAGGCCATGGTGGAACCTCTTGATTTTCCAGATGAGTAAACTGAGGCCCAGAAAAATGAAGTGACGTGTCCTAAGTCACACAGTCGGTAAGCATCTGAGGGCAAGATGTGACTCTGGACCCAACCTCTCACCACTGTGGCCTCCAGATGCCTGGATTCAGACCAGACAGCAACCCCCCCAGTTATAATGTGCCTAATAATGACATGCATTTCTATAGCACATTCCTTACAAGAATCCAGAAATACTATTCACATTTTGCAGATGAGGGGTTCAAAGTTCAGAGGTGAAATAGCTTGTCCAGGGTCATACAACTAGGTAGGGAATGTACCTTTCCAGACATATTTCAAGTTGCTTCCTATTTGCTATTCCCTGAACTCTCCATGCCATCTCCTACCTCTTTACCTTTGTATAGGATATGCCACATGCCTAGGGAGCACTGCTTTCTTACCTCTATCTCTTAGAATTCCAAAGCTTCCCTGAAGACCCAGTGGTACCTCCTTGAGGTCAGTGACTATTTCATTTTGTGTTTATGTCCCCAGGACTTAGAACATAGAACTCCCTTAAAAAAAACTCTTGCTTATGAGATTGGACCACTGACAAAACCCTCTCTTGATTGCCCCATTTCTGATTGCTCTTTCTCTCTCCTGAACTTACTTTGAATTTATTTATCTTGTACAAGTAAAGCATAAGATCCTTGAAGGCAGGAGAATTTTTTTAAAACTTAATACCCCTAAGGTCCAGTCTGGAATATAGTAGGCACATAATAATGCTTGGGCAGCTAGGTGGTACAGTGGGCAGAGTGCCAGACCTGGAGTCAAGAAGGCTCATTGTCCTGAGTTCAAATTTGGCCTCAGACAGGTACTAGCTTTATGACCTTGAGCAAGTCACTTGACCTCATTTGCCTCAGTTTCCTCATCTATGAAATGAGCTAGAGAAGGAAATGGCAAGCCACTTCAGTACCTTTGCCAAGAAAACTCCAAATGGGGTCACAGAGTCAGATAAGACTGGAAAACCACTGAAAACAAATGCTTGGTGAATTAGGTTGGATCAGATCTCCAATGGAAAGCTTCTTTTTGCTCTTACCTCTTTCTTCCAATTATTATGTAAATGCTTATCACATTACTGTTCTCCCCCCCCCACCACCACCACCACCAGCATGAAATGTGCCCCGGAGTCAGGAGGACCTGAGTTCAAATCTGACCTTAGGCGTTTGACACATACTAGCTGTGTGACCCTGGGCAAGTCACTTAATTCTGATTGTGAAAGAAAAGGAAGGAAGGAAGGAAGGAAGGAAGAAAAGAAAGAAAGAAAAGAAAGAAAAAGGGAGAAATGTGTTCTCCTTGAGGATGGGGCTGTTTGCCTTTGTAAGCTTTAGAAACTCATCTACCAGTATCTCCATCATGTAGTACAATGTCTGGAATATCTAAGTCATGGAATGCTTATACATTGACAAGATCCCTAGATGTTGAGCTGGAAGCAACCACTGAGGCGATTTTGTCCAACACTCTCATTTTTCAGATGACAAAACTGAGACCTGGTCTAATGAATTCATTTGCTCAAGGGGTCACACATGTGGTAAGTATCAGAACTAGGATTCGAACACAGGTCCTCCACCTCCAGAAGCTTCTCCTTTTTACAAAAGTGTCCTGCATGAAGTAGGCTCTTAATTAACCTTTGTGTTTGTTGATGGTATTTGAGGCTCCAAATCCATTCATTCCTCTTTCCAATATGGCAACTGTCATCTGGAGGCTCGTCGATTTCTCATTTGAGGTCCTGAGAAGTACCATACAGGCGAGAGGACTGAACTGGATGATCTTGAGGGACCTGCTCCACCTCTAAAATCATTGCACAGAAATTCCTCCTCTCCTTGTCTTCTGCCCCACTTTCCAAATGTTCTTCCTTTCTCCTTTTATCCCCTGGAGGGTGGCTTTTCCCCCACCAAGGTTGGTGTCAGGCACTGGAACCCCATATACCTTTCTTGGGAAAGACAAGTCCCCAAGGAGCTCTGTCTATCCCGGCTGCCCACTTGGGCACCTGTATTCTATAATGCAACCCTAATTGAAATCACATTAACATTATGATTCCATTACTGAGGAACAAGAGGCTGGCTGCGGAATGCTCCCCATGGGGGCCAAATCAGCTACACTGGATAATTTATAAAGTGCTGTGGATCTGCTCATTCAGTGTTAAGTAAGGCAGACACAGACCTATTCATTATTCAAAGGCATTAGGCTTTTGGCTAAGTCCTAGAAGGGAGGCTGGGGTTCAGGGGAACCATCTTCCGTACTGCCTCCAGGGCTCAGCTTTCTTCTCTCAGATGGACATGATCCACTACTGCTATCTTGAGTATCTACTCCCACCCTGAAACAACAGGATAACGATGGGGTACATAGTAGGTATTTACTGAATGATTGTCTGGTGGATGGCTAAGAAATGGGGTCCTGTGTATGTGTGATCTTGGGCAAATCACTTGCTTTCCCTGGGACTTAAGTCTCCTTATCAGTCCTATCAAGAAAGAGGGTTTGGACCATATCAGGAGTCCATGGATAGTTTTAACCTGGGGTGTGGAGAGTTTTCAGGGGCTGCCATGAATTTGTTTAGAGAGAAAACTCCATCTTTATAATGAAATTTATACAAAAGTGGGTGACAAATGGAATTGTGAGAAGGGGCCCCTAGGCTTCACCTGGCAGGTCCATGAGATAAAACACAAGGTTAAAACCTCCTGGAGTAGGGAATCTCAAAGGTCCCTTCCAGCTCTTGACTTCTGTGAAGATCTCTCTCTCTCTCTCTCTCTCTCTCTCTCTCTCTCTCTCTCTCTCTTTCTCTCTCTGATGCCAGACTCTGAGGACTGGCAATTTGGAGGCAGGCAGGTAGAGCAGGATATAGTGGTTTTTTTTTTATTTAGTTAAATTTATTTATTTAACTTTTTATATTCATTTTCACAAAATTTTGGGTTCCAAATTTTCTTCCCATTTGTCCCCTCCCCCCACCCCAATACACCAAGCATTCTAATTTTCCCTATCACCAATCTGCCCTCTCCTCTATCATCCCTCCCTTCCCTTGTCCCCATCTTCTCTTTTGTCCTGTAGGGCCAGATAACTTTCTATTCCCCATTACCTGTATTTCTTATTTCCTAGTAGCAACAACAATACTAAACAGTTGTTCCTAAAACTTTGAGTTCCAAATTCTCCCCATCCCTCCCTCCCCACCCATTCCCTTTGGGAAGGCAGGCAATTCAATATAGGCCATATCTGTGTAGTTTTGCAAATGACTTTGATGATAGTCGTGTTGTGTAAGACTAACTGTATTTCCCTCCATCCTATCCTGCCCCCCATTGCTTCTATTCTCTCTTTTGATCCTGTCCCTCCCCAAGAGTGTTGATTTCAAATTGCTCCCTCCTCCCATTGCCCTCCCTTCCATGATCCTCCCCAACCTGCTTATCTCCTTTTCCCCCACTTTCTTGTACTGTAAGATAGGTTTTCATACCAAAATGAGGGTGCATTTTATTCTTTCCTTTAGTCGAATGTAATGAGAGTAAACTTCATGTTTTTCTCTCAACTCCCTTCCTTTTCCCTCCACTAAAAAGTCTCCTACCTGCCTCTTCTATGAGAGAAAATTTGCCCCATTCCATTTCTCCCTTTCTCCTCCCAATACATTTCCCTCTCACTGCTTAATTTCATTTTTTTAAGAAATGATCCCATCCTATTCAGTTCACTCACTCTGTGTTCTCTGTCTCTGTGTGTGCATGTGTGTGTGTGTGCATGTGTGTATGTGCGTGTGTGTGTGTGTGTGTGTGTGTGTGTGTAATCCCACCAACAACCCAGATACTGAAAAGTTTCAAGAGTTACAAATATTGTCTTTCCATGTAGGAATGTAAACAGTTCACTTTTGATAAGTCCCTTATGACTTCTCTTTGCTGTTCACCTTTTCATGCTTCTTTTCATTCTTGTGTTTGAAAGTCAAATTTTCTTTTCAGCTCTGGTCTTTTCATCAAGAATGCTTGAAAGTCCTCTATTTCATTGAAAGACCATTTTATCCCCTGAAGTATTATACTCAGTTTTGCTGGGTAGGTGATTCTTGGTTTTAGTCCTACTTCCTCTGACTTCTGGAATATCATATTCCAAGCCCTTCAATCCCTTAATGTAGAAGATGCTAGATCTTGTGTTATCCTGATTGTATTTCCACAATACTGGAATTGTTTCTTTCTAGCTGCTTGCAATATTTTCTCCTTGATCTGGGAATTCTGGAATTTGGCCACAATTTTCCTAGGAGTTTCTCTTTTTGGATCTCTTTCAGGTGGTGATCAGTGGATTCCTTGAATACTTATTTTGCCCTCTGGTTCTAGAATATTAGGGAAGTTTTCCTTGATAATTTCATGAAAGATGATGTCTGGGCTCCTTTTTTGATCATGGCTTTCAGGTAGTCCCATAATTTTTAAATTGTCTCTCCTGAATCTATTTTCCAGATCAGTTGTTTTTGCAGTGAGGTATTTCACATCATCTTCTACTTTTTCATTCTTTTGGTTTTGTTTTGTGATTTCTTGGTTTCTCATAAAGTTATTAGCCTCCATCTATTCCATTCTAATTTTTAAAGAGCTATTTTCTTCAGTGAGCTTTTGAACCTCCTTTTCCATTTGGCTAATTCTGCTTTTTAAAGCATTCTTCTCCTCATTGGCTTTTTGAACCTTTTTTTGCCAATTGTGTTAGCCTATTTTTCAAGGTGTTATTTTCTTCAGTATTTTTTGGGGTCTCCTTTAGCAAGGTGTTGACCCTGTTTTCATGCTTTTCTTGCATCTCTCTCATTTCTCTTCCCAGTTTTTCCTCCACCTGTCTAACTTGCTTTTCAAAATCCTTTTTGAGCTCTTCCATGGCCTGAGCCCATTAAATATTTATTTTGGATGTTTGGGATACAGAAACCTTGACTTCTATGTCTTTCCCTGATGGTAAACATTGTTCTTCCTCATCCGAAAGGATGGGAGGGGATATCTGTTCACCAAGAAAGTAACCTTCTATGGTCTTATTTTTTTTTCCCTTTTCTGCACATTTTCCCAGCCAGTTACTTGACTTCTGAGATCTCCTTCTGAGATCCCCCCACCTTGCCTCCAGATCTGCCCACCTAGTTCTTGGGGTCTGAGATTCAAATGCTGCTTCCCAGCCTCAGGGCTTTCAACAGGGGCAGGCTGCTATTCAGTGTGAGATTAAATTCAGGTGCTCAGGTGGGGACAGGGCTGCTATTAAGTGTGAGATTAAGTTCAGCTGCTTGGGTTGGGGCAGGGCCACCTCACAGGGCTCAGTTCCCTCAGGGGTTTTATGTGGAGATCTTCAACAATGGATCTGAGCTCCTGTCTGCTTTGGAAGCTCCTGTCCTCTGCTGCCTCCTGAGGGGGCCTGAGTTATGGAGACACCCCACTCCCCTCTTGGCCAGCCAAACAGGCTCTCTCACTGAGGCATCTGTGGGTGGAGGGACCGTCGCAGCTGCTGGAGATTCTGTCCCTGAAGCCTGCTCAGATCTGCTCCTCTCTGTGCCGTGTGGCCAAGGCAAGGCTGGGCTCTGCTCCAGGTCCAGTGTGTGATGGACCTTTGGTGTCAGTTTTTCAGGGCTCTCTGGAACAGAAATCTCCTCCACTCTTTTGGTGTGCGGCTTCCACTGCTCCAGAATTTGTTGGGAGTTCTTCTTTACAGGTATTGTGGGTTCGGAGATAGCATATGTGAATCTTTCTACTCCACCATCTTGGCTCCTCCCCTCTCATGCCATAGTCTTTTTTTTAGGTGGGACCTTAAACTCCATCTAGTCCAAGCCTTTTTATAGATGAGGAAATGGAGGCAAACAGGGCTAAGTGACTTGCCCAGGGTCATATAGCTACTAAGTGTCTGAGGCTGCAGTAAAATTATAGGTCCAGTCCCCAAAGCAACATCCCTAGTGCCTTGCATATAGTTGGTGCTTAATAATTGTTTATTGACTAATGGATAACATAAACTCTAACCACACACATCCCAATTAAATACTAGGGTTTACCCCTTAATCAAACATTAGAAAAAGACCCATTGGTCCTGACAGGGTTCCATACCAGATAATGGGAAGATCGAGTGCCAACTCTCCAGTCAAGTAAGACAGCATGACTTTGTAGTCAAAAGTTTTGAGTTCATATCCTAGCTCTTTCACTTAATATCTATGCCATCATCAACAAATCTCTTAACCTTCTCAGCTTCTGTTTCCTCTGTTGTAAAATAAAAAGGTTGGACTCGATGACTTCAAAATTCTCTCCATCAGTGATCTGACTTGAGCAGGCCATCCTCTTCATTCATCCTATAAAACAATTTTCCCTAAGCCAAGACTGGAGGCAGGGTGTTTGATGGCTTTAAGAGGACCCAGATCATGGTCCAAAGTTGGATGTTACATCTCTGGTGTGTTCCAAGGAGGACCTTTCCAAGACCTCAGTAAATTTAAGGGTTTAGGTCTAGCCAACCCCGAGTACAGTGAGATCCAATGGACAAATGAAATTAGAGGGGTTTTCCTTCTCTAAGAGAGGTGAGCTTTTGAAAATTGCCAAACTACCTAGGAGAGAAATCAGAGGAGTAGTGTTAAAATTCCAGCTCTAGTTGGTTAAGTCGTTTTCCTCCTTCATAAAATATTGGATTGGGATTGGACAACTTTGAATGCCCTTTACAGATCTAAACCTAAAGGTCTCAAGAAACAGACAGGAGCAAAGACAGAGAAAACAAGTCTGAGAAGTGGTTTTTTTCTCTTCAAATACCCCTAATTAAAAATAGAGAGACTTTAGAGACATGGAGAAATAGATTGCCAAGAGCCAAAAGAGATCAGAAGCAAATCCCAGCAAGGCTGGTTCTTTTAAGTTCTTTATCTGTTTGCATTTTTCATTATTAGCCATTGATTTGCAGGGGCCCTTTCCTGAGAAGCCCCCAGAGACCTGTCCCCTGGTGCAGGCAGCTGGCTCTACTCCTTTGCCCTCTTCTCCCCTACTTTCCCATTCCTGTAAACAAACCCAGCACTACCTGCCAGGTTAGCAGCCTTCTATTAGTAGGAATGAGCTGTGCCAGGCAGAGAGATTTTGTACCCTGTGTTCTCTGCTCAAAGGACATGGTAGACACATGAAGGTCCCCAGAGCTCCAGGGTCTGGATTCAATTTCTAATTCCCACCATCTCTACCCTCCATAGTCATTCTGATGTTGGAGATCATTGATTTCCTCTATGAAAGAATAGTCCATTGGAAGCCAGAACTTGAATCCAGATTCCATGGCCCTGGACAAGTCTTCTTGGTCTTTAGCTTCCTTCCCTCTAAAAGGATGGGCTGAGTTTTAGGGTCCCTTCCAGTTCTAAAGCTATGATCCTATGATTGTGCCTTGGTTTCCCCACCCACAGAGGGCTATAGACATCTCAGCCGTTGAACTGTATTGGAAGACTTCGACTTCAAGGAGGGTTTCTCCTTACTCTGTCTGGCCTCAGAGGACAGATGGAGGAAGGAGGGGAGGGGACAGAGAAGCAGACTTCAACTACAAACTTCCTAACAAAGAGAACCTAGGATACCTCTAGGGACAGCTTATTCCTCATCACTGGAGTCAGACATAAACCTGGAGGTAGGAGAGACCGTTGAGACTTTGAGTCCTTTTTGTGTTAAAGTAAAGAAAGCTAGTCAAAGGAAGATGAAGCAACTTTCCCAAAGTCACACAATTCACTGGCAGAAGGAGGATTTGGAACCAAACTCTTTGCACTGTCTTTAAGTAGAATCCAGATAGTGTCTTCTCAAGGCAACTCTGTGCCTCACAGGAGAGAGGGCCAGACCTGGACATGTAAAGAGCTGAGTTCTGAGGTCTCAGACACTTATTAGGTGTGTGTGACCCTGGGCAAGTCACTTAACCCTATTTGCCTCAGTTTCCTCATCTGTAAAAAAATGAGCTAGAAAAGGAAATGGCAAACCACTCCAGTGTCTTTGCAAAGCAAACAAACAAACCAACCCTATGAACAGTATTGATGCACCACGCACGGTTTGTGGGGTCAGTTGAGAATTGGACACAACTAAAGAAGAACAACAAATCCTCTTCTCAGGTACAGTGTGGCCTTCAGGGCTTGTATCAAAATGCCTCCTAATAATAGCTAACATTTAGATAATGTCTTAAGGTTGGTAATGGTCTTTGCATATATTATCTGTTGTGCTATTATGTCCATTGTACAGAAGAGGAAACTGAGGCAGACAGAGATTAATACCTTTCTGGATCCCCTCAGCTTCCAGCTCTCTTCTGCTCCAGATACCTGGTACACACTGTTGTCCCTCCCCAGGCCTCCCATCCCTTTCTCCTTTTGCCCTCTACATAGTTATTCAGACTTGATTTCTACAATACTACCATTAGGGTGTTGATACAGCTCTTTGTTTCTGAGAAGCTTGGTATACAGTAGGCACTTAATGAATGCTTATTAATACAGTAGGAACTTAATAAATGCTTATTGTATGAATGATCCTCCAGATGTTGTTCTGGGTTGGGGCAAGTTCTCCAGATTTGGAACCAGAAGGCCTGGGTTTAGATCCTTGAGCACTTTCCCCTCTCTAGGCTTTTGTTTCCTCAACTGTAGAATGAAGGTATTGGGGTAGATAAGCTTCAGGCTCCACTCAAGGTCTAAAAGCCTCTGATTCTGTTATCTTTGGGGAGCCATGGGTTGGAGGAGCTGAAAGCAGAATTCTTTGAACAAAGCTTGCCATGGGATATCCGTTGACCAATTCCAGGGAGAAGTCCAAGGGTTGCCGGTAGGGGGAAGGGGTCCATCTGCCACCAGCCCCAACCCCTCTCACACCAGCAGACTGACAAATTTCTATTGATTGGCTCCGGATGGTAGCTGCATTCGTGTTTGAAGCCAAACTCCATAGGGCCTTTTAAGTGGTGCCCTTTGACCCCTCCTCCCACCATCCCCCAAGACCCTTGTGCTCCCACCATCCCCCAAGACCCTTGTGCTCCCACCACCCAGATCAGGCTGTAGGATGAAGCCTTCCCCACCCCCACCCCAGCTTCAGACACCCCTCCTGGGCTCCCCATGTGTGTCCATTGGCTCTCTCTACATCCCAAGGTCAGGCTGCCCTCCATCCCTACCCTCACCTTCCCAGGCCTGCCTCTGACCCTGCTCTGCTCTGGGTTTTCCTGTTTCTAGTTTTCCATCTGGGGCCCCACCTTTCATGACTTGACAGAATCACTTGTTCTCAGCCCCTGCCTGCCCCATCACCCTGGTACTTAAGGGCTAGAGGTCCCCCAACACCTTTCAGAGCTCTCAGCTCACCTAGCTGTGCCTGAGGGGCAGCCTCTCTCACCCTCAGGGTCTGCTAATACCATTAGGGCCTCTCTGGGGCCTGCTCGTGCTGTTGCCGCCCACCCAGGCCCCACTCAACACCTCTGCTCCCCCCAGGGTGGGATTTCAGGCCCGCTCTTAGGCACCTTCTGCTTCCCAAATCATGACTCCCTCGTGAGGTTCCCTTCCAGCCCCTTTTGGTTTCCTGATCAGTTTTTCTAGAGGTGAGGAGTGGGAGAGCTGAAGCAGACCCCTGGTCTGGTCATAGCCGGGGTGGTGGCTGCCTCCTGAGGAGAGCTGGGGGGATGGACTGGGGGGATCTCTGGCTGGGTGGCCCCACCACCATCCACCCTTGCAGCTGGACTTGGCACCTTGCCAGAGACAGCATGTTCAGGGCTCACCTGGATGGGAAATGGTGATGCCTTTGTCAGAGCTCCCTGGACACAGTGGGAGGGAGGAGGATGTTGGGAGGTCTGTTAAAACATTTCAAAGTCCTGTTTACCCACTGCTGCCTTTCTATCCCCCTTCACAGGCCACCCCCCTTACCCTGCCCCAGGCTCCATCGAGACCTCCCCTCAGCCTGCTGAGTGTGGGGTCCCTGCACTCCAGAAACCTGATGACTTAGCGTCTCGACTGGCACTTTCTATCTGCCTTTGAGAAGAAATGGCCATGGCTGACTTGTAAAAAAGTGAATTTTAAATCATCGTGAGCGTTTAAACATCTCTGAATCAGCATGGATCTGAGGCTGTTTTCTTTCACAGAGAGACAGGCCTAGAGCATCCCTTCACTCAGGAGACTCACTCTGCCCAGCTGTAAAGTGAAAGCAGTTGGTCTATCAGACAAGGGTTTTAACCCAGGGGTGTGAATCCTGCAGGCTTCTAGGTCCTTGGGCACTGCCTTTTTGAGTCCAAGTTTTACAGAACAAATCATTTTATGAAGGGGACTTGTTCTGTGAAGTTTGGATTCAGTCCGAGGGCCTCACTTGAGGACTTGGAGGGTCACATGTAGTCTTGAGGCTTAATCTTTCTTTGGAAAATGGACCCTTTTTTCAGTTTGGAGAAGCCAAAGGACCCCTTCTCTCTCTTTAAATAAGTGAAGGAAATGCTCAATTTCATTTAGAGATTAACAAAAATAACACCCCCCCCACCTGAACTCTATTCATAGCCTCCAGGTTAAAAATTTCTAGACCACATGATTCTGATATTCCAGGTTCTAAGGCCCTTCCCAGCTCTAACTGTTTATGTTCTAAGTTCCATCTCAACTCTGATATCTATGTCCTAAGGTTCCTCAACTCAGATATTTCTATATTCTATATTCCTAGGTCCTTAGCTAACATCCCCTGTTCTAAGATCCCTCCCAGCTCTGACATTCTGTGTTCCCTTCCAGTTCTGGTCTTTTATGTTCTAAGGTTCCTTCCAAGGCCACGACCTTGTGCTCAGAGTTCTGAATTCCCCCTTAGCTCTAATAATCAGTCATTCTATGTGATCATCTATGAGTTTTCATTCAAAGAGCAGAGAGAGATAAAACTGCTATCATTTGCTCCTCAGGCTGCCAACCCCCAAGCAAAAAAAGAAGTCGCAGTTTTCTGTCATTCTCTGTTGTCTGGTGTGTCTTGCATATGGAAATTGAAATGGGAAAAGAATGGATAATGCTCTCAGGGGCTAAGGAGTATCCAAATGCACAACTCCTGGTTGTCTCACATCTTGATCTTTGCTATAAAGTCACATTATCTGCAGAAAATCTCAACTAAGAAGGCTAGAAGGGTCTTTAAAAAGTCAACCTGTCCATCCTCCCATCTCTGAATTTAATCCAGTCATCAGAGAGATCTTATGAATTTGGGCAAAATCATTTAGCTTCTCTGCATCTGTTTCCTCAGCTGTAAAATGAGGGTGTTGGACTAGATCACCCCTGAAGTCCCTCTCTGCTTTAGATCTAATACCAATCAGTAGATCAGCAAACATCCCTTAGGAGCACCAGGAAAAATATTGATTAAAAAATTTAAAAACTTTAAAAAACGGGTTTCAGGAAGTGATGGAGATACAAAGAGAAATCAAAAGTTGTACCTTGTCCTCAAGGACAGTTCATTGTATGGGAGAGACAGCATGTAAATCACTCAGTAAGCCAAAGAACATATGTAGTAGATAATTGGTAACCTTAGAGAGGAAGGCTTTGGTGGCTGAGGGGGACTGGAAATGGCTCCTGAGGAAGGATTGGGGCTGAGTCTTAAAGGAAGCCAGAGAATCTCAGAGTCAAAAGTGAGGAGGGAGAGCATTCCCAGCATGGGAGGCATTCAGTCAAAGACCTGGAGGTGGGAAATGGTGTCTTCTGCTCCAGGAGCCACAAGAAAGCCAGTAGGAACTGGAGATGGGAGCACTGATACGTGAGAGGTGTGGAGAGATAGGAAGGATCCAAGTATTCATACTGATAACAATATAGAATTGAAACAAACAGATCTTCTCTCCTCCCCCAGCTCCCCACCCCCAAGGACTCAAGACTCTACTCCACTGTGAGGTTCATAAGAGCAATGACCTGAGTTCACTTAAACTCAGTCTTCTGGCCCCATCCACCATCATTACTCAGCACAGTCTTTTGAACACACAGGTATTTATTGGGAATGGCAGAGTACTCCAATATCTTTGCCAAGAAACCCCCAATGGGATCGTAAAGGGTCAACTCAAAGCAAACTGATGTGAAGGGTCCATGAGCTGGAAAATCTAAGGAGGAACATGCAACTCAATGCCCAGAGCTTGGGTATGGGGGCAGGGGAGGTTGAAGGGTGAAGGGTTGGTGGAGGAGATTGAATGTCTCCTTCTGTGGCCTCAGAAATCTTGTCTTCCATTCAAGGCATGTGTATGTGAAGAATTGATCTATCTCTAGGATTTTCCCCCTCTGTCTTTGACATTCAGTGATGGAGAAAAGTTTGGTGTACTACAAAGACAAGAGGATTTGTCCTGGGCAGTTCCAATCCTGACCCCGCCTCTGAATGACTTTCTGATATTGGACAACTCATTTGACCTCTTATCTGTTTATGAAGTGAGGAGGTTGAGTGAGAATCACTTCTGAGGTATAGGATCAGATTTTAGAGTCAGAAGGGATTCTAGGAATTGTTGAGTTAAACCCCTTCAAGAAGTTCAGTGACTTGTCCAGGGTCTCATAGCTAGCAGTTTCCCTAACACCAAGCAAGTCAAGCACTCTCCACTATACCTCAATATAGCTTTCAACACTCTGATGTCTATTAATAACGGAGATGACTATAGCATTGTGAGACTCCATTAGATTGTAAACTCCTTGAGGCAGAGGCTGCCTTCTGCTTCTTCTTGTATCCCCAGTGCTTAGCACACAGTAGATGCTTAATAAATGTTTAATTGATTGACCAATAAGAGATGGCATCTATATAACACTTTCAAGTTTGCAAAGTGCAACATAGATGTCATCTCACTTGATCCTCACAATGCCTCTGGGAGGTAGGTGCTCTTAGTATCCTCATTTTACAAGTGGAGAAACTGAGGTTGAGAGAGAAGAAATGATTCGCCTAGGGTCACAAAGCTGATAATTTTCTGAGGTAGGATTTGAACTCAGCTCCTCCTGACTCTAGGTCCATCTGGAGCACACTAGAGATTTCAGTCTTCCTGTGTCTATTATCTCCTGGGAACCTTAAGTGACAGGCCCCAAATAGAATCTTTCTGTCCCCACAGGGATCATCTAGGGAAGGGTGGAGGAGGGTGTGGCAGCAGCATTTGAGAGAACCTTGGCTGAGGTTTTTCAGAGCGGGGTTCCCAGTTCTTGAATGTGAGTCTGGAGAGAGGCTATGGCAGTCAGCAGGAAGGACCAAGACCGATGAGAGTGGTGGCCAGACCTCCAAACCTGTGTGGAGTGGAGCCAGCCTACATGACGCAGCCCCGGGAAGTGGGGCTGTTAAATGATTGAGCAGAAGGTCTTGAGAACCTGAGTGGCTCTGAGTCACCCCCACTGCACAGGAAACATCCAGCTGGGGCTGCAGGTCAGGAAGCATGGCCTGCCTTAGGTAGAGGCTGAGCAGCCTTTTGGGGACTGAATTTTGACTGAGAAGAGGTCTGTGTTAGAAAGACAGCTGAACCATTAAGAGGAACTCACATTTATCAAGTTTGCAAAGCCTTTTATATCTATTATCTCATCTGTGGAATAGGTGACATTAATAGAGCTAGCTACAGTAAACCTTGGATGAGACTAATCTAATTCTTTCATTTTACAGATGAAGAAACTGAGGTAAGCAGGGTTAAGTGACTTGCCCAGGGTCACTCGGCTCATGTCTGAGGTAGGATTTGAACTCATGCCTTTCTGACTTCAAGCCAAACATGCTCTGCTCTATAAGCCAATGCCTCCCTAGTTTTTCTCGACCACTCTGACCTTCCCTCCTGTCCCTGAACTCATTCAGGCAGGCCTGGCAGCAGAGGGAGACTTACTTCTACTGAGGCACCCTTGTCTTCATCTTCTCTCCCAGGCTATGTAACTGCCCACAGGGCCTAGATCAGATGAAATCGGCTGTAGTTTTTCCGTGATGCCAAGAGTTGCCTCTGTGCAGAGGTCTGAGATCCTACCATCAGATGCTTGACTCACGTCCTTTGGTTTCAGTTTCCTCATCCATAAAATGGGTTAAGAATACTTGTGTTAACTGCCTCTCAGGAATCACACACTGTAAGTCACCAGAGGAAAGTGAGCTATTTGGAGAGAAGGAGGTGTGGGGTGGCAAGAAACTTCACAGTTGTCTCAGGCTGAGACCAAGCAATGCACTCTCTCTCCATGACTGTTACTTGCCCTTGGCTCCTCATTGAATCAGACTGAGGAGAGACGTGCACAGTCATCACCCTCCCTCTCTCTTCCAGAGTCATGGAAGTCCAATGGCATGACCAAAGTCAGGACAAATGGTAGCCTGGGATTAATGGATGACACCTTCCATGTCTACCCAAACTCTGAGCACGCCACACCGCCTGCTTCAGCCGCCTTCATGGCTGTTGGAACAAATTCTTCTCATCTGCCCATTCCACCAGAGGAAGTTTTCACATGCTTCAAGTAGACACCCTCTTAACTCTTCAACAGCTTTGAGGCTTTTCAGTTACCCTCAGCCTGGCTTAGCCTGCCTGCCAAGATGGTTTCACCAGGGTGTGGCCTCTGGGCATGCTCCAGCTTCTTGGAGCCAGAGGAGAGGTGGACCCCAAAGGTGGATGAGCAGCCCTCATACCAGAGGTACTGGTCCTCCCTGAACCCCCTCACAGCCCTTTCCCCCTAGATGCTACCCGAATGAATGAGCTCATTACAGCGTCAGGCGATGAAAGAATGGCTACACTCAAAATTATTTGTAACTGATCACAGTGCTAATAGCCAATATTTCTATAGCACTTTAACACTGGCAAAGCACTTTACAAACATGGCCTTATTTTATCCTTACGACAACCTTGGGAGCTTAATGCTATCATTATCCCCATTTTACAGATGAAGAAACTGAGGTAGACACACAGCTAGTAAGTGTCTGAGCTAAGGTTCTCCTGACTCTATCCAGGACAACTCAGCTGCCTTGAATAAAGGAGTGAATTCCATGCATCCATTCGCTCATAGTGAGCCAACTTTCCTGCTCTTTCATTCAGTCAACACACTTTTATTAAGTGCTTCCTATGTGTCAGGTACTGGGGGTACAAAGACAAACACAAGGTTGCTACTGTCGAGATGCTCCCATTCAACAGGCCTATATTAAGCATCCCCTGATTACAGAGTCTAGGCCCTGGGAAAGATACGAAAACCTCTCCTCACTTCTTCCTAGGACAGGAGGTAACATGCAAAGATCCCTCCTCCCTATTGTCCCCCCTCCACACACACACACACACACACACACACACACACACACACACTCAAAGGTTCCTGCCATCAGGACTCAGGATCAGCCTTTTGCTATCACAGACACCAAAGACACAAAAGAATTTCTGGTTCCACCCACCCTCACCCCTAATCATCTTTCCAGGAAATACGGTGGAGGGAGAGATAAGCTGAAGAGAAAGGAGCAAACGAGAACTCCCCAGGACCAGAGCTTCGCTATCCTCCCCTCTCCTTCCCGCCCCCCCAAAAGAAAACCTGCTAAAGAATGGAAGGAAGCAGCCAGAGGGAGCCAATCACAGGAGGAATGTCTATAAATAGCCATGTTTACAAGATCCCAAGATATTGTGTAGAAGAATGGATGCAGGCAGGACCAGGATGTGGCCCCTCTTCTTCTGGAGAGGAAACCTGAACTCTTGCCTGACTGAAGCTAGAATTTTGAGGAAGGCGGTGGAGGTGGAGGGGAGAGAACTAGATACAACTTTTGCAGCTGTGTGACCTTGGGAGAGTCACTGGGGCTCTCTCTGAGCGAAAGTTCCCTCATCTATGAAATGAGGGACCTTCACTCTTGTAATCGCAATCACTCAGATCCTCCAGAGAGTTCCTGACATTTTCTGTTTTAAGGCCTTTCCTGGGATTCTAAAATTCTATATTCTAAGGTCCCTCCCAGATCTGACATTCTGGGTTCTAAGGTCTCTTCTAGTTATGACTTTCTGGATCATAGCTAAGTCTTTCCAAGGCTTCTTCCCATTCTACCATGCTGAGTTCTAAGGTTCTTCTGCTCCAGCTCTGGCATTCTGTATTCTAAGGTCACTTCTAGTTTTGACATTCTGTCTTTTCAGGTCCCTTCCAGCTTTGACATTCTGTGTTGTAAGGTTTCTTCTAGCTCTGATATTTTATGTTCTAAGGTCACAAGCAATTCTGAAAATCTATATTCTAAGCAATTCTGAAAATCTATATTCTGGCATTCTATATTCTAGAGTCTTTTCCTGCTCTGTGTTCTATGTTCTTTGATTCCTTCCATCACTCTCTGTTCAAAGATTTCCTCCAGTTCTGACATTCTATGGATTTGAGTTATATATCTCCTCCCTAGGAAGATGTCCCCTCTTCCACTGTCACCCTCTGGAGGGCAGTTTTTCTTTGCCCTAGTGCTGGCCTAGCCAGCCTCTCTCAGTAGGACTGAGCATAGTGTGAAGACCCCCAGATTAACTTCATTCGCCACCCTCCCACCCCAGCCCCCTTCCAATATGGAAGAAGCAATGGAGAGATACAGGGACAGACAGGGCAGGTTGGGTGGATTAGTCATCAAAGGATAGGAACAATTTTGATAAAAAGAATGGAAAATTATAAACAGCAACGTGAAAAATTTCTCTAAATCACTAATAAGAAAAAGAAAAACCAAGCAACTCTGAGGCTTGACATCCCATCCCCAAAACTGGCAAAGATGACCCGAAATGGAATTAGCCAGTGTTGGAGAGCATGTACAAAGACAAACACATGGACACATCTGTGAAGTTCTCCAACCATTCCGGGAGCAATTTGGAATTACGAGAAGAAAATGACTCAGATACCCGTGTCCTTTGACCAAGAAATCCCCCTGCTGAGCACAGACCAACGAGATAAATGTGTATATATACATAGAAAGGTTCCACATGTTCCAAAACATAGCAGCACTTTTTGTGCTAGCAAAGAACCAGATACAAAGTAGATGCCCATCATTGGGGGCATGGGTAAGCAAGTTGTCACACATATGGCAGCTTCAGCCTGAGCTTCTACTGTGAAGCAAACATCGGTAGGGTTGATGGCCCTCCTTGTTCTCTCGTTTCTCATTTGAGCCGACTTAGTCCTTCTCCTTTTTCCTGCTGGCTCTGTGGCTTATTCTCTCATTCCTTCTGGCTCAGCTCATTAAGTCTCTTGGGGAGCTCTGCTGCTGCTGAGCTATTGAAGTCCCCACCAGTTTTTCTCAGTTTCTCTCCCCCAGGCTCTGTCTCTTTATGAACCTTGGAGTGTGATTCATTCATTTTTCAGCTCAAAGATCAAAATGGTCCTTAATTGTTACTCAGGGACAGGGGACTGTTTATCCCTGTGGACTACAAATCCCAAGATGCCAGTCAGTTCTCAAAGCCCTCTTGTACATGAATGTAATGGAAGATTACAGAGCCACTAAAAGTAGAACCTGACAGATGTGAAGAACACAGAGAAGTGTGAGAAAACGTATCACCTGATACACAGAGAGAGAAGTAGAACCAAGAGATGCTGAGGATGACGGAAATAAAAGAACAGACAAAAAACCGAAATAAAACTGAATCTTGTGTAATTATAATGATCCAATTGACCATGAAGAAGAAGAGAGAAAAGACACCTTTACTCCTTCTTTGTAGAGACGGAAAACTATTGATGTGGAACATTACACAGACCACAAAACTTGCCTGATTCATTGGCAGTGGCCGGACTGCTCTCTGTCTCTGTCTCTCTCTGTCTCCCCTTCTCTCCCTTGATCTCCCTTTCCTTCTGTCTCCATCTCCTTCTCTCCTTCTCCCTCTACCTTTCTCTCCTTCCTCTCCATTCTTCCTTCTCTCTCTTCTCTCCCTCCCCTCCCCCCCTTCTCCTCCTCTTCGTCCTCCTCCTCCTCCTCCTCTTCCTTCTCCTTCCTTTCCTTCTTTAGCACAAGGACTGTCTCTTTGCATAAGACAGAAAAGGATATATTTGGAAATGTAGAAACAAAAGATATACATACTTGTGTGTGTGTGTGTGTGTGTGTTTTAATGAGGGGAATTCTGATGAGTGGTGCTAGTGGCACAAATGAATCTACACCCACAGCATGGGACATTGGCCTACCAATACCATGGGTTATACCCAAGAGCACAGCACACACAGATGGACCCAGCAGAGAGCTGGCTGGATTCCAAATAACTGAGCCAGCATTAAAGGGGAGGGGTCAGTGCAGTATTGTAGGATCATAGAATTTCAGAGGTGGGAGGGACCTTAGTCTATAGAATGTTAGAGACCGAAGGGACCTTTGAACATAGCATTTCAGAGCTGGAGGGGACCTTAAGACACAGAATGCAGAATGTTAAAGGTAGAAGAATACTTGAAACATAGAACATAGAATGTCAGTACTAGAAAGGACATTAGAACACAGAATGTTGGAGCTTTAAAACAGAGAATATCAGCACTGTGAGAGACCACATGGAGTAAAATTTTATTTTAAGTGTTTATTAAGAAACTGAGACCCAGAGAAGGTTAGCAACCTTTCCAAGGCTGCACAACCAGTGAAGAGCAGCTCCAGGAGTTAGGCTCCCAGGTCCAAACTCTTCCCACTACATGGTGCACCATCTTGGCACTCAGGCCAGAGCACCTAGCCTGGCTCAGGGAACAAATGCTGAACTGGGAGGCAGAGGACATGCTTTAAATCCTTCTCTTCATCTTAGGACCTATGGCATTGGGTAAGTCCCTTCTCTCTGGGCCTTGGCTCCTCATCTGTGGAATGGGGGGAGGGGGTGTAGATTAGATGATCTCTTGGGTCCCTCCAGTTCTAAATGTATCCTCTGTCCAGTCCCAGCTCTGAAGGAGTCTGAACTCCCCAACCAAGGGCCCCAGAGCTTCCTTTCCCCCTCATGATCCTGCTTGGGATGCTCTTGTAGTCAGTCCCAGAAGGGGCCGTTTGCCCAAGGGTATGGCAGAGTGCCAGGCTGCTTTCTAGATGCCAAGACACAGCCACAAAGTGGGGGAGGCCTTGTTTCTGGCCAAATGTAGAGTAAGGTGGGGAGGGCACAGAAGTGGGAGAGGAGGTATCTGCGCACAGGACTATGTGAGTGTAGGTGGGGAGATGGCAAGTCCCATGATTTTGTTATTGATAATGCTTTTTGAGTGATTGAATAAATATAGGGCAGGACAGAGGAAAGGTGGGGGCTCAGACCTACAAGCTCCATTCGAGAAATCAAAATAGTTATTAAGCTTTTAAAAGAATCAAGTGACTCATCCATGGATGCAGTCACCTATCTGGCACAGAGTGACTCTAATGAGAGCTGGAAAGAGCCTCAGGGACCTGGATCTCAACATGAATCCTTCTATCATAAGCCTAAAAAGGGATCAATCTTGGCTTGAAGACCTCCAGGAAGAGGGATGCACTGCCCCATGGGCAGCCTGTCCAGTTTTTGGAGAGTTGTAACAGAAGCAAGGTGGTACAGTGGTCAGAGTACCAGCCCTGATGTCCAGAAAATCTGTGTTCAAACTTGATAGCTGTGTGACTCTGGGCGAGTCATTTAACCCTGTCTGCCTCAGTTTCCTTATCTGTAAAATGAGCTAGAGAAAGAAATGACAAACCACTCCAGTATCTCTGCCAAGAAAACCCCAAATGGGGTCATGAAGAGTCAGATGTGACTGAAACTACACAAGAGAAACAATGGCTTTAACCTTGTATCCAGCCTGTATTGGCTTCATCACAGTTTCATCCCGTTGACAAGTCTAATCCTTCTTCCTTGTGACAACCCTTGAGCTAGTTTTGACTCTGAGTCACAGCACATTCTAAGCTCCAACACTCCCAACATCAGTCTTCAAACACCCTGTGATGATTTCATACTCATCCTGTTGCCTGCTTGCTTCCCTCTTGTATACAACTTTTCTTAAAGTCTAAGTTGGATGGCTAGTCCTCTGTGTATCCACATAGTTCTCCTGAGAAAATTCTCCTCCTTTCTTCTTCATCAGGGTTATTCCACTTTTGGTTTTCAGAATTTCATTCCTGAGGGAATCACTGCCTTCCTGGAATCATACAAGTAAAGTGTAATGAATCCCCTGCCCCATCCTTCCTCTGAAGCCTTTGGTACGTGGCTTCCCCAAACTCAGGGACCATGCCAGCTGGTGCCCAACTTTTCAATTCTCTGCCACAAATTTGAAGATAGAGTGGCTACTTTCCTCCAAGGTTGTTGTTATTTCCACCCAGTCTCAACTTATCAAACCTGATTCTTTTGCCTTTCTTTATATCACCAGACTTGGCATGGTGCCTGACATATGGCAGACAATCAATGCTGGCTTGACTGGACTTAGCAGACATAGTGTGGGGGCCTCAGGTGAATGTTTTCCCTCTTTGTTCTCATAATGTACCCACTTACAACCAGAAATTCTCAGATCTGAAAGAGTGTGCCATGCTACATTTTATTTTAATCCAGTTCAATGAAAGTCAAACAATTTTGTTTAAAAATATTTATTAGGATGACTGTGCAGGTATAACCTATATCAGATTGCTTGGAAAATAGGGGAAAGAGAAAAAATTGGGAACTCAAAATCTTATAAAAATGAATGTTGAAAACTATCTTTACATATAATTGGAAAAAATAAAATATTATTAAGTTAAAAAAATTTATTAGTCACCTGCTATGTTGGGTGTCAGTTAGATGTGAAGCGGTTAAAGCCTGGAGTCAGGAAGACTCATCTCCCTGAATTCAAATCTGTCCTCAGACACCTATTAGTTGTGTGACCCTGGGCAAGCCACTACCCCTTGTTTGCCTCAGTTTCCTCATCTGCAAAATGAACTAGAGAAGGAAATAACAAACCAGTCCAATATCTCTGCCAAGGAAACCCCAAATGGGGTCATGAAGAGTCAGACATGACTGAAAAAAAATTGAATTACGTGCTATGTTCAAATACTTGTACAAACCCTGGAGATATAATAATCAATTGTGACATGTGCTTTGTCACAGTTCGAAGCCAGTGACTATAGCCCTGCTTCCATTTGATCAATTAATATCGATTCCCTTTTACAAAAAAGATATTTACTTTGAAGATACAGGAAGCACAAAAGTACAAACATTTTCCCCCAGTACCCTGATACCTTGCAATCATCTTTTTAATTAATTTACTATGTTATGGAAATACTTCTTTTCTTCCATAAAATTAAAATAAAAAAAAAAAGAATGGAAACTCTTACAGCATGTCTCTCCAAGGTGCTTCCATCCATGGCATCAGTGAAAGTAGGTTCCCCAACATAGCCTAGTTTGCTGATGCACTTTTTGTAGGCTCATAGGCACCCGCCTCATTAGCCAGTCCCCCTTACATAGGTAACAGAGAAAGTCAGAGCTTTGCCCTCCTCACCCACTCCCTCAGAATGGAGATACCAATTTGTGGGTATGTTGTTCCTTCCAGGAGAGAGTAAACTCCTGGGAGGCAGGGACCATTTTTTTTATGTTTTTTTATTTTCATGCCTAGAACATAGTAAGGGGTTAGTAAATGCTTATTGAACTGAATTCAACGTAGAATAATACTGTTGGAAGGGTCCTTCAAATATCCAACATAGATCATCAGATCAAAAAGAGTCCTTTGATCATGAACAGAGATTGGCCAGACTGGGAGGGACCTTGGAGCGAAGAACAGAAAATGGTGGAGCTGGAAGTGAATCTGGTATCAGCTAGTCTCATATCCTCTTTTTTTAAAAACAGATAACCAAAATAAGCCCGAAGAAGGGAACTGACTTGCCCCAAATTATACCCCCCAATCAGGGCATAGCTGGCAAGGAAAGTCAGATCTCTAGCTTTCCAACTTAATGTTCTTTTAGTAATATGACTCAATTTCCCATTTGTGATCTTTAAAATTCAAGCTCATTTATTCACAATTTTTCATTCATATTAATTCCAATTCATTAAAAAAATTCATTCACATATTCTACTTCCTCCTCTTATACCTCCATTACTTGCCTTTAGTTCTTAAAAACTTAAAACATGTTGAATTTATCATATGGGTGAAGGTACCAGCTATTTCCAATGACTGCACAGATGTATGTATATGATTGTCTGCATCTTTCTCAGGCTAATTCTGAGATCTCCTAGTACTTAGTCCAGAGACACAGGTCTGTTCTACAACCATGACCCCGAGGTGTCACATAGAACACATTACATGGGACTCAATGGAGGTGGGTTTGATAGGTGAGATGCCAAAAACTCAATCCACATCTCACTTGAGGGGACAGTGGGCAGTAGTAGAAAGACCCCTGGGTTTGGGATTTAGAGTCAGAACATCTGGGACCTCAGTTTCCTCATTTGTCAAATGAAGGGAATTAGACTAGCCCATGGGTTGTTAACCATTTTTGCGTCAACAACTCGTAGCAGTCTAGTAAAGTCTGTGAGCCCCTTTTTGGAATAACATTTTTAAATGCATAAATTAACATATGATTACAAAGGAAATAAAATTCTACTGAAATAATTACCAAAATACGTATTTTGAAAAGTTCACAGATTCCAGATTAAGAACTCTTTTACTAGATGATAACTAAGATCTCTTCCAGCTCTAAATCGATGACTCTAGAAGGATTTTAATTCACTCTAAGACATAAATGACAGAAGAGTTTTTCTGAGAAGAGACGGTTGAGGGCTGGGGGAAAAGGAGCATGAAATTAGAGCAGGAGGTAGGACTGTGCAAAAGATGGATGCTGACGGCAGGAACACCAAGCTTCATCTACTTAGACCATTTTCCCAAAGGTTGCCCCAGAATCTCTTGCTGTCAATTTCTTACCTCCTTCCATCTCCAATCTAAGATATTCCCATGGATTCTCCTCCCTTCAGAGACTGCTTCCATGCTCTTTTTTCTACCCCGACCCCTATGTCTACCCCTACTTATGCCTTGAATTTTAGTAGGTCTGTGGAATTCACTTACAACTCTTTCCTCATCTCTGACAAACTACTCATCGTCTAAATAAAAGCATTGTAGAAGAGAAATGTATTCAAAATTATCTCTCATTGGCTCCCATGTTTATTAGGTACATCATATTCTTCAGCCCATCCCCAACTTTAGACATAAATTTTAAAGTTCCATGTTTCTTTAGCATACACCTCCAAACACATACACACACATACACACATACATATAAACAAATACACACAGTTGACTTCAAGATCAGCCTTACATGATAACTTCTGAGGATGTCCCAGCATCAACCACTCTTTTTTCTCATATTCTCCCACTTGTCTCTGGGTTCTCATTTCCTTTTTCCTCTCCCTTATCTTCATCAATTCCCTATTTATTGAGTAAAATTAAAGAACCATAAGATCTCAGAGTTGGAAGGGACATTGGGATGGAATAGAGATGACTGGATTTGACTCAGGAAAATCTTGTTTGAAATTTCTCTGTAACAATTCATAGCTGAGGGATCCTGGGCAGGTCACTTAACCTTTAAGTTTCTTCATCTGTAAAATGGGGACAATAATAGATTCTTATAAAAATAAATATATAAGTAGTAATGATATCTATTATCAATTCCCTTAAAGTCCCATTCCCTTTGACTCTGGGATCTCACAGCTAGACACACACCCTAAGAAAATTCAAGACAGAAAGGAAGATCCCATATAAATCAAAATACTCATAGCAGAACTTTTGGTGGAAGAAAAGAACTAGAAAGAAAGTGCCTACACATGGCTAAGCAAACTAAGCACATAAATATGGTGGAACATGGCTGTACCATAAGAATCAAAGAAGTACAGTGGATAGAACACTGGTCCTGGAGGATCTGAATTCAAATCCAGTCTCAGAGACTTATTAGCTATATGATCCTGGGGAAGTTACTTAGCCCAATTGGAAAGAAAGAAAGAAAAAGAAAGAGAGAGAAAGAGAGAGAGAGGGAGGGAGGGAGGGAGGGAAGGAGGGAGGAAGGGAGGAAGGAAGGAAAAGAAAGAGAATTCAGAGAAATGTGGGAAAACTAGAATGAACAGATTTAAGTGAGAGTTCTTGAAAAGATAGAAATGACAAGACTCTTCACTGTGTGGGATAAGTGAGAGTGAAGAGTCAGGGATGGCATTAAGATCACAAGTAGCATGTCTGAGTGGTGGCTTTAACAGTCAAAGGTAAGATCAGAAGAGGGAAGTGCTTGGCTGGGGGAATGATGATGTGTTTTGATTTGTACATGTCAAGTTTAAGATGTCTATAGGATATACAGCTTAAGATGTATAACCAAGAGGTGATGGAGATAAGGGCACCATGAGTCAGGAAAGAAATTAGGGCTGGTTAGATGGATCTGAGAATCATTTATCTGGAAATAATCATTGAAACCACCCTCCTCAGGTGGTTGTTTCTCCATGTGTCTTTATTTGCAGAAAACCTGATTCTGAGCTGGTGATCAGGGACTCCAAGTCACAGGTCCTCTCTTGGTAAGCAGCCCCAGTGGCTAGGCAGCTGCACAGGAGGACACTGGCTCCTCTGACCACACCTCTGTTCTATACCCTCCCAACAAAGGGATTTGAGACCAGGATCCCCAAATTGCCCGGCTGCCAGTTTGTCTCAGCTGTGACAGACTCTTGTTTAGAATGCTCCAGGGAGTATCCCTCACCTGATGGCAAAATGGCATCCAAAGACTGATGGCAGCATGTCACCTCCACCACCTGGTCTTCCAGGATGTGCCCCTGGGAGTATGCAAGTAACAACCCCTGGCGTAGAACATGAACTCCCCCCAGATTAGGGGCTCTTCTTTTTTGTTTGCCATAGATCCTCTGGGCCATCTGGTCAAATCTAGTGTCCCCTTTTCAGAATAATATGGTTAAATGCATAAAATAAAATACCTGGGAAAAAACCTATAAATAGAATGGAAATAAAGAAATAAAACACAAAGGTAACCAATTATATTGAAATATAATTACCAAAGTTTTTTTTTTTAAGTTCAAGGACTCCAGCCTAAGAAGTCTTACTCTAGCCATAAGCCTGATCTTCACTGATAACCCAACGCAGGGTGACAGAATTACATAGCTAGAACTAGAAGAGCATTGAAAGATTATTTATTCCAATTCCCTTATTTTGTAAATGAGAAGACTGAGGCCCAGAGCAGTGAAATGATTTACCCAGTCATATAGGTAGTAAGTGGCCAAGCTGGGATTTGAATTCAGGTCCTCTGATAGCCAAATCCAACTTTCTTCTCATTGTACAATGTTCTGCCGTATTTGTTTGAGAGTTGGAAGATTTGACTGCTAATCCTGACTCTACCAAGAGGCAATGGTATGACCTTGGGTAAGTCACTTCCCTTTCTTAACCCTCCCCTATGCATGCTCCAGCTCTCAGTTTCCCCATCTGTAAAATGAAGGGTTTCAATCCCACATCTAAGTTTCCTCTCAGTTTTAACGCTCCAAGCTCTGAGTTTCTTTCCAGTGTTAACAGATCATACCAGTCTCCTCTGAGTTCTAACATTGTGTTCTGTGTTCTAAGGGCCTTCCTAGTTCCATATATTCCCTATTCTCAGGTTCTCCCCAGCTCTAACATTCCCTTCTTCATACATTTAAAGTTTTTCCTCCAGTTCACTAGGTCTGAGCTCCCAAAGGCCCCCGAGGGGCTTGAACAGAAAAACTGCATGTTATTAATTTGATTAAGATGGAAAGGAGGGAGGGAGCAGCAGCAGTCCAGATATCCCTGTCTGGAGCCCGGCACCCTGGACAGGTCCACAAAGTTCTCCCCATCCAGGATACTTTGGCTGGGGGGAAGGATTTTGTTTCCAGTGTCACCACCCCATTCCCCCTCCCTTCCCCCCGCCCCCGACCTCTAGTAAAAGCCGGTAAAAGCCGTTCCCAAGTGCCTGGATCCTTATGCTTTTCTCAAGCCCTGTTCCAGCTCTCAACCTCATCCTTCACCAGCTCCCCTGAAATCTGCTTTCTCCCCACACACTATGTCTGGACAGCATGTACCTGCCAGCCAGGTTGAAGGGCACTGCTGTGAGTCAACCCCGGGCAGCCCCCCAGAGCCCTCAACACAGTCAGGCCAGCCAGACTCAGCAGCCTCCCCAAGTCTGCAATGTGTGAGGAGTACCAGACAGCCAAGCCTCCCGGCTTGGGGAGCGGCTGCGAGGGAGTCAGCTGATTCAATTCTGGCCCAGCAGGAGACTCTATTATTAACTGAGAGACTTGGCCAGGGATGAGCACTAGAGGTCAGCTAGAAAAGTCGATTGGCTCTCTTGCCTCCACTCCCCAACTTTGGGCTCCTCTTTCTTGGTGCATGAGGCCAGAGTCTTCCAAACTTTGGATCTAGAATATTCCCGTCAGTTATGTGACTTAAAGGCATGAGCCCAGGCCTCCTATTCGAGAGATCCTATGATTATACACTGAAGGCTGAGAAGGACCTGAGGGGTCATTGAACCCAGTCTCGGAAGCTAGAGAGATGTGACTTGTTCAAGGTCACATAAGTAGCAAGTGACACAGCTGAGATTTGAACTCGGGTCCTCTGACAAAGATCTAGTTAACTTTCCAGTGCTCAGTGCCATCACAGATCCCAGCTCTGTCCTTAACAAGCTGTGTGTCCCTGAGCAAGTCATTTCCTCTTTAGGGGCCTCAGTTTCCTCATCTGTGAAGTGGAGAAGCTAGCCTTGGCGACCTCTCTGGCCTCTTCCAGCTCTCAGTCTATGATCCTACAGGCAGCAGGAAGGTCAGTATACGTCTCTGAAACTCAGGGCCATCATCTTCTGAACGATGATGATGTTCATTCATTCAATGAACTTTTATTAAGCACTTAGTTAGGCACTATGCTGGGTACTAAGGATAAGAAGGCAAAGATATGTCTATGGCAGCCCTACCCACTTTGCTGGCACAGAGCTCCTAGAGTACATAGGTGGCTCAATGGTTACAGCACTGAGCCTGGAGTCAGGAAGACTCATTCTCCTGAGTTCAAATCCTGACTGTGTGATTCTGGCAGGTTGGTTAGTTTTTCAGTGGTCTAGGCAATTCTCTAAGACAATAAGTTTCCAGAAAGGCAATGACTGTCATTGGTAGAAAAAAATTTCTTCACCCTCGAGTTCCTTATAGCAGTGAAATCACAGGTCTGGTCCTTGTGCCTTGTCTATTGCCTTGTGAGATGTGAGCTTCCTTCCCAGAGAGTGTCAAATACGTGATTATATTTGTGTATAGCCTGGGGTGATAACATGCTGTCATAATCCAAATTTTCTGGGGAGGCTGGTAGATCTGTCAAGATGCAGGGTTCTGAACTGTGGTAGACTGCAAAGACTGGCATGGAGTCGCATCTGTATAGTGAACCCCCAGGGGTAGGGGGGCAGCAGGGCCAGGAGAGGTGAACCAGTCCAACTGGAAATAGAACAAAGCTTGTGTATCAGTCATCAGTGGGGTCAGAAATGTAACACATATATGTCAAACGTTCACAAGATGGCAAAATCCAGTCTTAATTTTTTAAAATAAATATATAAACATGCAATTTTTAGCAGCTCTCTCTACAGTGGCAAAGAACTGGACATTGAGAGGATGCCAATCGATTGGAGAATGGCTAACCAAGTTGTGGTATATGATTGTGATGGAACATTGCTGTTCGTCCTTTGCTTTCAAAGAGAACCAGGGAAATCCTGGGATGGTGTTGCACAATCATCAGCCTCTTTCCTCCTGAGTCATCAAAGTCCAGTGGCGGAACCAAAGTCAGGATGACCAGAGATGGTCCAGGATGCAGCGGATGGTCTTGGCGTCTTTGATGTCTGACCAAGCTCTAAACTCTCCACAGCACCTGGTTAAATCACCTTCATGGTGACTGGAACATTTTAATTTGCCCTTTCTGCTAGGGGAAGAGGGGCAAACATTCCCGTAACTCACCTATGGGTTTGAGGCTGGTGGGTTACACCCAGCTTGGTTTCGCCATCTGCTGAAATGGCTTGCCAAAAGGTGGATGAGCAGCCCTGAAAACAGCTCAACAAGCCCTCACACCAGAGGTGCTAATCCTCCCTGACTAGCCCTTGGGATAGGATACTACTACATTGTAAGAAATGATGGGTAAGTTGGTCTAAAAAAAATCAAACACTTGGAAAGCTGTGCATGAAATAATGCAGAGTAAAACTAGCAGAACCAAGAGAACATTGTCTGTAGTAACAGCAATATTGTTCTAAGAGTCACTGTCAATGACTAAGCTATTCTGAGTCACAGGAACATTCAAAACAATTATGAAGGACTGACAACAGAAGATGCTATCCACCTCCAGAGAAAGAACTGATTCATGGAAGTATGCATCGTGTGGTTCTACATATACATAGATACATACATACATACATACATACCTATTTATACATGTTGATGTCCAGTTTTGGCCTTCTCAAATGTAGGGTTGGGAAGGAGACAAATCAAAATTCAAAATGTAATAAAAATCAATATAAGATAAAAGAACAAACAAGTATGATCATGCTACATTAATTTATTAATAATTCTTTCCTGTTTAAAAAGTTTTAGCTATGCTAGGTAATTAACCATGACAGATAGATAGCTAGATAGCTAGATAGACAGATAACCTTACATTTATAGGGAACTTGAGCGCTTACATAAATTATCTCATCCGATCCTTAGAACACCTCAGTGTGAATTATCCCCCCCACCCACCCATTTTATAGGTGAAGGAAATGAAACTCATAGCCATTAAGTAACTTGCCCAGAGGCACCCAACTCATACTGTCCAGCACACCCAAACCCTTGTGCTTTACTTCCTCTTTGGGCATATGTTTACGGGGGTGAATTAAAGTTAGTGATATTCTGAGAAGTTTCTGATGCCCCTTGAGATAAGAGGAGAACATAAGCTCTTCGGTAGTTTCGCTTTATTTTTTGTCTTTAACCCCCATGCAAGTCCAACACTTTGCACACAACTGATGCTCTGTAAATGTTTATTGAGCTGTTGGCCTTCCTAGAGAAAGTCAAATAAACAAAAGATTATTGGCAACAATAAAGTGGAGATTTGGAGTTAGAGATTTGGAGCTAGTAGAGACCTTTCAAGGCCATGCCTCCAACCCCCTTCATTTTACAGACTAGGAAACCAAGGCCCAGACAGGTGTCCCAAAAGATGCAGGTAGTCAGTGGCAGAGGTAGGATTCTCATCCAGGCCCCTAGCATATTTCCCACTATGGCATGTACCTCTGGAGAAATGCTCTGAGTCCCTTCCATCTCTGGTCCCATGATCCTTTGTGTTCATGGGGTGTAAAATGAAATGTTAAAGATAATATGAGAATTTGGGGACACTCAGAACTATGAACTTAAGGACTTTTGGATAGAGGATGGCACAGATCAGTCAGGCACAGATGAGTTAGGGACAGGGCCCCCAATAGGGGTTAAACTTCCTCCTGGGGTAGCTTGGCTAGGAGAAGAGGGCAGGGGCTGCTACAAGGCTGGGGTGGTTTATCTCGAACCGTCCTTAGGCAATTTGGCTTTTCTGGAGTGGAGGGAGAGGCAGCAGTCTCGGGGAGAAAAAGGAAAGGGTAACCATAGCAACCAGACAACAGTTCAGAGAAAGAGCTGGGAGCAGGAGCCAGTCTCAGAGCTGCCCTTTTTCTCTGGCTGGGAGGAGGGAGGGTGAGGTCCCCGCTCAGCTCGGGAATTGAAGGGGAGGGAAGCCCGAGCCAGGGCTTCTCTGAGCCCAGCAGGCTGGGCTGGAAATGGAGGCCCCGAGGGTAGAGAGGGTCTGTGAGGTGGCATCCTGACTGATGGATGGGTTGTGTTTTTCTCACATCCCCCAGAGCACCTGGATGGTGTCTGGGGTGTGGGGGGAGAGGCAGACAGTCTAGCCTCTGGTCCTCATAGCTGCAGCTGTCTACGTTAACAAAGGGCAGTTGCACCAGAATCCATGTTTCTTGCATAAAGTGCTAGGTTTGGGGCAATCACATGCCCCCACCCTCCCACCCCGCCCCAGCCAGGCTTTTTTCTGTCCCATGGGGAGAGGGAGGGGGGAGGGAGGGATAGGGAGAGACACAAAGACAGAGAGACGGAGACATAAACAGAGAGACTGAGAGACAGAGAGATAGAGAGACAGACAGAGATAGAGAAGAGAGTGACAGATAGGGAGGGAAAGAAAGACAGAGACAGAGTGACAGAGACAGAGACAGAGAGGCAGATAGAGACAGACAGAGAAAGAGACAAAGAGAGATAGACACACACAGAGAAACAGAGAGAAGAGAGTGACAGGGTGGGAGGGAGAAAAGGAGAGACAGAGACAGAGAAACAGACACATAGAGGGAGAGAGACAGAGAGATAGAGACAGAGAAAGACAGAGACAGACACACACTGAGACAGAGGAGAGAGGAGAGAGAAAGAGAGAGAAAGAGAGAGAGAGAGAGAGAGAGAGAGAGAGAGAGAGAGAGAGAGAGAGAGAGAGAGGCAGATAGGAGAGAGGGAGAGACAGAGAGAGGCAGAGACAAAGAAACAAACAGAAGGACAGAGAGAGAGAGACTCACAGAAAGATAAAGGGAGAAAACAACAGAAAGGGAAAGTGGAAAACAGAAAAAAAGGAGATACAAAAATACTTATATAGAGGGACAGAAAGAGACAGACTCAAAAGCAGAAAAGCCTGAGAAAGCTAGCATCAGAGGCGTAGATATAGGTAGGGGTGGGCAGGATGGTACAGTAGGAATGGGGCCAGGCTTAAAGTCAGAGGAGCCCAAATTCAAAGCCTGTCTCTGGTCCTTGCTACTCATGTATCTTGGCCATCTCACTTCCCCTTTCTGGCCCTCAGTTTCCTTCTTTGTAAAAGGAGGGAGCTGGCCAGGAGGATCTCCAGGGTCCCTTTCAACTCTAAGTCTGGGAGATCTCTGGGAGAAATCAGAGGACTTGAGTTTGAAGCCAGATTTTGCACAGCTGTGCAACCGGATTACCTTCTGTAAGTATTTCGGCTTGTGTCTTTCTTAGAAAGTAAGCTCCTTGAGGGAAGGGACTTGTTTTTTGTCTCCCCAATGCTTGGCATACAGCAAATGCTAAATAAATGTTTGCTGACTGCCTGACATCATTTCTATGGGCCTCAGTTTCCCGCTCTGTAAAATGAGTGATGAAGACCAGGCAGCTTACGAGGGTCCTCCCAGCTCTAGAGCTGAGTCTATGACTTACCCAGGCCTCATTTCCTCAGCTGTAGAACGGAGGACTTGGTCTAGACCTCCTGAGGTCTAACCCTATTTTCCTATGATCCAGCTCCACCATTGTGCAAATGCGGAACCTGAGGTCTGAAGTAAGGAGGTGTCTTGACCAAAGAGATACAGACGCAAGAACAATATGTGTGAGAAGCAGAGGGAGAAAACAGAGTGAAAGAAGGGCTGGAGAGAGGGAGCCAATATTTTGTTGTTGTCTCCAGAAACACCTCCTAGCCAGAGCCCAGAGAACAATCTCATGGGCCACACCCACCAAAGCCCACGTTCCCTCTCCCCACCCCCTCACTCCACCCCAAGCTTTGCAGTTTTCAGCTGCTCTCTCCCAGAGAATGACTACCCTTGGAAAGGTTCAGAGCAGCCCCGAGGAAGCAGATGTCTGCCACCAAAGCCTTTCCAGATGATGGATGTGCAGGGGACACTTGGCCAGGGAGCCCAGGGCAGGGAGGACGGGCTGGGAGAGGGGGAGATTGAGGTCTGGCAGTCATTCCCTTCCCCAGACATCCCCAGTACCCTCCATCCTCCATATGTCCCCTCAATGCATTTCATGGCCTGCCTGGGGATGACCAGCTGTGTTTATACAGGGACCTGGGTCATAGCCTATTGTTGGAGAAAAGCAGGCACACAATTCCTTTCATTTCCAGGTAGTGGTAGTGCCTTGTCAGGTCAAGCATCTCAGATAATCTACAGGGTTGATTTGGCTGAAACATGACATCCTGTGTTTTAGGATCCCTCCCAGTTCTGATCTGCCATGTTCTAAGCTCCCTCCAGCTGTGACCTTCTGTGTTCTAAGGTCCCTCCCAGCTCTGACCTTCTGTGTTCTAAGGGGTCCTTCTTGCTATGATATTCCACATTCTCAAACCTTCACCAATGTTTAGCATTTTCTGTTTGGTACAATGAAAAGAGTACAGTTGTTTAAAATTTAATTCATTTTATTCTGAACTTAAGAAATAAAACAAGCATTACCATAACATAGTAGTGGAATAGAAAAAAAATATGATTATACATGAAACTGCAAATCTATTGTATACAACTCACTATTCCTTTTAAATACATAATGAAGTTATCATGTAACTTCCTGGTTTTCTCCTTTTTTTCTTCCTTCCCCCGCCCTCCCCCAGAGATGACTACAATTATGTACAAATATTTACAGGTAGATAGACAGATATATAAAGCCATTACATACATACTTCTGTTTATCAGTTCTTTCTCTGGATGTATCTTCCTTCATATAGCCTTGCTAGTTAATTTTTGTACTTGTAATAGTCAAAATGACTTAGTCACAAGAGTACTGGTTTTACAGTCAGAAGACATGGGTTTAGACGCCAATTTTGTCATTGTCTTTGAAACCTGGAAAGAGTTATTTCTTCACTTCTCATCTCTGGGCCTCAGTTGTCTCACATGTATTTGTTGGAGTTGGACCAGATGGCCTCTAAGGTCTCGTTAGCGTTAGCTCTAGAGTCTTCCTGTCCCATATTGTCCCTGGCTCAGTTGTTCACTAACCATGGGTAAGTCTCAACCTTTCTGGGTGGGGATCTCCTTTTCTGTAAAAGAAGAGGGCTGGGCTGACTAATCATTAAGGACTATGCCAGCTCTGACACGCTGCATTCTAAGATTCATTCAAGTAAACTTAGGAGGTAAATCTGAAAAGAAAAAGAAAAAGGAAGGAAGGAAGGAAGGAAGGAAGGAAGGAAGGAAGGAAGGAAGGAAGGAAGGAAGGAAGGAAGGAAGGAAGGAAGGAAGGAAGGAAGGAAGGAAGGAAGGGTGAGAGGGAAGGAGGGAGGGAGGAAGAAAGAAAAAAGAGAGAGGGGGAAAGAAAGAAAGGAAGGAAGGGAGGGAGGGGAGGGCAGGAGGGTGGGAGAGACAGAGACAGAGAGACAGAGAGGAGCAGAGGGCCAGGCGAATTTTAAGTGTTGTCCTAGGAAGAAAGTGGGGGCTTTCTGGGACACAAGTGAGGATGGCTTTATCATGCTAATATGTGCATAATGAGCTCTGGGACTCTCTGCGCCAAGGGTCTCCCGGTGGGAGCTGTAGAGCTTGGTAATGAAGAAATGAAGCTGGGACAAGGGGGTGAAAGTCAACAGCCTAGGAAGAAGAGGTATATTCCCAGAGATCTTTTAGGGGAAAGAAGCATGGGCTAAAGGGAAGAGACAACAATTAAACCACGGTTGTTATTATCCTACAGTCGGTTTCACGTCTAACTCTTTGTAAACCATTGGTAGTTTCTTGGCAAAGACAGGGCAGTTGCTTGCCATTTCCTTTTCCAGCTCATTTTTGAGATGAGACTGAGATAAACAGGGTAAGTGACTTGCTCAGGGTCATACAACTAATAAACATCTGCGGCCACAGTTGAACTCAGGTCTTGCTGACCCCCAGGCCCAGAGTTCTACCCACTGTGCCACCTAGCTGCCTAGAAATAACATTGTTTATGCTTTAAACCAGAGGCAAGAGTACTGATCTAGGGAGACAGTATTTATCTCCATTGCACTGTAAGACTGTAAACCCCTCTCCCCACCAATTCAATAGAATTACAGACCCTCACGGGCTGGAAGGGACCTTAGAACATAGATCCTAAAACGATATGCTTGGGACAAGCCTTAGAATATAAAACCCAGAATATCAAAACTTAGAGATTTTAGAATCTAGGATGTCAGTGCTGGAAGGTTCTTAGGATAGGACTTCCAGGGGATCTTAGAACTTAAGACCACAGGATTCTGAGCCAGAAAGAAACTCAATTTAATAAATATTCATGAAGCACACGGGTCCAACCGCATTTCCTTTTCTAGGTGAGTCAGCCCCCTCCCTAGGAGCTGGGACTCCATAGCCAATGAAATCATGCTTGGTTACAAGGAGTTTACATTCTACTGGGAAATAGAAGACAGACAGAGCTTGCCTCTGTCCCTCCTCCTAGACGTTGGTGATGATTGCTCCATACGTACCTTAAAGCTCAAATGTGAGATTTCCCCCCTTGCTTTGAATTTCTTTGTTGCACTAACTGAATGTTGCATATTCTAGCTATCCATAATGAGGCTTTAAGCCCTGGACAGACTCTAAGATAAATGCAGACGGGAGCCATGTATTTGCTCCCTTTCCAGTTTAGTAAGGACCTGTCAGCCTGCATTTCCATGCCCCTAGCATAGCTTTCAAGGACCCAGGGTTAAGCCACAGCAGGCATTTAATAAACACTTGTTGTAGTTAAGGCAAAATACTGCTAACCATTAGCAAGTGGTTAAACCAAGCCTTTTTGATTCCTTTGGAATTTCGATCTGCTTTTGTTTTCCAGTTATACCCCGCCCCCCAAGTTTATTACCTACACTACCTCCTAATATGAATGTTTTCTTCTAGTCCAAGGGGTCAACCTTCATCTGTTCCTGAACACTATCCTTCTCACCAACCTCCACTCCAGGCATATTGGACTATTTATTCGCTGTCCCTCCAATTCAATTCAACAAACTTTTATTGAGTTTCTACTCTGTGCTGCTGGTATTGATGTAACAAGGAATCCTGCATCTTGGCCAAAGTCACCACTGGGGGCGGGGGAAAGCGGATCCCCCAGAGAGTTTGACCTGTGCTCCTGTGCACATCACAATGTGGGTGGGGACAATTGGTAAGGAAAACCGTCTCCAAGACAAACAGTCTAGCAGTGCTGGGGAGAGAGGGGGCACTCTGTGCCCCTTTCTCATCTCCCTAAGCTCTCCTGCTAGAAAGGCTTCTTCCCAAGATGGACCTGGAGTAAAGACTCAGGACTTCAGGGCCAGGAGGATGCAAGGGCAAGGGGAGGGTGACTCAGTCATTTATGTTGTCAAAGAGTTTCTTTAGTTTGGGTCCTCAGTATTTTCCTGCCTCTGAGATTAAGTTCCACTCGTCCTCTTCACCTGCTCTCAAGCCCTAATCGTAACGCCAACACCTCATAAGTACCCCCTTTGTCTTTCTTTCCTTGGGTTTTGTACAGGTGCTTTTCTTCTTGAATTCACTTGATCTTTTGTTTCAGTCAACATACATTAAGTGACTACTGTGTGCGAAGTACCACGATGGGCATTGAAGAGGGCAGGTTATTTAACATTTCTGCGCTTCAGTTTTCCCATTTATAAAATGAAGGGATTGGGCTTGATGGTTTCTGAGGTACCTTTCAGCTCTAAATCTCTAAGCCTACCAGGAAAGCAAAATCTCCACCCTCAGGGATTTTATGAATCTATTAAGTGGAGAAGACTCCAGCAAAGAGATCTGTCCACAAGTGGAGTGCGTAGACAAGTGAACCTGAAGTCAGCAAGGATGGATTCAGATCTCACTCCAGATATGTATGAGATGGGCGCCGCTGGGCGAGTTACTTAACTTCTGTAAGCCTCAGTTACCTCATCTGTAAAATGGAGATAATTAGTAGCAAGCCCTCCCAGGTAGGGCAGGGGTCCTTTGTATCATGGATCCCTTCAACAGTCAGGTAAAGCCTTCTCACACCCCCTCTTCCAATGACTTTTTAAAAAAATATAAAATAAAATATATTAGGATTGCAACGGAAATCAATTATATTAAAATACATTTATCAAAATATTTTTTTTAAATCAGGTTCATACACCCTTAGATTAAGAATCCCTTTCCTAGGGTTATGAGAATGAAATAAGACATCAGTAAAGTGTTCTACAAATTTTAAAATTCTCTATAAATGTTGAGTATTATGCAAAAAAAAAAAAAATACACCACAGAGATGTTCTGTGAGAGGCAGTTTTTGAAGGAGGCTTTAAAGAATGGGGAGAAGTTCCACAGGGAAAGAGAAAAGCAAGCATTCTAGGCAGAGGGAACAGCGTGAGCAAAGGCAAAGGAGTGGGAGGGAGTATATTGGAGGGCAGCAAAGTGCATTCAAAAATTTTATCTTCCTAAACATCATAAACAAAAAACAAAGCCCGGAAAAGCAATGCTTTCTCTGTTCCCAAAGTCCCCCAGGGAATTTACCCTCATACTGGGAACATGACTGACAGCCTGCTTCTCTCTCTCTCTCTCTCTCTCCCCCCCCCTCCCCCCCACCATGTCTTTCTCTCTTCTGTCTCTGTCATGTCTTTCTGTTTCTATCTGTCTCTGTCATGTCTATCTCTGTGTCTCGGTCTCTGTGTCTCTGTCTGTCTCTTTCTGCCTTTGTCTCTCTGTCTGTCTCTGTCTTTCTCTCGCCTTCAAATTTTCAAATTAGCCCTACAGCACAGGATTCATTTGAGTGGTGCCAGTTAATCACATAAAGCTAGTTTTATTTCATTTTGCTCTCACCCTGAAGTGATTCTCTGCTCTTGCCCCGCAGTGTAGTTTGATGGGGCTTTCTGCTTCATTAACATGTGATCTTTAAGTGATCATCCAAGTCCTAATGAGGTATCCTCTTTGTCTTTGCTATACGGTAGAGAAAGAGCCTTAGGAAAGTTCTTACCTCCATTTATCACACGGGGGCTTCCTCTCAGAGCGTCTCTCAAGTGCCCTTTCTTAGAATCATAGATTTGGCGCTGGAAGGTAGGTCATCTAATGCAACCCCATCATTTTACATTTGAGAAAACTGAGGCCAGACAAGGGACTGGTCACAGAGAAGGAAATTGTAGAACATGGATTAGAAACCAAGTCCTATTTTTATGACTTCCAAGTTCATCAGCCTTTCTATTGGATCATTTTGTTTCTATCAGAAGCAGCTATGTGGTGCAGTGGATAGAGTATTGAACCTGAAGTCAAGAAAACTTGAATTTAAATCTGACCTCAGATACTTGATAGCTGTGGGACCCTGGGCAAGTCACTTCACTGCTAACTGCTTCATTTTTCATGACTGTAAACTGAGGAAAATAAGAGCATCCACCTTGTAGGGTTGTTCTGAAGATAACAAGATAATACGTAAGGCACTTTGAAAACTTTAAATATATTATAAAATCATTATATATCATAATACCATTATTATAATATGTCTAAATACTATAGTACTATTATTACATGTTATATATAATGTTACTATTACATAATAATTATACATCCCATTGTTAATAATTAAATTATGTTAATAAATTCATAAGTAGAATAAATAGAACTGAATATACAGTCAATATTAATATCATCATTAAATTAAATGATTAAAATTAATAGTAACATTAAAATAATCCAGTACTCTTCCTCACGTTGTGCCCAGAGTTATAAAATTTGACAATAATAACTTATGATTGCATTATAGATCCATAGCACTGCTGCTAAATTACAAGAAGATCATCTTCCAAGGGCCTGGCCTTCATTGATTGATGCAGATTTTTCAGGTGTATCTTTTGTGCTGTCTGTGTTTGAAGGTTTGTTGATTTAGAGTAAAAACGAAAAGAATACAGCTTCCATTCTCCACCCCCGCCCTTGGAAAGAGCCTGGTCTGAACCATTGGTTTCTCCTCTTTCCTGACCTCCTTTAATGCTGGTGCCTTCTTGATACTGATTATTTCCAGTGTATCTTCTATATATCTTGACTGTGCATAGTTGTTTGCCCATTGTCTTCCGTATTAGACTATGACCGCCTTGAGAGCAGGAACTATTTTTTGTCTTTCATTGTGTTGTCAACGCTTTAGTACATTGTTTGGCGTACAGTAGGCACATAATTGGTTGCTGACTGACTTACTGTCTCCCAGTGACTGTGACCTACTCTCTGGTCACCCCCTTCAAGTCTACTCCTACAGAGATTTGTCTGCACATAAGTGGAAGGAGAGAGGAAGCAATGGAGAAGGAGCCAGACTCCTGACAAAAAGCAATGGTCATTAATTTACTTTCAACTATGGGCAAATGCCTCTTACTCAACTTCACCTATTTTGGGAATGTTTGCAAAAAATTAAAAAATCAATATAATATTTCCCATATCTGTCCTGAGCTCTGGTCAATATCCCAATTGCCAATGGTTTACTTTAATTTGTATATTAAGAGTAATCATGGCTCTTCTTCACACGGAATGAAACATACACACATCAAAAAGTTGTTATGATATAATTTTATATGTATGTATATATGCATATATATATAAAATCCAGAGTATACTACTATTAAAGTATGAATTAAATCAGGGATTATGAACAATCCTGGAACAGAGGAGGCACTTAATAAATGATTCTTGACTGGTTGGTAGAGTTGCACTTTGAACCTCCAGAATAGAAAGAGAGAAGGAGGTATTTCACCATTTGAAGGAACTCAGGAGAAGTTCATCATTGATTGTAATGACCTCTTGCTTGGCTTCAGCTGCACCATCTGGCCTGAGTGGACAAGGGCAGCCAAGATTACTTGATGGTGTTCGCTGCCAGTCATGGTAGTCTGCCCCTCTTTCTTTTATCTCTGCATCATCCATCTTCTCCTCACTCAAGCTTGCCTGACTCCAATCAAACTGTGCACCAGCCTTTCTCTTCTCAGCCTTCTGTGCTATAGGGTTGCTTTAATAGTAATGACCAGTATGACCTGGCTTTTCTACCTCCTTTCTGACACTGGACCCACATGGCTCTGGAAGAGAAAGTGAGGCTGGTGACCTGGCATAGCCCTCCCGAACTCAAATCAAAGTCAATTCCAATCATGTCATCATTTCCCTGATGCCATGGTCTTCTTCAAGAGCGAAGGACAAACACAACAGCCTCCTTTCTAACGTCTCTCTCGTACTACAGAGATACTTCGTCCAAACATTCTGCATCTGTTCATCCCTTACTCCTGGAGCTCCAGTGGTCCCATCTCTTGACAACCTCTTTGGTAGGAGTAATAATGCTGTCTGATACTCAGCTCCTCTTTGGAGCCAAAAAATTCCCTTCTAGTCTTCAGGACTTCACCCCACAGTGTACAATTCTCTATGTCTGAGAACATGGGTTATCCAATAATATGGTGAAAGCTTGGCAGGCTGCTACATAAACAAACAAGATTAGATAGATAGATAGATAGATAAAAATAGCCCCTATCAATGCCTAGAAAGACTCTGTGACGTGGGCAGAGTTATTTAGTAAAAGTTTATTTCCCTTCAGAACAGACGATGAATGTCCATTTAATAAATGTAAACTCCAAAATGTCTTGGAGAGTTCAACAGATAAAGATCCTGAAACTGGAGAAGTATCACAGACAAAACTGCTGCATGTAACAGTCAGGACATGATATTAACCCTTAAAAATTTAGGAACAATGTTTTTAATCAATATTTTCACATCAAATATTCATCACCTCCATGTTACACAAAATCAAAAGCTTTTCAAATACAGACACCTAATAGAAGAAATCTAAACCATGCGGTGATGAGATGAGACACATGTTTACTGCCGTCATCTCTGTTAATGGAGTTGTCCCAAAGTGGCTTGCAGGAAACTTACAGAGGATGATCCTTTTGTCCTAGTGCTTTCATTCGGTTACAGAAAAAAACAAAACAAACCTCTTACACACTTATAAAGTAATCTACCCGATATTTAACATTAAAGAAAAGTCATAGGATCATCATGTGTCTCAGGGCTACAACGAAAGACAATACTGAGAATAGTAGCAATGAGAGTAATTATAATATCATTATATATAAAATAATATATAATCACATAATGTTATATTATATAATTTATATAATAATGCATATAATGATAACTGGTATGAATATATGATATTATAATACAACAATTTATGTGTGTACCTATATATGTACACATATATATTGACTACACATACACAAACACACATATATATGTATATATACACATATGTAGTCAATATTGCCCATAGTATCATGACTTTAAACCTGGAAGGGACATTCAGAATCATCCAGAAGAATTCCTTTATTTTACATAGAAGGAATTTAACATCCCCCCACCAACACACACATCAAGGTTGTGACTTTCCCAAGGTCATTCATCTAGAAAATAGCATACCTGGTATTTGGACCTATTTCCTGTGATTCAATATTCATTGTTCATTTCATTATATTCTCATATGACTCTCTCTCTGTCTCTCTCTCTCTGTCTCTGTCTCTCTCTGTCTCTGTCTCTGTCTCTCTCTCTGTCTCTGTCTCTCTCTCTCTGTCTCTGTCTCTCTGTCTCTCTCCCTCTCTGTCTCTCTCTCTCTCCCCCCTTCTAAACTATTTCATTTTATTAACAAACATTTATTCTCCCCTTGCCATCATCCCACTCCCAAATTTGATGCTATTTTTTCAATTAGCAGATATCTATTTTCTCTCCTTTCTACCTTTCTAATGCCTCAAATCAAATATGTAGAGTGAAGCAAAACAAATTCCTGCTTTAGTTGTTTTTTAAATGCACATCTCATTCTTCTCCCTGAGTTCATTACCTCTCCATCAAGACCTACCACAATTCTAAAAATGAGTAGAACTGAGGAACTACCGGAAGAGAGAGAGATAGGGAACAAAGAGCAACGTCTTCATCTTCTGGCTTCCTTCCTATCGCCATACTAAGAAATCCATTCCCAATTTTCCAGAGGTCAGAATTGGAAAGTTACTCTTCAGAGATCAATCCATTAAGACATACGCTCAAAACACTGCCCAGGCAAAGAGTCTGGGTCTGGCTTGTTTGAACTGAGGGATGGGGGTGGGAGGGAAGACTACTTTAGCACTGTCTTAATTAGCAATTAAAAGTCCCAAACCTAGATGCACCCAATATGAATTTTATACTTTCCCTCTCTCTACTTCTGTAGTCTTGAGCTTGGCCAGAAAGAGCAAAATGAGAGGAAGTCCTTGATGTTATTGCCCTTTGATTTCTAAAACCAATCAGGCTGTGGCTTACACTTCGGTGGGACTATTTTTTTTACAAGGATTCTTTTGTCTGCATCTGCCTGTCTCGAGCAAATATCTCTGTGGGAAAGCTGGCCCCTCTTGGGTCAGCCTCTGGCTCCTGCTGTCTAAGCCTCTGGGTACAAGGAGAAAGAGAACCTGAGATACTCTAAGAAGAAATAAGATCTGGGGCCAAACTCTTTGTCTTCTCTATGGTCTCTTAGTACCATGACTGAGGCTGAGCAGTGCCCCTGGGTGCCCTTTGAGAGGCCCAAGGACAATGGGAAAATCCAAAAGAAAGAGAGAGGAAGAAAAGGGAATGGGGGAGAAGTAGAGGAGAGGAAGGAGAAAGTTAATAGGTGAGAGAAAGAAAGATAAGAGACTAAACATTCCCTGAAGGTTTCTTTCAGTACTGACATTTTCTGTTCAAGGTTCTCAGGTTTTTCCTGCTTTAACATTCTGAATACAATCATCTTAAGTTCCATTCTGGTTCTGACAGGTTATATTCCCTTAAAAGTTCTTCCCAGCCAGGCATTTTCTCAGGCTCTGCATCTGTGATACATTTCTGTATGAGATCCTGGCTTCTGAGCTGGAAGGGATTCTGAAGTCATCCAATCCAGCCTCCTTCATAGACAAGGGATTTGATTCCCATAGAGGCTAAAAGGCCTAGGACACAGAGCTGGGAATTAAAGCCACGTTCTCTGCTTCCAATATGGCACACTTTCTGTTACAAACTTGGAAAGTTAAAAAATATGTTCCTCACAACAGTCTTGTAATGTAGATAGTGTACATGTCAATATACCCATCCTACAGATGAGAAAAGTGAATTTCAAAGAGGCGAAATAAGTAAACCAAGATCATTCTGCTAAGAAATTAAAGATTTAATTTCTACCTAAATCTCTGCTCCTGGGTCAATAAATCCAATATGGAGAGATGGAGGGGAATCGGGAGACCGAAAGAGGGAGAGTGAGTAAGACAGAGACAGACAGAGACGGAGAAAGAGAAACAGGGAAAGAGATAGAGAAGACATTACAGAGGCAAATCCTCTATTTTGCATCAATGTCTCTTCTTGGTTTGACTCTACAGAATGTCACGCCTCCTCTAGGGTAAGCTGAAATCTCACCACCATGCTTGGTGACTCATTGTCGATACTCAATACCTTCTCATCTCCCCCAGTTTCCTCTCTCCCTCCCCACTCACCCCCCACCCACACACACACACATTGGTGGGTTGGAGGGTGAAGCCTTAAACTCCTCCTAAAGCTTTCCTTTCTAGAGGGCTCCTAACTGTCCAGATGACTTCTCGTGTACCAGTGGCAGCTATGTTTGCTTTGACTCCATGGAACATCACACTTTGTCCCTCTCACCTTTCTTCTAGCTCTGTAAGCTGTGAGGACAGGGGCTGTTTTTCTTTTTCTTATATGTACCCCCAGTGCTTAGTACAACACCTAGCAGGAGAGCTTGCCAGCACCTTTTCAGGGCTGCTCTTCTAGCTTTGGTGTCTACCTAGAACTCAACTCTCACCTGTGGCACCAAGAAACTGTGGCATGTGCCATGGCCACATCCTGGTAAGACTGTCTCTGCAGATGGGCTAAACCAGGCTGAGGGTAACTAGTGGACCTCCCACCCATTGGTGAGTGAGGAAGGGTGTCTACCCCAAGCATGTGAAAACTTCTCCTTGCAGAGTGGGTGGATAAGAACAATTTGTTCCAATAGGCAACTGAAGCAGGCATTCTGGGGTGCTAAGAGCTCAGTCAGACATTGAAGACACCAAAGTTATATGCTGCATTCCAGGCCATCACCAATCATGCTGACTTCTGCCTTGCAACTGAACTTCAAAGACTCGGGAAGAGAGAGTGAGACTGATGACTGTTCAATTCTGCCTCACTTAAATTCAATTCATGCACAAGTCAAGGCACTGGCCCTCTTTGAAAACAGTAACAGTAATAGCACATAGTAGGCGCTTAATAAATTCTATTGAGTTGAATTGAACAGAGATAAAGAGAAACATTTATTAAGCACTTACTATATTCCAGGCACTGTGCTAATTGCTTGGAATATAAATAGAAATAAACCAAACAGGTCCTACCCACAAGCAGAGGCATGAAGAGGCAGCCATGAGCCAACTACCCCACCACAGGAAACTTACATTCTAATGGTAGAAGATGGCACATAAAGAAGTAGAAAGGGGAGGAATGGTGTCAGGGTAGGCAGAATGCTTTGCTGATACAAGACTGGCGATGAGGAGGTGGAAAAGGCCGTTTGTTAAGTATTTTAGGCATCACATCAGGGGTGCTGACCTTGTACATGTGGATCCCTGTGGGCAGCATGTTGACTTTAAAAAGCACATATTAATATTGCCTATGTTCTGTTGTATTTTTATTTTGCTAAATATTTCCCAATATAATTTTTCTCTAGTTTGGCCCCATTCAGATCAACATGGCCAAAGGCTGCATGTTAGATGCCTTTGCCTTAGACAGCTTCTGATCACACACAGTATCTCAGAGGCTACCTGGTCTACCTGACTTAGACAATACTCCTGATAACCCAGCCTTGCTGGAAGACTTATAGTGATGGGGTATTCACTCCCATTCAATCTCCACATTCTAAAGAGGAGGAAATTAGTTACTTAAAACACTCAAGAAGAGAATAGGGAACCACTGGTAGAAAAGACTACACCATCATCATTCTCACTAGCATGTAGAAATCACTTTAAGGTTTGCAAAGATCTTTAGAAAAATTACCTTATTGGATCCTCAAAATAACCCTGAGGGGTAGCTGCTATTATTATTTCCATTTAATAATTGGGGAAACTGAGACAGGCAGTCTAAGTGATTTGTCCAGAATCACACAGCCAGTAAGGCTAGATTTGAACTCAGGTCTTCCTGACTCTAGATTCAGTGTTTCTTCCACCTCACTAAAATCACTTCTGTTTTTAAGATTTTATGAAGGAGAAAGATGTATGTTTTAGGGGCTTGGAGAAAACCATTTCTGAATGCAAAATGCACAGCCCTGGGAAAATACAACTTGGACCAAGGAGTGGCAAAACTGGAAAAACCAGGAGCAGAAAATAAAACTGCAGAGACCCCTAGGGCAGTGAGACTACTCACTACTAGATACTCCCCATATCCAAGATGCTCTGAGTGTTTTTCCAGAATCCTTTGTCTTCAGAATCCTGGGCATGTGGGTTCAAGACACCACTATGGGATAAAAAGAGAGCAGAGGGAAGCCCCAGCACTGGAGGATGTTGACTTAAGGTTTCCCAGTGAGTTAAAGGTACCCTTATTCCTAATGTTCACACCCCCTTCTTATTGCTTTGTTTGGTAGATAGGGCCCCTGCCATTATCTTCCATGGGTGTCTGAATAAATCTGAGACAAAGTTCTTTCAATTCAAATACAAAAGTGACCTCTTCCTCATATCAGAGATTCATAGCATCTTTGGGTTGGAAAATTTTCAATAAGCAAAAATCCCCTCCTCAACATACCTGAGAGGTGGTCACTCAGTGTCTCCTGGAAAACAGTCAAGGAGGGGGAGCATGCTACTTCCTAAGACAACCCACTTAAGAACATTTGAGAAGTCACTTTGACCAAACTCAAATTATTTAGGCTTTTTTTTTTAACTGACCTCCAGCTTACATCTTTCCTTTTGTAACTTTTTTCTTTTCTCAGAGTTCTCCTTTCTGGGGTCACACAGGTTTGAGCCCCTTTTCATTCAACAGTCATTCAAAGACCTGAAGTCAGCTATGGCGGAGGTGTCAAAATATAAACAGGAGCTCATATATGAACAGGGCTAGTAAATCAGATATAAAGATCTCCGTGGGCTGCAGATTGACTTAGAACATAATATATTAACATCATTTATGTTCTATTGCATTATTTTTTTTTTTACCAATAATTAAACATTTATCCATTCCATTTCAATCTGGTTTTCACAGGGTGTGTGGAAGACTCAATATTTGACACCTGAGCTCTAGGGTCACTTCCTACTCTCAGCATACAATCATATAATCTCATTACTGCTGTCGAGAACAGCATTGCATCTCTGATTGGCTGTGATTGTCAGAAAGTCCATTTTGCTGCTGACCAGAATTCTGCCTTTTCTCTGTAACATCCCTCTGTGGTTCCTAGTTATGTTTTCTGGAGCTATGTAGACCGGGGCTGCTTCTTGTTCTTCATAGTAGCCTTTCAAATATCTGAAGACAGGTGTTATTCCCCCTTTTTACATGTTTCCCCTAAGAGGGATATTCTATTACCTCTAACCATTTCTCATATGGAAGGGTGTCCAGATCCCTCAATATACTGATCATTCTCCTTCGGATAAAAAGTTAGTGGTAATTCTATTAGCTCTAAGCCCCTGAAGACATTAGGGATTGTCACACTTCCGTATATTCCCTAACACATAGCACAGTGTCAGCACATAGTAGATGCTTAATAAATGCTTGAAGATTAATTGATTGATTGGATTCCACTCAGCAAATATTTCTTAAGAGCTGACAATGTACCAGGTACTCTGGTAGGCTCTGGGGATACCAGCTCCCAAAGGAAACAGACCCTGTCCTCTACTGGGAATAGGAAAGAAATCTTCAAGAATCCTATCAGGACAGTGTGATGAGTCCAGGTAGGTATCAGGAGGAACATGGATCTGACACTCAAAATCACATACCGAATGGGCTGGACTGAACCCATAGAGGACAAAGAGAAGAAAGGAAGATGTAATGGAAAGGACTCTAGACCTCTCTGAACCTCTTACTAGTCATGTGACTGTATTCAAGTCAACTGACATCTTTGAGCCTCAATTTTCTCTTGTGTAAAAATGGAAATGATAATCCTTGCACTAGAGTTGTCATAAGATGATCGTTTACTTTGTGGATGCTAATGTGCCATGGAAATGTCGGTTATTATTCTGTATTACAAGTCTGGCTCTTATCTGAACTTTTACAGGGATCTTTTTCATGACTCACTTTCCATTTCAAGGGCAGATAGGTGGTGTAGTAGATAGAGTGCCTAGCCTACAGTCAAGAAGACTCATCTTCCTGGGTTCAAATCTGGCCTTAGACATTTACTAGCTGTGTGACCCTGGTCAAGTCACCTAACCCTATTTGCCTCAGTTTCCTCATCTGTAGAATGAGATGGAGAAGGAAATGGCAAACCACTCTATCATCTTTGCCAAGAAAACCCCAAACAGAGTCATGAAGGGGTCAAACACTATTGAAAACGATTCAACAGCAGCTCTTGTACAACATATTCTTTCTTGTGCTAGCTCTTCAACTACTTGCAGACAGTGATCATAACCTTTTCAGTTTCTCTGTTTTTAGGTTAACCTTACCAGGTTCCTTCAATATTCCTGCTATGGCATGATTTCCAACAACTTCACTTCCTTCTTATCCTTCTCTAGACACTACCCAGTTTACCAATTCATTATTTTTTTTAACTTTCAATTTTACTAATCATTCCTCTGTTTTTTTCAAGATTTCCATTTTGGTGTTTTTCTTTTTCTAGTTTTTTTAAATCAGACATCCAATTCTTTGATCTGTTCTTTTTCTATCTTATTGATATAATTGTTAGGGAAAAGAATTTCCCCCTAAGTACTGCTTTGGCTGAATCCCACAAATTTTGACATGTTGTGTCATCATTGTCATTTTCTTGAAAGAAATTATTGATTGTTTCTATGAATTGTTTCTTTGACCTACTCATTCTTTGGGATTAGATCATTAAGTTGATAATTTTTAATCTATGTCTCCATAGCTACTGTTTTCATAGCCTTATGGTCTGAAAAGGATGCATTTAATGTTTTTGCTTTTCTGCATTTGTGTGATGTTTTTAAGTTCTAATACATGGTCAGTTTTTGTGAAGGTGTTATGTACAGCTGAGAAAAAGGTATATTCCTTCAAATCCTCATTCAATTTTCTCCAGAGGTCTATCATCTCTAACTTTTTAAAAATTCTATTGATCTCCTTAATTTCTTTCTTATTTATTTCATGTTTAGATTCATTTAATTCTGAGAGGGGAAAGTTGAGGTCTCCCACTAATATAGTTTTACTGTCTATTTCCTCTTGTAATTCATTTAACTTTTTGTTAAGGAGTTTGGATGCTCTGTCATTTGGTGCATATGTTTTTAGTATTGATATTACTTTATTGTCTATGGTACCTTTCAGCAAAATGTAATTTCCCTTCTTATCTCCTTTAATTAGGTCTATTTTTACTTTTGCTTTGTCTGACATTGTGATTGCTATCCCTGCCTTTTTTTTTTTTTTTACCTTAGCCTAAGCATAATAGAGTTTGTTCCAGCCACTTATTTTTACTCCGTGCATGTGGGTGTTTCTATTTTACGTAAACAACATAATGCTGGATTCTGGTTTCTAATCCATTCTTCGGTCTCCTTTCATTTTATGGGTGAGTTCATCTCATTCACATTGACAGTGATGATTACTCTCTGTGTAATTCCCTCCATCCTATTTTTTCCTGCTTTTTCCTTCTCTCTCCTTGCCACTCTTCAAAAGTCTATTTTGCTTCTGACCACTGCCTCCTTTAATCCTTCCTCCCTTCTATTCTGCCCCACCTTCTTTTATCCTTTTGCCCTCCTACTTCCTTGTTGAATGAGATAAATTTCTACTCCTAACTCTGATCCAATTTTGATGAAAGTTTCAAGTGTTGTCTGCCACTTTCACCCCACCATTTTCCCCTCCACTATAAAAGCTCTTCTTTGTATGCCTCTTCTATGTGAGATAATTTCCCCATTCTTCCTCTTCCTTTCTCCTTCCCCTAGGGCATCCCTCTTCCTTACCCCTTCATTCCTGTTGAGTTCATCCTGTCATAATCAATTAACATCCATGCCCTCTGCCTATGTGTACTTTCTCTAACTATCCTAATAATGATGTTCTTAGGAGCTATGTGTATCATCTTCCCATATGGGAATATAAATAGCTTAGCTGTATTAAGTCCCTTATGACTTCTCTTTCATGTTTACCTTTTTATGCTTCCCTTAAGTCTTGTGTCTGAATGTCAAATTTTCTATTCAGCTCTGGTCTTTCATCAGGAATGTTTGAAAATCTTCTATTTCATTAAATATTCATTTCCCCCCTGGAAGATTGTACTCAGTTTTGCTGAGTAAGTTATTTTTAGTGGCAATCCTAGCTTGTTTTCCTTCTAATATTATATTCCAAGCCCTCTACTCCTTTAACATGGAATCTGCTAAATCTTGTGTGATCTTGGCTGTGACTCCATGATATTTGAATCGTTTCTGGCTGATTGCAAGATTTTCTCCTTCATCTGGGAGCTCTGGAATTTGTCTATAATATTCGTGGAAGTTTTCATTTTAGATCTCTTTCAGGAAGTATTCAATGGATTCTTTCAATTTCTATTTTATCGCCTAGATCTAAAATATCAGGGCAATTTTTCTTTATAATTTCTTTAAATAAGAGTCCTATGCTCTTTCTTTTGGTCATGACTTTCAATAGTTCAATGATTCTTAAATTATCTCTCTCAGATCTGTCTCATAGATCGATTGTTTTTCTGATAAGCTATTTCACATTTTCTTCTATTTATTCATTCTTTGGACTTGGTTTTATTGTTTCTTGACATCTCAGAGAGTCATTAGCTTCCACTTGTCCTATTATAATTTTAAAAGAATTATTTTTTTCAGTGAGTTTTTGTACCTCTTTTCCCATTTGGCCAATTCTTTTTTTAAGGTGTTATTTTCTTCAGTATTTTTTATGCCTCTTTTACAAAGAACTAACCTGTTGATTCTCTTTTCATAATTTTCTAGCATTACTCTCATTTTTTCTCCAATTTTACCTTTACTCTCTTACTTGAGGTTTAAAATATTTTCTTTTTAAAGCTCTTCATGTTGGGCTTGTGTCCAACTCATATTTTCTTTCCTATGAAAGCTATTTTTCCTATGTAGTTTATGTCTTGAATTTCCCTGTTGGCATGGTAACTTTTTGTGGCCACTTTTTTTGCTCTTGTTGTTGTCATTTGCTCATTTTTTCCTGACTAATTCTTGACTTTTAACTTTATGTTAAAGTTGTGCTCTGCTCCAGTAGAGTGGGGTGGGGGTGCTGTCTCTGAACTTTGTGCTGCTATTTTCAGGGGTAGTTCTGGGGTCTGTAAGTTTTCCATACTTCCAAGGTAGTGTGATCTGGGGAGAACATGGTTACTGATTTCATGGTCTTTACCCAGGAAGATTATTTGCTCCCCTACAGCCATAAATATTTGTCCTCTTTTGCCCTGGAACTGTGACTAGGCCCCCTGCTTTCCTGCAGCTGCAAACACTGGTGCTCCTTTATGCCTTGGCAATGGGAACTCCTACTCGCTTCTGAGCACTCTTTTCCACCCTGGAACTGTAATCAGGTCCCTTGCTCTCCTGTAGTCATGAGTATTGGGGCAGCTAGATGGTGCACTGGATAGAGCACTAGTACAGGAGTCAGGAGGACCTGAGTTCAAATATCACCTCAGACACTTGACACTTACTAGTTGTGTGACCTTGGGCAAGTCACTTAACCCCAATTGCCTCATCCTGAGTCATCTCCAGTCATTCTGATGAATATCTGGTCACTGGATTCAGATAACTCTGGAGGAGAAGTGAGGCTGGGGACCTGCACAGCCCTCCCTCACTCAAAAAACAAAGTCAAGTGCAAGTCATGTCATTATTTCTCTGATGGCATGGTCTTCTTCAGCAACGAAGGACAAAAACACACACACAGTCATGAGTAGTAGTACTCCTCCTCTACCTGGGACTGCCATCTGGAACTGAGCATGAGTAATACAACAAGATATTACACCCAGTGCCAGCAAAAGAGTCCCTGTAGTCTCCTTTTGACCAGCTGTTTAACCCCTTTATGGTCTCTGAACTGAGAGCTTCTGAAGCTTTTGCAGCCACCTCCAAGGTCTGCCACTGGTACTGCTGCCTCGCCCACCCTGAAGTCACAGACCTTTCCTGCTGACTTCCTAAGTTGAGTTGGGCTAGGAAAAGTGTCTCACTGACATTTTGTTGGCTTTGCCACTCCAGAATTCAACTTAGAAGTTTTGAAAAATTTTTTCAGAGGAGCATGTTGGGAGAATTCAGCAGGGTTGTTGCCTCTACTTTGTCATCTTGATTCTGCCTCCACCGCCTAGCTTATTATCAATATACTTTCTAAAATGTGACTCCTAGCCCTGAACACCATCTTCCAGGTAAAGTCTCACCAGGGCAGATAATATTATCTCCTTGCTCTTGGGCTCTATGCCTCTCTTAATAAGGATAGCGACCAGAGCTGTGATTCTTACATACCAGATAGGATACTCCCAAGTCAGGAAACTCTCTTCACAAATACAGGTTGGCAATTTCTCTGATAGAGAGTTGCCTAGAGTACTGAGTAGATAAGTCTGGGGATCACATGACCAGAATGTATCAGAGATGGGACTGGAATTCAGGTCTCGCTGGCTCTGAGGTTGGCTCTCTACCTTCTGTGTCACACTGTGTCTCTCTCTCTCCTCTCCTCTCCTCTATGTCACTCTTTCTCCTTCCCCCTCCCTTTCTCCCCATCTCTGTCTCTGTCTTTCTATCTGTCTCTCTGTCTCTATCTCTTTGTGTGTGTTTGCATGCATGCACACGTGTGTGCATGTTGGTCTATCTCTCTTTTCCCTCCTTAGTGAAGTCTACAAATCACACCAAGTTCTTGGTTGCCATGCCATATTCATCTTGAGCTTGTAGGGCAGGAAAACCCCATTTCTTTTTCTGATAAATCTCCCATCTTAAATGAAGAAAGGTAGCACCCAACACAGCCAAGACTCAACAGGAAATTCTCTGCTACAAACTATTCTTTCCGTAGTTTACATTGAAGCATCAAAAAGAATTCTTGATTCTCCATGGTCCGGGAAAGGATTTAACCATAGATAATATAAAAGTGGCCTCTTTTTGCATGAACAGTGGGTTGTTTACCCCACCCCAGTGGGTTTATTTTCCTAATTCTGTTTCGTTCTGAGCCTAATACTCCAGAGAGGCAGTGTAGCATGGTAAATGGAGAGCTAGCCTCAAAGCCAAGAGGAACTGGGTTCAAGTCCTGCTACAAAAAACATGCTATTTGATCCCAAGAAAGTCACTTAAGCTTGCAGCTCTGTCAGCAACTCTTTAAAAGGACAAATTTCAGAGAAGATGCCAACATACAGTGGTAGGGAGGATTTCTTCAAATCCATAACATATGAAATGTAGTCCATATCCCAATCATGGAGAAAACCTGGGACCTGGTGTCTGGAACACCTAGGTTTCAATCTTACTAGTTGCATGACCCTGGACAAGTCACTGAACCACCTGTACCTCAATTTCTACATATGTAAAATAAAGGGTTGGATTTGATGACCTCTAAGGCCCCTTTCAACTCTAAATCTGATCCTAAGAAATGTGTTTGAGCACCTAATACATGCAGCTGTCATCATTCATCCAACAAATAGTTCTTGAGTATTTGTGGCATTCACAAAGCTGGGCTGGAAACATTAACTTTTTAAAAATAATTTTCTTGAATTCAAAAAATAGTGAATTTATACAACAGGCTAAAAAGGCATTTCCTGCAACTGTGAATGTTAGCAATCAGCTGAAGGCACCCCCAAGGACTTGGGGGCGAAGGGCACAAGCTACAAGAATTTAAGCAACTAAGCAAACACTTTATGGGGCACTTGTTAAGTTAAGCTTTATGTTTGTGCTGCCAAAGCAGTTTTAAAAAACAGATCATGGGGCTTTTTATCCACCTTATAATTGGCTATGCATTCAGCAAAGACAGAAGACCCCAAAGCATCCTTTATAATCAGGTGTAAATCAAGGCGAAAGCTCTGTATGGGCTCATTACAGGTTTCCATTTCTGGAGCAGAGAATAAGAAATTAGTTAGACGTAAGAGAGGCAGGGGGCAGGAGGCAGCAGGGAGAAACAGAAAGGAACCAACAAATTCCCAAGAGAGGAGGGAGAGGGCACAGTTTCAGTGGGAATGGGAATTCTGGATATAGAGCCTTTTCTCCAGGTGTCTCTAAGCATTTAGCAAAGCTTTTCTTAGCATGCCGATCAAAGAATACCATTGGAACTAAACTCCAAGTGGGAGTTTTCAGATGGGGAAGATGAGGCACAGACATAAAGAGCTTCTTTCAGTGAGAAAGTTGTTGGCTATGGGATGCTGAACTCCTGAGTCTGATAGTGTGAAAGCAACGTCTCCTCCAAACACAGAAGGATACGTAGGGGATTTTTGTGGAGAAATGTTTTGGAAATCATTTTTCTTTTTTCTCATTTTGGTACACCCTTAGAATACTGAGACTGGGAAAGAGAAACAGATGAGGGGAAACAATGTTTTATGTTATGTTATGTTTCCACCCAGAAAACCTTTGATAACACGCATCTGTAAAAAGAGTTGTTGGAGGGGATCTCTAAAGTCCCTTCCAGTGATAAAACCATATTTCAAGTGCTTATGTCCTCTCCAGCTTCCCTTCAGTGTTTCATGATTTCAGATCTCAACCTCCTCAAACATTTTATATTTTCTGTTCAGCCAACTAATGAGTGTCCACTAAATATGCAACAGCTAGGTGGCGCAGTAGGGTCAGGAAGATATCTTCCTGAGATCAAATCTGGCCTCAGATGCTTTCTAGCTGTGTGACTTTGGGCAAGTCACTTAACTGTCTGTAAAATAAACTGGAGAAGGAAATGGCAAACCACTTCAGTGTCTTTGCCAAGAGAACCCCAAATGGAGTCATGATGAGTTGGACATGACTGAAACTCAGCAACAACCTGTACACAGTTCTGAAACTGTACAAAACAAAATTATAACTTGTTCATAAACAAGTGTATGCACCATAGTTACAAACTGCTATACAGTTATCCCTTCCACATTGCAGGGGTTAGGAATATGCTAACCCTCCAAATATGGAAAATCTGTATATAATTTTTTTGGCCTTCTCTTTGTGCCAGAGAAGAAGCTTGAGTTATTATGGCATTAAAAGATAAAATATTTTGATATTATACAATTGTATGCATTTCTGAGTTTCTATACATTTTGTATCACCTGCTGGCATTCATATGTCCTCTGCGAGTTCTGCAAAACTCCCCCCAAGTTCCCATTTAATTTCTTATGCTGATCTACCTCAATAAATGGAAATTGGGAAAGACATGACGTGGAAAGGATAATTGTAATGCCAATTTAGGGGAGAGGTAATAGAAATTGGCATGGGTGGATGAGGAGAGACTCTACACAGAAGCTGGACCTTGAGCGAACTTTTTGATAAAACAAAAACAAGGTTTCCTAAAAAGTGACATGATGCACAGGGAGATAGTCATTGCAAAGGCAGAGAGGTGAGAGAAACAGCAAAAAGGCCAGTTAGACTGGACCCATCGAGTGCGGGCAGGAGAGTTCTGGTTTACGTTGTTAGGGGAGTTCCCCTGGTAGGTTGTATTCCGAAGTCCTTCCTCATATTGGCATTCTACGAATTGATTTCTCATCCAGCTCCTGCTGGTCCCCAAGTCTGTAGTCAGAGAGTGTGTGACTGCTGGTAGAAAGTATTCCCATGTCTTTCATCTTTAATACATCATCATCAGTTCACTTTCCATCTCCTTTCCCCTCATTGACAATCCAATGGCCCAAGAAGTGTTTCTCCTCCGTTCCTGATTTACTGGGGCGAGGGGACACCAGGGACGGAAGCAAGAGTTCTGCTGCTGGTGGCAATAGGGTTGGATATGCAGCTGGCCAGGACAGCCCTTCCTGGCAAGGTCTGATGTGTCTCTATTTGTGACTATACTGTGTTTTTCTGACACAAGGAGATGAATCATTGAACAAGGATGATTCTCACTGAGATGGGGAGAAAGTGGGCCATCTGGATGTCATCTCACTGCTGTGTCAAAAAGTCAGGGAGACAGCAATGCCTAGGACTGTCATCATCAGGATTTTTCATCCTGTATCATGGGAGCCCAGGCTGCAGCATTGAAAACCAGTCACAGCATCACAGAATTTGAGAGTTGGAAGGGACCTTGGACATTATCTTATCCAACTTTTTCCAGTGAAGAATTCACTTCTTGCATCCTTGGCAAAGGGTCACTTGGCCTTCATTTAGAGACTTTGAGAGACATCTTAATCTACTTTGGGCAGCTCTAATTGCTAAAGCTTCCCCCCACATCTCCCATCAATCCTTCCCCAAAACCCCTGCCCTCTTCATCTCCCAGGCAATCTCCCCATCACAAAGCTGCCAGAACATCTGTATCCCCCTTTTTCCTGCATTATTTCTACTTCTGGTAATGAAATTTCTGATAACAAAGTGTGTCATTGTGATTGATGTATTTTCTTTGGGAAGTAGATGGTGGGAGTGAGGCCTGCTTGATGTTTCAGTTTGGGTTGGCTAAGGGTCCTGCTTCTGCAGCGAGATCAGATGGTCTTAGAGCATCGAATGAGAGCTAAAAAGGCCCTCGAAGGCAGCAAGTCCCAACACTGCCCCTCCTTGTCCCCAGGTCTGGAAATCAAGGCCAGGAGAGGAGCTTACTGTTCTGCACTCCTCAGTTCTGACTGCCTCCTCCACAGTTTTCTCACCAGACCCCTATGCCTCAAACTGGAATGTGCCTTGGATCTGAAGGAAACTCAGCCCTGGGTTTGCTTCCCTTCTGCCTGCCTCTCCCAGACAATTGTTTCAGAAAGGGTTCAGCCATGCTTCCAGCCATTTCCCATAGCATCGTTCCCTAGTTCCAGAACCATGAACTTGAATCAATCAAACCATATCTGTCACTGTTCCTGGATGGAACATAGCAACATACTCCTTTATTGGCCCCCTTTACTTTACAGACCAAAGTGTCCCTGTGCTGAGAGCTTTGTCACCTTGATTAAAATGCAAAGGCCTTGAGGGCAAAGACTCTCTTTGCTTTTATATTTATATCCCAAGTATTTAGCACATAGAATAAATTTAATAAATGTTTCCTGTTTCATTCATTCATACGTTCATATATTTAGTAGGCATCTGGGGCAGCTAGATGGCTCAGTGGATAGACCACTGGACCTTCAGTCAGGAAGATCCAAGTTCAAATTTGACCTCAGACATTTACTCACTGTGGGACCCTGGGCAAGTTACTTAACTCTGCCTCAGTTTCCTCATCGGTAAAACGAGCTGGAGAAGGAAATGGCAAAACACTCCAGTATATCTGCCAAGAAAACCACAAAAAGGGGTCATGAAGATTCAGACACAACTGAAATGAGTGAACAAAAGTAAGGATCCAAGATAAACTCAGGGCTTCTTGAACTGGGGATGAGGATGATGGCCAGGAGAACAGGCAGGATGGTGTAGGCATTTTAACGGGTTGTGGCTGAATGTAGAGTCAGGAACACAAGTTCAAATACTGTCTCATATGTTTACTGTGTGATCCTGAGGAAGAAGCATCAACTCTCTGTGCCTCAGTTTCCTCCATGTAAAATGAAGGAGTTTAACTGAATGAACTCTCAAATTCTTTCTAGTTTGAAATCTATAAGAATTCATGCTTTTCATAAGTCAAAACACCACACCAACGCAACTAGACCTTGAAATGGACACATATACGAAAGGACCTTTAACAGGACATCCGTGAAGATGAGGAAGTTGGGGTCCAGACAGAGTGGTCACTTTCCCGATTTTGCACAACTGCTAAGCGTGAGACAGGATGAGAACCCTGCTTTGAAGAAATCGCTTCCTAAGAGTAGGTCTGAGTCCCATTCAGATTTATCCTATCTTCAGCTTTCTCATCCCACTCACTGCCATTCTCAGCCAAGTAGTCAGCATTCCTAGAGGTGGAAGAAAGACTTTGGTTCATGCACTGACCTTGTGCTGAAAATAGCTCATCTCTCAAGCAGAGAGGATGGATGCCTCTCCAAGTACATGACGTCCTTAGCCAATAAGAAACTTTCTAAGGGAGGAGTCTGGATGTTTGAGCCAGAAGAAAGAGGCTCTAGAATCTGGAATGTTAGAGTCAAAGGATTTTAAAACCTATAGTATTAGAGATGAGAGGAACCTCAGAACATCAAATATTAGATGAAAAGCATTTTAGGAGATAGAAGGTCAGAGCCAGCAGAAGTCTTAGAATATAGAACATTAGAGCTGGAGGGAACTTAGAATACCCAATGTCAGAAATGGCATGATGTAAACATGGAATGCTAGCTCCAGAAAGAAGAGATGCAAGTAATACACCAATTACCAATTCCACAAATGGCAAAAATCTATGCCTATCAAAGGCGAAAAGAAACCAAGAAATCCAGGCTTCCAAAAAGTGATCAGGAACTTGGTAGGGATATAGCCAGTCATCAGCTGGCATGCTTCTTGGAGTTATCCAATTAGCTTAAAGGAATAAGAAGGTCTGATTCTTATCTGCAGTCAGTGTCTGTAAATCCATATCTATCAGCTGCATAAACACAGGCTGTTAGAGCTAGAGAAAACAGAAAAAAAATGTTACAGTTGGATGGAACCTTGGGACACAGAACACGAAGTGTTAAGAGCTGAAAGGAATTTTAGATACTGACCCTAGTTCCCTCGTTTACAAATGAGGAAAGTGAGGCTAAGGAAGAGAAAGTGACTTACCTAAGACAACACATCACATTCCTGGCACAATTGGGACTAGACCCTTGGATCTATGGACTGTCATTCACAGGATAGTTGTAAAATTTCAACTGAGAAGGAAAAATAAGAAAGGCTGTCAGTGGATTTCACCCCTTTTGATATTTGTAAGGCTCTCTGATGCTTATCCTGGCACCATATTAAATAAGGAGACCAGTGTAATAACCACATGGTCTGTTAGCACTTGAAGCTGTTGAAGTGTTTTTATATCTATGATCTCATTTTATCCTCCCACCAAAACTGGAGAGTTATTCAGCCTATTATGATGATCTCAATTTTCCAGATAAAGAAATGGAGGTTAGGGGGAAAGAGGTGGAGACTCCTGGGCTGATCCGGCCCCTGGGGGTGAAGGGACTCACCCTAGAGCAGAGGAAACCGAAGCTTTCGCATTACATCCCCCAGAATGATTATGGACTCATTCTCAGCTTTTGTCCAGCACATTTTCTGCATAATGAATGCAGTGCCTCACCTGTAGAATCTACACTCATCAGCTGCACAGTTTAAGGCTTTCAGTTAGATCCCCATTTCATAGCCTGCTGGCAGGAGCAGGCAGTCATGAGAGCACCTGCAAGATGATGATAATAAGTGCTTTCAAAAGTGCGATTCTGGCTAGCAGCCTTCAAGTGGAGTCTTCCAGTGTCTTCAGCTAAATCAGGTACAAAGGAACTAATGCCCAATTAAAGTACCATCTCTTCCATGAAGCCTTCCCAGATTCTACTGCCTCCCAATCTCTTCCTCATCTAATTTCCTAGTCTTAGTACTTCTCATGCTACTAATGGATGGTGTAGTTGTGGCACTGAATTCCTAGCCTTTAGAGACAGAAGGGATGTCAAAGACCATCTGATATGCCCTCATTTTACAGATGGGGGAAAACAAAGGTTTGGTATGCTTTGTCCAGGGTACACAGTCAGTAAGTGACAGAGCCAGAATTTCAGTCTCTGATTTCCCATCTAGTACCCTTGCCACTTCATCACTCTAGATAGCAGGAGTTACCAAAGATGCCTTGCCTATAGGAAGGTAGCATAGGAAGGTATGGGTGAGCAGACTCTGGGTATAACTAGTGAAGAACTCTGAAGAGCAGGACTTAAAGGATGTCTTTAAAGGAAGAGGATGGAGAGCTCACAAGGCAAAAGCAAGGGATGGTAAGAAGAGAGCAGGAGGGCTCTCCTGGTACCTGACTGATGTTGGTTGAGATGGATGCCAGGGAAAATGTTGGCTATATCCTTCTTGGTGAATTTTTGGGGCAAAAACAAGTCATCCAGGATGGTACGGAGAGGTTGGCAGTGGTATGTATTGTTGGAAAGAACTCCAGAATTGGTGAGATTACATATCCTCTTAAGGATCTGAGCCTTTTATATAAGAAATGATCTAAAAATATCAACCAGGAGATGTACTCTTGAAAAAGGAAGCAGACCCATTACATAGCAGAGTGAGAAATGGATACCTTGAAAGCCATACTGGTACTCCAGCATTGTTGGGACATTATATTTTTTCTGTGATGTCATCATAGTTAAGAGTCAAGTGAGTCATTTTAATCTGGTTTCCTATGGTACCTTTCCATTTTCCATCTTGTTTTCTCCCTGTGCTTTGATATTTAGGGAATCTCTGTCTCCAAAAGCTATCACTAGTGTCATCCTCCCCTGGTATACCCCCATTTCCACCTAGCAGGTCAGGACAACTTTAGCTTCATATTTGTATGTCCACATGCATATGTGGTTTTATATATATATATATGTGTGTGTGTATGTGTTTATGTGCACGTATGTGTTCTTAGAATTCATGTGGTGCCTTTCCTTCAGAGCTGCTCAAGGAATTTTTATAAAAACCACATTCCACTAACCCTGTAACCTGGTGTTTCTCAGTGATGGAACCATTCCTCCCCTCCTTCCACATTCCTAGGTTAGGTGTAAATGCTGATTGGACCATGGAGACTGGATAGCAAAGTTGTAACTGGGAATGCATGCATCCAAGTGAAAATTCAATGTGTGTGTGTGTGTGTGTGTGTGTGTGTGTGTGTGTGTGTGAGAGGGGTGTGGGTGGATGTAGGTGTTCACACAGAGGACAGTCCATCCCGAGTATAAGTGGTCTAGCCAAGGGGTTGGCACAGCTGATAGTCTTTAACTAGGAGATAGGAACCCGGGGTTGGCAACTGATCAGCTAGACCCTAAAAACCAAATTGGCACCTTAAGGTGGAGTGAAGCATTCTACTCATCTGCTCCCATAACTACAGCTGCTAGGATGTTTCCCCTATGCCCAACCTCATCCCCAGTGGCCAGGAGACTCCCATTATCTCTTTCTTACTCTGTAAGTTCCAGTGATAATGAATCCAACTGCCTAAGCATAAAATATCTCCTTCCCAATCCCTATTTCCTGTTCTCTCATCCCATCTGTCTAATCTCTAACCTTTTCCATGTCCTGCTTTAGTTCGGCTCACCACTTTCATTGTGCTCTCTGGAATTCCTGTCCTATCGTTAACAAACATCCCTTCATTGTCAACATCTTCCTTTAATACTCTTTCTATCTTCTGGTACTTCCAAAGACCTAATCTCCCTCCTCCATACCCAGAATTCCTGGCAATCCCTTTTAGTATTGATTGTACCTTCTCTTATATCCCCTGATACACATCTTGGAATAGGAATCAGAACATTCCTTGTCCTCTGTTGCCACTTCCAAACTCTCCCTCTTCCATCACCAAAAACCATTTCCTCTTTCAGCATCCAGACTTGCCAGATAATTCAGATCCCAACAGCAACCATCCACCAACCCTGAGGTTATTGTCTTTTCTTTTTCAAAAATGTCTAGCACCTGACTCATAGCCTTTCTTCTACCCTATTATCTATCCCTATACATATTTATGTCCCTCAAACACCCAAGCTTCTCAGTTCCTCAATCTTCTTAAGTCCTGTGGTCTCCTTTTCCACTTTACCTTAACCTCACAGAAGACTGGCCACTCTCTTGATCTCACCCTCAACCTCAAGTGTTTCTCTTATATAAGAAAGAATTATGAAATTTCCTCATCAGATCATAATCCCTCATCACTTCATATCTCCCTTTGCCTTGCTTCTCCTAAATCTGTGCATCATCACTAAGATCTCTTGTTCCTCCATCCTTCCATACATTCCAAAGTTATCATTCCTATTCTGGCTTCCCATTTTCTCTTACCTCCATTTCTAGTTTCATCCTTATTGTTAACTAATTCAACATTATGCTATTTTCAACTCTTGAATTACTTGTGCCCTTGACTTATTACCCATCATGCCTTGCCAGGGTTCCACACTGGATTATTCCCAACATTGTTCTCTTCCACTTCTACTTGTGTGAGACTGAGTCGTGCTGGAGGAAGTCATGAAGTTCTGCAGATTAATTTGTTATCTAATTTTAGCTGGGCCCTCACCGCAGAAAGGTGATGGTGTTACTGCTCCATAATTGATGTTCTATCCCACTGCCTACAGCAACTGTTAGAAACTCCTCTTCTCTCTTCTTGCTTCCCATCTTACCTCTTCTCAGCTGAGGACCTTGCCTCACACTGTACCGAGAAAATAGAGATCCCTCTTCTCCCCTTCTCTCAATCTCACAGCTCCTTGACACCATCCTCCATTCTCTTCCTTATTCCAGTCTCTGATGAAGAGAAAGCTCTTTTTCTCTTCTTTTTATATATACTCATTCTTTTCATATATACTCATTTTTGGGGGTAGTTTTTAAAATTTTAAACAAATACAAAATGAGAAATGAAAAGAAAAAATATTTCATAGGCATATATATCTATACATATATAGATAGATATCTATAAACATATACATATACACTCATCCACATATATGTAACTGTACCATGCTTATTTCCTCTTATCATCTGTTTCTCTGAAGGTGGGTCCAAATCTTTCCATGTTTTTCTAAATCAGCCAGCTCTTCGTTTTCTACATCACATCAATATCCTAACCCAATCACATCCTATTGGAGAGGTTGTCTTTGAAAGTTTTTTCCCCCAATTTTCTGCATTTCTTCTGTTCTTAGCCATATAGGTTTTATTTATGCAAGGAATCTTTAATTAAAATAATTGAAATTATCCTTTTTATACTTCAACAATGTTCTTGCCTTATAATATAGTTTAAGGCCTGTCTGATGCTGCTGAAGCTATTTCATTTATGTGTCTTCCCCCGGTTTCTTTAAAGTTCCTAACCTTTTGTTCTTCCGAATGAACTTTGTTATTATTTTTTCTAACTCAGAAAAACAATCTTTAGTAATCTAATTGGGATGACATTGAATAAATAGATTAGTTAGGTAAAATTGTCATTTAAAAATTATATTGATTTTACCTACCTATGAACAATAAATATTACTTCAATTGTTTAGATCTGAATTTATTTGCATAAAAATTGTTTTATGTTTATGTTCATAGAGTTCCTGTGTCTGTTTTGGCAGACATGCACTCAGGTATTTTGCACTGTCTCTAGGTATTTTAAATGGACTCCAAAGCAATATTGAATAATATTTCTGACAGTATAATTTTTCTGTTTTTTACATTTGATTAAATCTATTCTAACTTTAATTTTGTCTGAGATCATGATTACTATCTTTGCTTTTTTTATATGCTAAATTCTGCTCCTGCCCTTTATATTATCTTGGCTTTTATCTCTCATTTTTATGTTTCCTGAAAGCAACTTATTGTTGAATTCGATTTTTTAATTTGCTGTCCATTTCTGTTTTATAGATATTCATCCTATTACATTCTAGGCTACAATTTCTTGTGTATTTTCCTCTTTCCTATTTTCCTCACTATTCTTTTCACCCTATTTACCCTATCTCCCCTCACTCCTCTGCTTTACTTTTACCAACTACTTTGCTCTCCTCTTCCTTAACTTACCTAGCCTTTGAAGAATCCCTCCCTTATCCTCTCCCTTGCCATCTTATTTCTTTCTGAATTTGGAAAACTTTTTATATCTGTCCAGATATATATCTGTATGTATGTATGTATGTATATGTATATGTGTGTACACACACACATATATATATAGTTCCTTTTTTAACCCATTCCCGATGACAGTAAGGTTCCAGCACTATCTGCCCTCTCCCTCACCAGCTTCCTCTCTATCAATGTTTCCTTTGATGCCTCATTTGTCTGAGCTAATCCCTCTTTTTTTATCTCTCCCTACAGTTTTATTTTTTTAGAATCACCCCATCATACTCAGCTCAGCCCACGCCATTCTTTTGAACTCCCCAAAGGATGCCAATCATCAGAGGACTGCTCATGTTTTCCCATATAGGAAGGAAACAGTTTGGCTTTATTGAGTTCTTTAATGTTTACCTCATGTTTCTCCTGGACATTATATGTTAAATTTTCTCTTAAGTTCTGGGGGTTTTGTCACAAAAACATAAAAGTATTTGAGTTCGTTAAAGTCTTTTTTTTCATCCAGGATTATACTTAACTTTCCTGGTTGTAGTCCCAGCTCTTTTGCTCTACGAAATATAATATTCCAAGACCTACAGTCCTTCAATGTAGTAGCTGCTAGGTCTTGCATAATCCTTACTGTAGCTCTACGTTATTTATTTTTTTCTTGTTGCTTCCAATATTTTCTTCTTAATCTGAAAGCTTTGAAACTTGGCTATGATATTCCTGTAAGTTTTCCTCCTGGGTTCTCTTCCACGTGGTGACTGGTGGATTTTTTTCTATTTCTAGTTTGCCTTCTTGTTCTAGAACTTCTAGGCAATTTTCCTTGATGATTTCTTGTAATATTGTATCAAAATTCTTTTTTAAATATTAATTTTCAGGCAGTCCAACTATTCTTATATTATTTCTTTCTCTTCAATATGTTTTCCAGATCAGTTTTTTTTTTCTGATGAAATGTTTCACTTTCTCTTTTTTTATAGTATAGTCTTGATCCACAGGAGTGCATAGAGTGCTCCAGCTGTCGTGTGCACCTTCTCCCCCTTTCTCTCTCTCTTCTCCTCCTCTCTCTCCTCTCTCCCTCCCTCCTTCCCTCCCTCCCTCCCTCTCTGTTAAAAACACACCTGATGCTGATACCTATCAAGAAAAATTTATTAAAGCAGAGTTCAGAGGAAATGGATGTTTCTAGCCAGAAGCAGACTCCTCCCTCTTGTGGAAGAGGGAGTGCTGAATACAGAAGTGAGATCAGTCTTATACTGTTAGCTCAGGACAGATCCTCCCATCAGAGGATGGATTGGTGTGTTCTCCTTTAGGTCACAATCTTCTTTACATGCCTACTACATATCTCCTTGATATATCAAACCCCTTTCTAACATATGGATTGTGTCTAATTTTGTGCTCTCCCCCTGGGTGGAGAAGGTAATATGCATGAGGTTCATTAAGCAAGCACAGTAAAGAAAAGCTTTCTCCCAGTCATTGACCCCAACTGGTTTAGGCTGGTTTCAGGCTTGGTCCCCTTTATCAAGAACTTTGTGGTTTTCTGAAAGCCACTGACTGTCTCCTGATTGATTGGGCCCACCTGAATTTTGCTAGCCTCCATATCTGACTAAAAGTAACTTCAGCAACTGGTAACTCTGTGGAAACTGAACTCTTTGCTCTCTCTCTCTCTCTCATCCACTTCTTACTCCCTTTTATTGTGAATGTACTCCAAAAACTATCCTTGGCACCCTCATCACATTGCTTCCTTTTGGAAAACCTAGCTTCCTTCAAGGCTCAATTCAAGTCCCCTTCTACTAGAAGACTTTCCTGATTCCCCCAATTGTTAGGATTCCCGCACCCCGACACTAAATTGCTTTGTATTTATTCTGAATACATATCATACTCAATGTTCTATGGACATCCATGTTATCACCCTCACCAGTAGAAAATAAGCTTCTTCAGGATAGGAACTCTTTGACTTTTTATCCTTTCATCTTCAGCAGCTAGCACAGTGCCTGGAATTTAGTAGATGCTTAGTAACTACTTATTGAACTTAATTAAATTCTGAATATAGTCCAGATATCCCATTTAACAGATAAGAAATTTGAGGCTCAGAGAGGGGAATGGAAGGAGAATGGTACAAAGGGAGGCTAAACACTCACTCTAACATTAGACAGTAACAGGTAGACTTCCTGAGCGCACAGTTCCATCCTTCCCCACCCCTCCACATGCGCTGTGAAAAGTCAGTGTTTACAGAATCAGGGAACAGTAAAGCTGGAGAAGACCTTCGATGTTACCTTGCCCAAACCTCTCATTCTACGGATGAGGAAAGTAAGGCTCAGAAATGACTTGTCTGAAATTACACGCAATAGCAAAGGACAGAATCAGGATTTGGATAAAGCGCTTCTGAGCCCAAACTCAATATTTTTTCTAACTGCTGTAATCTTTACAGAGCCCCAAAATCTATCAGCCTTTATTGAAATTAACCAGTTTCCCACTGACGCTGACTAGATAGGATTGGATGGCCCCTGGAGGGTAAATTGGGCATTTCCGAGGTGGCCTTTGATATTATCCACAATTTTTTACACTTTTCCCAGGATGATGGAGGCAGAGGAGAGGGAAAGAACAGAGAGCCTGATTCTTTGCTCCTGATAATTGCCGGGGCTTCATCTCATGGCAATTTTTGTGGCCTTTTTGTGGGAGATTGATCACCCCCTGAGAACCATCAGTATGTTGGATCCGATTTTGAATTCTCACTCAGCATTCAGGACCTTTGATAGTGCCTAGGATAATAACTAGGCTACCCTGATGATATATTGAAAGATGACTTGTTAAAAACTCCTTTTAAAATGTTATATCATTTTAATTTCCAAAAATGTCCCTACACTTCCCCTCAAGGTAGCCATCCCTCATAACAAGGATTAAAAAAGAGAGAGAACAAAGGCGGTTCAGCCAAAATAATCCACAAATCCACTGAGTCCCTCGCATGTGCACTGTCGCTTATCCTTACTTTTCACAGAGGACCAGTGACATCGTCAGACGATGGCGATTCCTGCATGAATTCTTCTTAAAGGAGGCAGAGTTGCATAGTCCTCTCTTCCATCATCACAGTCTTGTGGCAAGACCAAAGTCAAGATGACCGGTCATGCCCTAGGATGCAGAGGATGACCTGGGTGTCTTCGATGCCTCCCCAGGTTCTAAGATCTCCGCAGCACCTGCTTCAGTCACCTTCATGGTGACTGGAATGTTGCCATCCACTCCTTCCTCCAGCGGAAGTCTTCACATGCTTCCCCCTTTACTCACGGACTGGTCTGAGGCCTTGTGGGCCTCCTCTGCCAAGGTGTGGCTGCTATGCATGCTTAGAGTTGGGCAACAGGTGAACACCAAAGGTGGATGAGAAGCCCTGACAAGGGCTGAGCAAGCCTTCACACCATGGACACTAGCCCTCCCTGAACACCCCATAATCCTTCACCTCCACCAAGGAGAAAGAGAAGAATCTCAACCTATTTTCTCAACCCATCTTATCTCTGAAAGATGGTTTTCAATGCTTCTCAATTCCTCTTTTCCACTAGAAACTTCAGGTTTGATTTTTGGAATCCGATGGCTTCTCTGGGTTTTGGTTTCCTCATCTACAAAATAGGAAGACTCATCTTCTTGAGTTCCAGTCTCAAACAGTTACTAACTGTGTGACCTTGGGCAAGTCACTTAACCTTCTTTGCCTCAGTTTCCTCATCTGTGAAATGAGCTGGAAAAGGAAATGGCAAACCTCCAGTATTTCTGTCAAGAAAATCCCAAATGGGATTATAAAGACTGAGCAACAACAAGTTGACAAAATGAAAGTATTAGACTCACTGGCCTCTAAGGCCCCTTCTAGCTCTAACACATAATCATTTGTAAACCTTAATGTGTTATCCAAGTGTCAGCTGTTATCAGGATTTGGAAAATTCCCTTCCGTGGGATCACTCCCACTCCCACTCCCATGGCTCTAGGTAAGTGCTGGGCTCCACCGGTCCCTGTTCTCACACTTTGGTGAAACTTTCTCAGACTACTTCCTTCTGCGGATCCTAATTAGTACCTCCAATCCTCACGCCACCATTTAGCTCAGAATTGTGGGTGGTCCATTACTTTCTCATAATCTTTTCAACAAGATTATCAGCCCCTTTAGGCAGTGAGAATGTTTATAGAATTGGTATAATATGAGGGAAAGAGCCTGGGGCTATGAAGCTAGACTCCTGGGTCTTAGATCCGGCTCCAGCCCTCGGTAGCTTCCAAATCTTAGGTAAGTAACTGTACTCTTCTATGAAGTAAAAGGGTTGAGCTAGATTGCTCTCCAAGGTTCTTTCCAGGTCCGATATTTTACATTCTCTGTTCCAAGGCCATACTCTGTATTGGGTGCTCTTGTCTCTCACATTTCATGTTCCTAGGTGTCTCAGAGAGAGGCAGCCCCTGGTGTGATGCACAGAGACCCAAGCTCAAAAGAGGGATTCCTGGGTTCGAATTCTACTACCCCTGATACATACTGGCTCTGTTAACCCTGGGCAAGTAGCTTAACTTCTCAGTGTCCCAGGCAATTCTCGAAGATGTAAGATGGTGTGTGTGTGTGTGTGTGTGTGTGTGTGTGTGTGTGTGTAAGGTTATCTACTTTGGTAGAGGGAGTTTATTCACTGGGAGCAAAAAAGAAAGTCTCTCTCAGCTCTAACCTATGTTCAAAGTATTCCGTTTTTAACACTCTGTGTTCTAAGAGCATTCACCTCACCTCTGCTCTATATTCTAGTTGTACTCTGTGTAAACTATAGCTTCAAACAGCATTTGCATAAGAAAGAGCTCTTCATGGACATTGGTTACTCAATGTTCCATTTTTGTTTAAGAGGCAGAGTTGTTGAGAGACTGGCAGAGAAGAGAGATCCTAGTCTTTTGGTTTCCAGCTTTGAGAGAAGACACATAGTGACAGATTCTCTTTAGGTCCCTGAAGGGAGAGAAAGAATCTGGGAAGAAGCTGACGTAGAGAGGAGACGGCAAGCACAATCATGTCCTTATCTCTAGTTTATTACACCATAAACTTTAGGTAATTTCCCTTTCGATAGGATATGGGATTCTCTCTCTCGGTTGAACTAAGAAAATCTGACTCCCAATGGGAGAATTTATTCCTCTTGTGTATCATTGGCATACATTCGCTTATGTATACTTTCTCTGATTTCTGTTTGACTATCAGCTTGGCTTATCAACTATTCACTACATGTATTCATTGTGGCAATGACATTTGGTGGGATGGGAGTCAAGCCTTGGCTTTGTAAATTGGGATCTTCCCTCCTCATTAAAGCCAGGTGCGCAGATTGAATTTAAAAATTATTTCCCCTAGACTATTTTCCCCTCCTGACTGGAATCAGAAGGTGGAGATGGGAGGGTAGAGAAGACTAAAGATATCTCTTTGCCTCCTTGGAAGCCACATGTAGACAGACCTATGTGGATACAGGTAACCTACATGGGCAACACACATACATGTATACTACTAATATTGGATTCCCACTCTTTTGATTTGAGTCCTATTTTTTTCTTATTTTCCTCAACCAACATAGAACTGGTTTTAAGGATGTCATTGGGTACCACCCTCATACAGGACAGCAACCTGAATTTTGCTGGGTTTTGCTCAGCATATTTTTGCGTGTTAGAATTCCGTTTTGAACCTCAGCTTTGTGATTGTGACTACTTGTTCCTGTCTAGGGTTTGCATCCCAGAGGGGAGAGGTTGGGGAGATGTCCTTGGTTGGTGCCAGCCCCAAAGAGATATTCAACACTTGCTTCAGGTTGGATCTTGTATCTGAGCTGTCTGTTCACAAGGTTTGTGTCAGGGATCTCTCCCAGGCTGAATCAGGGCACTGGCCTTCTGAAATAACTGAAAGCAGTCATTGAGTCAAAGTCCTTTAAAGCCCAGACTAGGGAGAGGAAGAACAGGTGTTCCTCTGGGAACATTTTCTCTTGAAGGAGAGGCATAAAATGTGGAAGCTGTGAGGAAATCCTGGCGGATCCTGTTGGATTGTAAGGTCCTTGAGGAGGTGATTGTCCTTTGCCTTTTTTTATCCTCAGAGCTTATTACAGTGCCTGACACATAGCAAATGCATGATAAATGTTGATTGATTAACTGAATCCCTCCTGAGGTGGAGGAGGAAACCAGTGTCCAGAATAGCTAGTAAGACCCGGATCAAACCCAGGTTTAAGAGCTCCAATTAATGTGATGACTTTGAAACTCAATTTCCTCATATGTAAAATGAAGGAGTTGGACCAAGTGGATTCTGATATTCCTTCCTTCTCTAGAACTAGGGCTCCTTCCAAAACACCATTAAGACCTAGTAACCACAGAAATTTAGAGGGGCCCAGGCTCCTTAGAAACCATGTAGTCCAAGCCCACCATCGGAGAGCAGACAGTGAGGACCAGAGAGGGTGTCACTGGCTGTGGGTTGCCTAACTCGGACTACAATTTCTAGGTTCAGTCCAGTGCTGTCTTCACATAAGGGACCTTCCTTACCCAGAGAGACTAATGAATAGTGAAAAAGCTCTTGGAGTCAAGTTTTTTTTTTTTTCATGTTATAATAAAAAAAAAAGTGCATCATACTTGCTATGCCAACTTCACAAGGTCTTTGTGAGGAAAATGTCTCGTAAATCTTAAATTGCTACAGAAACGTGAGTTCTTATTATGAGTGATCCTTAGCTAACGCTGAGGCAGTGTGGGGTAGTGCACAGAGAACCAGCCTGGGTCAGCAGGACAGGCTTCAAACTGGCCTTCTCACACGTCCGGCTGAGTGACCCTTAGGTCACTTAACACCCACTTTGTGGCCGAGAAGGGTTAGAATAGAATTTAGGGTTAGGGTCCGATTCTGACCCTAAATGTGCTCCGATCGGCCCTGGGAGCGCCATGCAATAATGGGCATGACTCAAATATGTGTGTGCGTGTGTGTGAGCACATACACAATGCATAGAAACACACGTATGTATGCAACGCAACGCATGTATATGACACGTGTGTATGTACTTCGCATAAAGGGGAATAGGAAAGTTTCTCTGGAAGGAAAAGCAAACCCAACCTAGGCCCTCTCTCATCCTCAAGCCCCGTTTCCCCCCGGCCTGTCCTGAAGAAGAAGGAGATCAGGTCGGAGAACGTGAGGTCTGGCCACTCGAGAAGGGCCAGGAAGCCCATCTCTGATGGCGAAAAGCAGCAGCCCCAACGGAGGGTGAACCGCAAGTCTTATGGTGAGACGCAAGGCGGGGAAGAACCTGGGGCCAGTGCCTGCGCTGGGAGACGGATGTTCGATGGGGAGGGGGATTGGGGGAGGAGGCTGGCTGGAGCAGGGGAGGGGGCTGGGGAGGGGGCAGTGGTGGGAGGTGGAGCCGGCGCGCGGGGCCGGCCGGCTGCTGCTGCTCCAGCCGCCGCCGTCTCCGCTGCCGCCGCTGGCCGCTGGCAGCTGGTGTGTCGGGCTTGTCTCGGGCTGCCGAGCAGAGGCAGCAGCAGCCGCTGCGCGGAGCCTCCGAGCGAGCCAGAGCGGCTGGAGGCGGCGGCCGGGCCGCGCGAGCCCCGGAGAGCGAGCCGCGAGGCGCTGCGCCCGCGCTCCAGCCTTCGCCGCCGCCCGCTCAGGCCGAGAGCTCCCGCCCCAGCCCCAGCCCCGGCGCCCGCGCCAGCCGCCTCGAGCTCTCGGCAAGTTCGGCGGCGGCCCCGGCGGGCTCGTGGGCCCGTCCCTGGGAAAGTTTCCCCTGAGGCGGAGGCGGCTGCGGCGGCCCGAGCTCGGGCTCCAGCGGCTCCTGCGGCCGCTGCCTCTGCTCCAGGCTCCCGCAGAGGGCGACGCGCGCCGACTGTGGTCCGGTCCAGTCCCGGCGCTGCGGGCAGCCCCCGGGGTTGCTTTTCGGACCGCAGCCGCTGCTGCTGCCGGCGTTGGAAGGTAGGGATGCGGATGGGCAGGAGGATGGGCAGGACGGCAGGCGGGCAAGAGGGCGGCACCGGGCTGCTCCGAGCCTGGGGCCATCCCACCTACTGCACTGACTGTTTCTGGACACTTTGGGGTGCCCCTGTTGGGCTGGGACGGGTGGCAAGGTGAAGTGGGGGGCCTGGAGATTGGGTTGGTAGAGGCGGGGTGCTTCTCTCCTTTCTCCTTCTCGGCGCAGCCTGGGCTTTGCTCTGGCCTCCAGGGATAGGGAGGCAAGTTCATCCCAAATCGGGTTGTCCAGGACTGCCCCATGTCCCCGCCACCATTCTCCCACCGCTAGGTCTTTGCCCAGACCCGGGGTTGAGTATCGGACAGTCTTGCGGGGGACAGGTGTGCGCTGAGAAGGGGTGGGAGGGGAGCTGAGGGGGAAGCGGAGGAGTGGAACAGAAGGGCAGGTGCATTTTTCGGGGTTAGGTGACCACGGCTCCTGCCAGGGCGGGGACACGCGGTGGGGGAACAACCACAGGTCGGGGGTGGGGCTGAGGATCCCTGACAGAAGCTGGAGTGCGAGGTAGGCAGCCTTGATACAGTGGAGTGCCGCGTGCAGTGAAGGGTACCCACCTTTGCTAAGGGAGGGGGGCACTTAGTGATAGGAGCTCCAACTTTTTTTGGGAGGGGCATGAGAAATAAAAGGGGGCACTGTAACTGGGGAGGAGAGGGCAGATAATGTACATTTGGCCATCTGAGGTGTGCAGAATTTATTTTGGATTTAAGGCAGGAGAGAGAGAACTCCAGCGGAGTGTGGGAAGGAGGGCGGGTGGGTCGGAGGTGTGAGTGTTATTGACAGAGGAGAAAGCCCAGGACAAGGTTACTTTTTAGGAAGGGGCGTCCGGAGAGACGTCAAATGTCCCTTGGGGACTGACTCGGAGCTTGGGGCAGACCAACTCAGTGGTCAAACCTCTGGGCTGAGAGCCCTGATCCGTCCCTGGTCTCCCCACGTGGAGAAAAGCAACTCCCTCGGATGTCCTGTGAGCTCTCGGAGATCTAGGATTCTCCGAAAATCAGTCAGACACCGAAAGGCTGACGTCCGGGCTGACGATCTCTGAGGCTCCCTCTCTGCCTGAGCCCAGGGAAGAGTGGGGGCAGAGGAAGGAAGGGGACGGATTGGGACTTGGATGAGAGTGCCTCCTTAATGCCAGCGTGTGGTGTATCTCTGTCCTCTGTAAAGCGTTTCCAGCTCTCCAGAAGGTTACTCATGAGATGACTGGGGTGGGGCGGGGGGTGGGGCGGGGAGGAGAGGAGGAAACGTAGTGATTATTAAAACCCCCTTTGAAACAACAACTTGGTATGTAGGCTGTGAGATGGCGAATGAACCTTGCAAGGTTTCTTAGGGTTGGATCTGTTCCCAAATCCTCTGAACCCAGCAATAAAAGTCCCGTTTATCCCAGGCGCCAGGCGTCCTTCCTGGGTCTGCTCAGCTCCCAGTCTTTTGTCAGTGGGGTGTCTCTGTGTCTGGCCTTCCCCACTGCTTCCCCCTGGCCCCACTGGGTTAAGTGGCCAGCGGAGTCCAGTAGAGCTTAGGGGGGAGGGGCTGAGGAGGGTGGGAATTTCCTTTCCTGGTTCAGAGTTCTCTGATAGCTCAGGGCCAGTTTTCTGTTGTTTCAAAGCTGAGCAGAGTGCTGGGCACACAGTAAGCCTTTAAAAAAAATGCTTATGGTCTGACTGCGTGGCTGCTGATGGTGGGTACGAGTCCATACAGGTAAAAGAAGAATTTTGCAGCTGCTATCCCCCAGGGATCTCTTGAAACACATGGGGTCCGATAAGGTTGTTCATATAAACTTTTTTCTTTAGAGTCATCTATGCAATTGGAAACATTTTACTAGTCCCACTGAGATTCTGAAACATATATCTTGTCATCTTTGTCATTTAAAGGACTGTTTAACATTGGAAAGGCTATTCTGCCCCGGATCCTCCCTCCTGTTTCCCTCACTTCCCAAACCCCTGTCCTTTGCCAGTGAACAGGTCCAAGGCAGCATGGTGTCTTCCTTGTTCCAGGATGATGTTTTCTCTTCTGGATATGCAAACCGATCTTCTAGCTAGTCATCATTCCTTCCTCAACCCTTAAAACTCACTTCAGAATGGGAGAAAATGTGAAACAGTCCCTAAAAGATGCTTAATATTCCTGCATTTGTTGCAGCCAGCTTCATGTTTTCCTTGGATGCCACCACAATAGTCTACAACAAAAGTTACCGTAAAAAATTATTTTGAATAGATTAGGAGGAGGAAGGGAGGGAGAGAGGAAGAGTGGGGGAAGAGGGGGGGAGGGAGAGAGAGAAAGGGGTGGGGAGGAATACATTTTTATACTTATTTAAGACATTCCACTGTACCAGAAAAATAGTGTGGTTTTCACTGACTTTTTTCTTGTTTTTCTACAATGGAGAGAGGAGCAGTATTACAGAAGGGTGGTGGACTGAGAGGCTGCAAACCAGAGAGCTACCACAAAGCTGGTAGCTAACCATTATTATCTGTTACGTGAAATAGCAGACTTCTAGTGGTGAAAAGGGCCTTAGGGATCACTTAGGCAAACCTCCGCATTTTGCAGATGAGGAAACTGAGTTCCAGTTAACTTGGTAACTTGGGGAAGGTCACAGAGTTTTCTCTTCCCTCCAATTTTGACTTCCAAGGAAGCTTAGGAAAAGTGGAGGAAAAGGGGAGGGCTCCCATGAGATGCCTCTGATGTCTGTGTTTGAACTGTGGAGCATGATTGAGTAGCATGGAATGTGAGAGCTGGAAGGTCCTTCGAGATCAACTATGATATAACCTCTTTAACGCGGTTCTCTTATGCTAGTTTGGATTATAGTCATCTGTATTTGTGTCTTGGGATTATAGGACTATAGATTTCAGGCTGGAAGGTACAATCCCTTATTTGATTTAGGAAATAGATTACATCAGGAAGACCTAGGTTCCAGTTCTGCCCCATACATTTACTAGTTGTGTGACCCTGGGCAAACCCCTCATTCTCCAGTGGGCTTCCCTATGTCTTTCCCTTCAGTGCCAAGCTCAGTGTTCCAGCCCCAGAAGGTGCTTAATCAGCAGGGATGCTTTACTTTATCTCCAGTGCTTAGCACATAGTAGGTACTTAATAAATCCTTGTTAATTGATTGAAGGAAGGAAAGGATTGAACCCAATTCTGTCTTTTACAGATGAAGAAACTGAGGCTAGGCCATGGTGTGTAGTGGAAAGAGCTCTTTATATAGCAAGAGTCAAAGGACTTGGGTTTGCATCCTGGTGCTACTCCTCCCATGAGTGACCTTTGGGTAGCTTCTGCTTCTCTCTGGATCTCATTTTCCTTGTCTCTAGAATTAAAGAGGCTTGACAAAATGGACTATAAGACCCCTTCCAAATCTGCATCCGATATCCTGATGCCTGAAATCAAACTAGGGTGGAGCCACAGCTAGGTCTTTTTTCTTGACTCCCAGGTCAAAGTTTTTTCTAGTACCTTACCCCCAACCCCCTAAATATACCCAGACAAACCCTAGGAGGATCCTGGGAAATTTCTACTCTCCTCCCTTCTCTTCTTTCCCAGTCCCACTCCAGTCCAGCCTTTCCTTCCCAATTAAAATGACTGGAGTTTTTCATATTCTTTACCTGTCATGAAGTTAAGATGGCAATGGGTGATTGAAAGACCTTAGTTAATTTCCAGAACTGAGGTGAATTTGGAGAGGGAGAAGGGAGGCAGTTCGTTAGTTTATGGAGGATCAGCTCTCAAGAGGAATCAGCTTTTACATAAGAGACCTGGAGAGTAGGAGACAGAGAGTAGGGGAGAGAGAGAGGGGGAGAGACACAGAGAGCGCAGAGAGAGAAGGTAACAGGAAGAGTCCTGAGGAGAGAAGAGAGAGACTTTACTTTTGAGTTTTCTAAATCCTACAGTGTCAGAGTTGGAAGGACCATAGATCTAGAGTTGTAAAGGATCTCAAAGGCTGCTGGGATTCTCATTTTAGAGATGAGAACACAGATGTCTAAGAAGAGCAAGTGACTTGGCCAAGGTCATACACAGAAAAAATGTCCAGATAGGATTTGAAGGTTCTCTGTCTATATAGCCAGTTTTATTCAAATAGAAATTAATTCCGGAGGACCACATATTGACTTAGAAAACCACAAATTAACATTATGTATATTTTTACTGTATTTTTATCTGTTTTATTAAGCATTTCCCAATTATATTTTAATCTGGTTCAGCAGCCCTTGGGTCAAGAGTTTGATGTTACAGACCATCTCCCTTTCCCCTTGGATGAGGTGTAGTGAAAAGAGTACTAGATGCTAAGATGAGAGACCAGGGTCAAAGCCCCAGTTTCTGGGACTAAGCCTCAGTTTCTTCATCTGTACAATGTGTATAATAATAGTAGCCCTACCTACCTCAGGAGATAGATGGTTGTGAAGAAAGTATCCTCTAACTGGCCCCTAACACTCTCAAGCACACCACAACCAGATTAAAATGTAATGGGGAAATATTTAACAAAATAAATAATGCAATAAAACATAGCGGTACATTTTGAAACTGTCAGTGTGCATCTGAGATCTTTATGTTATGGTTTAGTGGTTCGTTTCTATAGGAGTTTGACAGCACTACTCTGAATGTTGAAGAATGGTCATTACAATGATGTTCTAGCTGTCTTGTCTCCCATACCCACTAAAATGTTTATCCTAGACTATATAAGCACCATGAGGGTGTGGATGGTCTTGATTTTTGCCTTAGTATTTCCACCACTAGTACAAAGGCTGACACATGGTAAGCTCTTAATAAATTCTTGTTGACTGACTGATCCCTGCTCTCTCTCCACCTCCTCTTACCTCTGAGTACTTATTGATCCTCCCTTGAGGTGGGGCCTCAGATGGGGCATGGGTCAGGAGGGAAGCAGATCCCCCAAAAGACTGAATGTTCTACTCTTCTCCAGACTATGGCTAATGGCTATGAACAGACACCATTTCTCAGAGAACATCATTGGCCTCCATGCTTCCCATTGCCTTGTTTCTCTTTCCCCAGTCTAAGCTCCCTACACTGCCCTACCCTGACCACCCTGGATATGACTGAGATGCAGCTTTGGGGGATGTTGTCCATCCTTCTAGCAACCCTAACCCTAAGTAATTGAGCTCCTGGAACCGTTGGACTATGGTGACTCAAGAAACTCAGTACCATTGGTTCATCCTCAGCTGGGTTGTGGTTCCAGATAAACCGAGTGTGGTTTGAAATGTGCTTACAGGATTTGAACTCAGGTTTTCCTGAGTCAGTCTAGCCCTCATTCCACCTCGCCACCTAGTGGTGACATGATGCACTGTAAGTATCCTCATAAATACTGCCTATGTTTATATGTATTGCGTGAGAGAAGGTTGGATGGCAGATAGACATCAAGTGATTTACCAGGACTCAGGACATATTCAAGGTCTCCCCATACACATTAGAAATAATAATAAATAATAATATTATACAGTGCTTACTATGTGCCAGACACTATACTAAGTGCTTCACAATTGCTATCTCATTTTATCCTTATAACAACCCTGGGAGGTAGGTGCAAGTTACTTTAACCTGCCTCAGTTTCCTCAACTGTAAAATGAGAATTCTAATAACATTTACCTCCTACAGTTGTGGTGGGGATGGAATTAGAGAATATTTGTAGAGTGCTTTGCAGATCTTCAATATATACATATATACATATGTTTATTAGCTGCTATAATTATTATGTCTTTGACCATATGTGTGTGTGTGCTGCTTTCATGTCTCATTACCACCCTACTGGACTGGAAAATCCTTGAGGGCAGAGAATATGCCTCCATGGCCATGGCATCTAGAACATGGTGGTTGGTCAATAAGCCTTGAATGTTAAGGGAACCAACCCACTTCTTTTGGGGGGAGCGAGGGGGGGAGATGAATCCCCTTTCTCCTTGTTTTCTCTCCCCCTCCCCCTTGGGCCTCCTTGCAGGATTCCTGCAGAGCTAAAATATTATGACTATCCTTCTAGTAGCCCCTTCGCTCATGGCAGGGAGCCTAATTTGACGTCATTGACAAAAAGCCCTCATTTCTGGCACTTGGCGGATGACATTTCATCAGCCAGTGTAGGCCTGTTCCTTCCCCCTCTTATTTTCCCAAACCATAGTGCAAAGACCATATGTGCAGATAATGAGTTTAAGCTGATAAACAACTCACAGATTTACCCAAGTAAAGACCTTTCTTCCTAGAAGCCACAGGCAACTTGCAAAGTATTTGTCTGGTTCCCTTGGTGATTGCACTCACTCCTCTGTACTTTTTGTGTGCTTTTCTCAGCCTGTAGGAGAATTTGACTTACCTGCTGTGTGACTTTGGACTGGTCCCTGTCTCTCTCTGAGCGCATTACCACCTCTTTAAACTGAGGGAATTTGATGAGATGGTCTCTAAAGTTTCCTCGGGCAATACAAGCGCAGACTTAGAATGCAAAGGTCACCTGGTCTACCCCTTTCTTTTTTCAGGTGAGAAATTAAAGCCTAGAGAGCTTCGTTGTGGTCATACAGATCACAGAGCCAGGATTTGAACCCAGGGCTTCCAGCTTCGAATCCCAAAACTATTCCTGCTCTCCTACATTGCCTATAACCCAGTGAAATATATTCAGTGAGGTTTCAAAGATTAGCTGTTGTAGCCTGGGTGGCATGGGAAGACTGGAGGACTGGTGTACCTTGTGGGGCTGACTCCCTAGTCAGAGCAGGGACCTTCTCACCTGTAGGCAGCCAGCCTCAAATGGAGAAACAGAATGTCCTCCCCTGCCCTGTAGGGTGAAATGAGAAAATGCCCCCCCTCTCCTGCTGTGGGCTAGGGAGTCAAAAAGAGGTTCTCTATCTGAATTCCATTGGAAGTTGGAGTGAAGGTAGGGGGACAGGAAGGGGCTTTGAGAGGCTGTGGGTTTTAAGCTCTATCTGTCTCATGTATACCAAAGCACTCTAAGGTTCATAACTGAACAACAAACATTTCTCCAGTGCTACCCAGGTGCCATCCACTGGGCTCCCCGACTTCAAAGAGCTTGCTTTCTACTAGTGGAAAATATAACTACATAGACTATGTAGAGTAGATCCAGTGTGGGTGGACACTCACGTTGATTCAGAACTCTTCAGTTTTACGGGTGAGTATGTTGAGGCAAAGGGAAAACACTGAGACCCAGAGCCTTGCCCACATTCCCACAGAAAGTTCTGGGTGATCTGGGATTCTTCCCAGTGACTTTCTATGCCTCCCTTCCATAGCTCTGGAAGGGAAGGAGTGTAAATGTCTTTCTTTTTTTCCTGAGTCTGTGATTTCATGGGTGTAGGAAGGTGTCCTTGACACCCTTTCCTTCTTGGAGAACTACACTAAGAGGGTGGATATTTTTGTAACTAATATGCTGCACAAGCAGATCTTGAACCATCCTGATACCATCTTTCTCCGTCTACCACACTATCAGAGTATCATCATTCCCATTTTATGGGTGAAGAAGCTGCTAGTAAGTGTCAGGGCTGGGCTGAGTCATGTGTGATCCAGGAGACTCCCAGAACAGTCACCCCTGTGATTTACTAGTGAACGTCTCCTTGGTTTTGGTTCCCCATCTTCTACTGTCCCAGATCTCCAGAGTCTTTTTTTGACTCCCTAGCCCATGTTAGAAGAGGGGGTCTGTTTTCTCTTTTCACTCTTCAGGGCAGGGGAGGACATTCCATTTCTCCATTTGGGGCTTGTTGCCAGGAAAGGGTCAACTCACAAGGAACCCCTAGTTTATTGAAGTTGACTGTTGGGAGAAATCTTCCCAGATCTAGAATCCCATGTGCTGGTCTCCCATCTCCCACTACCTCCCTTATTTCCAAAGTCTCTAGTTTTGCATCAGCTTTCTGGCTGTGTTTCCAAGTGGGAGAAGGAACTTCAGGCCCCTAATGGTTTCAGAATGAGGGGCGGGGATTGATGTTAGGAGGGACAGGGTTTTAGGCACTCATGCTGAAAGCTCTAGGATTTCAGGCCAAAACTAAATTGTTTGGGAAGTGCTGTTCATTCTGAATTTTGGGGCTCCCCCTCCCAACCCAGAAGTACACATGTTGAAAATTACAAGTCTGAATTATCCTTTAGTAAGGGAATTCAGAAATAGGAAAAGCCTGTCCTTGGCCAGCTCCTTTTGCCCAACGTGGCATAGTAGAGAATGTTGGGTTTGGAGTGGAGACGAACTCATTGTGGATCCCATGTCTGACACTAGCTGCGTGACTACAGGCAAGCTCCTCAGCCTTTCTGTCTGTAAGATGGAGTTAAACATGCTCGAGACACTGAATCGTAGTTATGAGGGTCAGCTGATCAACGAGCCTTTCCTAAGCCCCAGGACCCAAGACTATAATGTTTATGACTAAGTGCTCTGAAAACTTGAAAGCGTTGTGTAAACCTTAATTATTACTAATAAAATATTAATTTGAGGGTGGAGCTATAGTACTGGGGATTTCAGTGGTATCAGACATTCCTTGTAAGGATGATCAGTACAAGTCTATGAAACTTACAGTCTTGGAAACCTGCCTGAGGGCACTGAGAACAGTTCAGGGGTGTGGCCAGGGACGTAGCCTTTCTGGGATGCTGGTGGGACCTGAGCCCAGAGCTTTCTTCCTCGGAGGCTAACCCTCCATCCAAATTTCCTTTCCACAGTATTATTATTATTTAAGTTTAATAGTATTTTATTTTTTCCCAAGTTACATGTCAGCTAACAATGTTATTACTAATATTATGTAATGATAATGACATTCAGGCTGAATGTAGGGCAACTATGAATTGGCTCCCTGTGTACTGTACAGTCATAGCTCTTGAGTTCAGGTCCATTGGACTTAGGTCTGAATTCTGTACATCCTCACATCTCAGATCTTGAAACGTAGCTCTTTATTGCTGTCTCTTGTTTTTATATTGCCTGTATTTCCCCATACGACCCCTTTCCCTCCCAGAGAGCCATCCTTCATAACGAAGAGAGGGAGGGAGGGAGAGAGAGAGACAGAGAGAGGAGGAGGAGAAGGAGAAGAAGAAGAAGAAGGTGGAGGAGGAGAAGGAAGGAGAGAGGAGAGAAGAGAGGAAAAGAAAGAGAAAGGAAAAAGAGAAAGGAAGAGGGAGAAAGGAGAGAGAAAAGATAAGAGAGAAAAAGAAGAAAGAGAAGAGAGGAGACAAGAGAAAGAGAGACAGAGAGAAGAGAAAAAAGGAAAATTCAACTAAACTAATCAGAAAATTAAAAAAACTCAACATGGAATATTCAGGTTAGAGAGGTGTCTCCTCATATCCTTCCTTCAGGGCCAAGTTTGGTCTTAATAATTTTGTATCCGTGTCTCACTCAGTTTTAAGAGTCTTTAGAACTGGAACAGGAGGAATCCTCTTGTGTGACCCCCTCATTTTTCAGGAGAAGCCTGAGGCTCAGAGGTGATGGGACTTCCCTGAGGGCACACAGGTAGTGAGCTGAAAACTTGCCCTACAAGCAAGGACACTTGGAGAGTCCATGTGGCGCAGTGGAAAGAATTCTTGGTTTGGAGTAACACCGCCGGTTTAAATCATGGCTGAGATGCTCATTGCCTGTGTGACCTTGGGTGAGTCCTTTCACCTTTCTGGCTTTGGTTTCCCCATCTGTTAATTAGGGAGTTGGCCTCTAAGGTCCCTTCCATTTCTGCATCCGTGATCATAGTATCTGAGGTTTCCCAGGGTGGGTCTCCCCAGGGCATCCCCTCAGGTTGTCAAGGGAACAATGAACTCCAAGTCCTGAAAAGTCCTTCCCTCACCCACTGGGTGACTCCATCTAGGATGGTAATGGATTGTATTCTCCTATTCTAAGTTACCCTTAGGGCTATGGTTCTATAATAAGTCATTGTTGTTTCCATTTGAAATGGGAGAGGAATTTAGAACTCAGGCCCTCAGAATCCTAATTATCTAATTACTACTTAGTGGTTGTCCAGGAAATCTCACTTGTCTCCCCCTTCTCCCCTCCTAGGCTACAGGTTTTCTAGGGGAGGACAAACTGTGGCAAACACTCTCTAGCCAACTGTCTAAGTTGGCCTGCCTGATGGAGCAAATTCCCACCTCCTGGTTCCTGACATTAATCGTCAGTCCTCCAGTGGCATCAGACTGAGATGTCAGCCATGCTGAAAATGCATTATTGAGCTGCTGTGACCACAGTTCTTAAGCCTGCTTGCAGGGGGAGGCTGTAATGTCAAAACAGAGACTAAGCAAATGTTTGTCAAAATTAAGTCCCAGAAGGCTCAGAGGAGAGAAGCTTCCTTCAAGGGAAGACATTGGGACCAAGGGGGAAAGCTCAGCTGGATGGGCCACAGGGAGAGCTGCACCACTGACCTCCCTCTAGGACAGAGGGGGCCTGGAATCTTGGCTTTGTGTCGCCCTCCTTGAGGCGGGGAATGAAGGGAAGCAAGGCCCTTTTCAGGTTGGAATGTATTCATCTCAACCCTATACAATCCTGTGGGACTGACCCGTCCTTCCGGCTATGAAGTCACCCATTATTTATTTCTTGTTGGATTGAAAACAGCATAATTATAACACTCCCCTGGGGGATGGAGGGATGCAGTCTCCAGGCATAATTGTGGCCAAGCCAGACAGGGAGAGAGAGGGGAAGAGAGAGATGGAGAGGAGAGATGGAGAGGAGGAACGGGGTGGGGTAGGAAAAGGGGAGGTGGAAAGGAGGGAAAGAGAAGAAGAGAGAGGGGGAGAAGAGATGGAGAGGAGGGAAAGAGGGAGGAAGAAAAAGAGAAGGAGGAAGGGAGGAGAGAGAGAGGGAGGGAGGGAGGGAGAGAAAGAGGGAGAGGAGAGATGGAGAGGAGGGAAAGAGGGAGGAAGAAAAAGAGAAGGAGGAAGGGAGGAGAGAGAGAGGGAGGGAGGGAGGGAGGGAGAGAAAGAGGGAGAGGAGAGATGGAGAGGAGGAAAAGAGGGAGGAAGAAAAAGAGAAGGAGGAAGGGAGGAGAGAGAGAGGGAGGGAGGGAGGGAGGGAGAGCGCATCTTCTGGATGTCCCTAGGGATGGTTTGACTAGGCCATCCAAACTCTCTGATCTGCACAGGCTGATGAGTATAATAACAGCTGAGGTTGCTAGAGTGCTCCCAAGTTAACACTGTAAACATTATCTCATCTGAGATTTCCCTCTGCCTGTTGAATTAGGTGCTATAGATGTCACCCCCATTTTGTACAGGGGAAGAAGCCAAGACTTAGAAAGGTATCCCCAATTTTAGGGACTTCTTCATCCTCCTGTCCCCCAACAAGTGAGCCCAGGCAGCTCCCATGGCATGGATCGGAGTTGGGATTTCCAGCATCACTGAAGTTCGGAATGGGAAAGGACCTCAGGTGTCACCTCCACAACCTGTACTTGAACAGGCGTCCCCACTAGAACAGCTGAGGGGGCATCTCTTGACCTCTGCTTAAAGACCTCACATAGGGAGGAATCCATTAGATGGGAGTTCCCTGAGGGCAAGGACTACCTTTTGTCTATCCTCAGGGTTTGGTCTACAGTAGGCACTTAATAAATGCTTACAGACTGACTGTACCTGCCGACATCCTGAGGATGCCCATGCCATGTGGGGAGAGCTCTAAGGGTTAGGAAGATTTGGTGAGAATGAAGCCTGAATCGACCTGTTGGCAATTTCCACCTGATCGTTATGCGTTCTGCTCTCTGGGATAGCTCCATTCCCTCCTACATGCAGTCTCTTCAAGGTTTTCAAATGTCTGAAGACATTAGTCATGGTGATGCCCCTCCCCCTTCCCCACTCTAAATACCTGAAGTCCTTTCAGCCATTCCCCATGGGATGTGGATTCCAGGTCCCTCCCCATCTTAGCTACCCATATCTTCATAGGTGCAATCTTATCAACCTCCTTCCTATGCTATGATACCCAGAACTGAACCCAATGCTTTGGATGTGGTCTGTCCAGAGCCTGAGGTAGCAGCGCTGAGCACCATTTGATTCCTGGATGTGAAACCTCTTCCAAGGCAACCTGAGGCTGCCAAGGCTGTGTTGGTAGCCATATCACACTGTTTGGGAAAGAAGTAAATGGTAAACCAGGTTAGTATCTGGACCAAGAAAACCCCAAATGGGGTCATGAAGAGTCGGACATGACTGAAAGAAGACTCCCTCCCAGAGTTGTTTGGAGGATAAACAAATGAGACTCTATTTTGAAGTGCTTTGCAAACCTTAAGAAGACTTCTAAACATTAGCTATCCTTAGCGATTGTTCGCTCTTGGTTCTAACCTCTCCATGTGGCTCTCCCTGGTCAGTGTTTGCAGCAGGACCTACCTTTCCAAGGGAAAGGCTCCCATCCGGTGCTCTCTTCATTGGAAATCACCTTGGCTGAAGTGAACTTTTCTCATGTGATATTTATTCTGGTTTCACTTCACCATGGAGCACTGCAGGGGCTTTGGGGAGGCAGGTGGAAAGGTCAGCTCTTCTTGGAGCATTTGAACAGTTCCTCTGCTTTGGTGGGAGCAGCTGAGGGAACCTAATGGGCTTACCTCAGTATCTCACTCCTTGGGAGGCAGGGCTGGGGAGGAGAGAAAAGGGGGAGTGGGGGGATGGATGAGTCTTGAGCAGGGACTCACACTTGGGTCTATGGATAGATTTCAGGGGGTCTGGGATCTTAGAGGGGAAAAAATTACATCTTCATTTTTATTAACCTCTAACTGAAGTTGGCATTTCTTTCAATTATTCAATTCACTTCAGTAAACATCTACTAAGTGCTGATTCTCTGCCAGGCTCTGTGCTGAGTGCTGGGGATACAATTAAGAAAAAGAAAGACAATCCTCCAGGAGTTTACCATCCAATGAAAGAAAATGACCCACACAAAAGGAAACTGGAAAGGGAGAGGGAGGGTCACAAATGTTCTGAGAAGGCTGGAGACTTCACCGGCCTGCCAAAACAGTGCATGCTACAGAAGAGGGGAAGGAGGACGGGTTCTGAAGTGGAGGCTGCCCTGGAGGGCCCACAATCACTCGGCAGCGCTGTGGAGTTCTTGTCCTCTTTGTTCCCAGCACATCGAGGCCTTGTTCCTGCAGGAAGCCGAGGGACATCTGTCGTGGTCTGTTCATGACTGATGGTTCATATAAAACTCCTAAGCCATAGAAGAATCCTTTGCTGAGGCTTCTGCTCCTTAAAAGAGCAAGCAGTTTAGTTTTAGGGCAGAAACCAGCTCCCTACTGTAAGCAAACTCAATACATGAATCCCATGAATAACAATTTATGAATAGATGACATTTATGTAATACCTACTATATGCCATGCTAGGCTAAGCACTTTACAAATATGAAATCGAGTGATCCTCATTATAGCCCTAGGATGGGTGCTATTAACATTACCATTTGATAGTTGAGGAAACTGAGCAGAGTCAAGTGACTTGCCCAGGGTCACACAGCTAGTGTCTGAGGCTGGATATGAATCAGGTCCTCCTGACTCCAGGCTCAGCACTCTCCCTATTGCATCATCCACACTATATAGGTGTCTCCTAACCCTGGACCCTCTTCTCTCCTTTCCCCCATTCTGTCTCACTTGGTGATCTCATCATTTTGCAGTGGGTTCAATTATCATTTCTGCACATGATTCCTAAATCTGTCTATTTAAACTTCCTTCCTTTGTCTCTTGAGCTCCTGTCCAGAATTCTGAACTAGCCACTTCCCTGGACATTTCTAAATAAATATCCTGGAGGCGTCTCCAATTCAACATACTGAAAATGAAGGATGAACAGAGACAGACAGATCAGAAACAGAACTCATCATCTTTTCTCACCTTCTCCCCTTCACCTGCCTCTTTTCTGGGCAGCATCTGATCCCATGATCTCCAGGGTCACTTATAATTTTGAGATTTAGTGATTGTACACAGGATCAGACTAAGGAGCCCAGGGCTCTCATATCAACCCTGCCTGTTAACTCTTGTGAGACTCTGGTCTCACATCACTCCTGGGCCTCAGTTTTCCCCTCCATAAAATGAGGCAGGGTATTGAACAGAAGGTCTCTTAGGAGCCCAGCAATCCCAGCACAGTCCTAGAAGTCACTGAGCATGGAATTTGGCCCAGTGAGTTTTCAAAGGGCCAAAGGAATCTGAGGAATTTGTGTCCAAAAGACCTGTTCTGATTCTTCTCTCCACCAGATCTAAATTTGTTATATATGAAGTTGAGAAGTATGAGAGGCAGGATGGTGCAACATATAGAGATGGGAACTCAGAGTCAGGAAGACCTGGGTTTGAATGGTCACTTCACTTACTGTATGGTTTGGACCCAGTAGCTCATCATCTATGAAATGGATGAGTTGAACTTAGCACCCACTAAGATTTCTTTTAGCTTCTCATTTTCAATAGTGCAGTCCATTTTTTCCAAGTGACTTGGGGGGTATATTCATTAATTAGGTGATCTCTTAATGAACTGTCTCCAGAGCCATAATTAATGTAGAGTGAATGAAGCTGTGCCCTAATCAATGAACAAGGTTTTACTGGGGCTTCCTAGGTGGTACAGTGGACAGAGCCCCGGGCTTGGAGTCAGGAAGACTTATCTTTCTGAGTTCAAATCTAACCTCAGACACTTACCAACTATGTGACCCTGGGCAATTCATTTCACCCGTTTGCCTCAGTTTTCTCATCTGTAAAAGGAGCTGGAGAAGAAAATGGCAAAGTACTCTAGTATCTCTGCCAAGAAAACCCCAAATGGGACCATGGAGAGTCAGACATGAGTGAAAAGACTGAACAGCATGTACTAGGTACTGTGCTGTTTACAAAGAAAGGCAAAAACACTGACCTGGCCTTCAAGGAGCTCACAGTACCATGGGAGAAATGAGGTGTAAACAGCGAGTTAAATACATGGTATATACAGAGTAGCTGGAAGGTGATCTGAGGAGGAAAGGCACTGGCTCCCCAGGAGCTGAAGGCCTGGAAAAGGTCTCCTGCAGAAGGTGGGGTTGGCATAGAAGAATTAGAACGAATGGGAGAAACCATGAGAAAACCAAAACATAACAGAAAAAATAGTCGCTTCATTCTGTGTTCCGACTCCATAGTTCTTTCTCTGGATGTGGATGGCATTTTCCATATGAGTCCTTTGTAAATGTTTTAGGTCCGGTTTTATAGGAATGCATGTGTAAAGCCCATATAAGACTGCATGCCCTCTTGCAGAAGGAGGGGGAGCAAATTTGGAACTCATGGAAGGGATTGTTGAAAACTGAAAACAAATAAGTTAATAAATTTGAAAAGAAAAAAAAAAGAGGCAGGATTTGAACTGAATCCAGAAGGAAATCTGGGAATTGGAGAGGAATTGGTGGAGAGGAAGAACATTCCAGGCATGGGCAACAGCCTGTGCAAATGCCTGGAGATGGGAAACGCATGAAGAGTTAGAGGAACTCGGTAGACCAACTTAGCTAGATAATTTTAAAAAAAAGAGGTGTAAGAAAATGGGAAAGGGAGGAAGGGGTGGGGTAATGAAGAGATTTAAAGTGTATTTGATTCTGGAGCTCTTAGGGAGCAATCGATTGATTGGGCATGGTGTGTGTGTGTGTGTGTGTGTGTGTGTGTGTGTGTGTGTGTGTGTGTGTCTCACAGGGTTACAACTCTGCTTTAGAAAGTTTCCCTTGGTAACTGAGTGGATGTCCTAGGCTGCCATCATCCCAGGGCATGGAGTTCTGTGACATCCACCCCTCCCCTACACCTTATGCTCCTCTGTCAGACTGTCCCACTGTAGGATACTTCCGTCCCTGGCAATGTCACCAGGGTCTTGTCAACAGGGTGCCTTTCTCCTGGGTCTACCCAGACCCTCTGTCTCTTTACAGTTCTTTTGTCCCAGATGAAAACATTTCCAGTTATGGCTCTGGTTCTCCTCTCCAATGTCAAGACCTTCCCTCCAGTCTTTTTACTTGTCTTTCATATCACCTGGGACTCTAGAAACCCATGCCTGCTGCTTCTGTGCTAATGAAAATCTAGCTGCACTCCCAACGTGTCATAGTGGAGCCTCCTCAGCTACAGACCACAGATGTGACAGCTGGGCAAATGTATGACCTCTTCCTCCCCCAAGAAAAAGCCAAGAAGGTCAGAGCCAGAAGGGACCTTAGATATCATTGAACCTAACTGCTTCAGTTTTACTGGTGAGAAAACCATGACCCAGAGAGGGCTGCTGTCTTGCTTGGGCTCACACAGCAAGTGATCCCCACGGTAACTGGACCTCAGACTGAGGCCTCTTAGCCTCCAGCCTCAGTGGGCTCACCTTCGTGCTCAGAGCACTCTGGGAGGGGAATTGCTAACATAATGAGTGGAGTGATTCAGGAACTGAAACTCTGTTGGGCAGAAGGAACTGGGCGGCTTTTTTTTTCTTCCTTATGATTGTTTTTGGGAGTTTTCCATGAAGTGTCAGCAGCTCCTTAAAAATGATCATATTTTAACTAGTAAGATATTTTAAAACCTTTTGTTTGTGTGTGTTTTCTTCCTCCCCCTCTACTATGGAGAGGCTGGTGTGTGCAATGCTTTTAAATAAGATCCCCTCTCACTGCTCAGGTCCCAAGCCCAGAAAGCAGGAGACCATGAAAGGCCCCAGTCCTGTCCTCATCTCCACAGTGCTTATGGGATCTCTCCAGACAGAGATCCTGCAAAGCCAGAGGAAGTTCCTTCATTCCCCTCAAGATGCCTAGAGTGGGAACCCAGACTTTTCAGGTTCCAGGACTCCTTCCCAAATGGGTTTGCATCCAGGCAGCAGGGACAGCCATGGCCCAGTTTTGGAGAGCGTGCCCTGGGAAAGATTTTCCTAGAGCTGGGCCTCGGAGGAGGTAGGCCACAGCTCCCACGGCTGGGCCTCATTCTTTCTTTTCCTTTCTCAGGCTTAGCCTTGTCTTTATTTTCTTCCTTTTAATAATAATAGGGGAGATAGATGTCTTTAAGGAAAACAAAACAATACCAAAAATCCCTCCTAACAGTTGGCACAGTCTGAAAGTGGAACGTCCTGCCTTGAGATGTGGTAACAATAATGAAGGCTAAATTCATATCATGCTTGATGGCTGACCAAGGACTTTTGGCAGCTAGTGGGTGCCGCGGGGCATAGAGCCCCATGCTTGGAGTTATCTTGAGTTCAAATCCAGCCTCAGACATTTACTAGCGGTGTGACCCTGGGCAAGTCATTCAACCCTGTTTCCCTCAGTTTCCTCATCTGTAAAACGAGATGGAGAAAGAAATGGCAAACCACTCCAGTATCTTTGATAAGAAAAGCCCAAATGAGATCATGAAGAGTTGGACATGACTGAAAAATTACTGAACAACAAGGAGTTTTATATTTATTATTAATATTATATTTATTATATATTGTATTTATTATCCCATTTGATCTGTACAACAAAACTGGGAGGTTCCCATTTTACAGATAAGAAAATTGAGACCAAGAAAGGTTAAAAAGCTTACCTTTCTCTCCTAGCCTCCTCACTCTGCTCTTTTTTTTTTATTCCATACCACCGATTCTGGGAGTAATGCAGAATTATTTTGGCTTTTGAGCAGCTAGCTGGCCATAACTTCTTTGCTAACTTCAAAAGTTTCGTAGTGGGGCTTCCCTGACAACAGACTGTGATATGGCAGCTAAGAAAACAGGTAGTCTTCTCCATCCCTAGAAACTGGGACTGTCAGAGCAGGAAGGTACCTTAAGTCTGGCTCCTTGACTTGCCCTGGGTCAGGTGGCTGGTAAGAATCCTGTGTGGGATGCAAACTCAGGTCTTCCTGATTCATTCAATACTACACCAATCTACTTGACCCCTGACTAGAAACCTTAAATAGAAGCCTCTGATGTGGGGGTTGTTTTTTGGGTTGGATTCCCTCAGAGAGAGGATTCTTGTTCAGATCTGCATAGGACTCAGTGGCCCCTGGAGTTTATTCCTACTCTGAGGTATAGCTCATTACTTTGTGACCTGCAAAACGTTCTCATATGGTCAGCAAATCTAGCCCCCTAATATTATAAACCAGGAAACTGAGACCCAGCGGTGCGAAGTGATTTTTCCAGCCAAATAACAACCAGCGCAAGCAGGATTTGAACCCAGATTCTTTGACCCCAAATCCAGTTCTCTTGCCCCTGGTCCATGTTGACTGTTTCATAATAATAACACAAGCCTATACCATATTTCTAAAACACTTAAAAAAAGTCCTTTCCCCTAGCACCCCTGGGGAGTAAAGAATTCCAGATATCCTCCATCACCCCCATTTTACCGATGAGAAATCATGCACTTGGAAGGGACTTCAGGAGTCATCAAGGCAAGCTCCCTCCTTTTACAGAGGAGGAAATCGAGACCCGGAGGGTAGAAGGGATTTGCCCAGGGCTCCACCAGTAGGAAATGGCAGAGTGTGAATTTGAACCCGGGTCTTTGCCTTCTTTTCTCTGTATACAATGATGCTCTATGGAGCTAGTGAGTGTCAGTGTCAGAGCCAGGTCTCCCGAGTCTTGTCTCCTGGCCCCTTCTGACAGAACTGCTTCCATTCTATCAGCATTCATCTCCACAGCTGTGCCACAGTGGAGGAGGCACTTGAAGAGTCCAGAGCCAGAGGAGCCCTTTGTGCTCAGCAAGGACAAAAGTGTCTTTGGCTCAGCGCCAGAATCAAGGCTCTTTCCTGGGGGCTTCTCCAAGGGAATGGCCCAGGACAGGCACAGTCACATCAGAAATGGATATTATTCTCCCTGACCTCAAATTCCACATGAGCAAAAAGGGTTGCTAATAACCCACTGGCTGCCTCTGGGAACACAGTGTCTCTGTCTCTGGCCTCAGAGCTGGGCGCCGCTCCCTTGACCTTTGTCTCCCCCTGCCCCATCCCTCCTGGGCTTCTGCAAATGTCTGCTTGACTCTTTCATCCCATTAGGGCTGGGGCCATCCAGATGGCTTGTGACCTTGGGAAAAGGGGGGAAGCGGGGAGGACTTTGAGCAAGGACCTTTGATGAGAGGAGTGGGGCTTGATGGAGGGGGTCAGGATCTGGGGATGAGTCTACTGTCCAAAGTGTGTGTGCTACAGAAGTGCTGGTTGATGGGTCAGCAGCCTTTAATTCTCTGTTTTCCTTTTTTTTTCCACAAAACTTGCATTTTTATCCCTCTCCAGCATTTTCTTTCACCCTTGGGAGCTAAACCATGAATGTTGTCATGTATATAGAGGCTCAGGAGGTGAAATGACTTACCCAGGGTCAACAGGATAAGCTCGGACTGGACCTGTCAGGAAAATTCCCACAATGAAGAAATTCCTGCCGATGCAGGCTGACGCCTTCTCTGCCAGACAGAATCTTTGAGAAATCCCTGAGTTCTATAAGTTTAAGTGACTTGCTCAGGGTCTCCCAGTCAGTAGATATCAGAGGTGGTACTTGAAGCTCCTGATTTTGAAGGCAGTTCTCTATCCACTACCCCTCTTACACAGGTCACAGATTTTGTTGTCATGTCCAACTCTTCGTGACCCTGTTTGAGATTGTCTTGGCCAAGAGACTGGAGCAATTTGCCATTTCCTTCTCTAGTTCTAGATGAGGAAGCTGAGGCAAACAGGGTTAAGTGATTCACCCAGGGTCACGCAGCTAGTAAGTGTCTGAGTCCAGATTTGAATTTGAGAAGAGGAGTCTTTGCCTACTGCTCTATCCACTGTGGCCCCTAGCAACCCTCGTTAGCAAATCTAAGTATTTAACTGAGAAATACTGTTCTGATAGAATTGCCTCTCAACAGTGACCCCCAGAGTACCTTCCTTTTGAAAAAAACCAAGTAATTTAGAGGCTTATCAGTCTAGAGGTGGAAGGGTATAAGCTTCTCATTTTACAGATGAGGAAACTGAAGTCCATAGGAATGAAGTGTCTTGCCCAGAGTTACACAGGCAGTGAGATTGATGGGACTTCCAAGAATCATGGGACATAACTCTGGAACTAAGAGAGACCTCTGACAGTATATAATTCAGACACATTTTATAGATCTGTAAACTGAGGTCCAGGGGAGTTACGTGATTGTTCAAGGTCACAAAGGCAGTAAATATTAGAGGTGGGATTTGAATCCATGCCCTCTGACTCAAAAACAAGTTCTTTTTTTTTTGCTGTAATTTCTCAGACTGCAATGTGCTAGTTAACAACTGTCAGCCCACCTAAGTTCCCACCCTTGGAGTTAATTCATCGGTCAGTGACAGAAAGAAGCAAAGAGTGGGCAAGCCCAAATTGAACTGGCCTTTCTTATTTTCTGGTGTAATTGTGTGTGTGGTTCTCCTGGCTACACTTTCCTCACTCTGCATCCCTCCTTAGAGGGCTTCCCATGACTCTATTAACTCTTTCAGGCTAATCGATGTTCCCTTTGGCCCAAACATATTCCTTTCTAGTCATTCATTTCACAGTAAGTGCTTTTAAAGACACCTTTTGGGGATTATCTGTTTGATACCATGCAAGGCAAACAGATCATGTTTGATAAGTTTCAAGGCCCTCCTTGCACCCAGAGCCCAAGCAGGGGTCCTCAAGCCATGGCCAGAATTCTTTCTTCTCTGCCTTGGGGCACCCCTGATGCAAATGAAAGTGGATTTTCTTTTTTAAAGTTCAGTTGATGATAACTTCTTGATAACACATCAATTTCATTTGTGAAATGAAAGGTTTAGACCCTGTTATCTATAAGTTTCCTTGTAAGGCTCTCCAGTTTAGGTGAAAAGCACAGCAATAACTAAGGCAGGGTTATTGGAACTTTGTCCTGGGTACTGAAACCTAGAAGGTGCTGACAGCATCCTTCAGCAGCATAGATATAACTAGGTTTAACCCCTCATTAGCCAAAATAAATAATTAATGTTAGAAATTATCAGATGACTTCCTTCCTTCTTGGTGGATACATCCTTTCAGTCTCTTAGTGTCCTAGAATCTAGACAGCCAGGGGCTTTAATGGAGTGGTTCTCAGATCTTTTGGTCTATGGAGGTAGAACCCCTTTTAGACTTATATGCATTATTAAGGAAGGAACTTTTATGTGGGTTGTATCTATTAAGATTTACCATATTAGAAATTAAAATATGTTAGTATTGTTATGAAAACATTTTTGTACTCATGGACCTAGGGTACCCCAGACTGTACTGGATAGAATGGATTGAAGGCCAGACTTGAAGTCAGACAGGCGTGGGTTTAAATTCTGCCTTAGACAATTACCGGTTGTGGGATTCTGGGGAAGTCACTTAACCCTTCTCCGCTTCAATTTCTTCAGCTCTAAATTGGGAATAATAGTGGGATATATCTCACAGGGTTATTGTGAGGATAAAATGAGATGATATATGTGGAGTGCTTTGCCAACCTTAAAGTACTATATAAATGCTAAATTTATATTACTATATTTTTACTAAAATTATTATAAATGTACTAAATAAATACATAAATACCATCATCACCTCCTCCCACAAGTTCTGGTATTTCAGCATTTCTTTTGCCCTTCATCAGGATAATGTCCTGGACTCTCCTTGCCTTCAGTTCAATTAATCTTAAAGAGGTGAGACAAGGTTGTCCGTTTGTCTTGGACTTAGCTTGTGCTACTTGCCCCAGGCCCAGAATTGTCAGTTGGGGCCCTGGTGATGCCAAGTGTCGAGCTCTTTCTAGCAGTTTCTAGGAGGTCTCTACTGCTGACACTCGTGGGTGAGGGGTGGCATGGGGTGGGAGTCTTACACCTTCTTTCCCATCTTCACAGGCAAGGTCTTCCCATTACCCTTCTTTCTTCCTGTGAAAGATGGAAATGTCCATGTTTTCCTCAGAGCCTTATGAGAGCTGACTAGATTTGTGGCCCTAAGTTCGATCCTGAAGTCCAAATCACAGCTGGCCTTGGTCCCAGATGTTAATCCATGGGGCGCTTAATTTTGGACTAGACCAAGAATGTTGGAGTGTGACTTTGGAGATCTAGGGTACCATTATTCAGCGAGTGAATGAATGATGACCTAGATGGTATATTACAGCTAGACTTGGAGTCAGAAAGATTTGGGTTCAAATTAAGCTTTAGATATTTCCTAACTTTGTAAACCTAGGCAAGTGACTTAATTTCTTCAGGTCTCAGTTTCCTTATGTGTAAGATGAGGGGATTAGATGAAACAACTTCTGAAGGTCCCTTCTGGCTCCAGACCTATGAGACTTTGATCCAAAGTCATGTAAACTCTGAGTCTCAGTTTCCTTAAGTGTAAATTGGGATTAATTAAACAGCACCTAGTTTACGGGGTTTTTGAGTGCCGAATGAAATAATTTATGTAAAGTGCTTTGCAAGGCTTAAAGAACTACATGAATAAGAGCTGCTATTACGATCACCCTGTTTTCTTCTTAATTTATTGTTACTGCTGTGGTGGTTATTGGTTTGCTGTGAAGGGAACGGAACTGTGAGAGAGAGCCACCCAGGGACGTTCCCTCCTGCCATGGTGATAGCAGCACCATTTCCCTATTCCTTTTCATCAGTCAGATGAAGAAAGGGAGCCTGATCATTTTGAGCAGCCCCGCAAGGGAGCTGAAACAAAAACACTCCTTTTAAAGACAAAATACCCCAGGCTGTTGCTATGTAATCTCATTTAAATAATAGGAATTTTTTATTTTGTTTCCAAGTAGCCCAATGTGCTCACAATGGTCTATTCAAACCTGTTGGGGGAGAGAGGAGGGGTGGAGGGAGAGAGAGGAGAGAGAGAGAGAGAGAGAGAGAGAGAGAGAGAGAGAGGAGAGAGAGAGAGAGAGAGAGAGAGAGAGAGAGAGAGAGAGAGAGAGAGAGAGAGAGAGAGAGAGAGAGAGAGGAGAGAAGGAAAGAGGAGAGAAGGAAAAAGGAGAGAATGAGAGAAAAAGAGACGGTGGGGAAGAGGGAGAGAAAGAGAAGAGATTCTTCACTAAAAACCTCTGCTGAATAAAATCTTTTGCCTAAAAAAGTCATGTCTGTGCATGTGCACATCCAAGAAAGCATGCCCATGTACTCACCCCCAGGTCAGAATTAAACTGTAACAACAAGCTGGATGGAAGAGAGGAAAAAGGAAGTCAAGAGCCTTGTGGGGCATTTTAATTTGTGGAATAAGGAAGTGAGGGAGTTGATTTCAGTACTTTCAGGAAGAACAAAAGGGGATATGGCATCTTTCCTGAGGAGTTCTTGAAAAGAAGTAAAACCATGTGATGCCTCTCCAAGCCTTTTTAACATCTTTACTTTTGATATGGAAGGTATGTTAGAGTCCCTTGAGACCAGCTGCCTTCATTTACTGGTGAAGGAGCTGATGCCCAGAGGGGCTAAGTGTATATAAGTATACCTTGCCAAAGTCACACAGATAGTAAATGGAAGTCCACAGTGACAGAGTTAGAGGGACCTTAGGGTCATCAAAGGTAATTCATTTTACAGAGAGGCAAACTGAGGCTCAAGAAGGTTAAATGTCTTGCTCAGGGTGACCTAGACAGAAAAGATCTGAGGCAATATTCCAACCCTGGTCTTCTTGACACCAAGTTGGGAACTCTTTCTACCTCTCTATGTTCCCACATCCCTGAACCCCAAAAGGATCTTAGTCACAGTGACTGGCAGCTGGCAAGACCTGATGCTAGAATGCATCAGTAGAAATCGTGTGGGGAGTCCCATGACCTTCCACTCTTGGCCAGACATTTACTGGAATGCCTGCAGAATATGGAGGATTTGGGAGTGAGTTCAGAGGAGGGAAAAGAGGCTCATGAGAGTCCTGGGCAAGAGGAAGTCACCAGCCCTGGAGCTCTTTAATTTGGAGAAGTAAAGAATGAGGGCTGACATCTTCAATCATTACAAAGATGAAAAGTTGTATGGGGAAGCAGACTAACCTCTTGCCATCTTCTTTAAGGAAATGGGTGAAAACTGGAATGGGAGAAAATAAAATGATATTCATGGAAGGATTTCCTGTCTGAGAGGACTGAGGGGATACTGCTTGGGGGACATAGACATGCTTCAGAGCAGAATAGTTACCACCTAGCTTAGAATGACTTGCCCAGAGGCAGAGGGATGACCTCAATGGACTTCTCTGGGGACTTTCCCTGCAAGCACATACATATTGCCAAATGTGAGCCTAGTTCTTTGCCCCAGATTTCTCAAGTCTGACATCCTCCCTCTCCAGGTTCAATAAAAGTATTCCTTTTCCCTAACCCACTCCAGCTGGAAGTCTCTCCTTCCTCTGGGCTTCCAGCACATTGCTTATCATATTTATTCCATGCACTCTTCATTCTCATCCTTTTTACCCTTCCCATAAATCTGTAAACTCCCCAGGTGGCACATTGGATAGAGTACTAGACCTGGAGTCAAGAAGACCTCTGTGCAAATCCAGCCTCACCAACTGTGTGACCCTGGACAAGTCACTTAACCTTTGTCTGCCTCAGTTTCCTTATCTTTAAAATGGGAACTGTAATAACTCAGCTCTCAGGGTTGTGAGAGTCGAATGAGATAGTATTTATAAAGCACTTAGCATAGTCCGGCATAAAGGAGGCACTTCATTAATTCTCTTTTCCTTCCTTAATCTTCCATCTCCCTTGATGATTATCAGAGAACACTGTAAAAAGTGACATCTTAATAAAGCGGGTATCGATGACAGGCTTTCTAAGGCCTCTTCCAGCTCTAGTCTTCGGCTCCCCTCCTTAAAAGAAGATGTGGGTGGATGTTTGCAAAGATGGAACGTGTTTCTGTGAAGGAAAGCACTTCCTTAATGTTTAGGGCTAACCAGCATTGGAATGGGCTGCTAAGGGAGGGAATGGGTTCTCCTTGGTTTAGAGGCCTGAGTGCTAAGTGATTTCAGATAAGTCCTATCCCTTTTCTTGACCTCAGTTTCCTAGGTTGTAAAATGAAATGGTTGATCCAAAGATTGAAGACAGAAAGACCTGAATTCAAATCCAGCCTCAGATATTTACTAGCAGTGTGACCCTGGGCAAGTCATTTTACCTTGGCCTCTATTTCCTCATCTGTAAAATGAGCTAGAGAAGGAAATGGCAAACTGCTTCAGTATCTTTGCCAAGAAAACCCCAAATGGGTCCATGAAGAGTCAGATACGACTGAAATGACTAAAAAAACAACAAAAAATTTCCTTCCAGATCAAAATCAGTGATCTGGTGATTGCTCAGGTCCCTTCTAACTCTAAATCCATGATCCTATGGCCAAGCGATCAGTAAAAAATTATTGAGCCTACTATGTTCCAGGCATTGTGCTAAGCACCAGAGATACAAAAAGAGGCAAAAGATAGTCCTTGCCCTAATGATGTTTACAATTGAATAGAAGAGACAGCACAGAAACAAATATATATGAAGTACACTAAGTAGAGGAAAACCAAGAAATAATTAGTAGAGGGAAGACCTTGGAATGAATTGGGATTAAGGAAGGCTTCCTATAGAAGGTGGAGCTATATTTTGGGACTTCAAGCTCACAAGGTCTGTAGTCAGAGCAGAGGAGGGAGAGCATCCCAGGCACACAACAGCCTAAAGAGAATGCCCAGCTGTCCAGTGCCAATGTTAGATGCTGACCTTAGGGAGTAAGGTATTCGAAGACTGCAAAGGTAGGAGGAGGCTTTGAATGCCAGAGAGAGCATTTTGTATTTGGTCTTAGAGGTGATAAGGAGACAATGGAGTTTATTTAAAGGGGACATGATTGGACCTGTTCTTTAGGAAAATCACTTTGGTGGCAGAATGGAGGCTGGATTGGACTGGGGAGAAACTTGAGGCCAGCACACCGCCTTCCCCCTTTCGCCCCCCCCAGTAACTATTGCCATAGTCCAGACCTGAAGGGACATGGGTCAGCACCAGGGTGGGGACAGTGTCCGAGGAAAGAAGGAGGGGTATTGGAGAGATGCTGCCCAGGTGAAATCCATAGGCTTTGGCACCAGCTTGGACATGGGGGATGAGAGATCGGGAAGAGTCCAGGGTGACTCCTAGGTTGTGAGCTTAAGGGACCACTTTTTGAGGACATTGCAGAGGCCATCCTTGTTTATCAATGTCCCAAATTTGATGAACTCAGAGACCTTTTCTAACAAGTAACTTCTGTGACCATCCATGTCCCCAATAGGACCCACCCTCACATGATCACTTTTTTACGTCATGTCTTTCCCCTGTTGCTTTAAGTGAAGTTCTCATCTGGGATTTAGGATTAGAGGTCACTTGTTAACCTTATTTTAGAAATCCACAGTTCTAATTTTCATGACCTTTAAGGTTTGCTATATCCTGATGCCTCATGGAAAAAATTTTTCCAAAACTTTTTTTCTCAGACACTTGATTTTGCTCCGTTACCCACATCTGCATTTTTTCCCTCTTATTTTGTTAACAGGTTCATTTGAACAGAAATAGCACTTTCTTCCACACAGGGGAATTCACTGGTTTATAATGCTTATGTTCCAGCCAGAGATAAAATCCTCTGACTACAACTTCACAGCTGCCTGCCTTAGAAATGAGGATGATGTCACAGGCACAGGAGCCTGGCTTCTTTTAGGGGTGGGAGATGGCTAGGAGCAGGTGAAGGTTTCACAAAACTAATTTCAGATGCTAATGGAGAGAGCAAATCACTGGCCATCAGAGCGCAAAGGGACCTTGGAATATAGAGCATAAAATGGCAGATCTGGCAGGAACCTTAAAACATAGCACACAATGTCAGAGCCAGAAGTATCTTTAGAACATAGAATGACAGACCTGGGAGGCACCTTAAAACACAAAATGTCAGAGCAGGTACTTTAGAACAGGGAATGTCAGAACTGGGAGAGACCTTAGAACACAGAATGTCAGAGCTGGTAGGGACCTTAGAACAAGGAATGTCAGAGTTGAAGGGACCTTAGAATATAGAACATAGAACATAGAATGTCTGAGCTGGAAGAGAGAGCTTAGGACATAGAGTATCAGACCTGGAAGGAACTTGGAACATGTAATGTTTGAGCTGAGAGGGACATTAGAACACAGAATGTCAGAGGTGGGAGGGACCTTAGAATATAGAACACAGAATATCTGAGCTGGAAGAGAGCTTAGGACATAGAGTGTCAGACCTGGAAGGAACTTAGAACATAGGATGTCAGAGTTAGAAGGAAGATAAAGCAGTCAACTGACAAGAATTTTTTAAGCTTTTGCGATGTGCCAGTCACTGCATTAGACTGGGAATATATAGACAAACCAAACAGTTTCTGACTTCCTAAAGCTTACATCCCATAGAGGGAACAATACAGTCACATATAATGAGCGATAAACTGATGTCAAGTCAATGCAAACTCATCTTAAGCGGGGAAGGGAAGCAAGGCGCTAGCTATTGGGGAATAAGTAAAGGTCTCTTGAGAGGAAACATTTGAGCTTACCTTATAAGGAAGCTAAGGATTCTAAGAGGTGGAGGAGAGGAGGAAGTAGGAGATCCCAGGCATGAAGGATATAGCCTGTACAGAGCTAAGCTAAGAACGGAAAATATAGAAGGTCAGCTCACGAAGGGACCTTAAAACCCTTTTAATCCAAATCCTTCATTTTACAGATGACAAAACTCCCAAAGGAATGAAATTATAAATAGTCAGAAAATTTGGGAAATGAGTCAGATTGATTCTGAACCATGTTTCCCAATGCATTAGAAAGCCAGAAAGGTAAAGTGGAAAGAAACCTAGATTTGGAGCCAAAAGACATGGGGAAGTCCTATCTCATCATCAGACCTCAGTTTCCTCCTCTGTAAAATGACAGTGTTGGATTAGATCTGACTTTTTTTTTTCTTAGCCTTTTTTTTATATCATGAAACCCCTTGGCAATCTGATTAAACCTATGGAGACTTTCTCAGAATCAAGTGTTTAAGTGCAAAAATAAAATTCACAGGATTACAAAGAAAACCAATTATACTAGAACACAGTTATCAAAATAGACTTTTTAGGTTTTAAAAGTTTTTTTTAAAGTTCCTGAACCTCAGATGAAGAATTCTTGAGGTGCCTCTGAACTCTAAATCTCTAAATTTAAATCTAAAACTCCAAATCCTTTGAAGAGAACCTGGATTTAGATCCTACCTCTGACACTTACCTCTGTGGCCTTGGGGTAATTAAACTTACTCTCCTAGAGCCTCAGTTTCCTCGTCAATAAAATGAGGATTGTGGACTTGGACTCCAAGGTGCTTTCTGGCCATAGTGCTATGAAATTACGACCCTCTATACTGTTGTGGGGGACTCAGTATTTTTGGGGTCCTTTTCTTGGTATGACTCTCCATTCTCCTGGCTCAGAACATCCCTGGTAGTAACCAGAGAAAACATTCAAAGCCAGAAGCCTCTCCAGGACTCCAGAATATGCTGGCCAATTGCCTTCTTCCTTGCCTGCTCAGCAGAAACCAGAAAGATTTCCTGCAGAGGGGAAGGACTGGGAGAGGCTAAGATAAATCCGGTCCTGGGCAGGAGATGGTATAGTCACTGTGTCAACCAACCCTGACTCACCCCAGGCTCGTCTCACTAAAAATATTCTTAATCAGGCCAGCCTTTGGATACTGAAGAACTTTTTTTTTGGAGCTTAGTTTTTAAGGGTGAGGGGAAAAAGATTAAACGAGTTGTTCTGGTCTATGCTAGGAAGACAATGAGACTTCTTGGCTTTCATTTGCTGTAAAAAATACCCTGTGAGTTTTCTCTTGAGTGTTCATAAAGAAAACGAACAGTAAGACAAGCCAGGTCTCTGGGGCCACTGCTCAAAACACCTTGAAACTCAAGTTTTTCTCCACAGGTTTGCTGGCTTATTATCTATCTCTTTGGAAAAGGGCAATTTTCAAAGGTGTCAAGGCCCCAATCTCAGCTGCATTATCGAGGAGCTGTCCCTCACGGTGCTGGGAGTCATCTGCAGGAGGAAGAACGCGCCTTCCCATCCCCTTTTCCCCCTCTCCCCCATTTCCCATCTCCCAGCCCTAGCTTTCTGTCCTGGCTAAGACTCCTAACTTGTAGCAAAGCTGGAATCTGTCTAGACTGCTTATTGCTTTGTAAGAGAAAGAAGTGAAACGGACAGGGTTTTTTTGAGATGAATGAAGTTACAGGAAATTTCTGCCTACAGCAGCCATTCCTGATGTGTCAAAAAGAGGATCTGATTTCTCTTCTGTGTTTTAATATCAGTCAGATCAGCCCCTAGCTTGTAGGGTGGTCCCCACTGCTGGGACCTGGGTACCTAGCTAAAGTGGACACACTGGATCACCAGGAAGGCTAGGGCTGTATTCCCAGTGCTATGAGAGGGAGGGGATGTGGCTAGTGTTACAGACTGAGAAGAGGCAGCTAAAGAAAACCCCACATAGATATTGAGAGAGGAAGGTTCCAATCTGGGCTTTGGCATTTGCTAGCTGCATGACCCTGAGCACATCATGACTTCTCAGGGCTTTAGTTTCCTGAATTGTAGGATGACAGGGCTGGACAAGACCAGAGCATCACAATCTTTTTTGAGTCATGGACTCTTCCTCAGAACAATGTTTTTAAATTCATAAAACACCTAGAATTACAAAAAAAATTATATGAAATAAAGTTATCAAAATATATTCTTAAAAATGCAGTTTCCAGGATTCGAGATTCTGGACTCATGGATCTTTAAGTTCCCTTCTAGCTGTGGGGACAGAGGGGAAGGATGCTGTATTCCTTTTTATTTTTTTAATTTTTGACATGAATATTTGAACCATTTTAGAATGTTTACATTTTAGTAATAATGGGAAGTCACGTCTAATCCTTATGTTTTGCTTCCCTTTCCCTAAGATATTAGATAAACACAACCAAAAAATAAACTTTAGTGTTCCCCTTGACTTAGCCCCCATCCTATCCCCCATCCCCAGCCAGGGAATCTATTTTGAACCATCATGAAACACCATGTGTGTTTTCTGAATGTCAAGTCTTCTTTCACTCCATGTCAAATGACGCTTCTCCCTGCCTTGACTTGTAACTATGGATGAAATGGAAACCTTCTGTTGACTTGTATTCTAAATTATAAACAGTAGCATTTCTTTCTATCATGCACCACTGACATTCTAAATTGGAAGGCCTCTTATGGTACTGATATCCTATTTTTCTAAAAATATTCTGAGATCCTTTCCAGCTTTGAAATTTTGTGTTCTATGATCCTTTCAGCTCTAACATTCCAGCTCTGACATTTCATGTTTTGTGATGTGAAGCATCTTCCATCTCCGGGAATTCCATGTGAGGTCTGACACTCCAAGTGTCATTTCTGATATTCAGTGTTCTAAGTTCTCTTCTAGGTCTAGTATTCTATGTCCTAAGGTTTCTTCTAGCTCCCAATGATAGAATTTCTATAACTATAGAATTTCTAAATTACTTCACAGTTCTGATATTCTATGTTGTAAGCTCTGACATTCTGTGTTAAATTCCCTCCCAGTTCTGACATTCCAGGCCTTAAAATTCCTTTTGGCTCTGACATTCAGTGTTCTAAGGTTCTTCCAGCTCTGACATTCTGTGTTCTAAGTTTCCTCTTGGCTCTGACATTGTAGATTCTAAGACCTCTTCCAGCTCTGACATACAATGTTCTTAAGGTCCCTCCCAGCTCTGACATTCCGTGTTCCAAGTTCTCTCCTAACTCTGACGTTGTAGATTCCAAGACCTGTTCTAGCTTTGACATGTAATGTTTTCAAGGTCCCTCCCAGCTCTGACATTTAATGTTCAGAGGTCCTTTCCAGTTCTGAAAGTCTTTGTATTCACGATGGCTCTCCAGTAATGCCAGGGCTTAGTTTCCGTTGTACCTCTAGCATGTGTAGGGAAGAAATAACTCTGTCAACTGCTCAAGCCTGCAAGTCACAACACAATATGCTCCCAGAAACGAAGTGAGGAGAACACACTTAACTTCAATTTTCAGGCTTTTAGATTTTAAAAAAATCCTCTCATTTCTGTGAATGGCAGCAGTCTGCCATTTTTTTTTCACTGAAAATAAAATTTTTTTTTTGGAGAGAGTGTTTCAAATGGCTCAAGAGAGAAGTTTCTTCTTTGGAGTGTTGCCATTCACTTTACAACAGGGCTTGGAGCCGGACTGGAGATTGTGTTCTTTCCCCTACAGCTTTTGTCCGCAGAGTGGGGGAGTGGAAAGGCTGTTGGAATGGGAGTTAGTGGAGGCTGAGGAGCATTTACTGCCTGCTAGACACTGTGCTCAGCCCAGGGTTACAAAGGCAAAAATCCCCCCTGTCCTCAAGGAGCATTCTTTTGTGTTTTTGTTTTTAAATTAATGATCTAACTTCTCTCCCTCCCACCTCCCTCCTCCGCAGGGAAAAACAAAATTCTCTGTTACAAACATATATAGTCAAGCAAAACAAATTCCCACATTGGCTATGTACACACACATGCACACACATATATACATAAATATAGTACACATGCACATAGATATGTACACACATAAATGTATCCTTACACATGTGCATATATATAATATTATACACATGAGGCCCATATATTTGAGCACCACATATACATACATGTATGTACATGTATACATACATGTTTCAATCTGTACTCAGAGTCCATCAGTTCCTCCTCAGGAGGTAGGTAGCCTGCTTCATCATGAGTCTTCTGGGATTGTGGTCAGTCATGATGTTTATCAGGGTTCCACAGACTTTCAAAGTTGATTCATTTTATAATATTGTTGTTATTGTATGAATGACTCTCCTGGTCCTCCTCATTTCACTCTGTATCAGTTCATACAAGTCTTCCTAGGTTTCTTTGCAACCTTCCCCTTTGTTATTTCTTTTAGCACAGTAGCATTCCACCACATTCTCTATAATGTATTTTGTCAGTTCCCATTTGATCGGTACTGCCTTTGCTTCCTATTCTTTGCCTTTGTGACAAATAGAGCTGCTGTCACTATTTTTCTACAGATTTGTCCTTTTCCTCTTTTAGAAAAAAATCTCTTTGGGATATAGACTGAGAAGAAGACTTGAGTGTATCTCCTAATGTGCATTCGTTAGGAGTGTATGCAGATAATGAACTATATGCTAAGTAGACACAGTATAAATGGAAAATAATCTTAGAGGAACCAAATCTAATCTTAGAGAACCAAAGGGTGGTTCAGTGGTGGAATTCTCACCTCTTACATGGGAGACCTGGGTTGTTTCCTGATTAATGCAGCTTCTTTGGGCAGCTTGATAGAGTACCTGACCTAGAGTGAGGAATACCTGAGTTCAAATCTGGCCTCAGACACTTCCTAGCTGTGTGACCCTGGGCAAATCACTTCTCCCTGTTTGCCCTAGCTTCCTCATCTATAAAATGAGCTAGAGAAGGAAATGGCTTTGCCAAGAAAACCTAAAAGGGGTCACCAAGAGTGAGCCATGACTAAAATGATTGAACACCAGCATCCATCTCAGTGAAGACACCAGCACCCCTGAGGGGTCAGGGAAAGACCAAACTGAGGACAACCAAAGGCTTTCTTTTTGATGGTAAATTGGGGAGAAGTGGAGGACCCAAAAAGGGATGAGATCTTCACTGGTCTGAGCCAATGACTGATAGGAGAGAGGATAGAGCTGCTCCATTCTGCTTATTTTCTCTCCCAAAAAGATTTTTGGACTGGAAAAGTCAGAGTAAAAATGGCTGATGGGGAGTTCATTGATACCCAAGATAGATAAGGTGATATAGGAACAAAAGCACTTGACTGTCCTTGATGTGATTGTCACCTGGCAGAGGACCTGTGGAGCTGGGGACAGAAAAAAACAACTGGCAGCTGTGATGACTCTCAGGGAAACGTGAACCTGTTGATTAAATGGAGTGGCTTCTAGAGAATTCCAAAATGGAAAGGAAATGTAATCTGCAAGGTATAGACTAGTGAACTTCAGTTCATTTTTCAAAATTTGGTTCAGTTCAAAATTTAAGAAATGGTTAATGAACATTTAGAAAAAGAAGTTGTAATAGAAGCAATCAACAGTTTCCTCAATAGCAAATCATGCCATGCTAACCTTCCTTCTTTCCTTCCTTTCTTCCTTCCTTCCTTCCTCCCTCCCTCTCTCCCCTCTTCTCTCCCTCCCTCCACCCTCTTTTTCTCTCTCTTTTCTTTCTTTCTCTCTCTTTATTTTTCTTCCTTCCTTCCTTTCTCTTCCTCTCAGTAAAAAGCTAGATTAGGGGAATGCTGTAGTTGTAGATTATCTCTAGATTTTAGCAGAATATTTGATAAAATATCTCATAATAATCCTGTGAAAGAGAAGTAGGACAGATGATAGCACAACTGAATAGTTTCAGAGCTGGCTGACTCCAGGAACAATTAATGGTTGAAAGTCAGTTTGACCAAAGGTCTCCAGTGGAATGTCCTAGGGCTTTATGAACAGCTTTGTTTGCCATTTTAATAAATGACTTGAGTAAAGATATAGACGATAGCCTTATCAGATTTTCAGAGTGCCCAAAGCTAGGGGAAGGTAGCTACTATTGGATGAGAGACTCCTTCTTGATCTTGGCATACTAGAGCACTGGGTTGAATCTAGTAAGAAAAGAAATTGAGTGAATGCAGAGTCTTAAATGGAGGTTCAAGAATTCAGCTTTGGCTTGTATGAAAAAAACATTTGGAGGTTTTAGTGGATTGAAAGCTCAGTTTGATCTCACTTTGAGCGCTCAAGAAATCTTGGTCTACATTATGAAAGGAATGCTTTTTGTGAAATCCCCTTCTGGTACACCCTGGCTGTGGGATTCTGGGCAAGTTGGCTAACCTCTTGATATCTCATTTCTTTACCTATAAGAAAAGGATAATAGGATCTTTCTTACAGGGTTGTATGAAGTTCAGACACAGTAGGAGTGTTTTATAAACCTAAAGGGGGAATACATACATACATACATACATACATAATATAATTTTTTATATAATACTGTCTATTGAAATGTCAAACGTAGCTTATCATAGAGTCCTGTGACATTCCATTGGAGACATTTGGTCAAAGTGTACACATATATGCCATGTACATATTGTTGTTTGTGTGTTTGTCCTTTGCTCTTGAAGATAATGACATGACATGCAGTTGATTTTGATTTGAGTGAGAGCTGTGCAAGGTCACCAGCCTCACTTTCTTCTCCTGAGCCATCTGGGTGCAGTGACCTGATGGCATGCAATGCACATGTATGCATTGACACCTAGGCATGCATGTGTGATACATGTATGTGTATACATACATACAGACACATGTATACTGTAACTATTTTTAAATTTTTCTTTTTTCCAGGCCTGTGAGTTTCACAAGGTTTTAGTTCTCCTTGTGAGGAGCTTTTACCCTTTCAGATCAAGGAATATCACTGACGATTATCATTTAATTGGCCATTGTGTTCATTGAATTAGAAAGGGCTTGCAGTCCTTGAGGCATCTATTTCTGCCTATATGTACATCAACACAAAGAAAATTTGAGAAAGGGGGTAATGTGTGTGTGTATGTGTGTGTATGTGTGTGTGTGTGTGTGTGTGTGGTGGGGGTATCTTTGTGGTATTTCAGAAAGGACATGAGATTGAGCATCCAGATAACTGGGATCAATTCCTGGTGCTGTAGCTAACTGAGTAACCTTAGACAACTCATTTCCTTGGTTAAAGTTTCAGTTTCTTTATCTGGACTAACATGAAGGAGTTGCTTTCAGCTGTGTCTCTGAAATGAACCTCAGGGCTCATCTAGGTGCCTGGTAAATAGTCTGTTCTCAATAAGTTTTTATTGGTTCATTGATTAAACCAGTCCTATTCCACCCCTTTACTGATGGGCTTAAGGGCCAGTGACTGGCCAGATGTAAAAGCAAGCACCCGATATACACTGGGAGACTGCCATCACAGGTTCTTAAACCTGCATTTCTAAAAGGAAAGCAACTTTTGAGGGTTCATCGGTCACTTTAATCAAACACATGTGTCATTCACTTAGTTCAGGGAAAAAATCAGCACCCTGAAGTTCAGAAAAAAATACACAGAAATAATAATCAACAGACAGGGCTTCCAAGTGTCTGAACATAAGTAACACATACTTCACAGAGTAACAGACAGATCCAATTGTCTGACCGTTACATACATAGTTACCAGAGAGAGAAGCACCAACATCTGGGTTTTCAAAGCTGGGGCTTGCTTAGCAGTTACCCAGAGTTTCATCTGGCCAAACAAACGCTTCCAAAGAGTAAGCCCCCAAATAAAACCTCACCTCATAGTATTTATTACACTTTTCAGAGCCAGAGAGCATCACAACCCTTGAGAACCAGTGCCTCATTAGAAATTAACAAAAGGTATGGGCATCCTACAAATCTTCCCTAATCAAATTCCCCTTAATGAGCAGGTTCATTAATGGGTGGGAAAGATCTCATTAAGAAGAAAAATTATATTAACAATAAACAAAAATGCATCATCAATACACCAAACATGGTCAGAGTGTTGACCAGATCCAGGGGTGTACCTGGGCCCTCTCATGGCCTTTTCACCAAGCCACTGTTCTTTCTTCTATCCCATAGCTGCCTCTTTGATTCCTGCAAGCTTCTAGGCCTGTAACTTAAGGAAGTATTTCTCCTCTTAGGACAGCCTCACTGCATCCTGATTTTCAAACCAAGAGCCATGCTGGCCTCAAAAACTTCATTTGCACAGTGGCTTAGCAAGCAGTGTCCCACCCCCCCAACAAAGAGCTTTATTAAAATCAGTAGCTCTGCTCCCCAAGAGTGGGCATTCCTGCCATTACAGGCTCTTCTAGAGTGCCTAGAAAGGCCCCCAGTTACACTGCTTGAGTTTTTATTTCTCTCTTGATGATGACCTAGTCTGTTGCATGGGGGCAGCATGGGAATGAGAAACACTAATGGGCCGTTCATTCATTCCAAGTAAGTAGGTAGAAATGTGGCAGTTGGTTTTGGTTTACAAGTGTTGCTGTTAAACAGGGATTTTTATTCAGTCATGTCCAACTCTTTGTGACCCCATTTAGAATTTACTTGGTAAAGATACTGCAGTGGTTTGCGATTGCCTTCTCCAACTCATTTGACAGAAAAGGAAACTGAGACAAATGGGATGAAATGACTTCCCCAGAATCACATAGCCAGTAAGTGTCTAAGATCAAATTTGAACTCAGGTCTTCCTGACTCTAACCTAAGACTCTTTCCACATGCCATGTTCTGCTGTATCCCCAGGTATTTTGGACCCTGATATTGAGAAATTTCAATCCCTTTGGAGAAGTCTCCAGATTATAGCACCTGAATCCTTCCCTAGGCAGCCCCAGAAGGACTATTCCCAAACACCTGATCAATACAGATATTATAGCCAGTGATTGGTATGAAGGTGCTCTTTCTACAGGATTATGGAGTGGAATTTTTGGATTCCTGGCAACTTTTTCTTTGTTTTTAATCTACTTCTTTAGAAAATAGGAAACTTCTGAGCTGTTTCAAGCTGAGTAAGAAGTACTGTGTTTGAAGGATTAATCTTGGCACTATGAATTTTAAAGACTTCTTATAAGCTATGCTGTAGAAACCTATCAAAATGCTAATGTTTCTGCTGTCTTACCTCCAGCAGATCTTTTTTCCTGGAATTAGAAATATATGTAGGTGGGGGCAGACAGGGAAGAATTATAGCTAATTGAGGGGTACTCTTCCACAAGGTAAGTTTTAGAGCCAGATTAGGAGCCTTGAAAATTCAGTTTATTCTGTGTGCTGGACACTGTCCTAAACACTCAGAATACAAAGAAGAAGAAAAAGAAACATTTCCCTGCCCTCAGAGAGATTCCACTCTATCAAGGGGAATATATCATGTACACAGATGAAGAGATACAAAGTTTATACCAAGTTATACAAAGTTATTTTGAGAGAGAAGAAGAATGAAGGGAGCAGACACCTCTGGCAGCAGGTATTTGGTTTTAAGGGAAGGCAGAGCAGCTTTGGAGAACTTGGGAAAAAGCAGTTAGCTAATTGGAGCCTTCTTACTCCTTGGGGAAACTGATACATTGATAAGCCTCTGTCCTGGATTTTTCTGCCAAGGGCTTTCATACTAGCTTCAGGGCGGTCTTTTTGAAAGCAGTTCCATTTGCCATCACATGGCTTCTTGTAAAGTTATCCCCCAAGGCATAGTATCCTGTGTATATATTTTGCTCATTTCCCAGTCTTGTCCACTTACCCAGTGTTGGATTCCCCTATGAGATCCAGAATGTAGAGGAACCAACATCTCTCTCTCTCTCTCTCTCTGGCCTTCCCAGAGTCAAATCTTTCATCTTTGCTGAAATGTAATCTAATCATGTTACGGAGAGTCAGTTAACAAGCATTTATTAGACATCTCCAGTGTACCAGGCACTATGGATACTATAACTCCTGCACTCTAGGATAAAGCTAGGGAAGACAAGATGAAAAATACAAAATAAATTCAAAGTAATTTTGTGGGGATGGGATTTTCACAGCTGCAGGGAATCAGGAAAAGGAGCTTGAAGAAAGCTAAGGATCATGAAAGATGGAAGTAAGGGGTGGGGGTTGTGCATTCCAGAAATGAGGAGACTGTCTGTGCAGAGGAGATGGAACGTTTTATATAAAGACCAACAAGAAATCAAGTTTGACTGGCATGGAACCTGCATGGTTAGTAGTGTGTAAGGAACCTGGATAGCTAGGCTGAAGCCAGACTGGGAAAGGCTTAAAATGCCAAACGGAGGAATTCATCTTTTATCCAAGAGACAAGAAGGGAGTCACTGAAGTTTCCTGAGTCAGAGACAGACACGGTTACACCTGTGGTTTGGGAAAAATGGCTTTGGCATCCTTGGGGATAATGAATTGGAGTGAGGAGGAGACTGGAGGCGGGGAGAACAATTAGGAAGCTGCTTCAATAATCCAGGTGAGAGATGACTTCCCTATTATGTGGAGGGAGTATCGATATCCCAGTCACCCAGGATGGCAAGCCTCCTGTCATCCTCTGCTGCTCCCTCTTTCCCCAGCACCCCTCCCTCTACCTCCATAGCCAATCTGTCACCAACTTCTGCTGTTCTTCGCTTTGTAATCTCTCTCTCTCAGGTATACCCCCTTCTCTCCTCTGACACGGCCGCCACTTTGGTGCTGGCTCTCATCCCCTCACGTTTGGATTGTTGCAGTAACCTGCCAGAGTTTGCCTGCCTCAAGTCTCTCTTCATTCCAGTCCATTCTCCACTCAACTGTCAAAGTATATTTTCCTCGGACTTCAGGTCTGACAATGTCACCCCCATTACCTCAGGAGAGTTTCAGTGGTTTCCTTCTTACCTCTAGGACAAAGCACAAGTATGATCCTGTAACCTCTCTGGTGGCTCCCTATCACCTCCATGATCAAGTTCAAAGTCTTGTTTGACATTCAAAGCCCTTCAGAACCCGGAGGCTACTTACCCCCTCTGTGTGCCGGGATCCAGTGACCTTGGCCTCTTCACTCCACCTCCTGACTCTGGGCATTTTCACTGGACATCGCCCCTTCCCCTCATTTCCTTCAAGCTTCCCTGGATTTGTTTAAGTCTCAACCTTCTGCAAGCAGCCTGTCCTGATTCCCCTTAATGCTAGGACTTGTTGATTTTCTCTCCCCAATAAACGCGAGAGAAGGAACTCTTCTTTTCTTTTTACCTCTTTTTGTATCCCAGATACCTAGCACAAAGCAGGAACATTGTAGGGGCCCAGGGCCACACAACTAGTAAGTGTCTGAGGCGAGCCTTGAACCCAGGTTTTCCTGACTCCAGGAAGTGCTTTATTCCCTGGGCCACTTTTTCATCATTAGCCTTTTGGAATTGTCTTGGATCACCCAGGGTGTTTCTTAAGGGTTAAACTGAACTTTACTGGCCAAATTCTGCGCAGGTGGAAAAATCACAGTTGATCATCCCTGTAATGTTGCAGTTACTGTGTGCAGTGTTCTCCTGGTTCTGCTCACTTCACAGCCTCAGTTCCTATAAACATTCCCAGGTTTTTCTGAGAGCATCCTGCTCATCATTTCTTATAGAACAATAATATTCTGTCACTATCATATACCATAGTTTATTCAACCATTCTCCAATTGATGAACATACACAATTAACTTAATTATTCAACTATCTGGTTTTGTGTGTGTGTGTTGATGTGTTTTGTCTTTTCACTAGACTGTAAGCCCCTGGAGGACAAGCACACATGGCCTGTATTGACTTGTCTCCCCTGTCTAATTCCTCTCATCTCACAGACATTCTCTTTCTGATGCCTAGAAGCCATGCCTCCATCTCTGTTAAAGGAAAACCAGAGACAAGGCTGAGGAAGATGAAGCAACAGCACCCTGAGGCTCACAGAGTACATGCCATAGATTATCTCATCTCATCCTTTAAGCAGTTTATTTCCTCGCCTGTAGACCATTTCTCAGCTTCCCAGCCTCCAGACTTGTTCTGGCCCACTTTTATTCTGTTCAACAGACATGTATTAAGCTTTTACTGAGAAGCAATCCCCTCTGCTTTAAGAGTTGAGGAAACATTCTCAGAAAGGTTCAGTTACATACTGAAGATTACACACACACACACACACACACACACAGGCATACACATAGATAGATAGACAGACAGACTGACAGATAGATAGATAGATAAATAGATGGATGGATTGATAGAAAGTATAGAGAGTCATGATTTGAACTCAGGTCTCTAGCCTCTGAATCTAACATGTTTCTGTTATATTATCCTTCTGGAAGTTGACTGATTGACATTCCTTCTCTTTGGGATCCCATGGCCTGTGAGTGAGGAAAGTCATTTCTCTGTTCTACAGAGAAGGTAAATGAAGGAATGTGTCATATGCTTGCCCAGGGGTGTGGTGTCTTCTTTAAGGACAATCTCTTGTAGCATTATCTGGCCTTGTTCTGTATAAGTGACAGGGGGTTGAGAGAAACCAAACAACACAAGAAATTGAGTTTATCTTGGCCTTGTCACACATGCTTTGCTGAATTCATCAGTAATATGGACAATCTTTGAATTGACTGAATGTTTAGAAAGCTTTTTCTTCTTGGAGAAGGAGCAAGGGGCATCCACCTTCTATTAGGGGAGGGTGTGAATACCACTCAAAGCCAAGGTTTTCTTCCTTCGTTAGCCGTCTCCACGCAGCAGCATGGGACCCAGGCATCATTGCACTTATCTGTAATCATGGGCAATTTCAGGCTTCAACAGGAGTCCCACATGGCCTGGTGGAACAGCTATGTATACAGGCAGGGTGTTATTTAAGGCTTAAAATGAACTTTACTGGCCAAATTCTGTGCAGGTGGAAAAAGCCAGCTTCTTATGAAGCTCCAGGTCAGACTGACTTCCTTTCTGGATGGAAAGAGGAGGGAGGGTAGAAGAGAGAAGGCAGGTAGGCGGCTCTCTTACCATACAGCATTGCTCAGAGGACATGGCACCTTCCATAGGTAATCAGACTAGCCCTGGTCCTCAAGGTCAAAGGTCAAAATTTGGCCTTCTTTTGGGAACAGAATCCATGTTTCTGACAACTAAGATAAAGGCAGATTGATCAAGGATGGTGCTAGGATACCCGGGGTGCTGAGTCTTTTTTAAAGGTTGATAAAAGTCTTTTCCTTGAATCTAAGTGGCAAGAGGGCTCAGAGACCATTGAATGAACCCCTCTCCCCCATCCCATGCTTTAAAATCCCCTCTCCAACAGATCTGACCACTGAGGATCTTGCTTTTGCCTCAGAAGCACTCACAATAACGTCTGAGGCAGCCTGATTATACTTTGGGGAGGGTTTCATTGGTTGGAAGATTCTCCTTCTATCAAGCCTACATCTTTCTCTTTGCAACTGACTTAGCTTCTAGTATGGGTCCTTGGGTCCAGTAGTTACAATAACAAACTACACACACACACACACACATACATACATAGATACACATATATATTCATACATACATACATATATACATACACCCATGTAGACATATCTTATATATAAAATCACAATTATCATAGCTATATATGTATAGCTCTGAGAATATATATATATGTATGACATTTGGACATGTCCTAATTTAAACCCTACAGTGACCATGTTGTCACTAGTATAATACCTGAGTTATCATTATTCCTATTTTACAGCTGTGGAGAGGGAGGCTCAGAGAGGATGTGACTCCTCCTTTCGAGCCTAAGAGCAAATCCTTTTTTCTTCAGTTGCCTGAAGACAGCTATGATGTGTCCCATGAAGTCTTCCCTTCTCCAGAGTAAACATTTTTAATTTTTTCAGATATGGCATCACGATCTTAGGGCCTTCTGCCATCCTGTTGACACTGTCTAGCTGTCAATGTCCTTCCTAAGTGATGACTGGACACATCAGTCTGAGCAGGGCAGACAGAACACAGAAGGACCGTCAGCTTCCCAGTCCTGGACATGAGCTTTCAAAATTGACGTTAGTTTTATGGGCTGCCAGATGAGAAGTTTAGTTGCGTATAACTTGCAGACCAACTGCTATCTAGACACATCTCACACACACCCCACCACTGTATTATATTTGTGAGTTGATTTTTTGGATCCAAGGATAAGACTTTACATTTCTTTCCATTCAATATCCTCTTATTGGATTCAGTCCAGTACCCTAATTTTCGGTATCTTTTTGGCTCTTGACTCCATCCTCCAGTGTATTGACAGTCTCTTCTGAGTTTGGGTCAGCTATAGATTTGAGGACAACTTTCTCCATCCACATCAGTCCTGTGAGGTGGATATTGCAAGTTTGCATGATTAACTTTATTTTACATATGAGGGAACTGAGGCCCAAAGAGAGTTGATGACTTCCTCATTGTTTCAAAGCCGGTATTAGATATAGAATTTGAACCCAGGCCCAGCACTCTATGCACTGTGCCACCTTGCTGCTCCTAAGACTATTAAGTATTAATACAATCCCCAAAAGTTGTGTGCCTTCCCGATATCATACTGTCTTTCCATTAAAATCATTGCAATAGAGATAAGTGACTTGGTTTTCCTTTTTTATGCATCCATACCCAGTCCTGATGATGTAAGGCCAGCCTCTGTGGGCTTCCTCTCCAGGAGACCCTTGTCCATGGCACATACCTGCTTGAGTGGGAGACAGTTAGATGCCCCTTCCCCAGATCTCCACTTCCCACCACTCATTGACCAGGCACCACCACACACCAGTTAGAAATTAAAAGCACAAAAGTTAAAATAAATCAAAACATTTCCGAGGAAATCACATCTCCCTGGCGAAGACTCTTCCATGACCCTGGGAGGCATAATTACCAGGCTGATCAGAGAGCAGTGGATTTCCAGACGTGTTATGGTAACAGAGTTCAGCAGAGGGGCTGATTGACAGCAGGCCTGTGGGAAGGCTGATTCCCTCTGTGAGACAAGTGCAGGTGTTGAGATGGAAGGGAAAGCTGCCGAGGCAGCTCCAGAAAGCCAGGGCCCTGGCATTGTTTGAGTTACAGAATGTAGCAGGGACTCTTCCCAGGCTCCTTCGCTCCCCCTGCTTTCCCTCCTGCATGAATAATTAAAAACAAAACACACGAACAAAACACAAGGTGCGTCTTTCTTTTTCAGACTTAGAATGCAGCATGTTCTGTCCCTTGGCTCTGGTTGGCATCAGGAGCATCTTTTTGTGCCCAATGGGCAGGGAAAAATGGGGGGAATAACTTCAAAGACCTGAGAGGCTTGAGAAGGCCTTCCAGTTCTTTGCCATCTCCCTAAGAGGTCATCCAAAACCAAGTGCTTCAGGCTGAGGACTGCACTCAGAGTGGGACCACTGAAGGAGATGCTGTGGGAAGCCAGTAGGGATGGGCAGAGGAAGATGAGCCATGAGGCAGGGGAGAGAATCTTTCCCAGTATTTCAGGGTGTGGAGTGCTGCCACTCAGTCAACAATCATTTTTCTTTTCTTTCCTCTTTTCTCTTCCTTTCTTTTTCTTTCTTTTTTTCTTTTCCTTCCCTCCTTCCCTCCTTCCCTCCTTCCCTTCCTTCCTTCCTTCCTTCCTTCCTTCCTTCCTTCCTTCCTTCCTTCCTTCCTTCCTTCCTTCCTTTCTTTCTTTCTTCCTTCCTTCCTTCCTTCTCTCATTTTGTGCTCCCTAGGCACCAGGTGGGCTGCTGGGCAGTACAGTGGATAGAGTGCTGGGCCTGGAGTCAGCTAGATGAGTTCAAATCCAGCCTCAGACACATACTAGCAATGTGACCTTGGAGAAGTTGGTTAACCCTATTTGCCTCAATTTCTTCATCTGTCAAATGAGCTGAAGAAGAAAATAGCAAACCATTCCAGTATCTTTGCCAAGAAAACCCCAAATAGGGTCATGAAAGGTTGAACATGACTGTAGGAACTCAGTAACAACATCTATATCTATATCATTTCTATACCTATACCCACATCTGTCATCTATGTCTAGGTCTCTATCATATATACACACATATACATACATACATATATATCCCCATATATATATACCTATGTATATATCTATGCCTATATTAGCCATATCTATATCTATATCCATATCCATTTCCATATCTATATCTGTCTAGTTTGGTCTATAGAGATATACACATATGCATACATTCAAAATTGTACATATATATGTATAAATATGTACATATGTATAATATATACATGTATATGTATTTGTAGAATTGAACTGATTTGAATTAGAATTATCTTAGAACATAAAACATTAGAAATGGAAAGGACTCTAGGACAAAAACCAAAGCATAACATAGCATCAGAGATAGAAGGGACCTTAGGGATCCTCTAGCATAAATCCTCCTTATTTTACAATTGAGATCCAGAGAAGCTAAGTGATTTACCCACATTCATAGAGCTGGTGAGTGTTGGAGCTGTGACTTAAATCCAGGTCTCTGTGAACTCCATCAGTTGCCCATTCTTTCTATCACACCTCCCTGTCTCTTAGGGCCCCAGGATTCCCTGACAGCGATGATTCCATTGGAAAGGGAACCATTACTTTATATGCTTCTGAATCCCCCTGAACCAAGGCAAATAACTCACTTGTCTCAGTTGTCTCAACAAATTTGCCTCAAAGCCTGGGCCTTTCCTTCAGCTTTACATTTGCTTCTGCCCAAGGGGTGCTATCTTTTAGAACAAACTACTGCCATTGTTTTTTGATTACATATGGCCCTTGTAGCAATCACGGGAGGCTGACTTCTTTGGGGACCATGGAATGGCTATAAAGTTTGCCTACTTGTCCATGCAGCAGCCCAGCCCATTTGTATTTGGATAGATTTGTGATTTCATTAGGAAGACCTAAGTCTTCCCTGTTATGGTGAAGAATGCATCCCATCCATGTCTTCTCCATCTAGTGAAGGTCTTTCTTGCCCACAGGTGGAATAGTTTGAAAACAGCTAAGAGTACTAGAGATGTTATGACTTGATAACAGATTGTTAGAGCTAGTTGTGGTCTTAGATGTTAGCATTTGGATGGGACCATAAGAAGTCTCCAAATTGAAGAGATTCTGAAATCTCTTCTCTATCTAACCCATCCTCCCCAGAGGAGTCCATTGAGATCATCCCTCCTGCTTCTGGATGCCATTCTAGACTGGGTGGTAACTCTTCTGTTCTGAAGCATTTCCATGGGGATAGAGTCCCCTAAGCAGTATTCCTGAGTTCTCTGTGCCAGGAAACCCTTCCCTTGTGCTTAAAGTGTCTCTAGCTATCCACCCTCTCCCCCATCTCAACCTTAGCTTTCCTTAAGCCTCCCTTCTCCAAAACCACAAGGGTTTCCAATAACCCAAGATGAGATTCACATCAGATACATCCTAAATGTATGGCCTTCAGCAACGTGACCTTTCCTGTAGAGCCAAGGACAATTCTGATCTAGCTGTCCTTCCCCGTGTGAATCAGATGTGGCTCAATGGAACTTAGACCTCGTATTGTATTTTGGTACTCATAGCTGGTTGGTAATAATTTAATCTCTTCCTGTGTGACAGTGGAGCAGGATCATTCCTCCAAAGACACAAAGCAGCTTGCCACCCACACAGGCAAAGCCTGGAGGGAAGCATCAAAGGAAAGTCATTTGGTTTCTGACAAGGCTCCAATGGACCCTGACTGGAATCATAGTGGGCTCTTCCCTTACTCCCCCACCACCCCCCACTGCCCTGGAATTGCTCTAATAAATGATACTTTGGGCTCTCAGGTTGACATTGGCACTCATCGTGCATTCTTCCTGGAGCTTATAAAACCTTCTCGGTTCCAAAGACGGAACATATTTTGGGGAACAGGTGAATCTGACACCTCAGATGTGCCCGCAGGAGGTGAGGGGGAAACCTCAGGGGAAATGAAACATATGCCCGCAGTGAAGCAAGAACCCAGGGATTGAAAAATTACTTCTTCTTTCCAGAAGGAGTTTTATCCTTCAGAACACTGACAAATGATATTCAGAGATACTCCTTCGATGAAGTCGCTGAGCTCAAATTCAACCCTGGGTGAGGATAATCCTGAGTGATGGCTCAGGGTGTCTAGAGTCCTTTCGTCCAGTGTTACAATACAGATAGAGCAGCAAGGTGGTGCACTGGGCCTGGAGTCAGGAAGACCTGAGTTCAAATCCTGCCTCAGAAATATACTAGCTGTGTGACACTGAGCAAGCCACTTAACCTCTATCTGTCTCAGTTTCCTCATTTGTACAATGAGGATAATAACAGTGCCCACCTCGCAGGGTTGTCATGAGGTTCAAATGAGATAACATTTGTAAAGCACTTAGCACAATGCCTGGTATATAGTAGGGGCTATATAAATGTTAGTTATCACTGTCATCGTCATCATCATTATCATCATCATGGAGCTTATATTCTACCACAGAAGAGTAAAAGGGCACATTAAAGTATGTGCAGAAGAAATATAAAAAGAATGCACATACAAATAAATAAAGAAGAGGTAACTATGTACAGAATAGTTAGGGAGAGGGAGTGTATCATGCAGTGAGTGGTGCTTGAGTTGTGTCTTGTGAGAAAAATGTTATTCTTTAAGGCAGAAGCCAGGATAGAGGGCACTTCAGGCATGATGCACTGCCATCGCAAAGATTAATCATACATGAAGAATAGAGAAGGGGAAAAAACACTAGCTAGGCTAAATCTGAGTCCAGAAGAGAAGAAAATATATAATGTGTTGGAAGGATCAGTGGAGGTCAGATTTTTGATGGGCTTTTAAACCTAATCTTCAGAAATTATATTTTATCCTTGAGACAAGAGAGAGCCACTGGTATTATTGAGTGTTGGACTGACATGGTCCAGTTTGTGCTTAAAGAAAATCTCTTTGACCTTTGAGAACAATGAACTGGAATGGTCCATGGACAGGTAGGGGGCCATGAAGTGGGAAGCTCGTTGTAATAATTGAGACTCAAGAGGATGAGATAAGATGATGGCTCTGTGAGAAGGGAGATGATCAAAGATATGAAATGTTATAATGGTAGAAACTGTACAGCTGGGCACTTTCCAGGTAGAGGATTTTGTGTTTTATTCTAGACACAAGAGGGAGTCATTGAAGATGCTTATGAATTGCCCAGTATGAGGATGTAGGGATGCTTGTACCCATGCAAGATTGTGGTTCTATTGAAGTAAGTAGGAAACTAATGGAGAAAGGAGTGGACAGTTAGCCCCCAAGCTAGCCTTCCTATGTCTGATAGATTTCCTCGTTGATAAACTCTTCTGTCCCCAAGTCTACCTCATTTTGTGATAATTTACATTTTTCTTTTTTTTGGAACTTAGCTTATACCTAAACACAGGCATTTCATTCACAAAGAGGAATTAGTAAAAGGCTTGTGATTTTCTGTCACGTACAATTTCTTTTCTTAAGTGTGCGTTAAATATTAAACAGCAGTAACAAAATTGCCTCTTTTGGGTCTTCTCAAATCTTCCCCATGTTCCTCTGCGTATTTTGAATGTTCTGCTGGCTTTCTTGGCTCTCCCCAGCTCTCCTTTCGGTGCCTTGCTCACAAGCTTACTTTCCGTGATCAGATTTTCTTCAATATTTCAGTACTTCCAGGATCTATCACAAACTGGAACTTCCTCGCCCCTCCATGAGTCAGTCAGCCAACAAGCATTCATCAGGCTCTTCCTGCGTGCCAGGTGCTGCGCTAAATACTGGGAATGCAGCTGCAAGCAGAAAACAGACACCCCCTTCCCTCAGGGCGCTTACGCTTTAATGGGGGAAGATACTACAGGGAAGGGAGCTGAAAAGGGGACACTGGGTGACGACACCTGACAACATCTGTAGAGGAAGTCCTGCAGTATAGGGGAGAATGAGACATGGCTAGCCTGGCTCAGTGAACAGAGCGCCGGCCCTGGCGTTAGGGAGACTCCTCTTCCTGAGTTCAAATCTGCCCTTAGACGCTTACTAGCAGTATGACCCTGGACAAGTCATTTAGCCCTGTTTGCCTCGGTTTTCTCATCTGTAAAAAGAGCTGGAGAAAGAAATAGTAACCCCAAATGGGGCCACAGAGAGTCAGACACACCTGAAAATGACTGGACAGCAACAAGGCCCCGGGGCCCTCCTGAGATGGAAGTTCCGGTCAGAGGGAGAGGCCACAGGGTAGAAAGTCTTCTGTTGGCTGGAGACAGCTTCCAGGGCAAAGAGTTTTTTGCATGGTTGCTGTGTGTTCTTCATTCTTGAAAAGAACAAGGACATTAGGAAAGTGATGCCATGACATGTAGGTGACTTGGATTTAAGTGAGGCAGGGCTGTGAAAAGTCACCAGTACTTTCTCCTTTGGAGCCATCCGGGTCCACCGGCCAGATATTGATCAGGAGACTGAAGATGGACCCGGATGTAGTGGAGGACCTTGAACTTTTTAAGCTAAGGTCTTTCCCAGGTCTCAGTTAGTCTGAGGCGATGCCATTCAGTGATTAAGGCTAGGTAAGAAGTGGGGCAGAGAATGGCCTCTTTATCTAGTTAAAAAAAAATCGATCTGGACCTGGTAGAGAAAATGCTGAGTGCAGTTGGGGGCGGGGGAATTGAGAATCACAGTAATGATAGCTGACATTTATATAGTGTTTTGAGGTCTCCAAAGCACTTTACAAATTATTCATTTAAAGACAATCTCCTCTCTATAAATAACTAAGTGACTGGGAAGCATGGTTCAATGGAATAAACCCTCATTTGGAGTCAAATCCTGACTGTGACCTACTGCAAGTCACTTCCTGTCTCCAGGACTCAGTTTCCTTGTCTGTAAAATGATCATCTAAGATCCCATCTGTTTCTAAATTTGTGATCCTCCGATAGGTCTTGAGGCTTTCCATGACTAAACAGAGCTAATCTAGTGGTGAACCTCACTGAACTAAACTGAGTAGGCCCTTAGGTCACAGACACGGAGTCCATCCATCTAGTTTGTGGTCTGCCGGCATAGTTTCCAAAAGTCCAGGGTCATACCCCCTGTGCCATGAGACATTAGAAGAGCAGGGAGACCCTAGAATCACAGACTTAGAAATGCAAGGATCTTTAGTGACCATCTAGTTGAACATAAGAAAAGAGTTGAGATCTTAGGAAGGGAAATGTCTGGCCCAGGGTCACACAGATATTATCAGAATTAGAATCTGAATCCAGAACCACTGCCTCCAGAATTAGACTTCTTTTCACCAGAGAATTAAAATCAGGGATGTATTGGAGCGGAATCTAACCAGCTAGCTGATTGTTCAGTTTCTAGTATGAGCATTTATACCTTCTAAATTGGCAATAGTTACAAATCAAGGCTTGATTTATTGTTTCATTGATTGTCTAGACTTGAGAAAGTAGTAGAGAAAATTTAATTCAGATTTAACAAAAAGAGCATCTTACATTTTTGTTCCTGGAGAGCTGGTTATCAACATTTACCAGCATGCCACTCGTTAAATGGCATGCTATCTTCCAGCTAGAAAGAAAAAATCCAAAGCTAGATAAGTCGTCTGTGTATTTGAGTGCTGGTTGTGTGCTCTAGGCTAAGCGCTGGAAGAGGATACAAAAGAAACAGATGACCCGGTGGGTCCTTGGCCTCATGGAGCTTACTCTCTGTTGGGAAAGACAAGACTGCATGCCATGGAACAGCAGAATACTACACTCATCTGATCCCCATCACATGAGACATACTATAGTTGCTGTCAGAGTTTGAAGAAGGGGGCAATCCCTCCGTATAAGGCTCTTTGACTGTTTCCAGTGGTTGCTGTGTACATTCTCTCTTTGGGAATTATGTCTCAGCAGAAATCCATTCACAAAGAATGGGATCAGAAATAGTATTTCAGCTTCCTGGCAGTCTGGATTTCAGCCCTTCTTGGAGGCTGAACTGGCTCTTCCAGACTTGTCTGTCAACCTGATGAGGAGGAAGGAGTGGGGGAGCGTGGGGAGTGAGAGAGGCACATACACAGCTTGAGCTCTGAGCTATGGCCCAGTTGGAGGATTTTGTTCTGGTCTTCTGTCTTTTGTTCACCATCTTTTCTTCACTGTAGAACTAGGAAGGGATGATACAGACCCTCTTTCACTGTTGCCATTGGGTTTATGGATAAGGCAAGGAAAAGGATTATGGGAATTTAGAGGTCAGAACTGAAAGGTCTTCAGGGATCATTCATTTGATACTCATCCAAGAAATATTTATTAAATGCTGATTTCTTTGGAGTCCTGAGTTGAGTAGAAGGGGAGATAAGTTTTCTAAGTGGTATACTATGGACTTGGGGTCAGGAAGACCTGGCTTCACCACCTGCCTTCCACTTTCACCTTTCTGTGCCTCAGTTTCCTCATTTGTAAAATGGGGATGGTCATAGCAATTGACCTCATTGGGTTATTGTAAGAATCAAGTGATAAAATGTATGCCAAGCATGCTTATAAGATGCTATATAAAATTATAATTATTGTCATGAGAAGCAGCAAGGCCTATGCTTACTTCAGAGCTGGAGGACCTGGGTTCAGGTTCTACCTTTGACACATATTGGTTGTGTGACCGTGAGCAAATTGTTTAACCCACTGGTGTTCTGGAACCTCTAAGATTATATATTTTTACAATGCTGATCAGCATTGGCTGTCATTCTTATTCTCATCCCTGCCCTGATGGAATTTGTGGTGTAGTAGGGGGTAGTGGGGAAGGGAGATTCTCTGGGGAGGAAATTGAGGCCCAGAATGGTAAAAGGTCACAGAGATAGTGTGTATCCTGCTCCAGTCTCCTGGGCCTAATCCAATGCTCTTTGAAGTCTCCTGGGTTCACTGCCTCCCCACTCAAGACCCTGCAGGAATGTTTAATTCTTCTCTAATCTGTATTTTCTTTTGTCCCTCTCTCTGGTCTTCTCTCCCAGCAGAGATTATTGTGGAGCCAGAGATAAGGAGGGGATCAAGCATCTCAGGAGGAGTCAGCAATCTAGCGCCCCAGGAGCCAAGGAAGTGTCTTCCGGAATATCCTTGGAGCTGAACAAGGTGGGTTGGAGACAAGTTCTGGAAACCTTTGTTTATTTGGCTGAGTCTCATTTCTTGCCAGGGAGAGATGGTGGTCTCTCTGTCTGTGACATGGGCATCTCCCTACTTCCTGCCGTATCACGCTGAGGGTTTGATTTGCTGGCTCATTGTGGGGATGGGGGCAGGATTGGAGGAGTTTCCCTCTTCTGAGAACTGGACCTTCTGAGGAGCTCTGCCAGCATGTGATTGGTCTGTCTTAGAATTCTCATGAAGACTGACTCCTCTTAAGAGCCTTCACTTTCCAGGAAGCAAAGGCTTGGAGAGAACAGTGTTCTGTTTTGTTGTGGAGAGGCAGCATGGGAACTATGGGGAATAGATGGTTGTACTTTGAGTCAGAGTGACCTGGATTCAGATCCTGCCCTTGGCCCTTATAGTGACCCTGGGCAAAACCCTGAACCTCTTCTTCCTCATTTTCAAATTGGGGATAATGCTCATCCTTCCTCGAATGAGATAGTTCCTGGAAAGGACTGAGTGCTGATTTTAAAATGCTCTACAGATAAGGATCATCTGTTATTCTAATGGGAGTGGGAGGGTATTCTCCCACTGGAGCCTCCATCAGAGGATGGGGGCGTTGGGTTCATCCCCATGTGACTTGGGTGACTGAGTAGGCTGCCCTCTTCCTCTCCACCTTGGGAACTGAACCCCTGCTCCTAGGTTTGGTCTGTGGTCCTGTCCTGGTACCAAACAGGGAACATTTGTTGGGGGTGATTCTGTAAATTCTGTAAGTTGGTCTGAATTGGCAGGAGTTTCCTCTGTCCTTCACATCTCAGACAGGACAAAAAAAAATAAATAAATCAGAAATGCAACAGACATATTTTACCAGGGAGAAATGGCTTGTACACAGATAAGTAAATAAATACCCCAAACAGAGAGACTAAATGTAGAGGGATTTGAGGGCACTAATGACTGGAAGGAATCAGAAAAGAGCCTTATGTAGGAGATAGCAGCTGGGTGGTGCAGTGGATAGGGAACTGGGCCTGGAATCAGAAAGACCTGAATTCAAATCCAACTTCAGATGCTTACTAGCTGTGTGACCCTGGGCAAGTCACCTAACCCTGTTTTGCTCAGCTTCCTCATCGGCAGAGTGAGTCCTATGACTGTTATTTCACAGGCTCCTAGGATCCTAGAATTAGAGCTACACCTCAGAGGATGGGCAGTCCAACCTCCTCATTTAGAGATGAGAAAACTGAGGACCATGGTTTTATGCTGGGGAAGTCCAGCCTGGAGAGTGATCGCTAGCTGACGTTTCCAGGACATATAGAACTGTCTCCAGCTGGGATTTCCTTCCCTCCACTATCACCTTGCCAGCTTTCCACATCATACCTGCTGTCCTTCTCCCTTCCATTTCTGGAACCATCAACTCTGTTACTAGTTCTTTAAAATACAAGTTCTCTACTTTTTTAAAAATTGCTATTTCTTTTTAGCATTCTTTTCTTTTTAAATTTTGAGTTCCAAATTCTCTCCCTCTCCCACCCACTGAGAAGAGTTCTCCTCCTTTTTTATGCATCATGGACTCCATTAACAGTTGAGGCTGCAGAGTCAGCACCTCTCAGAATAATGTTTTTAAATACTTGTAATTAATAATAATGATGATAGCAGCAGTAATTAAAATAATACGGACTATTGTTTACCTAGCACTTTAAGATCCACAAAGCACTTTACAGATATTAGCTAATTTTTATACTCAATACAACCTTGTGGGGGTAGGTGCTCTTCTTAGCCTTATTTTACAGATGAGGAAACTGAGGCACAGAAAGGCTAAGTGTTTTGCTCGGAGTCACCTGACTAGTAAAGGTCTATGTCAGGACTAGAACTCAGGTCCTACTGATTCCAAATCTAATGCTGTATCCACTGTACCATCTAGATGCCTACGCAGACTTATGAAGGAAACAATTACATATTGAAATATTTACCAAAATGTTAAAAAAAATCTGGATCCCAGATTAAGAAGCACTGCTTAAAGAGTGGGTCAGTCTGTTACTCTTGTCACTATCCTGTACCTCTCCAAGTGAGAATACCGCCCCCTCCCCGGCTGCTGCCGCGTTATATTTATTGTCTCCCCGGAGGGAAGGGTTTGTTGTTGATTTTATATTTATATCCCCAGCGCTGAGTGAACATAATAAGCACGTTTTTTATTCATCGATTTATTTAGTCATTCATTCACTCACTCATATATCAATCCATTTATTTCTTTTTTTCCATTCATTTATTCAGAGAGAAGGGACTTGCTTAAAGTCACAGGTGTAGGGTCAGAAGTGGGATTCATTCGTATGCCAGGTCACCAGACTCTGGAATTTGGGCTACCCTTAATGGCACCACACTGAGGAGGGGAAAAAATAAAACTCATTTATAAATCTCAAAGCTATCGAGAGGCCTGCAGTTGTTGCCAGGTTAATGGAAGCTGTGCTTTGCTGGCCAGTGTCCTCATCTTCTGAGCTCCTGGGTGTGCATCTGGGCCCTGGTCAGTGATTTCAGGACCCAGTGGAAGGCTAATGGGAGCACGGGGCTCTCAGCAGGGAGACATGCTGGTAATGAACAGGACACCTGCTGTTTCTCACAATGCCCTCCCAGCCTCAGATAAGGCAGGATGCAGACGGGGGCCAGTGCAGACAGCAGACAGGCACGTGTGGTGGAGGGGCCTGTTCTATTTCTGCCCCAAGATAATTGTCTGCATCTCCTAGCCAGCGCAAAGGTTTCCACTCCTGTATTCACAATCCCCTTTATAGCGTTCAACCTCATCCCCTTGGGAAGCAGTCAAGATATCCCTGCGTGGAGAGGACATTGTTTCCCTAATCTGGGAAAGGAACTGAAGAGAGACCAGGGGGTCCCACTTTGCCAGAGATTTGTTCTGGACTCCCCTCCTCCCTCCCCGCCCTAGCCCCCAGTGCCCCCACTGAGGCTCCCTCCCATTTACACTGTATCTTGTGTGGACAATTGTTTCCCTATTGGCTCCTTCATTCGTATAGAAACTCCCTGAATTTGGCCATACATTGTGTCCTCAGCTTTTAACCAGGGCCTGGTATATAGTAGGGGCTTAATAAATGCTTACTAACTAACTGATTGATTGACTCTGAGACCTTTCTGCAAGGGATCTTTCTCCAGAGGGCCAGATTGGGAGGCAAAGTGCCAATATTCTTGAAATGAAGAAAGCCAGAAAGTGTTATGGTGCCCAGCTGTTCCTTCAGGAAAGGGCTCCTTGGAACTGGTCGAGAAACAGAGTGCTCTGCAGTACCCAGAAAATAGTTAAGTCTTTTAGGTTACACAAGAAACATGATGTGACTAATAAGTAGTGTGTGTGTGTGTGTGTGTATTTTTTTCTTTTAAAGACAGTCATGCCATGCTGGGTACCTTCATTCCTCCCCCCAAAACTTTCAGTTCCTTTTTGGTTATTATCTTTCCCGTTAGAATGTTAGAACCTTGAAGGCAGGAACTGCCTTGTCATCTTTTTGCTTGTTTTTTGTATCCCCAGTGCCTGGGCCTCTCTTCCTCCCTCCCTCCCTCCCTTCCTTCCTTCCTTCCTTCCTTCCTTCCTTCCTTCCTTCCTTCCTTCCTTCCTTCCTTTCTTCTTTTCTCCCTTCCTCTCTTCCTTCATCTCTCCTTCCTTCCTTCCTTCCTTCCTTCCTTCCTTCCTTCCTTCCTTCCTTTCTTCTTTTCTCCCTTCCTCTCTTCCTTCATCTCTCCTTCCTTCCTTCCTTCCTTCCTTCCTTCCTTCCTTCCTTCCTTCCTCTCCTCCCTTCCTTCCTTCCTTCCCTTCCTTCCTTCCTTCCTTCCTTCCTTCCTTCCTTCCTTCCTTTCTTTCTTCTTTTCTCCCTTCCTCTCTTCCTTCATCTCTCCTTCCTTCCTTCCTTCCTTCCTTCCTTCCTTCCTTTCTTCTTTTCTCCCTTCCTCTCTTCCTTCATCTCTCCTTCCTTCCTTCCTTCCTTCCTTTCTTCCTTCCTTCCTTCCTTCCTCCCTTCCTTTTTCCTTCCTTCCTTCCTTCCTTCCTTCTTTTCTCCCTTCCTCTCTTCCTTCATCTCTCCTTCCTTCCTTCCTTCCTTCCTCCCTTCCTTCCTTCCTTCCTTTCTTCTTTTCTCCCTTCCTCTCTTCCTTCATCTCTCCTTCCTTCCTTCCTTCCTTCCTCCCTTCCTTCCTTCCTTCCTTCCTTCCTTCCTTCCTTTCTTCCTTCCTTTCTTCTTTTCTCCCTTCCTCTCTTCCTTCATCTCTCCTTCCTCCTCCTTCCTTCCTTCCTTCCTTCCTTCCTTCCTTCCTCCCTCCCTCCCTCCCTTCCTTCCTTCCTTCCTTCCTTCCTTCCTTCCTTCCTTTCTTTCTTCTTTTCTCCCTTCCTCTCTTCCTTCATCTCTCCTTCCTTCCTTCCTTCCTTCCTTCCTTCCTTCCTCCCTCCCTTCCTTCCTTCCTTCCTTCCTTCCTTCCTTCCTTTCTTCTTTTCTCCCTTCCTCTCTTCCTTCATCTCTCCTTCCTTCCTTCCTTCCTTCCTCCCTCCCTTCCTTCCTTCCTTCCTTCCTTCCTTCCTTCCTTCCTTCCTTTCTTCTTTTCTCCCTTCCTCTCTTCCTTCATCTCTCCTTCCTTCGTTCCTTCCTTCCTTTCTTCCTTCCTTCCTTCCTTCCTCCCTTCCTTTTTTCCTTCCTTCCTTCCTTCCTTCCTTCTTTTCTCCCTTCCTCTCTTCCTTCATCTCTCCTTCCTTCCTTCCTTCCTTCCTTCCTCCCTTCCTTCCTTCCTTCCTTTCTTCTTTTCTCCCTTCCTCTCTTCCTTCATCTCTCCTTCCTTCCTTCCTTCCTCCCTTCCTTCCTTCCTTCCTTCCTTCCTTCCTTCCTTCCTTCCTTCCTTCCTTCCTTCCTTCCTTCCTTTCTTCTTTTCTCCCTTCCTCTCTTCCTTCATCTCTCCTTCCCTCCCTCCCTTTCTCCCTCCCTCCTTTCCCTTCCTTCCTCCCTCCCTTCCTACATGAAGCCTTTCTGGATTTTCCTGTTTGTTTCCTGTTTTGTCTTTCACTCTTGAAATTAATTTCATTTTACTTTTGTTCAATGAGCAAAAATTATTTTTTACCTCATTTTTACCTCATTCTCCCTCTTCATTGGAAAGAAATAAAAAAGCAGAACCCTTGTAACAAATATGCACATTCTAGTAAAAAAACTTCCCACACAGGTCACGTCTGTCACCTCCCACTTGGGAGGATTGGGGAGAGAGCATGCTTCCTCACTGGTACTGTGGAATCATTGCACTGACCAGAATGCTTAAGTCTTTCAAAGATTTTTGTCTTGTACGATGTCGATACAGTAATATAAATTGTTCTGATTTTTCTTACTTGATTCTGCATCAGTTCATGTAAATCTTCCTGAGTTTCTCCAAACCAATCCTTTCCTCATTCCTCCTGACACTATCGCATTCCATTATATTCACATATCATACCTTATGCAACCATCCCCCCAGTTGAAGGGAAGCCTTTAATTTCCTGTTCTTTGGCACCACCAAAAGAGCTGCTGTACATGTCCCTTTGGGGAACAGGCCTATAGTTCCCTTCCCTGAAGTTATTTTGTGTTTGCTACGTGTGTCCATACTCTTTATCAACCCATGATGGTAAGCCTCTTGAAGGCAGGGGCTGTCTTATTATCTTTGTCTCCTCCCACCCCTGAGTGCCTAGTACAACACCTGGCACTTTACAAGCACTTTAAAAATACACATTTATTGATGGTGTTTTCCTTCATTCCAAACGCCCCTTGGCTGTTTCCAGAAGCTGTGCTGTGCTCAGTACTGCCTGCCTTTACTCCTGTGCTTGTGTTTTTGGGCAGATGCTTCTCTGGAGACCTAAACGAAGGGGGAAACCATTCAAGTAAACTAAGCCTTGCAGTGCCCGCATCTAATTATGTTCACCCTTCCCAGAAAAGTAGTTTAAAGGCTAGTGGGGAAGTCAAGCTGCCTACTGTTTTTTAATCATTCTCCTCCATCCTTAGGCTGCTTGCAGAGTATTTGCCTGTCTCACCCCTATTGAGATCCAACAGTTTGAAGGCTGGCAGTGGGGAGGCTGCAGAGAAGGACAGACAGATAAAGCAGAGAGTCCTGTCCTGCTGAGAGCCAGAGATATTAATATTCACAGACAAGGTGCTGGCCGATCCAGCTGAAAGCCCTGAGGGAGGAGAAAGGGGCCTAGGGAGAGGAGAGCTGAGGCCCAGGCATTGTCCATTCCTCCCAGGTGTAGGTAGATCTCAGTGCACCCTTGTGGAAGGGAGCTTGAGAAACTAGGACTTTATCAGGATTTGTATTCCCAACCTGATGGAGGTTAAACATTAGAATCACAAAATATCTAGGCTGGAAGGGACCATAGAACATAGAATGTTAGAGTTATGAAGGTCCTTAGAATGTTTAGAGTTGCAACTGGAAGGGATCCTAATATGTAACATATGAGAGCTGAAAAAGGCTTTAGAACACATAATATTAGAGCTATCAGATCTTAAAAACACAGAAAGTAGAGAAGCAGCACAGAAAATTGAAATTCAGAACCAGAAGGGACCTTAAAACTTAAAACATGGAATATTAGAGCTGGACCTGGACACATAACATTGTAGATCTTGAAGGGACCTTAGGACCTAGAATTGAATATGAGAATTGGAAGGGACCTTAGAACTTACACATGGATTTTAGACTGGAAGAGACCTGAGAACATAAAACACTAGAGTAAGAAAGAACCTTAGAACTTAGAACAGAATTTTAGAAGTGGAAGGAAACTTAGAACTTAGAATGTTGGAATTGAACTGTCCCTGGATTCTCATCTTTTAAGGCTTAGCTTCTTTGAGTCTAGGCTCTAATTCCTACCCATCATCAGTATCTGGGTCCTTTCCCCTCCATTCCCTAGCTAGAGTTTCTTTCTCACCTTTCTACTTGGACTTGTGCCATCTGTACACTGCTTAGAACCTTGGCTGACCTCCCAGGCCCTTAGAACCACATGTCCATCTGTAAATGAACTCCTTGAACTTTAGATTCTTAGGGTGATAGGTCTAGATCTAGAGCTGAGCGGGGATGTTAAAGGCCATCAAGTTCAGTCCTCTCATTTTAGGGATGAGGAAATTAAGGTACTCTTTGGTTAAGTGACTTATCCAGGACATAAAACTCCTAAGTGTCTGGGTCAGAATTTGAATACAGGGCTTTCAGGGCCTTCATTTCCATTCCTGGTACATGAGTAGTTGTCACCATCCTTACTGACCTCCTCCTGGTGCTTACCCTTTGTTGTCTTTTTTGTCTGTTCTCTTAATTAATGTCAGATCACTGTTACATAAGAACACATTTGGTCCTGGCCTCTACTGGCCTTTGAACACACAGATCCCTATTGAAAGAAGATTCCTTGTGGGGGCTACTTTCCTTGAATTGAGTGTTAGGGCTTGTATGGACCTCAAATACCTTCTTGTCCAACTCTCTCATCTGACAATTTACATCAATATCACCTCCCGTTACTTTCTCCTGCTTGACAGTAGTAGTGGTGGTGGTGGTGGTGGTGGTGGTAGTAGCAGTAGCAGCAGTAGTAGTAGTTGCTAAGGTCATGGTTCAGACTTCCTTTGGGACCAGTTCACCTGTCTATGTTCCTTGGTTCCTTTCTGCATTCCTGTCTTATAGAACTGGTCTTTGTGCCCCATGGAAGGCTATGAAAGAGAGTATGAGCTTAGCAGCTTATCTGGTCTCCACTACTCCCAATGTTAACTCATTTCTTAAGGCCCGTGAAGGCTAGATTAATAGCACTGTTTACCCATAGAAAGGAAGCAGCATGGTGTGCAGTGCAGAGAGCTCAGCTTTGTCTTCAGAGGCCCTAAGGCAAGTTCCAGGGCTGTTCCTTAGTATTTTTGTGGACAGTTTCCTCTCCTGTCAAATGAGGGCGGTTACATTAGATGTTCTTTAAAGATTTTTTTTCAGCTATAAAATCTTTAAGCCTATAAACTCACATAGCTCTTAGTTCACACTTCTTCCTGGATTCTTTCAAGTCCCAGCTAAAATCCTACCTTTCCCAATGCTAGGGACCTTCTCCCTGGTGATCATTTTCAATTTTCCCTGCCTTTGTCATGTTTGGAAAAGGTGTTGTCTTCTCCATCAGGCTGTGACCTCCTTAGGGCAGGCTGTCTTTGGCCTTTGGATGTCCAGCACTTAGCAGAGTTTCTGGCACATTGTAGGTATTTAATAAATGTTTATTGGCTGAGTGACTGACTCAGTATGTGTAATAGTGATCTGTTTTATCTCCTTACTAGATTAGAAAGTCTGTGAGGACAAGGGTGGTTTCTTATTGAAACAATACCCATTTCCCTTCCCTTCATATTGTAATTTAATAAATACTGATTTTTTTTTGTCTAGACCTGTACTTTCTTCCAAATGGGATACTCCTTGTAGAGGAAACTCTTTATATATATATACACACATACATACACCTATATATACCTATATATCAAAGGCTTTATATATATACCCATATATATATCCTTATATATATACACCTATATATACCTATATATCAAAGGCAGGATTTGAACATAGGTCCTTATAACTCCAAAGTCATTCGGTCACACTAGGATCATCACATAGCCAGCCTTCACATAGCATGTTAAGGTTTGTGGGTACTTCACCAACATTTTCTCATTTACTCCTCACAACAACACCATGAGGTAGATACAACAGATGTGATCATACCCATTTAAGAGATGAAGAATCTGAATCTCCGAGTGCTAAAGAACCTTGTTCTACGACTGGAAACACATAGCCAAGCCAAGTCAAGCCAACAAGTGTTTATGAAGTGTCCACATATCCTGTTTCAGTGATAGAGACAAAATTTAAACTGTACTTACCCTCAAAAAACTTGCATTGCATTAGGAGGAAACAACATCACAGTCATTTCACTGTAATAATCTCAGGGGTAATACCCACCAGGAGAATTTGAACTCAGGTCTTTCCCGATTCCAAGTCCAGCTTTCTTTTCACTGTACTCCACTGCCTCTCTAGATACATTGTCCAAAGGTAGTAGTCCTGATGAACCTCCTAATCACAGCTCTATGTAGTCCTCCTGTGGTGCCATCCTTGGAGGGCAGGGAAAGACGAAACAATCTTCCTCTTCCTTGTTATGGATTCCCACGTTTGCCCTTGTTACCGTGTTCCAAGGTAAGTCAGGGAACACGAAGTTTAAAGACTTTTTTTTAAATAATGCACCTGTTATCCTGCTCCATAATTCAGCCAAATATCCTTCCTGACTCACCCTGGTCTGGGCCCCTGGCTCATTTGTAAGTCCTACCATCATCCAGATCCTCTTTATGGCCCTTTCCTGGACATTTTCCATCCTAGCTATCTTTTTTCCCCTCTAACTTAGGCTTTAAATTTGTACAAGATGCCGTTAAGAATAAATCACTCTGAGAGCTCAGTCCCACAGCCAGATCCCAGCTATACATGATAAGAATGTGAGCGGATGGAATTTTTCCCCTCCTAGAAATGTTCCATTTGTCTTTCATTATTTGGTGAGAAAGTAACATATCTTTCTGTGTCCTTGAAATCAAAAGTTTCTCCTCCATGAACATCAGTCATAAGACTATTTCATATCCCTACATCTGAAGCTGAAGGTCATCTGATCCAGATCCCTTATTTTACAGATGAGTCAACTGAGGCCTGGAACAGTTGGTCAACAGATTTGACCAGACATCACACAGGTCATAAATTTCAAAGCAAAGATTCACACCCTACTTCTCCATGTCTACCAGTCTTCCCATTACACCATGCTGCCTTCTTGAAAGCAGAGACTTTCCTTTGTAGTTACATTAGTTTAATTACAGGTCAGTTCTCCAAATTCAGTGTTCCATTTCCTACCTCCTTGCTTTTGCACAAGTTTGTCCCTCATGCCTGGTCCATATATCCTTCACACATGTCTTAGAATTTCAGCTTTCTTCAAGATTCAACTCATGTACTATCTCATTTGGAAAGCTTTTCCCAATTCCATTAGCTGCTGGTGCTCTCTCAGTACTACTCAAGTTGTCACCTATGTATTTTTGTACATGCTGTTTCCTCCCAATAGAATACAAGTTCCTAGAGTGCAGGTATAATTTAATTTTTGTCTCTGTATCATTGGACTCCAGTACGGTATATGGCAAATAGTGCAGTAGATGATTAATCCGTGCTCATTGGACTAGATCGGCTCTGTTTCCAGCTCATGACTTGCTCCTGTAGAGAGAATATGTGAAAGCCTAGGTCACTTTCTAGGCTAAACTGGACCCAGATTGCTAGATTTGGTCACTGGGTCTACTGTCAAATAGCGTGTGTTCTAAAGTCGATCCCTTTGGCTTCATCACCCAGTTAATCAACAAACATTCGTTAAGTGTTTCCTGTGCACCAGATACTGTGGGGAACACTGGGGACACAAAGAAAGACAGTGGACAACCGTCCCTGCCCTCAGTGAGCATCCATCCTAATGGGGGAGGCACAACCTAGAGATAACTAAGAATAAGACAAGATGTAGGAAGAATATCTGAAAAGGGGAAGGCATCAGCAGCTGGGAGACCTGGGGCCAGCTGCCTGCCAAAGATGGGACTGGAGCTGAATCTTGAAGGAAGCCGGGGAGATAGAGGTGGAGGGGAGAGAGCAGAGCATAGCAAGCATGGGATAAGGCCCATGCAAAGGATTGGGATCCCACTGTGCCCTTACTGAAGCAACGTGGCATGGTAGTGAGAGTGGAGGGTCTGAAGACAGAGGACCTGGATTCGAACCTTTGACAAATCACTCCTCTCTGATCTCTACTTCCTCAAGTGCAAAATGAGGGGGTTGCATTAGATGACATCCAAGATCTAAAGGCCCTTCAGGCACTAAGTATGTGACTTTATTATGCAGAAAGCTACACCTGAAATAGGTCCACGAAAGGAAGGAAGGAAGGAAGGAAAGAGGGAGGGAGGGAAGGAAGGAAGGAAGGAAGGAAGGAAGGAAGGAAGGAAGGAAGGAAGGAAGGAAGGAAGGGAGGGAGGAAGGAAAGGAGAAGGGGAGAGGGGGAGAAAGGGAGCAAGTATTTAAGTACCTGCTGCATGCCCAGTGCTGTGCTAAGCATTTTACAAATATACCTCATTTGACCCTCACGACTCCCCTAGTGGGTAAGTGCTATCATTATTCCCATTTTTCATTTGAGGAAACTGAGGCAGACAGAGGTTAAGTGACTTGCCCAGGACCACACAGCTAGTAAGTATCTGAGGTCACATTTGAACCCGGAGCACTCTCCATTATACCACACTGCTAGGACTCTCTCTAGTGATTCAAAGGGGACTGCTGTGCCTCTGGCCCCCAAAGACTTTACCTTAGTGAACTCCAAGGTAAGAGCCCCCCTGCCTTGTGCCCCCCTGCCAAGGCTGCTCCATCCGGGACTCTGAGCTCACCCCTCCCATCCGCTTTTCCTCTCTCCCTGCTTTGCTCTCTCCATCTCTTCTCCCCTCCCTTTCAATGATAGAGTGTCTGGGGCTGCCGCCACCACTCTAATTAAAAATCTCATAAATAGCCTGAGATAAGGATCCTAAGGTTTTGTTTTTTACTTCTACAGAGACTCCCTGGAGATTCTTTTAGGTAGGAAATGGAGCTCCCAAAGCCGAGATTTTCCCCCAGACTTCAAACGAAGGCCGCCGCGGGGCTTCTTAGGAATGCCACATCTGTTTAAGCTAAACTTTGCAAAACCAAGCAGCTAGGAAGGGGGATGGGGAGGGAATAGGGAGCAACGTATACGTTTCTACTTCTTCTAGGCATGGCCTGCCTTGCCTTACTTTTTTCTCTTTGGACCCAAGACCTGCATCCCCAAATACTCCCAAAGACAAAGTGATAAGCTTCTAGTCTGTGGGACCCCAGTATTAGCCAGAAGCCCCAAATTTAAAGGATCAGGGGAAAAGGCTAGGTATCGTTTCCTTAATCGGCTTGGACATGGTCTAATTTTTTTCGCCTTTAAACTATCAAATGAAAAAACCTTTTCTGTAACCTCTGGCGTCTTGCTTGAGTGACTCCAGGATGTCAGGAAGCTGAGGGAGACAGCTGAGCTGGAACTAGGGATACCTGGGGGCTGCTGGGTGAAGCTTCCTCTTGAGATCAGGCTTTGTTCCCTTCCACTGCTCAGAAGGTTTTTGGTTTCTTAAACTGTTCTCTCAAGAGGTGGATCATAGATCTAGGGACTTCAGAGGCCATCTGCCTTCCCTCGTAGTAGGTTCCTGGGACAGATAAAGCATCAGCAATTGTCTATCTATCCTTGTCCTTTTCATGCTGTGTGACACTTTCTTGGATATCTTTCTATACCCCTAGATGCCCTCCATGTCCACTCCCATTCCTGGAGATTTGAATAGTGCACCCATTGCCTCAAGCTCTTTTAAAATAAATTTTAGTGATATCATTTGTTTTCACTTTCCTTTCATTTTCTGATGAATCCTTTCCCCTCTCTTACCCAGAGAACCATCCCTTATTACAAAGAAAAGGGGCTTGGGGCGGGGGGGGGGGGGGGGGGGCTTCGGGATAGAGGGAATACTAGAAGAAGAGGAGAAGTCGATGACCCAAGCTAACTCATGGTAAGTCTGACTGTACCGGAATGATCCAGACCCATGTCCTCCCTCCAGGGGGTTCACTGTTGCATCTCATTTCTAGGACTAAATTTGATCATTGCTCTTTAGCATTGTGCTCGGCATATAGTAGGTACTCAAGGTTTATTGACTGACTATTGATTGAGGATTGCACAGCATTCAGGTTTTTCTTCCCCTTTATTCTTTCGGTTTATATTATCACAGTTACTGTGTACATTGTTTTCCTGGGACTGCTTACTCTGCATCAAGTCATATAATTCTTCCCGTGCCTCTCTTCACATTCATTTTTCTTAGGTCAGAGTAATACTTGTTCACCTGCAGTAATTTGTTTAATCGTTTTCCTGATTTATGTCCTGCCCCCAAAGTCCTAACCTTGTGTCTTACCACTTGTTTTGACTGATCGTGCTGGGGTTGAATGAGGTGTGAACCAGATTTCCCTTTCTAGCCTTTGGAGACAACATCTCCACAATGGCCCCTTCAGCAACGTTGGGAAGGATGACAATTGGATCTGTTCCCTAATTAGACCAATGTAATGTGTTTGGGGATGGTACTGAAGAAATGGGGAGGAGGGAGGAAAGGAGGGACACACAGAGAAGGGAGGAAAGGGGAAGGGAAGGGAAGGGAAGGGAAGGGAAGGGAAGGGAAGGGAAGGGAAGGGAAGGGAAGGGGAGGAGAGGGGATAGAAGGGGAGGGGAGGGGAGGAGAGGGAAAGGGAGGGGAGAGAAGAGGAGGGGAGGGGAGGGGAGGAGAGGGAAGGGCAGGGGAGGGGAGGGGAGAAGAGTTTTGCTGTTTTAAAAACGTTAAATATTTTTATTTATATGCTTAGTTTTCATTCATTAGCAACTAAAGAGTGATGTCAAAAATCTCAAATGACAGGAGCATGTTATGGAATGGGAAGAGCATGGTTCTGGAGTCACAAGTACCCAGTCATTGACTATCTATGTGTCTCTTAATTTCCCTGTTTCCTCATCTGTAAAATGGGTAGACTAGACTCGTTGGCTCCCGAGGTCCCTTCCATGTCTAGGGCTATGCTCTCACCTTGACACCTATTAGCTGGGACACCACAGGTAACCAGCGTGACCTTCCTGGGGCTGAGTTTCTCATCTGTGACTGATGGGGTTGAATAAGAGGGCCTTTGAGATCCCTCCAGGTCTAGAGCTATCATCTTATGGGAAAAGTGCGATTAACAGATAAATGTTGGAAGTTTAATGATGCTCTGGAATAAGCCACATTGGGCCACTTGCCGTAGAGAGAATTCTTTCTCAGGTACAACTTGCGGTGGGTGGGGCACAAAGGCTCCTTTTAGGTGTGATATCTTTAGAATGATAATAGTGCCTACTCTTTATGGAGAACTTTGAGCTAAAAGATGCTTTGTATGCGTGATCTCATTGGACATCTAGGGTCCTGTGATCTGGGCTAAAAGCTCAGCCCCTCCCTTAGGAATAGGGCACCCTAGGGACAAATCCACTGGCTTCTGAATCAGATCCTGGGGGTCTTATCCTGGCTTGGTTGCTTACTAATAAGGTACCGAACCTTTCTGGGCCTCATTTTCCTCTGCAGGAAACTGAGAAGATCAGACCAGATGGATTTCCAACCTCACTTCTCATTCAAAATCTTTCATCCTGTGAAATTATATGGTCACACAGAATCTAAGAATTTTGTAATTGGAAATTATTGAGTCCAATCCCTGTCTGACCTTGAGCCAATCACATCACTTGTCTGGGCCTCAGTTTCCTCAGACTGTAAAAATGAGAAGATTATACCCTATAGCCGCTACAGCCCCTTTTGACTCTAGGTCTTTGACCCTAGGACACTAGGATCCCTGCTAAAACACACATAATAAGTGACTGTGCAGTCTTTGCTTGGAGAAAAATTAATTTGTCCAAAGTCTTCATTTTACAGATGAAGAAACCAGGACCTATGAAGGGGAAATGACTTGTTTAGGGTCACAAAGCAAGTGAGGGGTCCGCCATGGGTGGTTGCTTGCTGGGGGAATGACCCTCTCCTACCTCAAAGACCCCTCCCCTGTTGTGTTACAAACTGTAAATGGTTTCCTTTTATGGGGCAGTGCATACTGATCAGGATATCATGGAAAATACCATGCCAGGTATGATACCTCCCTACAGAGCTTAGCCTCTGGAAGCTCTAGGTATTTATTTCTATGACTAACTTCTCTATCTTCCATGTTTTCTACCCACTGAAGCATTAACCCTCTTGAGAAAGCTAACCTTGAAAGGCACTGTGTGTTCCCCTTTCCATCCCATTGTCTCGTCCCCAAGCAGAGGTCATCCTCCAGGCTGACAGCATCCCCAAGGAGACATTTGTTTTTCCACTCAGAGACCCAGGCTTATCTTTAGGTGACCTCTGGACTGCCTCTGATGGAGAGAACAAACAGAGTGAGGCTCAAATGGACTTTGGGCCGGTGGATAAACAGGCTGTACAAGGATCGTTTTAACTTTCCCTCCTACAACCATTGTTTTTCTAAGACCAAACATCTTCTCATGAAGGATGAATTAGCTAGGAGTCCCCACCTCCTTTATTTTATACTTGGTCAGTAGAATCTCTTGATGTTGGCATGGATTTATCCATGCCTATTCACCCTGGGCAGTTCTTGGCATGTTCTTCTACCCCTAGTAGATAGCAGGTAACACAATGGATGGATCACTAGACTTTGAGCCAGAAAGACCCAAATTCAAATGCTGCCCCTGACACTGACTAGCTGTATGAGCTTGGGCAAGTCATTTAACTTCTGTCTGCCTCAGTTTCCTCCTCTGGAGAATGGGGACCTAGTTCCTAGGCTTGTTGTGAGAATCAAATGAGATTATACTTGTAAAGCCAACTTTAAAGAACAACACGTTAGCTATCAATACTGTTGTTACTGCTCTAAGTACTACTACTATGGTGCAATATGTCGGAGGGCTGCCTCTGGGTCTTCTGATATTTAGAGAATACCGGTGCAGCAGCCTTAAGCTGTCCATCTTTTGGCTACCTCTTTACCAGCCATGCCGATCTTTCCTAATGTCTTTTCCCCCACCTTTTACCCAAGCCATCTTTGGTAATGATGATCCATGCCCACCCCGTGTCTGTTTCCCTTTGGATGATCAGAGACTTGTCCAGTTTTTAGATCATCTCCCAACATGAATTTAACAGCTGGTTGTCTTCTGTGATGGTGCAACCACATGAAAGAATGTGGTACAAGAAAGAGCGTGGCAATATGGAAGGTGCAGTGGACTGGGTGTCAGAGCATCTGTGTTCAGATCCAGGGTCTGCCACTTACTACTGAGGTAACCTTGAGATCTTCACCTCCTCACTGGGCCTCTATTCCTGTTCTATAAAAGGAAAAGAAATTGAACAAGATGGCCTTAGGGGTCACTCACTTCCACATCTAAGTCTACAATGCTCTGATATCTCAGTTTCTATAAAATGGGGGCAAAATGATCTTAAGATCTCTCCCAGTTCTAAATCAGTGATTTCCTCCTGTCCTTAGTTTCTCATCTATAAAATAAGGGAGTTACCCTAAATGACTTTAGGGTCTCTTTCAGGTCTGACTCAACGATCTCCTCATGTTCATCTCCTCGTGTTGTGTGTGTGTGTGTGTGTGTGTGTTACTTGGTTGTTCAATGACAAGCTTAACTAATTTCAAGGAAGCTCATCCCCAAGTTGGCATCAGGTGATGAGTTTCTTTTGGCCAGAGCTCTGTGTAAAACTTCCTGCTCAGCAGGGATTAGGTTGTGACCTCCTCTGGTAGAGTGGGCAAGCCCTACCCTGATGACAAAATCCTACATCCCTGCAGAATTAAAGTATGATTCAAACAGGCACCTGCCCTGATATTCTTGGAGGGAAGTGCTTACCCGGGGAGAAAGAAATCCCTTCGGCAGCTTGTTTGTTTACTCAGTTAGCCTTAATGGGAAAGGGAAGGGAAAATTGCACGGTGTGTGTGAATATTTACAGGCAAATTACTATAGTGAGGAAGTGAATTCATTCTGTCTCCATATTCCCCTATTAGTACATCACACTGGATGTTTATCTCATATCTGTCTTCATGGGAGCTTGAACACCTGCTGACTCTGTTTCTGTCTTCATGCGTGGTCTGGGAGGAATGCAAGAGGCAGCCACGTACTCTTTCTGTTATCATGGGCATGAGGACCTTAGAAAGGCAAAGTCACTTGTCCAGGATTACATAGGAGGTCAGCAGTCCAGAACTGAAGGTCAGCTCAAGAACATATCTGGAAAGATCATCGAGGAGATGATTACATGGGAAGAGCTGAATCTGTAGTCCAGGGATATCAGTTTCAGTCGTAGCATTGCCATGTATGACCCATGTGACTTTGAGCACCCCTACGCATCAGTTTCCTAATCCATAAAATAAGGGGGTTGGATTAGATGCTCTCCAAAGTCCTTTTAAACTCTAAATCTGTGCTCCTATGAACTCTTACATTTTGTGGATGAGGAAACTGAGGACCAAGTAATTCAAATGACTGGGCCAAGGTCATACAGCAGGTCTATAGAATAGCCTAGGCTATAGTTTTGGACATAAATGGCTATACTCCCACCTTCCAAAATCAAACCTACAAAAAATAACGGAAGGAGGAACTTGTTTCTTAAGCTCTGAAGTTGCTAAAGCCCTAAAAAAATGCTCTATTTCCATAAGTCCTGAAAATGCTTGATCCTACTCCCTACCAATATTATTTTGAATTTATTATATGTATGTTTTAATATTCCTAAAACTTTAAAAGTTTAGGGGCAGGTAGATAGTACATTGGCTAAAGAGCTGGGCTGGGAGTCAAGAAGGTCTGAGTTTAAATCCAGCCTCAGACACTTGCTACCTGTCTGACCCTGGGCAAGTCACTCAGCCCTGTATCCCTCAGTTTCCTCATCTGTAAAATGAGAAGGGAATGGCAAACTATTCCAGAAAACCTCAAATGGGCTCACAGAGTTGGACACAACCTAAAAAAAGTTTGCACCTTGTCTCTCCTGATAGAGTTGAAGCATCTGAAAGTAAGGAAGTGCTCTGTTTTTGTCTCTGCATTCCCAGCACCCATCCTAGCACCCAACCTACTGTAGTAGGTATGGAATGAATGGCTGTGGATTGATTAACTGAAGAAAGAGCAGGGCTCAGTTATCAGCTAATGAACCTGGGGCAAGTTCTTATCTGCTGTCCATCCTTATCTGTCCTTGGAGGGCATCAGTTTCCTCATCTATAGAATGAGGACAATTGCAGTAGATGATCTCCCAAAGCCCTTTCCAGCTCTAAATTTCTGAGCTTATGAATAGTCCTGCAAGGATAGTAGACAGATACTCAGCAAGTAACTTATCAAGGCACACAGTGTCACATTTGAACCCAGGTCTCTGGACTCTGAGTCTGAGGCTCCTTCTATTAAGCCACATGGATGAGTAACAATATAGCAAGGATTTCTTTCTCCTAGAACATGGCTGGAGATGCTGCTGCTGCAAGATGGGCCCAATGGGGTTTCTAAGGAACAGAGAAAGCATCGATAGATTGGACTTGGCACAGCTGGCCCACCAGGGAACCACAGAAGGTACAGGCAGGCTTAAAAGTGACTTTTACGGTACCTGGACTCTACTGCCAAGCTACACAACCACTGGGACCTGTCAGATTTTATAAGAGTTTCAGAGTGTAGCATGATTGGGTCAGAGCAGCCAACCTGCCTGACTACCAGAGAGTGAGAGTTATAACACCACGGTGTAGAGTCTTGGATACAAGCAGCAATATTTGGTCACCATCCTGGCCGCTAGCAGTTGTATGTCTGGCAACCCAGTCCTTTGAAGCACAGGATTGTCAGGTCCTGAGAGCTTTGACAATAAATTGACCTCTGAATATTTCCTGAGGTTGGGAGAATGACTCTGTCTCAGCTCTCAGTTAGCTTTTCTTGATGCCTTAGAGCTCTCTATTTTCTCTCTCTCAGATACACTTATATTTCTTAGGAATTTTAAATAACGTTGGATGTAATATGCATCATTATTGATAAATAAGCTATTACTTATAATTCCACTTCACTCATAGTCAACAAACCTTTGTTAAACATGATTCTGTGCTAGGCACTGGCCTGAGTCAATAACATGAAGACAAAAATAAAACATTTTGTCCTGGTGTAGTTTGTATTCCAATACTATTCCATACATTCCATCTCCCCTCCCCTCCCATCCCCTCTCTCCCCTCCCCTTCTCTTCTCTCATCCCATCCCTTCCCATCCCATCCCATTCTATTTCATTCTCATTCCACCTCATTGAAAGCCAAATAAGATGTTTTAAAATCACTAAGTTCAAACTCCTTTTTTGAAAGAAGAGGATATTATAGGCCAGAGAAGGGAAATAATTTTCACCAAGTTTTATGGGGAGCCGTCACACTCACTCATACCTGAGTGCCCTTCTGTGTCTTTTTTCTTCCATATTACCTATCCCTCTCTAACCCACTCCCACTTGTGTAAGATTGTATATATATTGAATATATTCTCAATAAGAAAATTAGGAACTTTAGTCTGAGTTCTGCTATTCATTAGCTATATATAACTTTGGGTAAGCCACTTGGCCTCTCTGGGCATAATCTCTTCATTTATTAAATTAGAGAATTAGACTGGAATAAGTTCAATGTTTCTTAAACTGGGAGTCGTGACTGCACTGAAGGGGTTGGGAGTGGAAAAAGTGTCAGAAGCCTTGGACTAGATCATATCTGAAGTCTCCTTTAGTTCTAACATTCTATGTTCTTTGAAAAAATAATCGATATCTTTTGTTTATATAAGTTTCTTTTGAAAGCATAACTCACCCTTACCCCTATCCTTCAAGCATTCCTTATTAGAAAAAAGAAAGCAGAAAGGAGAGAAGAAAAACCAGCAAAATTAGCCAACAGTTCAACCAATTCTGATGGTATATGCTGAATATTTTCTCCTTATTCCCCATTTCTTTTTTTATATATAAATTCATTTTTTTTTCAGTTTTCAGCAATCACTTGCGTAAGTAAAATTTTCTCCCCCTCCCTCTACACTCCCTCCTCAAGACAGCATGCAATCTTATATGAATTCTACACATACATTCTTATGAAACACATTTTCATATTAGTCATATTGCATAGAAGAATTAAAAAGGATGGGAGAAACCAGGAGAGAAACCGAACCAAACCAAAACACAGCTTAAGAGAAAATATTCTGCTTCATTCTGTGTTCTGATTCCACAGTTCTTTCTCTGGATGTGGATGGCATCTTTCTATCATCCCTATTTCTGCAAAAGGAGGAAGATGTATTGTCTGATGTCTTCTGTGGGCCAAGCTTGATCTTTATACAATATTCAATTTCTTTGTTACAGTTGTTCCATTTACATTGTCATAATCACTCTATCTATGGTTTTCCTGGTTCTGCTTTCTCCACTCTGCATTCATCCTTAAAAGGCTTCCACAGTTCTCTGAATTCTTTCTATTCATCATTTCTTAGGTGCAGTAATATCCCTTTACATTCAACTACCACAGCCTACTGAGTTACATCCTTTGATTAGCAAGTAACTCCTTTGTTATTAGATCATTGCTTCTGGCTATGACTTTGTTAATGCATATGGGGATTAGTCTTAGAACCTTTTTAGTCAAAGGAGACAGTATTTTTAAAGTGCCTAGCCTAGTTTCTGGCACATAGTAGGGCTTCATAAATGTCTCTCAGTGGGACCTAGGGGACACATTTTAGTCATTTTTAAAAACGTAATTCCCCATTGCTTTCTGGAATGGTTGAACCGCTGCACAGCCCCTCCTACAGTGTAAACAGTATTAGACTCACTGCAGCCTCCCCCAACCCTCAACATTGACTATCCCCATCTCTTATCTGAATGTTTTCAAACAAGAAAACCGTAGGAACTAATACCACTTCTACCTCAGTAGTCATAATGATTTGGGGAAATAATTTTCCCTCTCAGGGCCCTATCCTAACCCCCATGTATCAAATAAGAGGGCTAGAGATAAGTGGTACAGTAGGAAAACAATGCAAAATGTGGAGTCTCAGGGCTCAAGTTCAAATCCTGGCATGATTTTGAGCATGTTCTTACCCTCTCTGATCCTCAGTTTTCTTTTTTATAAAGTGAAGGAGTTGGACTAGGTTATCACTAAGATCTCTCCCAGGCCTAAGCCTATGAACCAATCTCCAAACTTCTTTCAACTCTATATTCCATAGTCTAAGGGGCTTTCTCATTCTGATAATAATTTGAAATTTTCCCTTTGGATCTCAAGGCCCTGACCCTTCTGTGAGGCCCAGGCCTCAGTGGGACCAAACGATGGTCTTCTGGATAATGACCACATGTTAGATTTTGAAGCAGGAGGGTGAGTTAGAAAAGAGAGCCTGGCTACCTCTCAGCATCCTGGCTTGTGAAAGGGTGTGCCAGTTACTTGCTAAGTATTCTGATATTCTAAAACCTGAATGAGTGAGCATCTTTGATAATATTTTTAACTTGAATACACTAATAAAACAATAGCCAATGTTTTTATAGGACTTTACGTTTATAGAGCCCTTTCCTGTGAAATAGAAATGTTATTGGCCCTACTTCACAAATATGGAAGCCAAGGCTTAGGGTAACCACACAGCTGCTAGCTGTCCCAACGAGGATTCAGTCAATCAATAAGTGTTTATTAAGCACCTACTATGTGCAAAGTAAGGGTTGGGGATACAAAACAAAGCAAGCTATATGCAGGCCACATAGGAAAAAATTAGCAGAGGGAAGACCCTGAAATCAAGAGCGGTTGGGGAAGGCTTGCTGTAGGAGATGGGGTTTTAGTTGGGACTTATAGGAGGCCAGGGGGCTCAGTAGTCTGAGCAGAGGAGGGAGAGCCTTCCAGACACAGGGTCAGCCAGAGAGATGGAGGCTGTTCATAGAATAGCCAGGAGGTCAGTGTTATTGGATCAAGGAGTATATAAGGTAGAAGATGACTGAGGGAGGCTTTGCACTGAGGATTCCCAAGCCTCATTGCCTCCCAGCTAGCCCTAATACTGTGGCTATTTGCAAAGTGAGCTGCTGATTGCTTCCTGTGGCTCACTGATTTTTCTTTCCAGTTCCTTTAAGACATCAAGAGAAAGGGAAACATCCTTTATCAAATACACTAATTTTTTTTTCCTCCCAGAAGTTTCCATGGAGGCCTAGAGACTAAAACCTTAATCGCAGATCTGTTAATGCTGAGTGCATGCTGTAGGCAAGTCCTTTTCCCACCCTGTGGAAGTAAGATAATGATGCTAATGCCAGGTTTAAATGTCCTGTGTTACCTGAGGGGTGTCCTTGATATATACCCATGTCCTGATTGCTTTCCTTTCTTTCGTCATCCCTGGGGCGCTGTCCTGCTTCTTCAGCCCTTTCCCACCTCAGGTCCTGGGCCCATTTTAGCTGGCCGAGTTCCAGCTTGTAGGACCTAGATGGAAGGGATCAATGATAATTCTTTGCGTGTGTGTGTCTCTGTCCAGATCTGGGATTCTCTTGGTAGAGGTTAGAGTTTCTAAAGGTTGTTTTCTTTTTTTTTTTTAATCTCCACACCAATTTGCACTCTTAAAAATTATTGAGGACTTCAGAGTTTCCGTTTATGTGTTACATTTTCAATATTTACTATAGCAGAAGTTAAAATGAATACATTTCAAAAATATTTATTAATTCATTCAAAAAACAATAAATCCATTATCTATTAGTATAAACAAAATATTTTTAACAAAGTATTTTCCTAAACAGAAAAAAAAATTTAGTGAGACTAAGAGTGGAATTATTTTACATATTTTTTGAAAATCTTATTTTAATGCCTGGCTTAATAGAAGACAGCTGTATTCACATATCTGCTTCTGCATTCAGTTTGTTGCTATATATATATATATATATATATATATATATATATATATATATATATATATATATATGTGTGTGTGTGTGTGTGTGTGTGTATGCATATGTATATACATATATAATACATATAAATATATACACACAATGTGTTTATGTATGTATACATATTATTTGTGTTATATAAACATATATATGCATATATATTTTGAAAAATGTGAAGAAAATCTGGCCTTACATGAATAGTTGGAAAAGGAAGGAATATTTTAATGAACAAATGATGTCTTTGTGTTATTATGAAAATAGAACACATAATTTTAGAGCCAGGAAGGAACCTTAGAACATAGAATATGAGAGCATTAATTAAACTCTTGCTATTTGCCAGATACCATGCTAAGTTTTGAGAATAAAAATACAAGCAAAAGCCCACAGTTTCTGCCCTCAAGAAGATTACGTTCTACTAGGGAAAAATCCAAAAGGGAGCTGAAGGGAGGACGGGGAGAAGCCAGCTGCATGGAGGGAAGATAGAGATGTAATCCAGAGTCATGCAGACATCATGCTAAGGAGTTGACACTAGTGGCCCTGTCCATCGGCATATCGAGCCTTCAGCATCCATAACGAGAAGGTCTAGTTCATCATCTGTCTTCTGGAACTTATATGGATGGTATCATTTTAGAGCTTAGTCAACTCAGCAGGCCACCACCAGCACCCAAAGGAAAGTGAGTAGCCAAAGATGAGATGGAAGCAGAGATGTAACTGAGAGTAAGCAAGATGGACAGCCTCTTGGGACACACCTGCAGGGATCATCATGAAGGATACTTCATTCAAGATGCATTTTCATAATTGCACATATTTTTAACACCTGGAATTCCCACTCTTCATGAGTCATGGTCTTTTATTTTCCGATAAGTCAAGCTACACATAATACAGTCAGTGGGCCATCTCTGGGATGTGGTTACAGGGAAAGGGAGAGATTTTCAAATCTTTCCTAGATTTTAGAACTTGAGGGGGGTGGGGAGAAGATGAGATGTCCCATGGACAATAGAGTTGAAAAGATGACAATGCCCTTAGAGGTCATTTAATCCAACCCCTTTATTTTCCTGTATATTATTCCAATATACTTTGCCATCAGTAATGATCTTTCTCTATTAAAATCCAAGGATACTGCAATGGTTCAGTATTTTGAAATTGGCAGAGATTGACTTTATATCTAAATTCATCAATACTACCAACTTACGTCCCCTCAGGCTTTCAAAACTGTACCAGCAAGAGTGAACAGTGAGCAAAAACAACTTTTATTACAGGGATTTCAGTTGCATAAACTCAGGATATGAAATTGCATTACCAGATTTCGTGGTTGAAAGAGAGCCCAATGGTCATCTAATCTGATAATGACAATAGCTCAAATTTAAATAGCCAGCAGTCAGCAAGTGTGTATTAAGTGCTCACTATGTGCCCAGCACTGTGCTAAGCACTAGAAATACAAATGCAAGCCAAAGAAAGGTATTCTAATGGGACAAGACAGCACAAGGCAGGTAGGGTTGCTCTCCAGCCTATACTCCTTTGGAGTTTCTACCCCTTACTCTCTGTTCAGGCCTTTGGGGCCAAACAGAATATGCTTAATGTACATTTCATATGTGACAGTTCTTTCAGACATTAGAAGATGGTTATCTTTCCCTCCATCTCCCTGCTCATACTCCAGCATTTCTAACCTTTAAAAAAAAATTCCATTGCTGTCATTTCCCAAAGTATTCTTCCTCCTGTACTCCAGAGAGCCATTCCTCATTAAAAAAAAAAATTTAACAAGGAGGGTAATTATCAATACTAATATATTGAAAAACTGACATTATATGGAGTGTTCTATACCCCTAGTCCCTCACTTTTACAAAAAGTCAGGAGAGGTGCCTTCTCTTATCTCTTCTTTCAGTCCAGGCTTCATCATCACAATTTCACTGCATTCAGTTTTGATTTTCTGTTCCCTTTGTTGTAGCGTTGTGCATTTTGTTTTTTTCCTGTTTCTGCCTTCTTCATTTTGCATCGGTTCATATGTCTTCTCCAGCTTCTCTAAATTCATCCTTTTCAGTTTGGTATCACAGGAACATAGATTTGGATTTTCAGGGAAAGGCTCTCCAAAGGGCATTTAGTTCAATCTCTTTCATTTTGCTGATGGGGACACAGAATCAAAATCCCCTAAAACAGTTTTGCTGCAGAAGAATTGGTCAGGGAACTCTCCTAATTAACCTTCTTAGCAGATGTTGTGCCCCCTTTTTATGTCATGGTCCTGGAGCCCTTGGACAGTCTGATGAAGCTTATGATTCCTCAGAGCAATTTTTTGAAAGTGCAGAAAATAAAATACATGAAATTATAAAGAAAACATGAGGGGGGCGGAGCCAAGATGGCGGAGTAGAAGGACGCACGTTTACGAGCTCCGAAACCAAAGCCCATAGAATTAATGTAAAAAGAGTCCCCCATAACTTCTGGGTGAATAGAAGGTGTGCAGAAGCAGAGTGGAAGAGATTTCCGTTCCAGGGAGCCCTGAAGACCCGTCCCCAGGGTCCGGCGCGCCCCGGAAAGTAAACCCGACCCCCAGCGCTGCCCTGGCCGAGGCCCCAGAGAAGCTGATCCGAGCAGGCTTCAGAGACGAAGCTGAAGCAGCCGGGAAAGTCCCTCCGCCCACAGAAGCAGGTCAGTGAGAGAGGCCGGGCTGAAGGAGAGGGGAAGCAGGGCGTCTCCGTGACTCGGGGTCCCCTCGGGAGGAAGCGGCGGCGGCAGGGACGGGGGCAGGAAGTGGCGGAGGCAGAGGTGTGGGCAGCGGCTGGGGCGGCAGCAGCCCAGGTCTCAGGAATCCCCCAGCAGCAGGCAGGATCTTCATTACGGAAGATTCCCGCATAAAACCGGATGGAGCTGAGCCTGGGAGATGGCCCTGCCCCCACCCCGCTCTGTTGCTGAAGGCTTCTGCTCGGGACCCCCAGGGGAGCTGAGATTGGGAGGCGGGCCCCCCACCCCGCCCCCACCCGCTCCATTCCTGAAAGTCTCTGCATAAAGCCCCCGAGGGATCAGAGTCTCTGAGACAGCCCTGGCCCCACCCCAGCACCTGAACTAAAGCTCACTGATTGACAGCCGGCAGGAGGAAAGCCCATTTAAATCTCAGAGGCCAAGCACTAGCTGGGCGGATCCAGGCGGGGGGCGGGGAAAGGAATCTCAGAAGTCAAGTAACTGGCTGGGAAAATGCCTAGAAAAGGGAAGAAAAATAAGACTTTAGAGAGTTTTTTCCAACAAATGCAAATGATCCCGACCTTTGGATCTGACGAAGATGAGGACGTATTCTTGCCATCTGGGAAAGACGTGGAGGGTGGGGCCTCAGTACCCCAGACACCCCAGGGGGGTGGTGGGTGGGCTCAGGCCCTGGAAGAGCTCAAAAAGGATTTTGAAAAGCAAGTTAGACAGGTGGAGGAAAAACTGGGAAGAGAAATGTCAGAGATGCAACAAAAGTATGAAAAACAGGTCAATACCTTGGTAAAGGAGACCCAAAAAAATGCTGAGGAAATTAACACCTTGAAAAATAGGCTCACCCAATTGGCAAAGGAGGTTCAAAAAGCCAATGAGGAGAAGAATGCTTTCAAAAGCAGAATGAGCCAAATGGAAAAAGAGGCTCAAAAGCTCACTGAATTTAATAGTTCTCTCAAAATTAGAATGGAACAGATGGAGTCTAATGACTTTACGAGAAACGAAGAAATCACCAAACAAAACCAAAAGAACGAAAAAATGGAAGAGAATGTGAAATATCTCATGGGAAAAACAACTGACCTGGAAAATAGATCCAGGAGAGACAATTTAAAAATTATGGGACTACCTGAAAGTCATGATCAAAAAAGAGCCTAGACATCATCTTCCATGAAATTATCAAGGAAAACTGCCCTGACATTCTAGAACCAGAGGGCAAAATAAGTATTGAAAGAATCCATCGATCACCACCTGAAAGAGATCCAAAAAGAGAAACTCCTAGGAACATTGTGGCCAAATTCCAGAACTCCCAGCTCAAGGAGAAAATCTTACAAGCAGCTAGAAAGAAACAATTCCAGTACTGTGGAAATACAATCAGGATAACCCAAGATCTAGCAGCTTCTACATTAAGGGATCGAAGGGCGTGGAATAGGATATTCCAGAAGGCAAAGGAACTAGGACTCAAACCAAGAATCACCTACCCAGCTAAACTGAGTATAATACTTCAAGGGAAAATATGGTCTTTCAATGAAACAGAGGACTTTCAATCATTCTTGATGAAAAAACCAGAGCTGAAAAGAAAATTTGACTTCCAAACACAAGAATGAGAAGAAGCATGAAAAAGTAAACAGCAAAGAGAAGTCTTAAGGGACTTACCATGAGTGAACTGTTTACATTCCTACATGGAAAGACAATATTTGTAACTCTTAAAACTTTTCAGTATCTGGGTAGTTGGTGGGACCACACATACACATGTACACGCATGCACACACATACACACATGCACACACATACAGAGATAGAGAGCACAGATTGAACTGAATAGGATGGGACCATACCTTAAAAGAAACTAAGGTAAATGGTGAGAGAGAAATGTAGGGGGAGGAAAGAGGGGGAAATGGAAGGGGGTAACTATATGTCATTTAAGAGGCAGGTAGGAGTTTTTCTTAGTGGAGGGAAAAAGAGGAGAGCTGAGAAAAAAAAACAAAAACAAGAAGTTTACCCTCATCACATATGACTAAACGAAGGAGTGAAATGCCCACTCATTTTGGTATGAAAACCTATCTTACAGTATAAGAAAGTGGGGGAGAAAGAGATATTGCAAGGGGGGGGATGATGGAAGGAAGGGCAAAGGGAGGAGGGAGCAATTTGAAGTCAACACTTGGGGAGGGACAGGATCAAAAGACAGAAGAGAAACTATGAGGGGCAGGTTAGGAGGGATGGTAATCCAGTTAGTCTTACACAACACGACTATCAGGGAGGTCATTGGCAAAACTACACAGATATGGCCTATATTGAATTGCCTGCTGTCCCAAAGGGAATGGGTGGGGAGGGAGGGATGAGGAGAATTTGGAACTCAAAGTTTTAGGAACAACTGTTTAGTATTGTTGTTGCAACTAGGAAAGAAGACATACAGTTAAGGAGGAATAGAAAGCCATCTGGCCCTACAGGAGAAAAGAGAAGATGGAGACAAGAGAAGGGAGAGATGACAGAAGAGAGGGCAGATTGGAGATAGGGAAAATTAGATTGCTTGGGGTATTGGGGTGGGGGGAGGGGAGAAAAGGGGAGAAAATTTGGAACCCAAAAATTTGTGAAAATGAATGTTAAAAAAAAATTAAATAAATTAAAAAAAAAAAAGAAAGAAAACATGAGTTACAATCTGTAGACAGGAAGACTGCAGTCATGTGCCATCTAGAAGTGGGTCTAATAACTACAGTGATTGCAGAATAGTGATATGTGTAAATGATATTTTGAGATATCTATAAGAAGCATAATATGATATAAAAAATCTGAGATTTCTATTTATGGCTGTGATAGGTACTACTAATAATAGGTTTATTGCCTAAATTCATAATGTAAGGAAATGTTAAATTTGAATTAAAAATGAAGAAAATAAAGAAGTAATTTTCCCCATCCATGTCTGATCATCCATCCATCATGGAGCCCATGAAATCTGCCTGTGGACCCTAGGCTGAGAATTCCTGCTCTATACTCTAAAAAAAATAAAATAAAATGTGTTTTTTATCATTTAAACTCCTCCCTACTTACATAGAGATTTTATTTTGAGTGGTAATCAGAACCTCTGAGCAACTAGGAGGGTCCATTTTTTGTAACATATGGGAACAAGCCTCCATATAGCCTTTACAGAGTTACCTGGAAGATGTAAGGTTTGGGAGTCCATTCACACTAGGGTATTGATGGATACATTCTGTCTTACTCAAGCTAGGGAGGTCCATCCAAAATCTTTCCTCTGCAAGGCAAGGCAAAAAGGTGGTTTGGTACCACCACATTTCAGCTTGAACTTTCTGCATGTCTAGATATCCCATTTCATCATCTCACTGACTCATGGTCAGCTAATGCCTAGGAACTTTAGTCCTGGTGCTGCTGAGTGGGGTAGATGACCAGGACTACCTACCATGTACCTTGAGAAGAAGAATCACTCTTTATTCTTTTTTTATTATTAAATTATTTTATTTATTTTCAGTGTTCTACAATCACTTCCATATATCTTAGATTTTTTTTCCCCTCCATCCTCCTCTTTTTCTCCTCCCTCCCCAATCTCTCCCTGAGACGGCACACTATTTTGTATAGCTTCTACACATATATTCTTATTAAATACATTTTCGCCTTATCCATGTTGCATAGAAGAATTAAAATGAATGAGAAAAGCCATAAAACTAAAACTAAACAAAACATAATACAAAAGAAAGTGGTCTGCTTCATTCTGTGATCCACTTTCATAGTTCTTTCTCTGAAAGTGGAGGGAGTTTTGCCTCAAGACTCCGTAGGAAAGTTTTTAAGTCCTTGCATTGCAATGAAGTACTAAATCTACCGGAAAAATTCCTCACACCCTGTGGTTGTTACTGTGTACAAAGTTCTCCTTTTTCTGCTCCTTTCATTCCACATCAGTTCATAAAAGTCTTTCCAGGCCTCTCTAAAGTCTTCCTGTTCATGATTTCTTATAGCTCAATAGTGGAATCTCTTTTTCTAGGAGAGTTATCAAGGGACCTGTCCGTTTGACTCCTGTGCTTGGTGAAGCCTGACATTACGGAGGCATTCAGATGGATGTCAGAGCTGATATTTCAGTGGGAGTCCCTCTTCAACCACCCATGGAGGAGAAGGTGGGGGGCTGGAATCTTCCCAGCAGAAATGCTGGAGAGAGAATTCATGTGTTTGCATTTTCTTCCTCTTTTCTCCCCTTTGCCTCCTCCAAACAGCTTCTAGGCAGGGGTTCCCATGATTCACTCTGCCATGACGCGGGGATCATTGGGCATCACTAAATAACGTTTCCCAGAGTACCTACCTCCTGAGGTTTCTATCAAAGCTGGACTGATGTCTTGTCCAGAATGGAGATGTGTCCTTATTAGGTGGCAAATGAAAGAACCAAAGAGATTTGATGTCAGTATGCTAACCTCAGCTCCCTGTTATTCCCTGAGCAGGTAAGAGGAAAAAAAACTCGGTTTGGAAATTCTTCAGTGAGTTCTTTTCACAGCTTACAAGTTTACCCTTGGCAGAGCTGTGATCAGAAGCCCCTTCCTCCAAACAGATAGGAGCTCAGGAAAAGGAAAATGGGAAAAAAATAACAACTCTCTCGCATCCCTGCCCATCTCTATATGTCACTAAGGTGTCATCTATCTTTGATGCTTGGAGAAGAAATAAAGTAGCAATGATAATAAATAAATAAGAAATAAAATAACATATGATGATGAGGTGAGCTGTCATATGACATTTTAAGATCTGCAACATATTTAACATAGATCATCTTATCCGATTCTCACAATGGTGTGAATTAAGCATTTTATAGATGAGAAAGCTGAGGCTGAGAGGTTAAAGATTTGCCCAGGATCTCACAACTACTGAGTGTCTTAGGAAGGGTTTAATTCATTCTTCCCAGCTGGAACTCCAACACTCTACCCGCCATCTAGTCATTGCATGCCTACGTGTGGGCCACTTCCCACTTTGCCACTTCCTGTGGAATGTAAACTCTTGAAGGCTTTGTGTCTCTAATGTGCCATAGCCCAGTTCCTGACATACAGTAGGTTCTTCAATGTTTATTGATTAATTCATTCCATCTTTGTGCTGTTGACTCTCAGATCTACTTAAGGTGCCCCAACCTTTATGCTGACCTCTGATCTCACATCTCCAACTGCCTTTCAGACACCTTGAACTGGCCGTCCAGTAGATATCTGAAACTCAATATGCCTCAAAGTGAGTTCATTCTCTTTCCTCCTGAATCCTCTACATCCCCTTCGCTATTACTTTTGAGGGCAACACCATCCTCCCAGTCCAGTCCCTCAGGCTCTCAGCTTATGAGTCAGCCTGAATTCCTCACTATCTCTCACTCCAACTCCCCCATATCCAAGGGGTTGCCAAGGCCTATTGATCTTACCTTTGCAACATCTCTCAGATATGCCTCCTTCTCTCCTCTGACACTGCCACCACTCTGGTGCTGACCCTACACACCTGGACAATGGCAATAACCTGCTGGAGGGGTGCCTACCTCAAGTCTCTCCCCACTACAGTCCATCCTCCATTCAGCCACTGAGATGATTTTCCAAAAGCACAGTCTAATCATATTACCCTTCCCCTTCCCCAATCAACTAATTCCAAAGGTTCCCTATATTTTCCAGGATCAAATACAAAATCCTCTGTTTAACACTCAAAGCCCTTTATCACCTAGACCCTTTCTGCCTTTCCAGTCTTCTTACGCTTGACTTCCCACCATGTACTCTTGAACCTAGTGACCCTAGCCTAGCTTCCTGGCTGTTCCAAGAACAAGACACTTCATTTCTTGGCTCTAGGCATTCTGTCAAGCTGTTCATGCCTGGCATGCTCTTCTTCCTCAGGTCCATCTACTGACTTCCTGGCTTCCTTTGTCTCAACCAAAACCTTACATTCTAAGGAAGCCTTCCCCAACCTTCCTTAATTCTAATGCCTTCCCGCTGTTGATTCTCCTGTTTATCTTGCATGTTGCTTGCTTGGTATATTTCTCCTTCCATGCTGTCTCCCCCATTAAATTCTAAGCTGTGTGAGGGCAGGGACTGTCTTTTGCCTCTTTTTGTATCCCCAGGAATTAGCACAGTGCCTGGCACATAGTAAATACTTAATAAATGCTTATTGATTGATTGATATTATTCAGTTTTATGTGCCATAGGGGATCCTAAAAGATGGCCGGAGTCATTGGGTTTTGGAGGCAGAGGACCCCGGCTCTTGTTCTTAATAATCTTGTGATCCTGGACATGTCACAGCACCTTTGGGTCTCAGTTTCCTGATGTGTACAATGAGGGGGTTGGAATGGGAAATTCCTGAAGTCCTTTTCAGTTGTTCAACTATGACTCTATGTATTCAGGTAGGTGTCCACACACAGCGTCAGGCTACAGGTTACAAAGGCATAGCAAAGAATGTCCCCCTCTCCCTCATTCCCTTAAAGAGCTTGTGTTCTTTCACTAGGTTGTGTCCAGTAAATGCGTAGTTGTATTACCCAGTGGGAAAAAGAAATCCCAGATGAGTGTGAAATAAGTATTTTTTGCTGTCAGTGAGATTGATGCTGTAAGTATTGGCGTAGAAACAAGGAGGTACAAACTGCCCAAGTGTTTCCTGGGGCCGTTTGGAGGTTAGCACTCAACTATAATGGATCACACTTCTCATTCTACCAAGAATTATAGAATTTCAAAGTTGAGAAAGCCCTCCATGTCTATATCATTCAACCAATAGTTGAACGTGTCTTTCCTGAAACTCACCTGAAGATTGACAACCCAGGCATTCCTTAAGACTTTCATTAAAGGAGAACCTCCTATGTCCTGTGGCAGCCCATTCCCCTTTGGCATAGCTCAGATTGTAAGGAAGTTTCACTGGGCACCATGTCTAAATCTGCCTCTGAAAGTTTCATCACTTGTTTCATGTTTTTCCCTCTAGGATTAAGATGAACAAATCTTTCTTTCACATGACGACCCTTCAGAGTCACAGTGCACTCCTAGGAGTCAGACACTCCAAGCATTCTGGGGAAATGGAGGGGTTGTATTGCTCATACTATCGGAGGGGTGTGTGTATGTGTGTGTGCGTGTGTGTGCATGTGCGTGTGTGCATGTATGTGCATGTATGTGTGTGCATGTGTGCGTTGGGACATAAGGTAGAGGAACGAAAACAAGTCTAATCATGATACTTGGAAGATTGGCCATGGTGACATCAGCGTCTCCATGATGTCTGTGCGACAATCAGCAGTCATTCGTAAACGCTTGTAATGAGTGCCATTTGTGAACATCCAGTCAGAAAGACCTGGGTTCCAATCCTGCTTCTGATAACCCTAGAGAAGTCACTTAACCCATCTTGATTTCAGTTTACTTACTGATAAAATGAAGAAGTCAGACTAGGTGTCTTTTGAAGGGACTTCTTTATCTAAACCACTGAGACTATTTGGCTTTAAGGGAAGAAAACTTTCTCCCTCGATGTCCCCTGATCCACTCTTACGCTTCCTTCTATGAGCCTTTTTAATCATCCCTCCTTTCCCCTGGAGATCTCATGGTGTCAGGGGATCACAGAGTCAGACCTAAGAAGGCAGTTCTTCCAAATCACACCCAGGCAGGAATTCTCTCCATGGTCATCCAGTCAGTTCTTGAAGGGGAGCTCACTACCTTCTCAAGAAGGCTCATTTCACTTTTGGACAGACCTTATTGTTAAGAAGGGTTTGTGGTTTCCTCGCATAGATTCATTCACTTAACAAATGTACATCAACCATGTATCAGGTATTGTGATCGACACTTGAAAAAAGGCAACAAATCAAACCATGCCTGCTCCCAAGGACATTACACCACTGAGGGAGACAACATGCACGTAAATGAAGATATTTTCCGGATAGAGACTGGACCTGTAATTTCATCAGGGGGAATTCCCAGGTGAGAAAATACCCTCTACCAATGCAGGTCAGCACCAGTCCTGTGTTACTCATAGTCTTAGAGAGAGTCGTCTAGAGCCCTATGAGCTAAAGCAGGGCTGGGGAACCTGTGGCTGCAAATGCACTTGAGAACCGGGAAGGCCATGTGTGGTCTCAAAGCAACAAGTTCCCCACCGCTGAAAAGTGACTTGCCCAGGGTCACACAACCAGTATATGTCAGAGATAGGACTCAAACCCAGGGATTTCTGGCTCCAAATCCAGCCCTCTAGCCAGACCTTGTCTTTCATATACAAGTATGTACAAAAATGGACCCAATTTAATCCAAAGTAAAAACAAACACATTTGGGGTGGGCAGAAAGGAAAGGACTGAAACCTGGCTCCCTCCAAGTGTCCTCAGTTGTTCCTGGTACTCTCATCTGGCTCAATGTGGACCAGGTCCAGCCCTTCTCAGCCATAATAGCCTCTCACCTGCTTGAAGGTACTAAGTTCTCCTCATCTCCACCCTCAATACCTCCAGTTCCTTCTGATCTGATCAGAAGGCCCTTAATTGTTAAAGTCTGCTTCCATTCTTAGGGCATGAGTAGAGCCTAGGGTAACCTCCCAGGCCCCTTAGGGAGTTCTTCAGCCCAGCCTGAGTCAGTGGTGCCCTGGCTGACTCCAGTATATCATGTGCTCTTGACAACTGGGTGGTGGGGGAGGCCTCCTCCACTCCACAGCTCTCACAGCCTGTTCATCTTGGAGCAGGGCCAAGGATCCCTCTCCCCATACCTGTCCCATAAGACCTCACTGCTGTCACATTGGTGACCCTGCAAAAATAGACCTGCAGAAGGTCAGTGAAGTGTGCTGATCCCACTTGGCCTCTGTTTCCCTTGTTTTTTGGGGGTGACCGAAGCACAGCTGTAGCAATTTTCCAACAAAGTTTTGAGGCTAATTGCTTCATATGTTTAATTAATAACTGACACATTCTGTCCCTTGAAGAGCCTGGAAAGCTTCCATCTGGACCCCTAGTGATAGAGGCTGGAAGCCATCACAGTAATTAAGGAGCATACTGTAGGAGGCCTGTTTCCATTATGAGTAATTACGGCACTTGATACATCCTCTCCTTTTCCCCTCTTCTTTCTTTGGGGCGGACAAGGCAGGCCTTTGCTCCCCAGCTAATCATGTCACCTTCTCCCCTGGGCCCACCACCTACTTCTAACTAGCAGGCTTTTTGGCATTGGCAGATTCCACTCCCGTTCACAGGGGAGGGCCAAGGATGCCTAGGGTGGTAGCTTTGGCAGAGAACATGCCTGTGGTCAAGGGCAGCAGAAATGTCAGATGCCAGAGTAGGGGTAGTTTCTGACTCTCTGCCAGCATGGGGTCCTTTGCCTTCTTCTCCATCCCCACTTTTACCGTCCCCAGATTTGACAGTGCCCCTCCTGAGCCCAAGCTTTGGGCAGCTCTTAGACCCTCGAAAAAGGCAATGCTATGTCTTTAACTGTTCTGTATGGTACTGAAATGTTATGACAGTGCATCTCACAGGGGATGCAGTTTCCACGGCAACCCCACACTAAGATAAGCAAGCTGACTTTTTTTTAAAGGTTCAATGCTGGGGAGGGGGGCAGGAGGTGGAGTGTGGAATTAGGCTTTCTGTCAGTGGGTAAGACTTAAATGAAAAAGCCATGTGCATTCCTCCCAGGACAGTGATTGCTTGATATTTGAAGAGAAGTACACCATTAAAGGCAGCCCAAGTAATGATTTAAAAAGACCCAGAGAAAAGCATGTTGAGACTGGGTGGAAGATGAATTGGAGGACCTGGACCAGGATTGGACAGAATAAGATGATGGAGATGATTGGGTGGATGGGGGGGGTGCCCACAGCAGGGAAATCATGGAGCCTGCAAACTACTCCATGGGCTAGAAGGTACTTCTCCCCACTTCCCCTGTACCTCCTCCTTCCAGCCCTTTTCACTCTCATGGGTTCTGGGTGTTTTTTCTTTGTTTTTGTTAGCATGTTTAGCAGTGTGGAAGGTCTATCTCTCAACACACAGCAGGTCCAAAAACAAGATCCTATTTGGCCAACTAAATTTCTGCCTCAGAGGACACATAATGAAGCATGCCACACCTTCATTAAAGAGATGGTAAAGCCCAGTTTTGGAGTGGGCCATGCATTGCTAGACATCAGCAATGTGTTGACTTGTTTGTTGCAAAGGAGGGTTCTACGATGTGAGGAGGGAGTAACTGGGAAATGACACATGAAAAACGCAAGAAGAACATCCACAAAACTCTTTAATCTAGCAGCGTTCAGGGGCAGGCTGGGGAGGGATAGCAGAGTCTCAGTTCCTTGATTTAGAAAATGAAGCTCATACAATCAAAGATAGATCTAAGGCTGGCAGGAACCCTAGAGACTAGTTGACTTTCATTTGACAGAGGGGGAAACTAAGTCTCAGAGGGTTTTCTAGTAGCTTCTTGGCTTGTTCGTCACAATTTGTCTTCACTATGTTACATCAATTTGCTCAGGGTCCCATGGATACAGTAATCCTCACCCTCTTCTTCGTCATCATCATGATGGCCATCATCATCGGCTAACATTTATATGACACCTGCTCTCTTTCAGGCACTGTGCCAAGTACTTTACAAATATCATCTCCTTTGGTCCTCAACAACAACCGTGTCAGGAAGGCGCTATTCATTATCCCCATTTTAAAGACGAAGAAACTGAGACAAATAGAGATTAACTGACCTGCCAACAGTCACACATCTAGGAAGTGTCTAAGGTCCTGATTGGCCCAGGTCCCATTCACCAAATCCCTGTGTGTAGAACTTTACATGATCCAACATGTAGGAGGAGGATGACCCATAGCTGAATCTGTCTTCCTACTGGTTTGGCTGTAAGAAGGTGGTGCCATAGTTTTTGCTCAGTCTCCATTTGGCCATTTTTAGATCTTGGTCACTTGGTCTCTCCACTGAGGAGAACAGGCCTGATGATTTCTGAAGTCCTTTCCAGTGCTACGATGCTGAGTCCTTCCCTACAGTTCTTGGTCATTGTGGACAGCATGATGGACATGGAGTCAAGGAGACCTGAATTCCAATCCTGTCTGGCATTTGCTAGCTGGGACTTAATATCTCTAAATCTCAGTTTCTTGATTTGTAAAATGGAGATCATAGGATCATCACCCCGAAGCTAGAAGAAACATCTCATTTTACAGAACAGCTTGGTGATTTGACTTGTCCAGGGTCCCATGGATTGTAAGTGAAACCTGAACTTTCTGACTCCAGAGTCAGTGCCCTTTGCAGAAGCAGTACCCCAATAATGGATTCAAAGATCCTCAAGCTGGGAGGATCCTGAGAAATCACTGAGTCTGACCTTCTTATTCTTCTGATTGGGGGAGGTGGGAGGTGTAGCATCCAGAGAAGGGAAATGGTTTATTCAAGGGCACACACGGAAACAGCAGAACCTCTAAAGTCAAATTCAGAGCTCTGTTATTTGAGAACTTGTAGACATACTTAGATGATATTGGTTACCCATTCATGTATTTATGCCTAATAAATATTTATATAGCATTTTAAAGTCTGCAAAGCATTTTATACAGATTGTCACAACAGCTCTGAAGTAGGAGCTGTTATTATTCTTATTTTACATATGAGGAAACTGAGGCAGAAAGAGAGAGGGGTGTTTAGTGACTTTCCTAGAGTCACAGCTACTAAATGTCTGAGGCAGGAGTTGAACCCAGGGCTTCTATGCATTCTTTTTGTCGATTAGCCCTCCATGAGACCTGGCTCCCTCTCAATAACATTGTATCTGGGCCATAATCTCCAGAAGGGCCTGTGCCTTCTCTTCCCCCTACCCCCTCCCTTATTTCCCTGGTCTGGAATGAGGAACTGGAATGCTCCTGGATCTCCACTGGCATTTTCAGTCTTTCCCTTTAACCCTTTCCTCAGTGACCTTTCCTCTTTTGAAGTCCACTCACCCAAAATCATGGTGGCCATAAGCCACCACGCCCCAGGTCATTTCTTCTTTTTCTTTCAATTCATTCATTTTTAGTTTTCAACATTCACTTCCATAAGTTTTAAATTTTCTCCCCCTCTCCCCTCCCTCTTCAAGATAGCATGCAATCTTGTATGGATTCCACGCATACATTCCTACCAAACACATTGTCACATTTGCCGTGTTGCATAGAAGAATTATAACAAAGGGGAGAGTCCAGCACCTTGTTCACCACCTTCCTCTCTTATCTACCTTCTGCCTTTGCTTGTTGTAGGTGTTGTTGCTGGCTCATTTTTCAGTCATGCCTGACTTCAATGACTCCATTTGGCCTTTCTTGGCCTGGAGTGGTCTGCCATTTCCTTCTCTAGCACATTGCACAGATGAGGAAACTGAGGCAAACAGGGTAAAGTGACTTGCTCAGGGTCACACAGCTATTGTGTCCAAAGCTGAATTTGAGCTCAGGTCTTTCTGACTCCAGACCTGGTGCTCTAACCACTGTGCCACTGAGCTTTCTTTATACCAGACTTTAATTTACACGCAGATGCTCCTTCAGGCTCCATAACATCCTATTTCCTCTGCTTCTTGAAGTCCACAATCTAGTTCTCTCTCCACCTTAGTTGCACATAAGGGAGGTCCCACACTACTTCTTCTAAGTTACTTCCTTAGCTCTGACATTCCTCTATCTGACTACATAACCACATTCCATCTCTCCTTGGCCTTCTACTCATCCCAAACCTGTTTGGTTTGTTTGTTTTTTAGTATTTAAATGTTTTGAACAAGCAGAAATCTACTATTGCTCATTCCTGCCTCCTACTCCCTCAATGGGAAATGAATGAAAAAAGAAAATTCTTGTAACAAATGCATAAAAAAGTATAATAAATTCTCACATTGGCCCAGTCCAAAAATTTTATTTATATGTATGTATATGTACACAGATACATATATATACACATATAGATATACACATGTATTAAATATGCATACAGATATATATGTATATCATTGTATAAACATACATACATACATATATATTATATATATATCTGTCCTGTTTCTTTTTCAGTAGGTAAAGAGTCTTCTGGAATTCCTATACCTGTTATTAACCCTTATTAAGACATCCCTACATCAATGCCCAAGATTAAAGTATAATTGGGAAATATTTGACAAAATTTGTAAAATTATAATACAATATAGATAATGTTCATTTGTGGTTTTCTAAGTCAATATCCTATTAGCAGGAATCTGTTTCTAGTTAAGTTTGACAGCATTGTTCTAAAGAAAGCCTTTGCTCATCCTCCAGTTGCTAGCACTCTCCCTCCTGGGGTATTTTGTATATATTTATATTAATTTACTTTAGATTTATACTGTTAACAGGGGTATTCTGGTAAATATTTAACAAGCAGCTCTCTAAAAATGCATGACACACAAGTTTAATGTGCTTCATTTTCTACATCACATCCTTAGTTCTCAACAATCAACAAAACAATCAATTACTGATTTATAATTTGCTGATTTCTGAGGTGTAAAAGCTCACGATGAACATTTAACAATTTCCTATGAACACTTGCTCATGCTGGCTCCAGCAAAAGCTTGGCTGTCTATATTTTTATGTGCTTTTTATTCCTTCCATTAGAATGAGAACTCATTGGGAATAAGGATTGTTTCACTCACTGTACTTGTATCCCCAGCCCTGGCGCAATGGCTGGCACACAGTAGGTGCTTAATCAATGCTTATTGATTGACTCAGAACTCTAAATATCTCACTCACAGCCAGCCTCTGCTCAGGTGACTCTGCTATTTGGTGTGTTTCCTTTAAAGTTTCATGAGCATTAAACCCACAATCCAAAGCTGGTGTTAGCCTCAAGATAGACTATGGCCAGCCATTAACAGGCCCCCTTTCACATTAAGCCAAGTCAGTATCTGGCTCAATATTTAATGGGCAGCATCATTAGGAACCGCAGTTGGTTTGGGGGCTGTATCTTCTTTCCCATTTCTACTGAATGCATCTCACAGAGTGTCCATTGGGCTCCCACTAATTTATGCTCATGACCAGAGGGGCCCATTGTCTGTTACCAGGTTTTTCAGAAGGATGAGCTGAGGACAACTGTGATATAAAGGTCTGAGGGCAGGGGTGGTATGGGATTGGAGAGTAAGTTTCCAGCCTTGGAGAATGAACTTGGCTAATGTATTTTGACAAGTGTAATTTTATTTTAATTATTTATGATAATGTGTCATAGTACACCAGCTAATGTCCTGAGGTATGTTTTGTAAAAAATAACGATGTCTCAGTAATATGACACTATGTTGCAGCCTGCTGCTCGTACATTTTTGCTGAGACAATGGATGAAATTGTTGGATCCTCCCGTCCTCTACTCCCTCCCTTCTGAAAAAAAAGAGTGAAGTTTCTTTATGCACAAGAAAAACCGCCAACAAAAGTCAACTTGTTATCATTGAAAGGACATTAGATTAGGGGTCAAGAGACTTAAATTCTAGAACCAAATGTGCAATAATTTTCTGTGTGGATTTGGGTAACTCACTTAACTTCTCTTGACCTCAGTTTCCCCATCTGTAAAATAAAGCGTTTGGACTGCATGAACTCTAAGATCCCTACCAGCGTGACCAGTCTATGTATTGTACTCTCTCTTCTCTTCCAAATTATCATTTAAAACTATATTTGTATGTACCATACTACTCTAGGAGGTGGGGATAGAAATATTAAAACATAGACCTTGCTCTGATGGTGCTCGTGAGCTGATAGATAGAAAAGATACAGGCAGAGATGCTGTGGAATCATAGCTATAGAGCTGAAAAAGGACCTGAGAGGTCACCTAGTCCAACCTTCTTATTCTGTCAGTGAGGAAAACTGAGTCTCAGAAGTTAAGTGACTTGCCCAAGATCACATAAGTTGTAATAGAGACAGCAGTCCAAAGTCAGGGCTCTTTCTGGGGTGTAGTGACTTACCTGTGGTTACTTTCAAGGACAGAGGGAAGAATTCGACTCTGGTTGCTTAACTCTAAGGTTAGGCATTTTTAAAAATTGGTGCTCCCTAAATGTGCCTGGGGCAACAAGGTGATCACAGTGCATGGAGTCATAGGTTTGGAATCTCTTCCCAAGTTCAAATCCAGCCTCTAGATACTCACCAGCTATTTGACCCTGGGCAAGTCATTTTACCTTGTTTACTTCAGTCACCTCATCTGTAAAATGAGCTGGTGTAGGAAATGGCAAACCACGCCAATATCTTTTCCAAGAATACCCCAAATCGGGTCAAGAAAAGTTGGGCATGACTGAAAAGACTCAAGATAACAAATGCTGGTCACTGATTGTGATGGGAGTTTTGCTGGTGACCTCACAAGCCCTTCCCAAGTATCCACAGGAGGGCAGCCAGAATAGTGAAGGACTTAGAGCTCATGTCACCCTTAGATTGGTTGAAAGAATTGGGCATGTGTCACCTAGAGAAGTCATGGAAGGATCATAAGATCACAGATATAGAGAAGGAACAATCTAGGCTGTTCTCATTTTACAAATCAGGAAACTGAGGCCTAGGGAGGCTAAATGATTCATCCAAGGACAGGTAGGAAGAATCAGAAGTGGGATTCACACTCCAATTCTCTTACCCCAAAGTCATGGGGTCTTTGCTGGCCTGATATGGTAGTTATCTTCAAGTATTCCTAGGGGGTCATCATGTGAAAGAAGCCCTGGCCTTGTTCAGTTTGGCCCCAAAGGGCAGAACCAGCAACAAGGGATGGAAATAGCAAAATAACAAAATTAGACTTCACATCAGGAAAACCTTACTCCCAGTTAGAACTGCCCCAGAGCAACACGGGCTGCCTTGAGAGTCGGTGGAGATCTTCCAGTGGAGACAGGATTTACTGGGGATAAGGTCAAAGGATTGTAGCTAAGTTATTGCTCAGACTCAGTGGCCCCAGAGGTCCCTTCCAATCTTGAGATTTGAGCTCCCCCTCAGGGGAAGAAACAAAGCTTGGTGTCAGGGGTTGCCCCTTCAGTAGGAGAACAAAGCTGTTGGTGATTCAGAAAGATGCCAGGACAGGCCATGAGAACAGCTGGGCTTGTTTTTTCAGCAGTAGCTGAAAATCTTAGGCAGGAAATAGGCATAATTTTGATTGTTAATTCAGGTAAGAGGGAAGCACTGCCAGGCATGGATGAGTCCAGAGGAAATAAAAGAGGTTTTGGGTTTTGTGTTTGTGCATGGAAAGGACAAGGAGAGCCATAAAAGGAGTTTTGTCCAGTGCTCTCCAGCTTCTGATGGGATTTGCTTTGACTCTGTCTTGGCACCATTGTTTGCTTTTATTGAAGGGAGAAGCCAAGGGAAGGAAGGCCCTCTTATCACTGTCATCTTATTTCATTTTGACTTTGGGGACTTGGACACCTAAATCTATCTTCTTGCCTTTCATCTGCTTCTCTCCCTTTACACCCAAGATCCCTTTCCCCTAGCTGGAGAGGGGTCCTCAAGAGATAAGTTCTTGGCCAATATTAATGGCCCTGTTGAAGGGCCTACTGCTGATACAGTGGACCTCTTGTGCCCTCCCCTGGCCCAGAACTGCATTCCATCGGCTTGCCTAAGACCATCTTAACCCTCAGCATCTTAGAAAGCTGAGAATGATATAGATTCTCCCACCCCGCTGGAGCCCACCTCTGAGAGAGCCCACACCTGGGTCAGGCTGTCCTCTCACTTGCATATGAGGCTGCTGCTCCCAGAATATCTGTATGAATATAGCAAATAATTGAAACACAGAACGCAGCGGAGACTTTGTGTGAGCACCCCCAGAGTCGAATGGGACCTTGCAACATGACCTCGAACATAGACTATCAGACTTGGAAGGAATCTTAAAATCTAGGACTTCAAATATTGGGAGGAATTTGAACTCAAAAGCTCTTAGGGTCATCAGGTCAAACAGTAGAAGAAACATAAACCTTGTCCAAGGTTACATAGATAGCAAGGACCAGAGCCTGGGATTTAAAACCAGCTCTTATGACTGCAAAGCCATCCCTATCACAATACGACTTAAATATTTCTACTCCTTCAAGGTGCAGCTCAGGGGCCACCTCTCCCTTGGAGCTTGCCTTGATTTCCCTATCTATATAAATATTCCCTGAACCCCTCCTCCAGTTGCTTGGGTGAATATGATTCCTCATATGTATGATTGGCTTTTCAGAATTATAAGTATTTTCACTTGTGGATAAGTCTTTACTGTTCCTGCTAGATTGGAATCTCTTTAAGGGTAGGAAATATATATCTCTATATATCTGTGTGCATATGTACATACATATACACATATGTGTAGCTATATATGCATGCATACATACATACGTATGTATATATCAGTAGTAGTAGGGGCTCCAGTGGGAAAGAGGCAGGACAGATAGGGATGGCTATTTGTGTACCTGGAGCACCAATAACTGATGTTATGAATTGGGCACTGCCAGGATATACAATAGTGGAAAGAACATTGTACTTTCTAGGATCACTGCAGCATAAGTTCAGAATCAGAAGAGACTTGATACATAATTGAGTCCAGTTCCTTCATTTTACAGATGAGGCAGCTGAGGCAACTTACCTTTAGTGTCCAAAGATTCAGAGGGCTCACACTCAGGTTCTGACTCTGCCACTATTAAACTATATGACCTTGGGCAAATCGCTCTCCCCTCTCTAGGCCTCAGTTTCCCTAATTGTAAATGAAGGGCTTGAAGTAGGTATACTCAGAGGTCCATTTTGTCCTTAACTTCTGTGGAAACTAATTCCCTGGAGGCCTGCCTGTAAAATGAGGGAGGTGGTTTTTCTTCCTATTTAATGACCAACAACGCCTTATACTTGCAAGCAGTTCTAAAAAACATTCAGAGTAGTGCTCTTTTTTCTTTTTTTCTTTTCTTTTCTTGTCTTCTCTCTCTCTCTTTCTCTCTCTCTCTCCCCCCCCCCCCCCCCTCTCTCTCTCTCCCCTCTTCTCCTCCTCCTCCTCTCAGTTCTCTTTATTTTTGCTTGTGTATTTTGGACCTGGAGGCTATAGGAATTTGCTAGCTTTCCTCTCTCTGTATCTGGGGGCAGACTCTGACTCTCTATCCTCTCTCAAGGTCCCTTGCTCAGAGAACTCCCTGGCTGGTTGACTGGGTGACAATAGGCTTATTTCCTGACTCTCTTCTGGGGGGAGGGAAAGAGCAGTAGCTCAAGGCTGCCTGTCTCCTCTTAGGAAAAACATTCAGCCAGAGCCATAAATCCTGGCTAATCTCCTTGGCCCATTCCACTAAAGAGGTGCAATACCTCCCTGACTCCAGGAGGGAAGGAATGCAGGCTGCCCCAAGCGTACACAATAGACCTTCCATGTCCCTGAACTACTGCCTGGACCAAGAGAGAGGTGCCAGCCTGGAACTTTGTGTCCTTAGTGTTCTAATTTGGGCCCTGAACTAGCGCCCCTGTGTGATGTCTGACCATTTCCGAACCGTTCCCTGCCTCAGTCTGCTTTTGGTGGAAGAGTGAGCTTGCCCCAAACCCCATCTAGATATTGGAGCCAAGCCACATATTTAGACAGACATAATGGCATGAAGGCAGGTGTGTTTAGCGTATTGAGTGCTGGCCTTGGAGTAAGAAGAGTTGTAATAAAGCTTGGTTGATTACTGGGTTGGGTTCTGCCTCTGCCACTGACTGGGGAAGCCCAGGTCGGTCCCTTAACCTCTTAATAGCAAAGTGGGTACTGATCATCACTGTGGAGGACCACTCCTCAATGGGAGTTTCTCATACCAATAAAATTAAAATGTGTGTATATGAAAAACTTCATGATATGTACGCACATATGTTTATATGTGTGTATGCATATATATACTTATAAGTATATATGTATATATATGTCTTATGTATAGTATATATAATAAGTTACATATGGAATAACTAGATATATCTAGGCTCCCCAGCTTCTAGGGCCTTCCCCTATGAGATTGCCTTCCATCTATCTGTATATATCTTATGTATACCCATTTATTTAAATGTTATCTCTCCCCATGATAATGGGAGTTCCTTGAGGGCAGAGACTGTGGGCATAGAAGCATAAACAGAAGTATTCACCTGCAAAGGCCTGGATTCTCTAGAAAGGGAGAGAGGAGGGTCTTTCCCAGGAGGGTTTGCCTATGGGTGTTGGGCAGGAGACTGTCACTTGTCTCTGAAGCAGCTAAAATAGATTATTGATCTGAGCTGAGACAGGAAAAGGAAAATTCCTCTCTTCTGAAGTCAGAACCCAGAGCACTGTAGGACTTTAGAATATTAGAGCCTGAGGAAGCCTTAGAGATCATTCAGATAGCCCAATCCCCTCTTTTTATAGATGAGAAAACTGAGGCCAGAGAGATTAAGTGATTTGTCCAGGACTGTATAGTTTGTAAATAGAGTCAAGGTTTGAAATCAGATGGAGTTTTTGCTTCTAAATCTAATGTTCTTTCTTCTCTGTCCTGTGGAAAAATGGCTGGAATACTGATGGCTATCATAGAAGCACAAGATTGTGGCAACTGGAAGGAACCAGTAATGGCTTTCTAGGTCAAGTCAAACCTGAATGAGAGGCCCGTCTACAAGTACCCAACAGAACATTCGTTGGTCTTCACTGGGAGACCTCCTCTGCCAAGGTGTCCTGTTCTACTCTGGGATATGTTTTGTGAATGGCAAATTTAAATGAGTGAGGTTTCCCAGTTATCTACTCAAATATCCTAATCTCTTTTTCCTTTTAAATGTGGTTTCCAGCACTGAGCCCAGTGTCTGAAGGCTAATAAATGCTTTCCTATTAACAGTGCACATGCATTCTCAAATGGTCTTGTCATTAGCACACCCATATGCCAACATGCACACCTGCCAAACTATCCCAGAGTTCTTTGTAGTAGGGAGTTTGAAGGATAGATGAGAGAGGAGTCATAGAGGGAAGGTGAAAATTAGTAAGTCACATTTATAGTTTTTCAGTCAGAAAGTACTTTGCATGCATAGTCTTCGACGGAGCAGAGAGTGTCATTATTATGCCTGTATCATGGGTGAGGAAACCAAGGTTCAGTGAAGACTAAGGGATTTGCCTCAGTTCATGCTGCCAGATGAGGGGCAAAATTCAGGATTCAAACTCGCATCCCCTGACCCTCAGCCTGAGCAGTCTGTAGGCTAGACTGTTATTCCTGTCTCAGGTTTCTGGTTTCCTTTCTTTTTGATCCAAGTCAGGGTAATATAATAGACTAAGGCCTAGGCTGGGAATCTTAAACCCTGGATTCCAGTCCCAGCTCTGCTATGAAATAGTCTTCTGGTCTTGGAGAGGCCATTTTCTCTCTAGTCTCAGTTTTGTCATCAGTAAAATAAGAAGACTGGACCAGATGATCTCTTAGGAATTTTCTAGTATTGAGTTTTTCTCGTGCTTTCTGCTAAGACCCTCATAGCCTTGACGCTGTAGGTTCTAAGGGCCCTTCCAATTCTAACAGCCTGTATTGTGTGTTCTATGTCCCGGAAGCTTTCTCTCTGAAAGTGACTAGAGATGAACCCACTTATACTTTTTCTTTCTCTTTCTTTCTTTCTTTCTTTCTTTCTTTCTTTCTTTCTTTCTTTCTTTCTTTCTTTCTTTCTTTCTTTCTTTCTTTTTTTCTTTCTTTCTTTCTTTTTTTCTTTCTTTCCTCCTTCCTTTCTTTCCTTCCTTCCTTCCTTCCTTCCTTCTTTCTTTTTCTTTCTTTCCTTCTTTCTTTCTCCCTTTCTTTTTCTTCCTTGTTTTCTTCCTTCCTTCCTCTTTCTCTTTTTCATTCCTGCTTTCCCTCCTTTCTTTCCTTCCTCTCATCCATTCTTTCATTTCCTTTCTTTTTTTTCTCATCCGCTGCAGCATCCCCTTTCCTGTTAGGGAAGCCTTGAAAATTAAACTAAGATAAGCTAAGCCACCTCAACATGTTCCTTAATCTGCCTCCATCCCTCATGGCTTCCCTTTCAGCATTGTTCATGCGTCTTACCAGAGAGGTAAGAAGATGAGGAGGAGGTGTTGGTTCTCTGCAAGGCTCCCAGCACGGATGGGATTTCTTCTTGAAACACTCGCCATGGCCTTCTTATTGCTTAGGGTTTAGTCTAAATTTTGCCTTCAAGTTAAAAAGCATTTAGATCACAGACCCAAACAACAGGATTGCATTTCAGCGATGGAGGCTGAGAATGCTGCTGAAGCCTTCCTACCGCTAATGATTTCTATAATCGAGGTTAGAGCTATAAAAACAGAGAGTGTTGTTTAAATGGGGGCACACAATGAGGCAAGCCCAGAGGGAGTTCCTTGGGAAACAGGAGGGGAAGAAATCAGTTTATACAGAAATAATAGACTTTCTCCAGGCCTAGTCCATTTAACAATGAAACCACGGCCCTAGGGGGAGGGTTGGGAGTGCCTGTCTGGCAGGGCTGAAGTCCGCCACCTTGTTATTAGTAGATACCGGATCCCTACAACCACAGACTGTAACATCACTATTCAGGGTTGGACAGCACCCAGAAAAAGCAGCTCTCTTGTTAGAACTTTTCATAAACAGAGACTCTGATCAATGGCCCTGTGAGACTCCAGAGGCCCCCAAACCCCTGATAAGAGCTCCCCTCTAAAGCGGTATGTGGGGAGGGATGGAGATCTCCATCTCTGGAAGACATCCAGCTTGCCCAGCTCATTTCATGTAGCACTCCCCCGATTATACTTCTTTTCTGTTCTCTCCATCCTCCTCCATGGAGGCAGGGATTTAAGAGATGTGTTTTGCAGATGGGAAAACTGGGGGCAAGGAAGGTAATAGGGGCCTTCCCAGCGTCCCATCCTGTGCCTTTAGCAGAGCTGAGAAGAGAATCTTAGGAGGAGAGAATCTCCCCTGGTTCTTACTGTTCTATCTAATCATTTCTGGAAAGGAAATTCTAGGATTGTGCTAGGAAGAACCTTAAAAAATGAGGCATATGTAGATTTTGAGTCCCAGTTGTATCTAATGAGTGATGGGACCCAGAGCAAATGAGATAATACAATCTAATGGAAAGAATTTCCATTAGAAAATGGAAACTCTGGTCAGGGACCAGAGTTCGAATTCCAGCTCTGCCATTTACTACTTCTGTGACCTTGGGCAAAGCATTTCACTAATCTGAGCCTCAGTTTTCACGCCTGTAAAAGGAGGCAATCAGACTAGGTAACCTCTAGGATGTCTTTAGAAGCTGGGATAGTGTAATAGTAGGCATATTAATAAATATTTGCTTAATTATGAATTGGGTTTACAAACTTCTAAATGAATAAGTCTTTCAAATTTTGGACTTTTTTCTAAGAAAAATACAAGTATATTTCATAGTTTGAAGCGTAACTGTTAATACCATTTTGGGGGTCCCCTATAGTTGAAGAAGCCCCCAGATGACATATCCTTATTGTTTATTGATAAACTAAATTATCTGGGAGCCCTCACTAAGGAGTCAAAGTCAGACAATAGGCATTTATTATCTGCTATGTGATAGATACAGGAGTATAAATGTAAATGTTTTATCAGGAAACAACATGACCATAAATAATGAACTGCTGAATAAATACAGGGAAATTTGGGGAGGAGCCAGTAGCATGGGGGGATTGAAGTCCTGTATTTCCTACCCAATTGTGTGATCTTAGATTCCTTTCATCCTCTCTCTGAGTGTCATTTGACTCATCTAGAAAATGGGGTTAGTTGTATTTAAGTTGCTTCCTACCCAGGGTGGTTACGAGGGTCAAATGAGCCTGTGTTTGTCAAGCACTTGGTAACCATAAAGTCTTATATAAATGTCAGCTGTTATGGTGATGTTTGGATGGGATCCAACATAGAGCCTTCGCCTACCAAAATCTGGGCTTTTGGAAAATGTCAGAGAGCAATTTTCTAGGTTAGTAATCCAAATAGTATTTCTGCATCTGGGACACATCCTAGGACACAACCCCCATCACTGGGGATTACCTCTGGGAGGAGACACAGTCTGCTGGACCCACTGATGAAAGATTGGAATAAGGAGAAGGAAGGATTGATTGGAAACACACCAGAGAATACCACATTCTGGAGAAAAAAGAAAGCTTAGAGTAGCTTTCTTTTCCGAAGGAATGCCTTTCAGACTTGGAAGCGTTAGGCCATCTGTCTTCATAGAGAAATCGACCTGAGGATTATCACCTGGTTGCATTACTCATTTGGTTCTACAACATCCTAAGGATGGATTAGGTCCACCAGAATTCAGGGCCCTGGAGACAACATGATACCATCTGAAAGGATCCTGAAATAAGAGTTCAGAAATGGCAATTGCTCCCCCAGGTTTAGTAACTACTGTGGAATGTAATTTGGGAAACATTGGGGAAGTTATGAGAAACCACATCCACACCACCAGAATCATGCAGACTTAGGGCAGGTTATCTAGATTTTAGCCATCTCTCCCATGGCTGATGAAATGAGCTAGGGTTTTGAGGATTCCCATTTCTATCTTTGGGGACTATTCTTTGGGGGAACCAAAGTCCTCATAGATTAAAAAAGGGCATATACTCACCAAACAGACACACAGCTTGCTTGAGTAGAAATAGTTCCCAATTGGATCCACCTGGGTTCATATTCTGGCTCCACTCCATATTAATGGTAGGAACCTATGCCACTCACTTCTCCAGAGAATTTATCCAATAGAGATCTTGTCTGTGCAGAATTGTTCTCATTCCTCGAACATAAGCTCTTTGAGAACTGGGGCTTTGTGTCTTTTCTTGTATTCTTGACACTTAGCAGAGTGTCTGGTACATAGTAGGTTCTTAATAAATGTGTATTGAATGATTGATGGCAAATAGAACATATACTCATTAAATTTGGAACTGGAAGATACCTTTGAGACCATCTATTCCAATTCCCCTACTGTATAGATGAAAAAAGTCAAGTGACTTGCCTAAGATCACATAGGTAATCAATACTTGAGCCAGTATTGGAACCCAGTTCTTATGTCACCAAATCCAGTTCTTTTTCAATTATACCAAGCTGTTATCTCTTGCTGGTCTCAGTTTCCTTTTCTGTCAAGGACAGGGATTGGACATGGATGACTTCTAGCATCTCTTACAACTCTAGACAAATGTAGAGTAAATGAGACCTACTAACAGTTCATATATCAATGTTTTTATGAGTCAGTTGACAAACTTGTTGAAGGCATAGAATGTTGAAGCTGGTAGGGACTCAGGCCAGAGCTAGGGAGGTGACTTGCCCATGATGACACTTCAAGATGGTCGTAGACCCCAAGCTCTTGGTGCCCAGATCTTGAGTACTGTTACTCCTTTTGCAAAGTATTTGTCCATAATATCCCTACAGCCTCACAATCACCGCAGGAAGCTGGTGATAGAAATACCATCTTCCTTTTGTGTAGGGTTAGGGAATGAGAATAAGTATTTGTGGATCACCCACTGTGCTCAGCATCTCAGATCTCCACAACTCTACAAAGAATGATTCACATTTTATAGCTGAGGAAATCAAGGATTGAGTGACCTTCCCAGGGTCATACAGCTAGTAATTGTCTGAAGTTGCAAGCGTCTCACAGGGACTGCCTTTTGCCATTTTTTGTATCCTCAGCATTTAGTGAAGTGCCTGACCCGTAGCAGGTGCTTAATCAACGTTTATTGCTTGATTGATTCCGATTCCAGGTCTTGTGCTCTACCCACTGAGTTACTTAGCTGCCTCAATTAAGCAGAAGAAAACAGAAGCTCAGTTTATTGTGGTCATCATGATCTTCTACCCCAACAACGTTGAATTTTGAACAAGGGTTGCTCTTGCTACGCTCCCATCTCTGCCCCCTTCTGCCCATTGGGACCAAGCAAACTGTATCATGTGAGGAGTGAACATTAGCCGCTGAGATTCTTCTTATAATTCTGGATGGCCTCGGGTCATTAAAATGCCCTCCCTCCAAATTTAAAAGAGGGGGCTGTGGCTTGTGGGAAATGTCAAGATGGAACAGGACTGCAAGAAAGTGATGACTTTTCCCCAAAGAATGCATCCTTTCTCCCAAAAGATCTTTGGGTATGAGTGGAAGGGGAATTCCAGGTTTGGAAATGCCACAAGTTAGTCATTCTGTCTCCCAGTAGGAGAGGGCCTATCACTGGGGAGGGAGAGACCACTGAGTCAGAAGCCAGGATGCAACCCCATCTTGGGTGATGGGTTACCGACTTTCTCATTGTCCATTGCCGCAGACTGGGGGTAGTGGAGAGCAAAGAACAGCAGAGTTTCTGTGGGATCTGGTAATGACTGTCTAGTGAGTGCTGGCCTTCTGTCTGTAGAGGTCTTGAGATCATGGTTTAGAAAAGACACAGTTCTTGTCCTCAAATGGCTTAGAGTCATGAATCTGAATAACTCTAATTCCCATTATCACATGATAATTGCAATAGAGGACTTTAAAAGGTACCTTCTGAGGGAGAGGATATTAAAGACAGTTGTGAAAGTTGATGGGGAAATGTGATGTGGGGGAAGGGAAAATACATATTTACCTTGTATCCCAGGGGTTTCCTGAAAGCTTTATCTCATCTGCTTGGAGTAAATGTGAGGATCCCTTTTTGCAAGGTGTTGTGCTTGGCTGCCAGGCATACAAAAATAAAAATGAGGCAGTCCTGAGAATTTGTATATCTTGCTCTGAGTACTAAAAGCATTCAGTCAAAACTCATGTACTACCCACTGACTAGACACAGAGCGCAGGCCTAGGCACTAGCCTTGATGAATTAGAGAGAAGAAAGAGAAAGATGGTGGCCTTAAAATCCCCTACGTAGAGTGTTCATTTAAGATGTCACTCATTCAGGGTATGATCATTGGGTAGAATTGTAATTCTGTGCTCTTCAAGTGTATGTTTTTGGAAAAGTTTTACAAAAGTTTTATTGATGGATGCTAATAGTTTGTCTGGGACATATGCTTTAGATTAAAGATGAAAGTTATGAGTGCCCTAGAAGGGGAGTCAGGAGATTTAAATTATAGTCTCAAACTAGTGGGATTACCTTTCACAAATTACTTTCCATATTGCATATTCTCTGGTTGGAGGCAGATAGATGACAGAGAGACAGACAGACAGACAGATAGATGAGTAGACAGATCAACAGACAGGCAGAAAGACAGAGACAGACAAATGGACAGACAGATAGATGCCAGGTAGATGATAGATTGATAGATAGATGAATAAACAGAGCAACAGGTAGATCAACAGACAGACAGACAAATAGATAGATAGGTAGATAGATGACAGATAGGTAGATGATAGATTGATAGGTAGATGAATGGATAAATCAGCAGATAGATAAATAGATAACAGGTAGATGATAGCTGTATGGTTGGATGGATGGATGGATGGATGACAGGTAGATGACAGATAGATGGATAGATTGATAGGTAGGTAGATAAGCAGACAGATTAGATGGGTAAGTGGAAAGAGATAGAGAAAGAATCAGGACAGAGAAACAGGGACATAGAGGACACATTAAATGCTTATGGTGTTCTAGGCACTGTACAAATTGTTGTGGACACATACATAAGGAAACAAGATTGTCCCTACTCTCAGTGGGCTTACATTGTAATAGAGGAAGAGAAAACATACAGGAGGGCTGTAAAACAGGATGAAAGAGGGGAAAGGAGGGCAACCCTAGGGCATCATCAAGTAGAGAAGGGAATAAAGTACAAGGAGCCTGAAAAGGTAAGTAAAGGTTCTGTCTGAAGGACTTTCAATGCCAACAGATAACTTTACATTTGATTCTGGAGATAATGAGTTGCTAGAGCTGACTGAGTAGGGAATGCCATGAATGGACCCATGCTTTAAGAATGTCACTTTGGCAGCTGATTGGACAATGGGATAAAGTGGGACAGGGAGACCAGCAAGCTATTGCGGTAGTCCAGGTGAGAGGGAGATGGTCCTACATTAGGGTGGCAGCTGTGTGAGTGAAAGAAGGGGCATCTCCAGGAGATGTGAAAGAAGGAATGACAATCTTTCACAACAGAGGGATATATTGGTCAGTGTGAGGAAAGATTCCAGGATAACACTCAGGCTGTAAAGACAGCTGACTTACTGGGAGGATGATGGGGTTTCAGTGAGGGAAGCTGGAGAGAAAGGAGGGTTTGGGGTGAAACATAGTGTTTGTTGAGTATAAGACAACAATCAAAAGTTGAAATTTATTTTTTAAAGCACTCTGATCTAAGGACCCTCCAGTACCCAACATTCTCCATCCCAAGATTCTTCCCCTCTTTTATCATTCTCTGTTCAGTTGTCCTTTCCAGCTGTAACTTTCTACTACATTTGCTTTTCAACACGCTTGGACATTGTGCCTTCATGTGAGATCATTTCAAGAAAGAACCTGCCAAGAAATCAATCTCTGATTGCTTGCCTCCCTGGGTTCCCTTATAATCTCCTTAAGTCCCTCTGTCTCCACTTCTTTTGCCTCAAAAAACAAGTTAATCTTGACTTACTGGAATGGCTTGGCTGGATGCAGTCATGGTGACCCCCTCTGGAAAAACATCATTGACGACAACAACAGCCAATGAAAGACTGTTCGGTCTCTTTCTGTTCTGAGACTTTGTTGGCCTTCTCCCATTTATCTGTGCTATAATTAATGATCCAAGGAAAAGATGAGACAGGAATGAGCTCCCCGTGGCAAGATATCTAGCCCAGGTAAGCATGGACACTGCATATGGAAACCATGAGCATCAGCACCTTCTCAACCTGTGAAGCCTTTGCCTCAGATTCAGAATTAGCAACCTTTACCAGGGAGCATGTGATCTGAAAAGGTTGATCAGATACTAGTTTCATTATGGAGAAGATAAAGAAGATAAGCCTTAGTGAGCATCTCACCAATTTATTTTCCTCTCTCCAAGATGTACGTTGGGGTTGGACTCATGCGCATAAATCAAGACCCATGGTGTCATCTCTTTGAAAATGAAGGACAAGCAACCTTCAATGCTGGAGTAGTTATCAGTACTGGATGGGGAGTCAAGTTCTGGTCCAGCTTTGACCACTGGATCTCTATATATTCTTGGAGGGAAAAAAGAGCAGTTAACCTCTTAGAGTTTTAGTTGATATAACTGTCAAATGAAAGAGGTGAACTGGGCATCTATAAATTCATATCAAGCTCCAACATTCAATGATCTGGTTTCTCAAGACTATTTCTTCTCTGACCCTCTATGATCTCCCATATAGCTTAGTACATTTCATGTTCTCAGACCCCAGCTATGTTTCAAGTTTTCTTCTTGGGTTCTATGTTTCAAGATTTCCTTGTAGTGCTGACATCCATGTTCTAAGGTCCCTTTCAGCTACAATATTCTATATGTCTTCTAAAATCCTTTGACAGCCGTATCCTCTGTATAAAGACCCTTTCTAGCTTAATCATTTTATGTTTTAAGGCTTTTCTACCTCTGCTAGTCTATATCTTGTGTTTTATAACCTCTTCCACCTCTAACATTCTTAATCCTGAGTCCAAAGATCCCTTCCAAATTGAACATTTTGTGTCCTATGGCCCTTCTATCTCTAATATTCTGTATTCTATGTTCTAAATTTCCTTCCAATTTTGACATTCTATATTGTGTGTTCTAAATTGCTTTCTAGCTGAAACACCTTACTGCATTCTGTGTCCTGTGTTCTAAGGTCCCTTCCAGTTTTGACATTCTGAATCACACGTACTAGCTTGAACATCTATGTTCTAAAGACCCTATCTATTCTGGTTTTCTTTCTTCCATTTCTATGTTCTTTTAACTCTGATATTCTAGATTCTATATATTCTATTTTCTAAGTTCCTTTCCAGCTGTGACATTCTTTATGTCATGTTCAGAGGTCTCCTCCAACCCTGACATCCTATAGCCAATGTTCTAAGGTCCCTTCTAGCTCAGACATTGAGATTAGGCAACAGGATACAATGAGTAGAATGAAGGCTAACCCCAGTGTCCTGAGACTGGAGTTGGAATCCTGCCTTGGTAATTTCCTCCCTGTGTGACCTCAGCCTCATCACTTAGTCTCAAATCCCTGTTCGATAAAATGAGAAGAAGCTTGTCTCTTCCAGCTCTTAATATATCATCCTATGTTCCCAGGCCCCTGTCAGCTTTGGCAGTCTTCATTCCAAGATCCCATCCAATGAGGATAAGGCTTAAGGTTTCTGTGAAAAAATGAGCACCTGGAAAATTCTTGAACCAAGCTAAAGGGCAGGAAAACATCATTTCCCTCCCTAGGCCTGGACACATAATGCACTCCCTAAAGCAACAAGACCTATTTCTATATATCCTCCAGGAAACCAGCCTCCTTATCCTGAGTTTCATGTTCTGGGTGATTCCTCTCCATGGCTGCTATGACATCTATTGTCCCATCTGAAACGAGCGCTCAGGATTTCCTGGCTCCTGGCCCCGGCTCTGAGCAAGCTTCTTTCACGTTGGGATGATTTGCAGGCACGTTTCAGGGCTAGCACATTGAAGATCATCTTGAGTTCCACAGGAGGGTTTGTTCTCTGAGTGCCTTTGTTGTTGGTGTTCCTAAGAGAGGAAGGCCAGTTCTGGTCCAGCTCATGGGAGAATGGCCCCACCACTAGCTAAGGTGATATATGATTTAATCATAGCTCATGTCTACCTAATGCTTTAGAGTCTGCAGTAATGTTCCATGACTAGAAATTATGCCACAGGAGAACTATTGGGTGCTAAAAAGACAGGCGTTCATTTCAGGAAGAAGCAGGGTAAAAATAATTCAGCAATTTCCCCAAGGAAATCCAACCCACTCTTCTCCTATTCAGTTCTAGGACCAACCAGTTGTCACAACATTGAGGCCTGGGTCTGGCCATGCTTTGTTTTCCTCCCTCTGCCATATTCTTCCCTCCCAACTTGCCAAGCAGACCAGCAGCCACTCCCTGGCTCCTTTCTTGGCAAAGATTCTCTCCCCAGACCTCTCACCCTGGGCCACAGAATCCCAACTGGGAGTGTAGTCATGTTGGAGTTCCTGTCTTACTCTGCTCATTCTTCTGTATCCCATCATCCAGATTAAAATATTGTTGGGAAAATGTTTAACAAAATAAATAAACATACAATCTTACATTGATAATGTTAATTTGTGGTTCTCTAAGTCAATAGACAACAAATTTGAGTTGATATCACTGCTTTAAACCAAATAGTCTAAACCTGGGTCCCAGGAACTTGTCTTTAAAAAATATTTTAAATGCTATATTCCAACATGATTGGCTTCCTTTGTGAACTGATACATGTTATTTTATACATTTGTAAACATGATTCTAAGAAGGGGACCACAGTCTTCCCTAGATAACCAAGAGTCTATGGTACAAAAAAAAGGTTAAGAATCCCTGACCTGGATAGGTTTTGGGGGTGTAAATTGGGAAAAGGTAGTTGATAATAGGTGCATGAGGGAGAAGGTGACAAAGTTAGGGAACAACCAGCAGGCTACCTTGGGACAGCAAAGGATGGGGTATAAAATAAGACTAGAAAGATGGGTTGGAGCCTGACTGTTAATCAAAGGAATTTAGAGTATATCCTATAAGTAACGGGGAGCCATTGAAAGTCATTGAGCACAGGAGTGTATGACAGCAGTTCTCTGGGAAGTCCCTTTCATCTACACAATTATAGGATTCTGCACAGGAGTCCTATGCCAAGACCATCCTCTAATGTCTCTTTGTTCTGGGCTTCGCAGACATCAATTAGTGTTAATGAATGATTTGGATGACTCTGCAATTGTTAAGTATATGACTGAAGGATCCAATGGATATTCAATATGATAAGAATGTTAGCTGATAAAATTTTTAAAAAAATTCTGTCTTCTATGCTAACCTCCCCATTAGGGAGGCTAGGGGATCAGGAAGCTATTTTTGAAAGAAAGAAAGAAAAATGTTTTAAAATTGCTAATTGTCTGGGTGAAAATATTTTCACAGGTTTACTCTCTGGGAAAAATATTGCTACTGCAAACACTTGCAGCTTGGCAGTAGTCAAAGGGCCACCATCAACATGGAACTCCTAATTAAGCCGTGTTCTCGACGCCCTCGGGGCACTGCACTGAAGTAATTGGAATGCTCTAATTGACTTGTTTCTCCCCACCACCCCCAACCTTCCATTCGGCATTTTTCCTTTTTACCTAAATAGTAAGCTGGGGGCAATGCTGACAGATGGAAAATTTCCCTTTCTGGGTCTGCAGCTCTAAGCACCATGCAAATTTGATTGTGGTAAATGGTGCAATAGTGAAAAATCTCTCTGTATATTAAAAAAAAAACCCTGCCCCTACCTATGGGTCCACTTATTAAAAGTGGTATGATATACATACTTCCAGTAAAATGTGAGAAATAATCTGGAAGTATCTTTAGAATTGCTGTAAGAGAATCCTATGATTTAGAGCAGGAGGGATCCTTAGAACACAGAACTTAGAATGTCAGAGATGGAGGAACCTTAGAAAATACAGTTAGTCCTTCCACATCCCAGGTGTTATGGGCAAAATCCTGCTGTGATCTAAAAAGTCCAGTAAAATGTTTTGGCCCTCCTTTAGTACCAGAGAAGAGGTCTGACTTTTTTATTTTACTTTTATGGAATTTTTATAGGAACTTTTTTGTAAAATGTGGGTTAGGTATTTGGTCATAGGTTCTGTGTTGTCTGCAACTTCCACAAACTCCCCCAAAATTCCCATTAAATTTCTTATGTCAACTCTCCATGCATGGAAACCTTGATGGGGAAAGTTGAAATGTGGAAGGGATAACTGTAGTCTCTAGAATGTTCAAGCTGGAAAGGTTCTGACCTCATAGTGTTAGCTGTGGAAGAGACCTTGGAATGTAGAATGTAGAATGTTAGAGCTGGAAGAGCTCTGAGCTTGTTGATCAGAGTGTGTTAGGGAGAGACAGGTGCTAAGGATGCTGAAAATAAATTGTCAGAGCTGGAAAGAACCTTGGGATTGGGATGTGGATGGTTGGAGCAGAAAGAATTTGAGTCCAACCCTCTCTTGTTACAGATGGGGAAACAGAGTCTCAGAGAAGTGAAAAATAAACAGATAAACAAGCAAATCCAAACCAAACAACTTGGCCAGAGTCACAAAGGGCCATGTTGGGGATGAGAAGCCATGTGTCCCTACTTCTGGGATAGTGCTCTGTTCATGACACCGAGGGATTCCCCAGCCTCAGGATTCCTCCTGATTCCCCCCCTCCAGTGCCACGAATGTGAAACTGCTGTTTCCAGCTCTGCCCAGCGTTCAGGATACGGGGCAGACAACTTTTGCAGCTAGTAAGATGAGAGACCCTGAGTAAGATTAAGCTGCCAAGCCTCAGTGATTGATGAAGGATACTTGGGGCAAGTAGAGAGAATAAAAGAAACCAGTTTCTTCTGGGTTGAGGAGGGCAAGAGGGAGGATGGGATGGTGGAGGGAGATTGGGAGGGGGTAAGCAGCCTTGGAGCTTATTATTGCAACCACAGCCCTAACATCAAAGACTGAGTGCTTGGCCCCCCTACCATTTGTTATCTCCAAAGTGATTGCTTGACTTGTGCCATCTCCCAGCAGGGAGAAGAGGGTAGCTTGGGTCTGTTTTGTTTTTCTAATCTGCAGTTTTGTGAATCTGGTGAAAACTGAGAATGGTGGCCCTCCTCCCCAACCCCCTTGATCTCACTTTTGGTTTCAGATGCCTTAATTAGGACCAATCTGAAGGGAGGAGGGGCTGAACTGGGTCTAGGGGACCCCCTTGATGAAGTCTTACAGCAATGGGTATTTAGGATACTGGCAGAAGGAATCTCCTCTAGTTCCAGAGTAATGTGGGATCTTAGGGGTCCACCAACCCAACCTTTCAACCTACGTGGGAATCCCCACCCCAAATGCTCGACAGATAATCTTCCAGCCTTGGTTCCAATGTATATTATGCTTTTGGCATCAAGAAGACCTGGATTCTAATGCGAGCTGTCCCTATGTGACCGTGAGCAAGCTACTACTCTCTTGGCCTCAGTTCTATCCTCCATAGAACCAAGGATCATAGAGTCTCAATGGTATAGTGGATAGAGCACTGAAGGTAGAGTCAGGAAGACCCAAGTTCAGATTCAGCCTTCAACACCCACTAGCTATGTGACCCTGGGTGAGTCATTTACTCTCTGTTTGGCTTAATTCCCTCATCTGTAAAATCAGGATAATAACAACACCTACCTCACAGGTGTGTTGTGAGGTTCAAAGGACATAAAAATTGTGAAGCACTTAGCACGGTACCTGGCACACACAGGTGTTTACTGGTCATTGTTAAGTTGTTTTCAGTTCTCTCTGATTCTTCATGACTCCATTTAGCATTCTTTTGGCATAGATATTGGAACGGTTTGCCATTTCCTTCTCCAGCTCATTTCAGAGACGAGAAAACTGAGGAAAACAGGGTGAAGTGACTTGTTCAGGGTCACACAACTAGTAAGCATCTGAAGCTAGATTTGAACTCAGTAAGATGAGTATCCTTGACTTCAGCCTTGGCATTCTATCCATTGTATCACCTACCTGCATATATATTTGTATGTATGCATGGATGTTTGCATACCCATACATCTATGCATGTACATATTTACACATATATATGTATCTAGATCTTTTCCTTCTTAGAGAAAGTAGTCTAATCCTGTTGTTTTCTCAAAATTTACTACTTTAATCAGAAAATATTTTATATCTTTGTCTATTCCCTCCTTTTGAGTATATTATCCTCATATTGCCCTGAAAGAATGAGATACTTGAAGAACTTCATCTGATGAGTCAGTATGTAACTATATAGTACATGGTGAGCACCATATAAATGTTAGCATTATTATTATGGGATTGTTGATTTAGAAGTGGGAGAGACCTTAGCTGTCATCCAGTCCAAACTTTTCCTTTTACAGATGAGAAAACTGAGGCCCAGAGAAGCCAGGTGATCTGTCCAAGATCACTCAGCTGGTAAGGCTCTGAGGGCTCTAGCTCAACAGCGATGTCCCTTTGGTTCCTTATTGCTCCTACCTCTGAATCCTGTGACTTTTAGTGATCAGAAACTCACTACCTAAAAAGGAAGCTCATTCATGCCAACAAGTATTTATTAAGTGCCTACTACATGTAATATACTATGCTAAATGCCATTTCCATTTCAATTATGTTCTTTATGACTGAGCTGGAATTTGCCTTCTGTAACTTGTCCTCTTAGCTATCCCTTCTCTCAGATGATGAGCCTTGGGATATTTTATTACAAAAGGATATGGGCTAATTGACTCCTAAGCTTCCTCCTCCTGCCATCATTCTGTGTGACTTGGATCTCTTTTGTCTCTGATGTTTTATGCTTCAAGGCCACCTCTATTTATGAGATTCTGCGAACCAAAGTTCTGATATTTTATATTTCATGTTCTAAGAGTACATATGACACTTTAATCTGTATATTACAGAGTTTCTTGAAACACTCATTTTTTGAATTCTATGTTCTAGATTTATTCCAGTTCTGACATCCTGTGTTCTAAGTGCTAAGGTCCATGGGCTTTGCTCTAAAGCCCCTTTCAGATCTGGCATTCTATCTTCTAAGGAAGGTGCCTTTGATCTCTCTCTGGTTTTCTGGGTTCTAAGATCCCTCCTATCACTAACAGACTTATAGTTTCCATCATTTTAAGTCATTTAATTTGTTTAATTCTTTCAAGCCATGAGCTGAGAGATCTCATGCCCTTGTGTGATTTTGTCCTCTTTTAGCTCAAATGCCTCAACCTTCCCAGTCAACTGGCTCCATAATGGGGTTGATCTTCATATCTCTTGCTCTTTTTTTTGGAAGAAGTTTTATGATGCTAATGTCCAGTTTCTTTGGGTGAGCCCTTGCTATTTTTGGCCAGAAAATCCTGCTTGGGGATTGGAGAAACAGGGAGGTGGAGCAAGCCCCCCTTCCCAGTTTTATGGGGTATGAGGAATGTTCCATTGGTAAAAGCAGAAAGGTGTATTTCATTTCCCAAAGTGGGGAGAGGGTTTTCTTCTTTATTCCTTGATATGTCTGAAAGAGCTAGCCTGGTGCCTCCCAGCAAGAAAACAAAGCCAGGCCCTTGGCTGGAATCTGGAGGAAGTGAGGCAGCAACAATGAGAGGAAGGAGGAAGGAGTGAGATAAAGTCTGGACCTGATTATTGGTCAACTTTTCACACCACAGGGATAAGGGGCCTTTGGTGCAAACAGTTGGAGGATTTCCTGGAAGGCAGTTGTAAGGAATGCTATTATTATTTTGGTTGTTGCTTTTATAATTCCAGTTGTTTCAGCTATTTGATGGGTGTTTGGGCACCTAGGAGCATCTCTCCAAGACTCCCGAGTCCCCAAGACCTCTTCCCCACTCTGGGGACTCGAATGAGCTATTTCTGATCCCTTATGCCCACTCTTGGACTCCTTTCTGGGGACCTGAATCCCTGGGCCTTCCTGTGGCTACAAGAAAGCAATTCCATGCTGTCATAGGGGAGTACCTGAGGAGCAAGGCTACACCTGACCCCAGAGAGAAATTGGGGGCTTAGATCACCACAAGTGAGAGTTTGCCTTGAATAGTTCCCTAATGGGTTTCCAAAGATGAATCAGTTTGGAGAAATTCCATTTGTACATCACTTGTCCTCCTTTCACCTCTTGTAGAGCCTTCCACTGCATAAAGTGAGGCTCCTCTGACTCCCTTTGTACCAGTGCTTGGCTTCCCCATCTGTGCTTCTTTCACATGCATTGGAGTGTTCTCTGCCCTGATTGAATGGTAAGTTCCTTGAGGACAGGGTTTATATTCTCTTGTTTCTTGACAGCTCCCCCTTCTCTCTCTCTATTCAAATTTACCTATGTGATCCTGGCAGGCAAGGAAGCTATAGCCAACATGGGGCAGACAGGGCTTCATCCTGGGGTTCTGATTTCAGGCCATCAATTTCCATCTCATGTTTTTGGTGCAGCTGCTCATGGGGTGATTCCCACACCTGGGTTCTATCACTGTAGTGCCCTTTGGGGTTGGCTTTCCTCCTCTCACCCCCAAAGTACTGGGGCTGGACCCTCTCAAGGTCATGCTCACTCCTCTCTTTCTTTGCCCTTGTCCAGGCTCCTGGTGTAAGAATTTTTAAGCATGGCTTTGGTGCTAAGTCCCTTCTCCTCTATAAGGTTTGTTTTCCATAGTTTAAAAACAATAATAGGAACAGCATTTATAGCTGGGTGACCCTGGGCAGGTCACTTCACCCTATTTGTCTCAGTTTCTCCATCTGTAAAATAAGCTGGAGAAGAAAATTGCAAACCACTCCCGTATCTTTGCCAAGAAAATTCCAAATGGTGTCGTAAAGTCACACACAACTGAAAAACAACCGAATGGCACAACAAAGAAAGAGTCAGTTAATGGTGGCTTCAGGCTCTGTGCTGGTAGTGGGGGAGGACAGCTGCATCCCCCAACCCCCTTCTGCCTCAAATCATCCCAGTGGGCTTTTCCTCCTTCCAGTAAACCTCCTTTAGCCTGAAGTAGAATGGAAACTTCTCAAGGCCAGGAGCTGTTACTCATCTTTGAGTCTCTGGTATCTAGGGCTCTGTGTAGACATCACTTAATACATGTTTAGAGGATTGAATTGGTTTGGGTTCTTCCATAGTTTAACATGGGCCTGCCTATGAAATTCCCAAGTGTGATATTTACCTCTTGGGTGGGTGGCTCTGGGATAATCAGCTGCCATCCAGTTTGAGAAGTGAGAATAATCCTTCCAGTCACTGTCCAATTCAGCATCAATGCCACTGTTCTGTCTCATTAAGGCTTTCAGGCTGCTGTGCAACCAGTATTACATTCCTGATGAGAAGTGCATTTGAAAGGAATTGTCTGGTTTCAAAACGCTTATCCCTCTTAGTCTAAAAAATAGTTTCTTATTAATTCTCAGACTTTCCCATTTTGTTTTCTGAGACTTAAAAAAATGTTTTTATTGATACTCTTAAAAAAAAATCTCTGTTACTTCCCAGTATTCAACCAACCACCCTGGTAACCAATATAGAATATGGCCTTGTACTGATGAATTTGAATACAAAGATTGTTTCCCTCCAAACCTTCTCTTCTCCAGGATAAACGCTCCTATTTCCCTCCAATGATTTATTTGTCCTGGATTTTAGACACCTCACCATCTTAGGTGCTTTCCTTTAGACTCTCTGATGCTTGTCAATACCACTTTTAATTGGTCTGAAAGAATTTGGGTTCAGTACAACAAACCATTGGCCACATCTGACAGAGTATGCTTCATTTCCAACCTCTAGTCCACCACCTCCCAGTTAAGAGTGGGGAGAAACGCTCCATCCTCACAGTTTGTCACTTTTGGGCATTCTGATATCTTTCAATGTCAATCTCCTTTACATGATTATCTGCTTGCTTTTCCTTTGCTCTCCGAGGCTTCCAGGGGGTTTCTCTGTTTGTGTGTGTTTATGTGTTTCCTGTTAGCAGATTTACGCACATTGAGACACTGACCCATAAACATATGCTGTACATTTGGTTTACCATATTTACATTGTATCTGGGCACACGTGTGTAGGAGTGTATATGTATATACCATATGTGTGCCATGTAAATAAACACACGCATGCGCAACCCGGGAGCAGGGCTAATGTCAGCTGTGGTCAGGGGAACTGTTGTAGTGTATGCATAATTTTACATGCCTTTTGCATAAATTAGATTCTCCTACATAATCTCTCTTTCTACACCCCCTTACACCCCCTTGTCCCCCTCCTTTGGAGTGTATGTTGGAGGGGCTCAGCAGAGCCAGAAGCTTCTCTCCTGCCTTCAGAAGAAAGGCGGCTTGTCCTCTAGCCTCTTTTGTTGGGAGGGGGGACCCAGGAGGATTTCATTCCTGAGCCTTCTATAACAGTGAGCCAAAGGTCCAATTAATCCTTCCTGGCAGCCATAGACACATTCTGTCCTGTCACCATCATCCCAGAAGGCTGCACCACCCCTCTCAAATCTCCCAAGATGGCAAAGAGCCATCTTTCTTCCCTCCTTCCTTCCTTTCTTTCCTTTCTTCCTTCCTTCCTTTCTTTTTCTTTCTTTTTCTTTCTTCTTTCTTTCTTTCTTTCTTTCTTTCTTTCTTTTCTTTCTTTCTTTCTTTCTTTCTTTCTTTCTTTCTTTTTCTTTCTTTCTTCCTTCTTTCCTTTCTTTCTTTCTTTCTTCCTTCCTTTTCTTTCTTTCTTTCTCTCTTTATTTTCTTTCCTTCTTTCTTTCTTTTTTCTTTCTTTCCTTCCTTTTTCTTTCTGTTCTTCCTTCCTCCCCTTTCTCCTTCTCTCCCTCATTCTTCCTTTCTTTTTTCCTTCCTGCTTTCCTTCTTTCTGTTTTCATTTCTTCCTTTCTTTCTCTCTCCCTAACTTCTCTCCTTCCTTTTTTCTGTTTTCTTTCATTCATTCATTCCTCCTTCCTCTTACATCCCTCCTTCTCTTTCCTTCCTTCCTGTTTTCCTCTCTCCTTCTTTCCTCTTTTTCTTTCTATATTTCTGTCTTTCTGTCTCTTCCTCTGTCTCTCACTCTTTCTTTCCCTTCCTTCTTTCTCCTCTTTTTTTCTTTCTTTTTCTTTCTCTCTCACTGAGAGTCTCTCCAGTTCCTCTTATAGAAACTGTTTTGTTCAGAACCTAGATATCTCATTACCTGAATGCCACTTGTTTCTCAAACCCTCTTTCACCTCTCTGCCTCTACCACTGTGGGAAATGCCCTGACCCTTTCCAACTCCTGACTTTGTTTCCTGTTCCTGAGTCTAATACCAGAGACAATTCAATTCAATTTAACAACATTTATTTAACACCTACTGTATGACCAGAGAGCTTCTGCCTCTACCACTGTGGGAAATGCCCTGACCCTTTCCAACTCCTGACTTTGTTTCCTGTTCCTGAGTCTAATACCAGAGACAATTCAATTCAATTTAACAACATTTATTTAACACCTACTGTATGACCAGAGAGCTCTCCTTAGGACTAAGAAGATCTGAGTTCAAGTCCTGCCCCTGATGCCTGCTAGCTTTGTGATCAGGTCAAGTCGTAACTTCTCAGTGTTCTAGGCCATTCTCTAAGGCTGTGACAGTGTCAACTTTCCTTGGTAGAGGGAGTTTCCTCCTCCAGGAGTTCCCTTTATCAGTAAAATACTGATTTCCTTTCTTACTCTATGTGAGGCACTGTATGGACATCAAAGATCTAAAGACAAGAGTGAAGCAAGTAGACTTTGCCCTTAAGCTTTAGATTTTGGAGTGGGGAAGAGGAGCAACAGGATGATAGCAATCCATTCCAAATATATGAAAAGGAAACACTGTTGTTCAGTTCCATCTGACTCTTCCTGACCCCATTCAGGGTTTTCTTGGCAGAGATATTGGAGTGGTTTCCCATTCCTTCTTCAGCTCATTTTACAGAAGAGAAACTGAGGCAAACAGAGTGAAGTGACTTGCCCAGGGTAACACAGCTAGTAAGTGTCTGAGGCCAGATTTGAACTCCATGATGATGAATCTTCCTGACTCCAGATTTGGCATTCTATCCACTATGGCACCACCTAGCTGCAGAAAGAAATACTAGGATGGGGAAAATGCTAGCGATTGTGGGGATCAGGGAAGGTGTGAGAAAGTCTGAATTTGAGTTAAAATTTAAATGAAGCTAAAGGTTTAAAGAGAGGGGTATGGAAAGAGACAGACAGATGCTAGATGGATAAATAGATAGATAATGAATGGATAGATGATAGATTGACAGATGACTCATAATTAGACAGGTGTGTGTGTGTGTTCGTCCTTCGTTGCCAAAGAAGACCACGTCATAGAGAAATGATGACATGACTTGCACTTGACTTTGTTTTGAGTGAGGGAGGGCTGTGCAGGTCACCAACCTCACTTCCCCTCCAGAGTCATCAGGATCCAGTGACCAGATATTCATCAGGATGACTGGAGATGACCCAGGATGAGTCAACTGGGGTTAAGTGACTTGCCCAAGGTCACACAACTGGTGAGTGTCAAGTGTCTGAGATGAGGTTTGAATGCAGGTCCTCCTGACTCCTGCACTGGTTCTCTATCCACTGTACCACCTAGCTGCCCAGATAGGTAGGTGGATAGATAAGTTATGGATAAATAGATGATAGATGATCAACATGGATAAATAGAGACAGAATTTATTAAATACTATACTATATTGTTATAAATATAATATATATACAACATATAAATATATAAAATAATAAATATACATATAATAAATATACATGCTGTATAAACATATGAATATAATATACATACTGTATACATTGTACTAAGTACTGGGGCATAAACATAAATAAATAAGTGAATGAATGAACAGTCCTTACCCTCACTGAGCTTACCTTCTACTAGGGGAACATTCTAAGGAATACCCACAGGGTCAAGGCATTTGGTGACAGAGGGAGGATGTCCAGAGAGTGAGGGGAACTACGAGTGAGGTGAAGCATGAGTGAGGTGAAGCATGGCCAAGTCTTTTTGGAAATTGTGGTGCAGGTCAAGGAATCACCAATGAGGAAAGTGGGGCCTCAGGGCAGAGGTTTCTCCAGGTAACTGGTGAAGATGGGGGGGGACAGACTTTGGAAGAGTGAGTAGACGGGCAAGGGATATGTGAGAGCATGCTAGGCAGGAGGAGACAACTTGACCCAAGATACTGAGGCAAGAGATGGAATGGCATGTTTGGGGAATGGCAAGTTGACCAGTTTGACTGAAATCTAGATTGTATTTGGGGAATACTGTGAAATCAGATTAGAAAGTGAAGTTGGAACTAGACAGGGAAGAACTTTAAATGAGGAGTAAGTATTTTATCCTAGGGGCAATAGGAAGCCACTGGAATCCAAAACAAAACAAAGATCTAAGCACATCTGTTTTCATGTCTTCTTAATGAATATTCTAGCCACCGTTTCTATGGTACTTTTAATTTCGGGGCTTTCTGGAACAAGCTTGTGATTTTACAGATGAAGGGAAGCCCCAGTGAATTATCTCTCACTCATGATGTAGAGATGCAATTATTCCCCAAATTTACCATCTTAGAAATTTTCCTGAGATGCTGACGTATGTGTCAGAGGCAGGGCTAAAATCCAGACCTTCCTGGCTCTGAGGTCAGGTCTGACTCTTACTTTAAGACCTACTTGATACTGTTTTTCCCAGTTTTCCTGGGAAAGAAATGAAGCAAGTATAATTGTGTTCATTTTACAGATGAGAGAGATAAAGTAATCCACCTATAGGCTACATAGCTAGTAAATGGAAGAGCCAAGACTCAGATTCCGTGAATTTCAGTCCAAGTCCAAGATTCTTCTCAGAATATTCCCCTTTCTTAGATTTTTTAATGGAAAATAGGGCAATTGACCTGGGATTCCACAATAGAATTTCTATGATAGTACAGCGGGAGAAGGTATCTTAAAATGAAGAATGGAAGTTCCCCGAGGCCAAGGTCAGCTTCATTTTAGTTTTCATGTTGCTAGGTGCCAACACAATGCCCAGAACATAGTAGGTACTAATCCATCTTCCACTAATTGAATCAAGAGCACAGAATGTCCAAAGCAGACAGACCCCAGACCCCCTGCCTCTCAGTTCAGCTACTGTTCCAAGCATCCTCTTGATCCTCCCAGAGAATTGGCCCAGAGGTGATTCATCCCAATTCTTGGTCTCTGGCCCCAGATCTCTGAGTCTAGAGAGACTGTCTGGCTTCTGTCCTTCTTGCATTTAGTTACTGGCCTGATGAGGCCTTGATTTTCTTTTCCTTTCCTAAGCAGCTCCCTGGAGCCCTGGGATATTGGGTTGTATCTGAGAACAAAGAGGCAGCCAGGCAGAGGAACAAATTCCTTACAAGCAGAAGGGATTAGGTGGGCTACCCTGGTGCCGTCTTTTCATATCTGTATAATGTGGAGCCGATTAACCTGCCTGAAAGAAGGCCCACTGAGAAGCTAAATATCATGTGTGTGCAGTGATCCCATTTGAAAAGGAATTCCTAATGGAGGCTGTGAAATAATCAATTAATTAGATGCCCCCTTCACACTCCCAACGCTGAGGAGCGGCATGCTGATCGGCCTCCAGGAGGGGAAGAAAGAGCTGGGCTGGTGTTCTTGATGCTCTAAAGACCAGGCAGGATGTGAGTTTGCAGAGACATTAATGAAAGAAGCCGGGTGTGTTTTTATTAGTCATTTTCTTTTCTGTCTTAAATAGACCCACAGGGAGCTGGGAGAAGAGGAGGTGGGGAGGGCGAAAAGAAGTAAGTTATTAGCATCTTTCCAATATATAAAGCCAAGCCCTCTGGAAGAAGAGAAATGCAACTTGCTTCTTAGTCTTCTGGGGTCCGTTCCCCCATAGGGAACAAGCCATAGTTCAGGAGCCTGCAGAGGAAAGAGACATGGGCTCCAAGCCGACAGAGCCACTGAGATGTTTTGGAAGGGGAAGAATGGAGGAAGAAAAGGAAGGAAAGAAGGAAGAGAAGGAGGAAAGGATGAGGAAAAAGGGAGGGAGAGAGGGAAGGAAGGAGGGAGGGAGGGAAGGAGGTAAAGAGGGAAGGAAAGGAGGAAGGGAGAGAGGGAAAGAGAAAAAGAGAGAAAGGGAGGGGGAGAGAAAAGAGAAAAGAGGAAAAAAGGGAAAGGAATCTTTGCTCCAGGGGAAAGTCTAACAGGTTAGATCTCTGTGGGCTGGTTTTGGCAAACAAGAGACTAGTTTTTCTTAGCTTTCAGGAAGCTATAGGGCCCCTGGGGTGTGTTCACTCAGCATTGCCTCTATTAAAGAGCTACTTTCCTTCCCAAACCCACTCCACCCTACCCTCAGCCCCTCCCAGCTGCTTGAATGAGCTGGACTTTGCTCACCCCTTGGGACAGACAAAAGAAGAAACAATGAGAAGGGAGAGGAGCTCCAAATCTGGAGTCAGTGGATCTGGGTTTGGGTCTAGGCTGTGTTCCTAAGGACCCTTAGGTGACATCGGGCAAGTGTCCTGGGCTCTAAGACTCATTTTCCTCACCTGAAAAATGGCCTTAATCTCTAAGGTCTAAATCTATGATCCCCCAATTCCATTCCAGCTCAGCTCAACAAACATTTATTAAACATCTACTATGTGCTATTCAATGAGCAAGCTTGTATTAAGTGCTTACTGAATACCAGGAACAAATGGCAAAAGCAGCTTGTACCCTCCATAATCTCACATTGTAAAAGGAAGGCAATATTAAAATAAATACACACAGAATAGATAGTACTCTTGGAAGGCACTAGCAGCTAGGGGAATCAGGTACTTCTGATAAACATTGGGGTTTCAAAGCCAATATATATATAAATATATGTATACACACATATACATACATACACACAGAGAGGGAGGGAGAGAGAGAGAGAGAGAGAGAGAGAGAGAGAGAGAGAGACAGAGAGAGAGACAGAGAGACAGAGAGACAGAGAGAGAAGAGAGACAGAGACAGAGAGTATTCCTACCTTCATGGCACTTACATTCTACTGGAAGCAACATGTCTATACAGATAATAAGTACAGAGAAGTGCCAACCAAACACTTCTCATCTGCGAAATGGTAGTGGGAGGTGGTGGGGATTTGGATTAGTTGTTCTCCAAGGTCCCTTTTAGCTCTACTTCCTAGGACCCTAAGAAGTAGACCTGGATTCAAATCGTGGCTCTAATACTTATTAGAGGTTGCTTAGCAACTCTAAATGTTGAATTTAGAGTCAGGAAGACTTGAATTCAAATTCTATAACAGATACTTACTGGCTATGTGACCCTGAGTAAGACAATTAACTTCTCTGGGACTGAATTTATTTTTAGAAAAAGGGAGGAGAGGAAGTTGAACTTCCAAGGGCCTCTTCAGTTCTAAATCTATGACTATGATAAGTCATTTAAGGCACAGTTAAAAGAGCTCTGATTGTGGGGTCACAGCACCTGAGCTCAAATCTCACCTTTCATACTTAACAACTATTTGACATCAGGCAAGTCACAGCCTTCCTGGGCCTCAGTTTATTCATTGTAAAATGAGAGGTTTTACATAGAAGGCCTCTGAGGTGCCTCACAGTCATATATATATTCATGTGACACCCGTATGGCCCTGAGCAAGGGACACATCTCTTCAGCCATCAGTCCCTTCTGTCAAATGACAGGATTAGACTGAATGACTCTTTTGGAAGAGCTAAGATGCCAAGAACTTGCCCAAAACTACCTAGGCATTCGCTCAGTTTCCAAGGAAGACTGGGTCCTATTTCTCTAGCTCAAGAGCCAGGGCTGATCTACCTAGTCTCTCTAATTCTTTGGATTTTTGTGTTAGTGTGATTTACACACATTCACACACATCCCCCCCCCCCCCCCCACACACACACACATGACCCCATTTGATTTTGAATATTAATCTCTTTTCTTAACAGAGGGATGCAATGGACTTCCAAGGTTCTCTCATCCAGAAGTGTCCAATATGGAGTCCCTTCCACAGTTCAGCCAGAGCCAGATTAAAATCTAATTGGGAAATATTTAAATAAATGAACAAATAAATGAATAAAAATAAAATAGGATGTAGATAGTGTTAGTATGTAGTTTCCTTAGTCACTATGTGACCCAAAGGGATCTTTACCGATGGTTTCTTGGCCCCATTTTTATTTGAGTTTGATAACACTGCTCCAGTCTGTGCCTGCTCTCCCCTCATGGAGTACTGGAGGAGACTGAGACCCAGGATGTCCAAAATGACACAGGGAGTTGATGTCTAGGATAGGATTAGGAACCAGGCTGACTTCTGGCTCTAAAATCCTTTGAAATGGGTGATGATTTGCCTAAGCACACACATTCCATCCATGGAATCATCACATCCATCCCTGACCCAAACCTAGTACACTTGTTTCTTAGCCATCCTCAGGCTCCATCTGGAGTTTCTGCCTCCAGCTCTCATCCTGGGATCTTGGTCTTCTGACTGATGAACATTCACCATGTCTGGTTCTTGCCCAGAATCTCCACCTACCTTGTGCACCCTGGACATCTTCATCCTGTGCTGCCTCTTGGATTGCCTTCTCTTGCTTTCTATCTGTAGACTCAGAGCAGTGATGAAATCAGCACTAGCCTTCTTGGAAAGGGCCCATTGGACAATGATGTTATGGCTTCAGTCTCCATCCCTGTGATTCCCCAGATCAACCTACCTCTTCACCCCTTCTCACTCTTCCTTCTTCTATATGTGTGGCCAAATGGATAGAACAGGAACCATCTTGCTTTTTTTTTTTTTTTTTGTATTGATATCTCCAGAACTTAGCAAGTACTTAGAACATAGTAAGTACTTACTTTACTTAATAAATAACTTTTCATTCATTCATTCACATTGGTATCTGGACTTTTGATATTGTCCTTCAATCATAGGAGAGTCTCCAGAACTCAGAGGCGAATTTTTTGGTTTTCCCCTGGACTGACCTTCAGGTTGAGCCACAGACATGAAAAAGGGACTTAGCATGTGGAGACTGAGGGTGTGGGCTGAACGCTAGCACATGGCTCTAGTGTTACTGATCCTGGCTTGCTATTGGCCTGGAGGAGCAAAGATGCAAAAGATTCAGGTCCCTGGAGGAAGCTTCTCTGTGGATTCCTGAAAACCAGTATTTGCCACCTATAAAAAATGATCATGTCTGCATACTTTAAAATCTTGGAAATGAAATTCTTTAACTTGCTTAAAAATCTTCCAAACAAAGAATTTCAGAGGGTTTTGAACCTCTTTGTTAAAAATATAAAAATATAACACCTTCCAATTAGTTGGCAAGAACAACTGATTGACATTGGGGGAAATGGAAATTTACTAGCTGAATTTTAGCAAAACTCTTTGAATAATTAGTGGAATAGACTGAAAAAAATGACTGCTGTGATTTAGCAAGTTCGCTGACGATGGGCTTCTCCTTGCTTCTAGAAATCATTGTGAGGTATCTTTTTCAGCTTTGACAGGTGTTAACATCAAGGATCAAAATAGACTGAGCTTAGAACCAGACCTTGGAATTGCTGTATCACGAACATATTTAATCAAGATTTTTAAAATGAAGCATATTTGATCACAGTGCTCTTGATTAAAATACCATCATTAATAAATTTAACAAGAACAAAAAGTTTATTTTAATAAATGTATTATTTTAAAAAATACTTCTTGCCATCTTTGAAATTTTATAATATACATGATTGTCAGCATAGCAGAATATATATATATATAGTTTATTAATAAGTAAACTGAAGCATGGAAGGGCACATGCTCATACTTTTTTTTGTTGATAAGGGTTCAAGATCTCAAAAGTTTTGAGACCACTGTGCTAGAGGACTTCAAGAAAGAATATTGTTGAACAGATTCCTGTTGAGTATTGTTGAGTATAACTAGGGGGCTGGACATCAGGAAGATCTGAGTTCAAATCCTGACTCTGACACTATGTAAGTGGACCTGGGCAGGTCACTTAATCTGATGTAGCCTTAGTTTCCTTATATGTAAAATGGGTATGATAATAAATGTTATTGGTAGTGGTGGTCTCTGGGAGGCAGAATTTGGAGCAACATGGGGACATCATAGAGTAGTAAATTTTAGTACCTCCAAAGAAAATCTTTCCTAGTCATTTGAACTACCCAGATAGATGTAGAATGGACTTTCTCTGGAGGTCATGAATCTCCCATCACCTGGAATCTTCAAGAGTAGACTGGAAGAAGATGAGCCCCTATTGGGAATGATGTAGAGGATGTTCTGTTTGTTTGTTTCAGTGATAGGTTGGGGGTGGTACGAGGAAAAGAGCTCCCAATCTAGAGTCTGAGGTCATGGGTTCAAATCTGGTCTCTTCTACTTGCCGTTTACTTGTGACCTTAACCAAGTGACTTAACCTCACTGAGTGGGGCCTCATTTTACTCATTTGTAAAAAAGGAGGGAATTAGACTCTAAGGAGAAAGGACCGCTAAGTTCCTTTTCAGCTTACATCTATTATCTTTTGATTCTTTAAGTCTGGACAAGATGACCTCTGTTCCAGTTCTGAAGGGTTCTGTGACTGTGAATGAATCTCTCCATCTCTTTCCCTACTTTCCCTCTCTCTGTCACTCATCTCTTTGAATCCTTTCCTGGAACCTGGCTTGACTCTCTGGGAGCTTGGAATAGAGCATGAAATACGGGTATGTGGTTTCCAAACAGCTCTGTCCATTTGCTTTAAAATTAAACGGGAGAAAGAGTTTGGGGATCGCTTGGCCACTGAAGGAGCCTTTGAACATTGACCCCACAGGAAGAGTTTCTGGGGCTGTGAATCGTAAGTGTGTGCTCTCCTGCAGGAACCTGGCCAAGACTTCATGTAATTCAATTACATTTAGCCAGGCAGCTTGTGTCAGGATGTGGTACACACACACACACACACACACACACACACACACACAATCTGGCATGTAAGCCACATCAGGTTTAGTGTGTCTGTGTTTGTGTGTGTATGTGTTCGTGTGTATAGATGTTGTATTTACCCTGTACCCAAACGCTTGCTCTCCCATTCTTTTCAATGACCTCTCCCCTCCTCCTCCCTTCTCTTGCCTGGTTGCTTCCAGAGGCATTAATCTTATTTACATACTTCATTAGGCTTTTCTGATGCTCCAGCCCGCCTGCCTCCACTGGGTCCCTTCCACATCAGTTCTAGTCCAGTCAGGTTTTTACAACTGGTGACTTCCGAGCAGAGCCCCTCACCCTCAATGTATCTTCCCAGGATATGAGGTCAGCCCACTTTCATTCCATAGCACCACAAATGGGTGACATATCAGACAAGCCTTGCCTGCCAGTGGGAGCAGAGAGGCTGCTTTTCTTACTTAATGCTGTCTCAGTGAGTCTCCTGAGGATTTGTGGGTCTGTCCCAAAGCCATTGTCCCTGAGTGCAGACACCCTCTTGCCATGTTATCACAGGCACCATTGTGCAACTAAAAGAGTACCAATCTAAGAACCATCAGAACAGAGTGCATGTCCCCCAGGTCCAACATGCCTCTCTGAGCCTCAGTTTCCTCATCTGCAAAGCTGGGGAAAAAAAACTTATCTGATCTCATTCCTTAGGAAAGTTTTTCTGGTCCCTTCTATGTGCTGAGCTAGAAAGTTTACACAATTCCTCCCCTATGGAACTCTGTCTAGGAGGCAGACAAAACACAAAAACTAACACAGATGCATTTAAAACACAGTGTAGAGGCAGCTGGGTGATGCAGTGGATAGTACAGTGGCTCTGGAGTCAGGAGGACCTGAGTTTAAATCCAGCCTTAGACACCAACTGTGAGACCCTGGGCAAGTCACTTAACCCAGATCACCTCAAAACAAGAACAAAGACAGAAAACCATAGTGTTGCATAGTGTTGCAAAGGAATTTGAGAGTTAAAGCAAAAGTCTGTGTGACTCCTGAGAGGGAAGGTCAGTACCACCCAACCGATGGAGGCTTCCTGGTGATGGTGGCATTTGAGTTGGGCTTTAAAGGATGTGCGAAGTTTAACAGGTGATGAGGGAACAGGTTTTTATGTCATAGAGTTAAGGATGGAAGGGACCTTAGGACCATCAAATCTAATCCCTTCAATTTGCAGATGAGGAAACTGAGGCACAGAGAGATGAAGGGGTTTGAGGTGGTGTTTGAACCCAGGTCTAACTGCCTCTTAGATCTAGTACCCTATATCTTATGGCATGCTGCCTCTCAAGCTTAGAAATAGCATTATATTATTATATAATATAATATTATATATTATAGTTATAGAAAAGAATACAAGTTAGCCCACTGATAAAAGCAGCTCAGATTTAGGTTATGTATAAGAAAAGACTTCCAAACCATCATTGTTACTAAGTGCTGGGGTGACTTTGTAGGAACATCTTTGAACCCTGGAGATGTTTCAGGTCAGTTTCTTGAATGTGTTTTAACACAGTAGTATTCATTCAGCAAAAGCTTGTTCAATGCCCTCTATCCTAGGTACCATGATCTATGCTAAGGTAAATACAGAATTTAGATCGGGTCCAGGCCCTATACTCAGAGACCTCACAATCTAATGGAATGGCGAATAGAGGAGGGGTATGGGGAGATGCAAATACCAATATTAGAGACAATATTACCTTTCAAGTATATTAGAGAGGTGTAGAAAAATCTGTGATGTAAGATCTGTTAAAGAAGGTTGTTGGGGAAGGGGTCAGTGACCACGGGAGACTTCCTGGAGGAGGCAGCATTTAGTTGCACTCTTTGGAATGGTTATGAGTTTATCAGGTAATGGGAGGAGAGGCACTGTGTTAGCACAGCTGGGGAGGCAAGATCAAATTGAGGGTGGGTGGGTAGAAAGCTGTCTGGTTTGGCTGGATGGGTGAATAGGAAATGAGCGTGAATGAATGATTTAAAGGTAAAGATGCAGAATTGTGAGAGATCTTGAATGCCAGAAAAAGGAGTTCATACTTTAGTTGCCAGGCAATAGGGAGCCCCTGGACATTTTTATAATAGCTGACATTTATGTATCCTAGGATGTTATTTTTAAAAAGATATTTTTTAGATCAGTGCAGCTGTTTGGTGCAGTAGATAGACTTAGAGTCAGGAAGGCCTGGGTTCAAATCCAATCTCAGACCCTTACTACTTGTGTGACCCTGTGTGACCCTATCATCTGCCTGCCTCTGTTTCTTCAGCTGTGAAATGGGAATCATAATTGTGTGTTGTGCTGCCGAGAAGATGCTTATGCAGGTCTAGATTGGATCTGACGGCATCTCAAGTCAAGTCAAAAAGCGTTTATTAAATGCTTGGTGCCGTGTAGAGGAGACTCAGTGAAAGGCCCCAAACCCAGTGCCTGGCTGTGTGACTTCTAGCAAGCCTCTTTACTGTGCTGAGCTTTAAACTCCTCATCTCTGAAACAAGGACAAGCCTTGTTAAATATGCACAGGGTTGCTCTGAGAATCCAGCGAGATCATGTTTGTAAAGTGATTAAAACAGTAAATGCTTATTCCCTGCTCCTCTGCCCATCCATCCTCATGCTTTGTTGGCTCAATTTGACCAGAAATGCCATCAGATCCAGTCTATACCTGAATCAGCCTCCTGTCTATACCATAAATGGCAAACAATTACCTGACCTTGGCCCCAAGACCTCAAGTGAAGGAGGCCAAGCCCATTGCCTCCCAAGGCAACCCATTCCCTTTTGAACTGCCCTAGTTGGAAGGATCTTCCCTTCCATCAAGCTTCTAGCTGTTTTTCTGTACTGTCCATCCTGTTCTCTACTCCCTCTGGGGACAAGGCTAATCTGTCTTCCAAACAGACAGAGGGAGAGAGGAGAATGGATGACCTTCCCAGGCTCTTCTTAACCTTCAAATTCTATCATTTCAAAAGGACGGCAATAAAAGTGGATGACTTGATCAATCAGCTGCCCACAGTCTCGACATAGGTGCATGATTCGCAAAGCTTCAGGCCAGGGTGGAAAAGATCTTGACCTTGAGCATCCCAGAGGTTCTCTTTCTTCCCTGCTTGTTCTATAAAAGTTACCCTGCCCAGAGACAGGAACATTATGTCTTCCACCAGGCAGAACCCCGCTACAATTCCAGATAGATTCTGGGGCCCTGCGGCCTTATGAGTGAAACCAATGGATGTTAATCACTCACCCTGCTGGCTGCCTGGATTTTTTTCCCTTTTTTAATAAAAACAACCCAGGAAAGTAATTCATAAACAACACAGAGTCTCAAAGTCAAGCAGGAAGGCCAGCCCATTACTCTCCCCGGGGGCAGCCCCTCGCTAGAGAAGTTTCCTTCCCAGCAGGGAGCAAGCTCTAGCTGACTGGCATAGTGAATAAACTGCTTGAATTGGATTCTGGAAGATCCCATCTCTCACACTTCTAGTTGTGTGGGGCCTTTCTCTGAGCCTCAGTTGCCCTCATCTGTTAAATGCAGATAAATAATAACACCTGTCTCACAGGGTTGCTATAAGAATCAAACAAGAGTTATCTATGTAGAACCCTGCTACATGGAGGGATGCTACTGTTCTCTTGTATCCCACTTCATAATCCAGTCTGATTTTCACCATCACCCCCACTCTCCTATCCCCAGCACACACACACACACGAGCATGCACACACATACAATGTCTAGCACAGGCCTTTGGGACATAGGATTTGGAAACCCTAGAAACCATCAAATCACAACTTTTCATTTTATAGATGAGGAAACTAAGTCTAAGCGCCTTGCCCAGCATCACATACAGCTATTAAGTGTGAGAATCAGAACCAAACCTAGGTCTTCCTGACTCCAAGTCCAATACTCTTGTTTTCCCAGATGGATAGTCAACTCCTTGTGGGCAGGACCTGGTTCGGACTTATATTGCCAGTGCTGAGCACAGTACTAGGCACATGATAGGAACTAAATAAGAGTACTTCTCAGGCCTTAGTATGGCACAAATGTCAGTTAGCTGTTATTATTAATGCACAGATAGTCAAGGCAATCTGAGGAGCTCCCAGAAGATGACTTAAGTTTTCTAGAAGGGTAGCATTGGTTTTGGAGCCCTCCCTCCCCTCAGCACCAAGAACAGACTTCTCCACTCCCAGCTCCCCAACCAAGCACCCTCTTCCCCGATAACCTTCAGACACCATGACATCACTGTGAGGACATGGCAGGCTTGCGTAGCCCCTCTGCTGAACTCTGCTACATCTGATCTTGTGCGTCCTCCTCCAGAGGAGGACTTGGGGAAACATTAACTGACATCGTAGCAGCATTTACTGGTCCTGAGCCATGCTGGGTCAGACACCTGGTCCTTTTTAAGTCAGGGACTTGGGTTATAAAGGAAGCATTCCTCCTCTCCAGCTGTGATGGGCTTGCCCATGTAGGCTACCAGGATTTATAAGTAGATGGACCCTTAGAGACTGTCTAATCCAACCCCTTCATTTTGCTGAGAAGGAAATAGGGCGCTTTGAGAGGATTTGCCTGAGGTTGGTATAAGCTACAGAATCTGAACCTAGGTCCTCAGAATTAGAATACAGAGCCTTTCTTACTGCACTGTATCACTTTCACACTGACGGAGCAAGAAGATGAACTGACCTGAACCTGGGTTTCAGAAATCTGGATCTTGCTTGGGATCCGCTCTTTGACTTCCTTCCAAAGTCATCTGTCCTCTATCAGTTGACCAAAGCTTTAGGAGGAAGAAAATTCCTGCCTTGGGGGGCCAGGAACCATGTCACTGCTCCTCTTTGGTAAAGTAGGTCTCTCTGATTAGCTGTCTTTCACTGAGTGTGAGAACCAAGTGCCAGCATTGGCAACTGATACAACTGATTAACAAGCACTAAGTGTTATATTTTTTTCTTAAACTCAGATTCTTAAATTTTCTGATGTGAATAGAACATTAAAGAGAATCAAGTCTAGTTCTCCTCATTTTACAGATGAGGAAACAGAGACAGGTTGGAGAGTCCATGTAGTATAATGGAAAGGGCATGTGGGTCTTGACGCTAGATAAGATGATCTTGAGTCCTCATTCCAATGTCGACTAGTGCCGCTGTGGTTCAATCTCTTCTCTTTGCATCATAGTTTCTTCTTATGTAGAATGGAGGCAGAAAGTGTGAGACTCCAGCTTCACAGATTAGGAAATTGAGGCATAAAAGAGTTAAATACTTTGACCAAAGCTACACAGATAAGAAGGGTCTGGTACCTTAGATAGAATACAGTAGACCAGATGTAGGCTGACTCAGGCATAGGGTAGTAGAACCTTTTCTGCCTCATAATCCTGGATGCTTTTCTAGCTTCCAACTCCCCCAGACATTCCATGATGATCCAATCCTAAAGCATGTACAGTTTCATGCTAAGATCCCTCTACTATAGCCTAATTCTCCTTTGGATATTACTCTATCAATCAACATGTATTTATTAAGTAAAATCACTTTGGTAGCCATGTGTATGATTGACTGGAGTAGGGAGAGACCTGAGGCAGGGAGACCCAATTAAGCTGCTGCTGTAATAATCTAAGTGAGGGTCTGAATTAAGGCCATAGCTGTGAAAGATGTGAAGTTAGAAATAATAAGACTTGACAACTAATGGATATGAGGAGTCCAGGACATGCCAAAAGTAGGAAATGAAGACACTGAAAGGGCAGTGATGCCTTTAATAGAAATAGAGAAATTTGGCAAGGTTGTGGGGCAGGGGGCTGCTTATGGGAAAGAGTAATGAGTTCAGTTTTAGACATGTTGAGTTTGAGTTGCCTCTGGGATACCCAGTGTGAAGTGCCAATAAGCAATTAGTGAAGTGGGACTGAATCTCAGGGGAGATACTGGAGTTGGATATATTGATCTGAAAGTCATTTGCATTGAGATGTGATAGTGAGCTAGGGTGGCTAGAAGGAAGAGTGCTTGGGTGGGTGGGGGGATTAAAGAGCAAGAAGATGATTTGATCCAGAAGGCAAGAAAGAGCCTCTAAAGCTCACTGAGTTGGGTTTGGGGGTGTGTCTGTGTGTGTGAGAAAGACAGAGAGAGAGAGAGAGAGAGAGAGAGAGAGAGAGAGAGAGAGAGAGAGAGAGAGAGAGAGAGAGAGAGAGAGAGAGAGAGAGAGAGAGAGATCAGATCTTACAAGACAAAATTTTTCTTAACAGTTGAATGGAGGATAGATTGGGGTAGGAAAAGACTTGAGATAGGGAGACCAGTTAGAAGGCAATAGCCCTGAGGGAGGTGATGAGGGTCTTTACTAAAGTAGTAGCAATGTGAGGGAAGAGAAGGGGACATGTACAAGAGATTCTGTGAAAGCAAAAATTACAAGATTTGACAATAGACTGGATATGTGTGGGGTAGGGTGTGAATGAGGTATTAAGGATGACACTGAAGTTATAGACCCAGATGACTGTCAGGAGTGGGTAATAGGAGAATACAGAAGAAGGAAAGATGATGAATTTTGTTTTGGGAATGTTGAGTTTGAAATGCCTTCAAGAAGTCCAGCTGAAGATGTCCACAAGGCAGTGGGTGATGTGGGACTGCAGCTCAGGAGACAGTCTATGGCTGGATAGAGGCGTACTTTGGAGATATTGCAGGTTGGGTTCCAGACCACCACAATGAAGCAAGTCACACAAGTTTTTTGATCTCCCAGTGCATATAAAAGTTATGTTTACACTAGTCTATTAAATGTTCAATAGCATTATGTCTGAAAGAAACAATCTATATACCTTAATTAAAAATACATTATTGCTAAAAAATGCTAACCATCATCTGAGGCTTGAGTGAGTCGTAATCTTTTGCTGGGGGAGGGTCTTGCCTGGATGGTGATGGCTGCTGACTGATTAGGGTGGTGGCTGCTGAAGGTTGGGGTGACTGTGGCAATTTCTTAAAAAAGACAACAATGAAGTTTGCTGTAGCAATTGACTCTTCTATTTGCTCGAGCACTTAGAGGCCATTGTGTATTTATTAACTGGCCTGATTTCGATATTGTTTTGTCTCAGGGAATAGGGAAGCCCAAGGAGAGGGAGAGAGCTTGGAAGGGACTGGTCAGTGGAGCAAATAGAGCACACACAACCTTTATCAATTAAATTCACTGCCTCACATGGGTGTGGTGCATGGCATCCCAAAACAATCACAGAATAACATTAAAGATCCCTGATCACGTATAACATAACATATATGATAATAATGAAAAAGTCTGAAATATTGGGAGAATTACCAAAATTGGACACAGAGACACGAGGTGAACACGTGCTTTTGGAAAAACAGTGTTGATAGACTTCTTTGACACAGGGTTGCCCCAAACCCTCCATTTGTAATAAATACAACATCTGCAAAGAGAAATAAAGCAAAGTACAATAGACCAAGGTTTTCCTGTATGTAGACCTGCATAGAGCTGACAGTCATCTTCATGGGAGTTAAGGGATTGCCAAGTCATGTATTATAAAGGAAAAGGAGAGGAAAGCCCAGGACAGAGCCTCAGGAGACAGTCCCTTAATGCAAGCAGTTTCTTTCTGTTTCATATCTCTGATTTATCCCAGACATCTCTTGTTTGGGTACAGGTGTTGGCAGGTCTATCCCATTACCTTGTGAGTTCCTTGAAGACAGAGACCATCTTTTGTCTTTCTTTGTATCCTCAGTGCTTAGCATAGTGAGGGGAGCACAGTAGGTGCTTCATAAGTGCTTGATGACTCAACTCGACCCATATTCAATATGTGTAACTTGGATTATGATCCAGCAAATGAGACTGAGAAGAACAGTCAACAAAGAATGGGACCAAGAGAAAATAATGTCACACAAACAGGAGAGAGGATGTATGGAGGAGATGAGAGAAATCAGCAGTGTCGCATACTGCAGAGAGGTGAAGAAGGGCTTAGATAAGGATTGAGAAAAAGCCATATTGGACTTGGCAATTAAGAGATCGTTGGTGACCTTGGAGAGAGCAATCTGGGTTGAATGATGAGATTGGAAGCCAGACTGCCCAGGATAAAAAAGAGAATGAGAGGAAAGGAAGCAAAGGGGGAGAGTGTTGATGGATTTTTGCTGGTGTCCCCGCCTGTGTGTCTCTTCCGCTCTGTTCCGTCCATGCTGAATCACCGAGTCTCCAATACCCTGGCACCTGCGTTACACTCACAACAAATAGCCTGCATTCTCCCTCCTAGTGCCAATGAATGGGAGCTGGCTGCTGACTGCCTGGCTTTCCATCATCTCCCTCCCCCCCTCTCTCTCACCCACCCTGCCTTCCTGCAAGCAGGAGGTTCGGGCTGGGCAGACAGCAGGGGGTCAGAAACCAAATTAGCAGGTAAAAAAAATTCTCATTTGCCATTCTTCACATCAGCCCAAGCTGCAAACTCTGCAACTGAAAAGAGGATTGGGGGAGCTGGGGTGTGGGCGAGGGAGCAACGGTAATGAAAAACATTGGAGGAAAGACATACGAGGAGTCTCTGATCTATGTGAATGAAAACTTTGGAGGAATTCCACATAAATGCTGCTGTGGGAAGGAAGAGAATAGGATGTGTGTGTGTGTGTGTGTGTGTGTGTGTGTGTGTGTGTGTGTGCGCGCGCGTGTCGGGGGGTCAGTGGGAGATTTTCCAACTCCTTCCTCCTGGCTTTGCTGCTCTCTCGCTAGCCTCTCTGCTGCCCTGGGATGTCAGAGGAGGAAGTAGTGGGGGAAGGGCAGGGTGACAGTCCAGGGTTAGTGCAATCTGGGGGCCAGGGAATGAGCATTCTTGCCGCTTACTCTGCTGCGTGGTCTGGGGCAAGTCACATCACACATATACCTCCTACCCACACTGCCATTTCAGTTCCCTTTGTAAAACGAGGTTGGATTAGATGACCTCCAGATTCATCATCCCCTGGGATGGGGAGGTTATGCTCCTGTGCTGGAAAGAGCACTGCCCCCGGAGGCAGCAGACCCAGCACCTAGCCCCATTTCCACCCCTGAATAACTGTGATCTTTGCCCAAGGTACTTCCCTGATCAGGCCTACAATTCTGGTTCTACTATTTTTAGCCTGGGTGAACTTGAGCAAGTCATGACTATTCTCTGGTCTCGATTTCCTCAAATGTGAGATAAGAGCATCAGAAAAGATGAGCATCAAAGTCCCTTCCAGCTCTAGTGCTCTTCGTTCTAAGTCCCTCCTGGCTCTAACATTCCGCGTTCTAAAGCCCCTCCCAGCTCTGATATTCTATGTAAGGTCCCTCCCAGCTCTGACATCCGGTATTCTATAGCCAAGGTTTCCTACTACCTCTGACATTCTGTGTTCTAAGGCCTCTTCCAGCTGTAATGTTTTGTATTCTAAGGTCCTTCTCAGCTCTGACATTCCATGTTCTAAGTTCCTTCCCAGGTCTGACATTCCATGTAAAGTCCCTTTCAGCTCTTACATCCAGTGTTCTATATCCTAAGACCCTTTACAACTCTGGCATTCCCATTCCAGCTGTTACATTCACTTCATACACATCTCTAAAATTATATGAACACTTTTCTGGCATCATCACCATCATTTGAGGTTTAGCACCCTTGGTTCTATATTCTATGGTCACCCAAAGGAAAGACCATAGGATTTGGAGTCAGCAGATCTGGATTCAAATCTTGATTTTGTGTCTATAGCCAAATAAATCAGGAGTCATCTCACTAAAGAAATTTGAGTGCCTTTCATTTACGAGGTATGTCAGCAAGCAAATAGCCAGGAAAGATCACTCTGAAAATAACTCTCTGAGCCCCAGTTTCCTTGTGGGTGGAATCGTGCTATCTGGCTTACAGGGCTTTTTGGAGGACAGCTTCTGTAAACCCTAGAGCTGAAGATGGCAAATGTGATTCTAGTCTAACATTCTTCTTTCTAGGGCCCTTTCATCTCCTGCAATTGTGATGCTTGGCACATAGTAAATGATTAAGAAGAACTCTCTCTCTTCTCTGCATTTATATACCTACCTCTATCATCTCTGTCTCTCTGTCTCTGATTCTCTCTATCTCTCTCTGTGTCTCTCTGTGTCTGTCTGTCTGTCTCTCTCTCTCTCTCTCTCCCTCTGTTCTTCCATCCCTAGAGACAATATAGTGTAATAGAAATAATGCTGTCTCTGGAGTCAGAGAACCTCGATCCTAATCTTGTCTGATATTTACTGCCTGTGTAATTCAATCTCCCTGGACCTCGGTTTCCTCATCTGTGAAATAGGACTAAGGCCCCTGAGATCTTACAGTTCTAGCTCTGTGATGCTACAGTGTTCTGTGAGCAGGGCAAATTTGTACCAGTTTACGTTGGTTCATCAGCTCCTTCCTGGAAGCAGCAGGATGACTCCTGAAAGTTCCAGCTAACAGGGGCTCCAGCCCAAGGACTTGGAGATTCTCTTCTTTCCAGCCATCTTCCTCTTTGGGATTAAAACCCTGACAGCTCCCCTGCTGGCCTCTTCCAGAACCTGGCAGGGTCAGCTCAGCCTTGTGGCTTCCTTGTGTGGGAATTGGATAGTTCACTGAAGCAATGTTCTGCCTCTGGGTGGAGTGGGGCCTGAAACATTTCCTTTTAAAGCTGGGACTACTAGTGTTATAGACAAATGAGGAGCAAGCCCCTGCCTCATCCATGGGAGATGTTCCTGGGCTAAGTCAGCCTCAAAGCTCCCCCTGTAAATGGGGAGCTAGTATGAGTCCCTTTGCAGGTATGGGGAGCGGACAGGCAGGGAAGGAGAGGGAATTTTTTTTATGTCATTGGAGAGCCCTTAGAATACAAACATTATTCTCATATACATATTCTGGAGTGTGGTCAGATCTCATCAACCCATCATTGGTTACCCTGGTGGCCATTCTTATCCAATGCACCAAATTATTGACTTCAACCTACTCATGTAATAGATGGGGAAACTGAGGACCACAGAATTGAATTGACTTGCCCAGGATCACTTAGATGGCAAGTAAGTGGAAGAGCTCAGGTTTGAATTCAAATCCTCTGACTCCAAATTCTGTCCTCTTTCCTTGCTCCATAACCTTTCATTTGACAGATAAAGGAATTGAGGCATGCAAAGGTGAAATGATTTGCTCACAATGTCACCCAGGTAGTAAGTGACAAGTCATGGAATCTGACATCTGGAACTGGGAAGGACTTTGGAAATCATAATAAATTGTTGTGATTACTTACAAGTAGCTAATTGCTCTAGTGCTTTAGGGTTTACAAAGCATTTCACTTGTCCTCGTCTCATGTCTCCATTTTACAGAGGCTTGACATCTAGAGAGAGGGAACTGACTAGCCCAAGGTGGTACTGAGAGTTAGTAGGAAAGCCAAGACTAGAACCCAGGTCTTCTTGACTCCATACCCTACATCTGAACCCTTCTCTTGTTAGACCAGAATGTGCTCTGTATGCCTGTATGTGTGTGTGAGCTCACGCACATGTTTAAGGGGAGGGGAGGACAAGCAAGGGGGCTGCGGTTTATCTCCTCTGTCCCTTTCACCATATATAGCCTTAGATCTGAGTCCAACAGAGGAAGGCCCCAGCCAACCCCGAGTGGAAACAAATCCAAAACAAACCGAGGCGTGGCTGCTCTTCTCTTCCCTTGCCCACCTTAAGGAATGTGCTTCCTCTTTGCTGAGTACTTGGCAAGCCCCCTCGTTCGCTGACTACAAGAGGCTTCAGTCTGAAGCTGTGAAACCTTCAGGTTGGCACTGGGCCACAGGACTTCAGCGGGTAAAAACACTGAGACGGTGAGGGCTTTTTGGAGTAAAAGGTTTCTCTGTGCTCCTGGAGGAACGGCCCCCACATCTCTAAACCCCTGCAAAATGGGGCTGCCTCCACCTCTAGAAATCCAGAGTTTCCTTGGACACTTGGCTTCATATCCATCTTCTGCAAAAGGTCTTCTCCTTCCCATCCTCCAAAAGGCTAGTGCTATCCCTGTACCTGCCCCCTCCCAAGGTTACCTTGTATGTTTTGTATATAAATGTATACGTTGTATAATATGTATAAACATGTTACCTGTATTATGTATACATTTTATAGCCATGTATAAATACATACCTATATGAATGTATACATTGTATAGTGTAAATGTATGCATTGTGTACCTATGTATGAATATATATCTATGTAAGTGTATGCATTGTGTAATTATTATATAAATATGGTTTTCCCTTTTTACGTCACAACTTTCTCCACTGTGATTTTGCTATATCGCAGGTTGGCACGAGAAATTAAATGGAAATTTTTTGAGGGGGTTACAGAAGCTGCAGGTGACAGAAAAAAGTTTAGAAACTCAGAAATGCATGAAATACATGTATAGTATTGTATATAATATGGTATCTTTTAATACCATAATAATTCAGACTTCTTCTTTGGTACAAAGGGAGTGCCAACAATTTTTATATTGGTTTTTTCAGATTGCGGGGGGGACATCACGCCCATAGCACCCAGGACGTGTATGCTTGTATATGCCTATATAATATATATGTATATATACAGGATAGTTATGTATAGATATGTCTATATAATATATACATTGTGTACCTATATAATATACGTGTATATATATTATACCTATGTATAAACATGTCTATATAATATATATTGTATGCCTATATAAAGACATATACCCATGTGAATGTATACATTGTCTCCCCCGTGGGAAGTTTCTGGAAGGCGGGGATTGTATTTGCTTTTTCTTTGTATTCCTAGTATCTGATACATTCCAGAGCCTTAATAAGCATGTCACCCCATAAATACCTGCTGCCTCCTTTACTATCTTGCTCAGAGGCTGGCTGCAGTTCCCCATGCATCCATACATTCACCAAGAATTTCATACATACCCCCTGTGTGCCTGTCCTGTGCTAGGTAATAGATGGGATACAGGGGTGAGGGTGGAAAAGTCCTTTGGGATTTGAGTTAGGAACTAGGTTTTGAGTCTCTGCTCCACCATCATCCCCTGTATGACTGGGGACATGTAGCTTCACCAGCCTGGCCCTCTCAGTATGCTCTTCTGTTAAATGAGAGGGGCTCAGCTGGATGACCCCCAAGGGTCCTTTCAGCAATGAATCTTGAGGACATGGCCCCTGCAGAATCTTACAGACTCCTTGGGAAAAGGGAAGCTGTTCACTCACATGAACAAGAAAGAAAACTGCAGGCCAATCCATGATTAAGTGTAAAATGACCTGGAATGACACCCCAGTACAAGAGAAGGGAGTGTTATATTATTATGGACCAGTGTGAAGATGAGGTAGGACATGAGTGGTCTTTGACAGATGGGCAAGTGGAAATAATAATGATTGTGCTGGCTAGTCTTTGTAGAATGCTTTAAAGCTGCAAAACTCTCTACAACTCTCCCATCTGATCCTCACAGCAACTCTTGGTATTATTAGCCCAATTTTGCAAATGAGGAAACTGAGGCACAGAGCAGTTAAGTGACTTACTCAGGGTCGTAGAGCTCATAGGTGACTGAGGCCAGATTTAAACTCAGGTCTTGATTCCAGGTTTATCATTCTATGCTCTCCACCATCTGGTTGCCTAGAAAGTCAAGTCCTTTGGTAGGATGGAAGGAGGACTGCGGATGCTCAGTTAAAAAAGACCTAGGTTGGAATCCTGATCATTTGAAACCAATACTTCCTCCTGTGCTCTTCAAATGCCCAGTTTCGCTCAAAGCTTAGTTCTGGTTCCTCCAGCTCATTATAAGGCTCTGCTTTCTTTATATGTATTTAAATAGGTACTTATAAGCCTATAGAATGTAAACAAGGTAATTGGGAGAGTCTGTTGTTTGTCTGGGATCTGTCATGTAGGTGCACACAGGCCTACCTGGCTAACTTGCCTATGCCTCAATTTCTTCATCTGTCAAATGGGGATATAGGAATTCCCCAGTACCTACATCATAGGGTTCTTTTGAGGATCAATTGAAGTTATGTATGTAAAGTATTGTTGTATTTTAGCCTGGAAATGCAAAATAAACGCCAGCTTTGGTGTCTCCCTGCAGTTGGCTCAACATGAGCAGTGACAGTAGTGACACAGTTTCTGTTCATGTCAGGGCAAAGGATCAGACTCCACCCTGGTTTAGAGATAATGACAACAGATTTGGGGAAGGTTTTATAGGGTCCTCAGCAGAGGAATTTCAATTTTATCCTGTAGACAGTGGGGAGCCAGTGCAGGCTCTTGAGGAGAGGCAGAACATGCTGAAAACCATGCTTTAGGAAGATTGATTGAAGTGGCCAGGTGCAGGATGGATTGTCTCAGACTTGCACATGGCTCTTCTCCAACCCTCCCATCCCCCCACCTTTGAGACAACAGGTAGGATTTTGTGCAGGTTGGGCAGGATGGGTGATGACATTTGTTCTTGACCTGCCTACCTCAGCTGGGGTGACCTCTCATATGGAAAGTGTTTGCACTAGTTTTGTAAAGTGATTATTTTTCACATCACAAGCAGGATCCCACCAGATGTGTAAGGTGTTCCTGAGAGGGACCATCGGACATTTTAGAAAGGGCTTTTGTCTTTCAGGCTCCCCAGAAGGGGAATTGATAGAAACACTGGCCCCTTTCTAGGTTCAGCCCAGCCCGCCCTTCCATGAAATGTCTCTTGATTCTCCCTAGCATTCCCTCCTCATCCTTTCATCTACCCCCCCCATGAATTTTTCTTTATTTTATGGATATATCTGTCATGCTGCCTTTCCTTTCCCCTCCTCTCTTAATGGAAGCTTCTTGAGGAAAGGCAATATTTTTCTTTGCAACTTTGTATCCCCAGTTGTTGAAGGAAACTGTGTAGAAGATAAGACCTGAGCTGAGTTTTGAAGGAAACAAGAGAACCTGAGACAGAGGTGAGCGGGAGGTGCATTCCACTTTTGGGGGCAGCCTAGGTAAATATTGATGGATGGAGTGTCATGTGTGAGCACCAGTGGGCAGGAAGCTGACTTGCAGGGACAGAGTGTGGAAATGGAAGCAATGTAGAGGAAGGCTGCAAAAGCAGGATTTGTCCTGGGCGACCAATAGAAGACTTGGGTTGGGTCTTAAAGGAAGCCCCTGGAGCACTGCTTACCTCAAACAATAGATGAGGAGGTAGACTAGGTGGCCTAGAGACAATCAGAGACCTAAATTCTACCCTTAGCAGCTGTGTAAACTTGGCCAAGTTATTCCCTCCTTCCAAGCCTCAGTTTCCTCATCTGTACCATAGGGAGACTAAGATTTCCACTGACTACCACTTGTGGCTTTAGTGAGCTGATGAATACAATGTACCTCATAACAACCAAGCCAGACCTAGCCTAAGAGCTAGGAGGGACTTTTGAGGTCATCGGATCCCCTCATTTTATAGATGAGGAAACTGAGGCATACAAAAGTAAAATTATTTGCCCAATGCCACAAAGCTAGTAAATGTCTGGGGCAGGATTGAAATTCAGGTCTTCCTAACCCCCTATCTTGTGCTCAGTCTACTACTATCACTCTGTCTTTCAATACGATTTAATTCAATTCAGTTTGATAAGCATTTGTTGGGAGGCAGTGAGGCCAAGTGGATAGGGAGCCTGTCCTTCAAGTTGCAAAGCCTGGGTTCAAATTCTGCCTCTGACACACCCCACAAATCATATGACCAGCTCATCTGTTATGTAATTCCTTGATGATTTCCTTTTGTTCTTCTGGTTTCCCTCCTGGCCACAGGTTGTAACCTGCTCACACGCAAGCCTTTGTTGGTTAACACCAATGCTGGGTTGGTAGAAATGTGCGTCTGGCATCCCTCTCCAATTTTTACACCCGGGGAGTATTTCTAAGACCATCTCTCCTGGTACTCAGTCAGCAATCTGACTTTTTCATAAATCTGTGTATAACATAACTAATCTGTATGATAAGAACATGTTGTATCCAAAAATATGTTATGATTCTAAAGAAGAAAATGTTTATTGAAGATTAGCATATGCCTGGGCTGATTAGGAGGGGGTCTAAAGGACCTTCAAGCAATAGACTGAGGATGAAGCCACATATCCTAAGAGAGCCTTGAAGAGACATGAAGGATCAGAGGACGTTCCCTTGGCTCTAAAGCCTTCACATCGGTTCCTCAGAGGTCAAGCCAAAAAGGATAGATCAGACCCAGCTACTCAGGGATTGTCACATGGGGCATCTTGC